>CAWUFW010006561.1:0-600000 GCA_963921515.1 Calotriton arnoldi | reverse complement strand
GGGCAGAGCGAGAGGAAGGGAAAATGAGCAGAAATAAGGCACAAAAGAGAAGAGATGCAGAAAAGTGCAGAAAGGTGAAAGATAAAAGGTAGAAAAACGAGTGAAAGAGCAGAGTTAGAGGAAGGAGACAGAGGTCCACTGGACCACCAGGGATGAGGCGCAGGGAAACCTGCGGGTGGAGGAGGGCCTCGATCACCAACACTCGAGAGTGCAGGGGCAGGCCTCACTTAATGGTGGAGCTGCGAGGGTGGGAGAGCAATTTCACTGACAATGAGTCAACAGTGATTCATCTCTTTGTATCATCTGGTATTGCTCAACTTAAAATGGAAAGAGCCCATCCTCACCTTGAGAAAATTGTGACTTCAGTGAGAGTGAGCAGTCAAAAAAATGCTCAGACTTTTCACAACTTTCTCAGCCTACTGACAGATACCAAAAGATGGGAGCCGTAGCTGAAGGATCAGAGAGGGAGTAACGACACCAGCATTTTGATGTAGTGAACTTTAGAAAGTAATAGTTCATTCAGTCATCTGAAGACAGGAGACAATTTGCAATGGAATTGTGCTGAATTTGAAAATCACTGAACTTTCATCCCCAGAGTTCCTAAAAGCAAACTTGTGAGAAATAGGAACTTGAACTGTGGAGTGGGTTTACTGACTTTTCTTATGTTTGAACTAGGACTTAGTCACTTTTTCTAGCAAATAAAGCTCAACCTGATTGGGCAGTGCTCCAGAAGGCCAGATATCTTCTACATGAGATTCAGCTGAAGCTTTGTTTCTTTGTGTCAAAAATCTAAGAGCAGGAAAAACCAGGAAACATTGTCTGCTGCGGTCAGGACTTTCTTTGTTAGCTACACCACTTTGTCCCAGTCCTCCAGAAGCTAAGTTTAAACTTTTCCAAAAGGATGAATACATTCTTGCTAAATAGCAAAAATACTTACATTTTTGGAGCTCTTCTGGGGGGCCAAGCCACAGATCCAAGGGAGAGAAAGCGAGAGAGAGAGAGAGAAAGACAGAGAGAGAAAGACAGAAAGACAGACAGAGAGAGAGAGAGAGAGAGACGTCTCTCCCAGTGGTTCTTAATGGACAGAACCAAAATTCCATCATGCTGTGCTGGCTGATTCCTTCTTTTTAGGTGTCTTTTAGTCCTTAATTTCTTTGCGGACTATACACGGCCTGCTCTCTGACCCTTTTAAGAATCACCTCCAGATCATGGGTACAACGAACATAGACTCCATGTCTTTCTCCTCTTGTAGACACTCAGAAGGTATCAGTCAGAGCTCTTCTCCTTCCTCCTACCTTCTCTAAGGTCAGTGGTGTTCTAACACCAGAATGGTGAAAGCCCCAAGATATAGTGGCAGGCCACTAGTTGTTGGTGGAGAGCCTGAACCAAGCCCCAATGAATTCCCACAACTTAGCCCTTCTCACATTTTCAGCTGTTCATCTGATTTACAGATCAACATTCAAAGACTGCACTATTCTACAAGTCTGATTCAAAAAACAGATTGCTAACTCCACTGCCCCACCACCTTCACCAATATTTTGTTTTAAAAGAAGAGACTTTCCATATCCTGCCGGCACCGACGATGTTCGCTGGCAGGGGAGCCAGCAGGGCCACAGTGGCCCTATTGCTCCCCCTATTTCCCCCAACCAAAAATAAAGATCAGGGAACAGGACAACCAAAATATAAATTAAAGAAATGAATAATAAATGGGCAGCAGGAGCTGCTCATTTATTTTTCACTGCTACTTGCAAGGAGTGCCCCATAAAGCCCTGTGAGGGCTTTTTAAACATATTTTATCGAGCCTACTGGTGTCCCTTGAAGAGGTAGTGGCACTACCAAGCATTTTATGTAATGTGGTGGTGGCTGCAAGAAGTGCAGCAGCCCCAGGAACATTAAAAAAAAAAAGTAAGTCTCCTGGGTCATTAATTCCAAGACCCCATATTTTTTAAAGCACTCCTGGCTGAAGCTCTATTCTCTTCAGCTGGAGTGCAAAGCCCTCTCGTGGTCAGCTCTATGGATCCACTTTATAGTTTTAAAAATGTTTAAAGTAGACTCTAAGATGTGTTGATGTTTTTTTAACAAAGTTTTATTACATTTTTAATGATGATCACTTTTATTAAACATTGAACTATGTGAATTAATAAATTGTAGATTTCATTATAATTATTGGTAATTTCTTGACAAAGACAATACCCATACTTTATATATGTTGATAATCTGACCCCTTCATAAAGCCAATAGTCAAATTTTTTTATATTTTGCTGTTCTGACCCTTTGACAAAGTCAGTAGCTCTGCCTTACTTAAAATGACACCTCATATTCAGCCGTGAGCAGCGGGGGAATTAGGCACCAGCGTGGGTTGGGCGCAGGGCCTGCCTCACGGCCATTCCCACGCCACATATGGTGAAAGGCCTTGTATGGCAGGGTGTGGGCTGCCAGCAAAAGGTTCGACCCATGTTCTGGCAGCAGGCCCTGTGGCCAACCACACATCGGATATGGCTAAAAGCTGTGCACAGCGTGGGGTTGCCTACCTGCAAGGGGTTGGATGCACGAATGCCGTGAAAGGCCTGGGGTTGGTGTTATGTATGGCAATAGAATATTACTTTATGTAAAAAAAAACTAGAAATTCACTGAAAAAAACTACATTTTAAAGGAACATTATAGTTAGATGAGTTAATTAAAACATACCATTTTAAACAAGCAAAACCACTGAAATTCTCAAGTATCTCAAGTAACTATAACTCGTGTCCTGAAGTAACTATAACTCGCGCCCTCACCCTGCACTGCTAGTTACCTCGCATATTTCATCACTCATGACATGTTCTATGACATCACGGATAACATAACTGCAACATTTGAAATTACATCATTGATGGCATAACTGTACATGGCGGGGGCGCAAAGTACAGTTATTTTAGGACACAAGTTATAGGTACTTGATATAACTATAACTGGTCAATTTCAGTAATTTGTTTTGTTTAAAACAGTATGTTTTAAGTGATATTTTCATCTAGCTATAACGTCTATTTATCCTTTGTTTTTTTCAGGGAATTTCAGTCTTTTTTTAAAATTGCAAAGTAAGATATCACTACAAAACCTATCTATAATGCAATAGTATCCTGTCCACCTTGATCTACGGGTTGCTCCTGTGTTTTTGTTTGTGGAATGTCAAAGGGGCATCTGGTCCAGTGCCTCACAAGGCATTTCCAAGACCACAGCCAGCCAGGAAAAGCCACTGGTCCACCTCGCAATGGCTGATTTGAACCGGAGCCGGCTAGTTTGGTGCTCTCCTTCCTGTGCACCTCCTGCTGAACTGTTGAGTGATGTGGGACCAGGTGACTGATCTGGTATTTGTGTTTCTGAATTTAAATTTAGATTTTAAACCACGGTCCCAATAAACAGGAGTTCTCAAATTGTTGCATGCCAGACAAGTAACCTTTCCAGTAGTGCTTGTTCATTGAATTTTGGTACTTTTTGTTTGTTTGTTTTCCATTATAACTGCACGCAGGACTGCAAAAAGAAAATGGGAAGACCAAAAACACTGGATAAACTACTTCACCCAGACAGTGAACAAATTCAACTCTGGGAATGGGAAATTCTACTTATTTAAAAGAAATTCCAAAATACAGTGTTTAATAATATTTTGAAAGTGCTCTACAAAACAACTTGGGGAGCAATGGAATGCAGTACAATTCAATGGGCTGACCTAGAAATGAGGTCAGAGTAAGGGCAAGTATGAGATGGAAGGAACCAGTGATGGAACTGGGCAGCGGTCAGCTCCGTGGACCACTGACAGAATATCGGAAACAAAAACATTGTGTCGACAGAATATTGTGTCAAAAATATCAAGGACCAAAATATCGGGAAGCTAAGTGCAAATAGATATAAATTTACTATTCTTAACTCCATATCTACATACCTTGAAGACATATATCGCTAAGGTACATATATGTGGAGTTATATATAGTAAAACTCTGTTTACCTATAGAAACGTACCTTCACAATATTTTTGTCCACTATATTCTTGACACTATATTTTGTCCCGCTATATTTTTGTTTCTGATATTCTGTCTAAACACCGGATGTGGCACTTATTATTTTTCGAATCTAGCACTAGGTGGTACATTTTATGCCAAAAGGCTCAAGGGTAAGCTGCATTATAATTTTTATGTTTGCAGTTGTGGGATTGCCATTATTCTCTGCTGGCCGTCTGTCTTGAAAGGGCAGTGGATTCCTGGACCAGTCTTCCTGCAGAAGTCTTAGAGACCAAAACAACTACTTAAAATAATCGAAAGGCAGCAGGACAACTCAGTGTGTGAGCTGGTCAGTGCAAGTGATGTACTGTTTGAGCATGAGAGTTGCAATTCGACATCAATTTTTGTCTGAAATATTTTTCCCAAGGGAAGAGGATGTTAGCCGTACTGATAACTTTATGTGTTTGTAGCAGGGTGTTAGTCCTTGGGGAGGTTAAGGGGAGCAGGTTCACTTGCTTTTCTTGGCACAAGGAGTCTCATATCTCAAGGTTACCAGCCACAATGATAAATTAAACATAATGGTTGATCTGCTCATTTTACACAATGGGGCCTTGCCATATAGCATAAGGTCTTGGCGGTGCTATAACATTTTCAGGACAACCTCCTTCTTCCAACACTTCCTGGATGATCCCCAGTGAGTAAATTTAAACATGCCAAGTGGCCCCTGCTGTTGCAATCTGTATCCAGCATGTTGAGAATTTATTTGTTCTTCAAATTCTAAGGGGCTGATTTAGATCTTGACAGAGGGGAATACTCTGTCACAAACATGACAGATATCCCGTCCGCCATATTTCGATCCAATTATATCCTATGGAGATTGTAATACGGCGAGCGGGATATCCGCTGAGATCTAAATAAGGCCCTATATTGTGAATGATGGGGACTAGAGAGTGGCTATCACTGCGATGCCACTGCAGCACTTAATTTGTAAAAAAGTAATTGGCAGGCCTCAAGATATTTTTCAGGAGCCCACTGCAACTCACACCACGCACTGCTGCAGTCTGTTCTGCCATATACCAGCTCCAGAGCCACCTACTAACTACCACTCTTACAAACGTGTCACATTTAGGATTACTTCCAGCCACATCAAGCTGTAAGGGTGGGCTAGATAGTCTGGTTTCATTATGTTTTTAAAGTAAATGGAATTGTAAACAGTCTGCTAATAGTTTTAAAAAAGACAGACAGCACCACTCCTCCTTACTCCTGCTCCCCGATCCCACACCCTCCTCAGTTCCCATTTACCTCCTGCGTTAAGCAGGGGGTAAATAGAAGCATTAATCCACAGGAAATAGGGAATATCATGCCTAATGTGACCTGGAAAAACTGGCTTTGCATAGATTAACTTGCAATAATATCCAGAGCACGTTGCTGGGGGGTCCAGAAACTCTAATTCCACCTTTCATCTATAAATGCACTCACATCAAAAAACTACTTTGTTTTGATTAATGTAGTCCATATCTCAAATCAGTTAAAAACCAGGGCCATCATATCAAGTACAGCCTCAGCCAACACGGTTTTGTAGTAAACAAACCTCTTTTTCAGGGCTCACAATTGGTGTAATCCATTCCTTTTACTGATGGTCCTAATATTTCAACAAACTGGGTCCCGTCTCATATTACAGCCTCTTGAGTTCCTTAGGAGTATGTCTAATCACAAGTGTTCATACATTCCCAAATCAATTTGTTATCTCCCCCTCATATGGTTCCATCAGACACTTTAGTCCAATAGTCATACTCTTAGCCAGCCTCCCATCATTTTTTAGATCTTTTGCGTGTTAATTCATTATTTCATCATCATACGGAGTCACACATCAGCACATGCGCCTTATGGAGATATCTGCCATTGACCCTAGTTTTTTGTTGTTAGAGTATTTTCGGATGTAAAAGATTTTAAGGATTAGAATGTTTAGGTGCTGTATGAGACTATCTTTTGTGTATGTTTTCTAATAAAAAGCAACTAAGAAAATAAAATCAATGTATATCTATTGAAGATAAGTGTGAATTTGGCTCCCTATGAGCACATAAATGTTGACCTATAATTTATCAGTTTGATGGGTTACTGACTTAGGACCTAATTATGACTACGGCGGCCCAATGGACCACCATAGCCACGGTGGCAGTGTGGGCACCGCTGCACCGGCGGTCCAACCGTCCTATTACAAGTTGGGCGGTCGGACCACTATAGGACCACTGCAATATGCTAGTCGTAATATGCAATAAGCATATTATGAGTTTCCTCTCCGCCACGGTTTTCATGTGGAGAGGAAACAAAGGGGGTCCTACAGGGCCCCCTGTTGCCTCAGTGCCATGTGGTGCATGCAGGGGGCACATGTTGTGCATCCCTGTGTGCATGCACCCCAGTTCCTGCACAGCATGGAATGCAGAGTCCATGCTGTGCAGAAATGGTTTTTGACGCTCCCATTGCGGTGCCTTTTTTCATAGGCACCGCCATTGGACCGCCAAAGAAACGCCCACCAGAGAATAAAAAAGTTGTAATCTGGCAGGCGGTGTCAGTATGGCTTTGACGGTGTGGCAGCGGGGCGGGGGTGTGGCGGCCCCGCTCCCGCACTGCCAAAGTCGTAATCGGGCTCTAAGTAGTCAGTAGCCACCCCGGGCCCTTGGCGTCTAACAACCCTAATCAGAAAATATATATATATAAATCCTTCCTCTTTGTTTATTCCCTTTTCATTTCCTCCAAACTAGTGATTGTTATTTTGTTCATCCAAGGTAAAAGAAAATCTTTATTTTTCATCTTGTTTATCATCATTTTCAGAGCCGCCTTGGCTGGTCAAAATTCAGAAGCCTTTCTATATCCTTTCATTTAATTTTTTGTATTAATTATAAATGGCTTTGCGCCAACTTCTTCTTTGCTGAATATATTTTAACTTTGGCTTTTTCTATGGAAACTATACTCACTAAAGCTGGTCAAGTGTTGATTTTTTCTTATACACAAAGATGGAAAACAATCTGTTATAAGTGTATGTTATTTATAAAAATGGAAAAATGGAGACATTTGATCCTGTTTTGAGTCTCTCTGCATATGCCTAACCCGGAGGACAGCCCAGAGTTGGTCATATTATAGGGAGTTACTCAAAGGGACTTTAAAACGGTTACTGGTTTACTACTGACCTTAATTAGCTGCAGAAGTACCACTGTGCTAGAAATACAATGTACATGTTTACCTTGATGTGTTTATTGTATGGGATTACTTAGTTTACTAAAATTAAATTAAAGTGCGCATTTATCAGGTAAATACGTACTGATTTATGCCTGTTGCATCTTAATTATTTTACCGAACAAAGAATAAATGTGGATAATTAAATAAATTACTAACAAAATAGCAGAAGTAAAAATGGTTAAATGCAGGCAGTAATGACAAAAAATAGACACCATAATACTGGGAGTCATAGAATAAAATAATGACAAGATTTGGTCATATTCTGCAGTTTGAAGTCACTAATTGTGCCCAAAAGCCACTGCACATTACAGAGCATAGGTAGCAGTGACTCTTAGGGTCATATATCCTACAAATGTATTACACACCTCAGATGTGCGCCCTCATGTTCTGTGATAATGTAGTGCATAAACTTTGGGAGTACATAGTGGGGCTTTCAGTGGGGGCTGACCTTTGGCCCGGACCTGCGCCCTGTCCCCATTTTGACATTACTCGCTGTGCACAGC
Organism: Calotriton arnoldi; assembly: GCA_963921515.1. NCBI lineage: Eukaryota > Metazoa > Chordata > Amphibia > Caudata > Salamandridae > Calotriton > Calotriton arnoldi. The sequence continues at coordinate 592,286 of CAWUFW010006561.1, read as the reverse complement.
CTTTGATCGTGCACAGTGGGTTGAGTGCGTGGCTTTGCACAAGAATCAATAAATTTAGCAGCTTACGTCTCACTCAGATCAGGAAGACTGTAACTGTCTCCGGTCCTACCATGATGCAAGCCCAGAGTCGAAAGGATGCCGAAAACATGAACTGGTGGTTTTGTCGTTCAGAAGCTGTACTTCCAGAGTCACAGAAGTAATCCGGGTTTCTGAAAAAAATAAAGGAAATGCAAACCAGGAAGGGAGAAACAAAGTCTAGTGACTCAATGCCGTGTGACGAAAAGGATCAGAAGCAAAACGCCAAAACAACTGGGGACATTGCTGTGCACCAACTCAATGCCTGTAAAAGTCGTATCTACTAGCACTGACCACCCTCTACCTAGGTAGTTCGGCCCCTAACCTGCTATCCCTTATGCTTGTTTCGATGTCCATGACTTCCCTATTTTCCATGCCTAACCTCCTCTGATGTTAGACGAGGCTTTACACCATTAGTCCAGCTCCATGTGCACCACCTCCTGTGCTCTTAGTTCTCCCCATTCCTTATTGTTCCTAACATGCGCTCTATCACTTTGGGCTGCACACAGGGGCGGCTCATCCTTAGGAGCGTTGGGGCGTTGACCCCTTATTGCGAGCCACTACACCCCAGACAGACTCCATACCGCCATTCAGTTGGTTCCTGTAGGGTATGGGCGGGGCTATGGAGGATCCTGGCAAGGATTGAATGAGAGACTGTGTTAGTGAACTGCGCATGTCAGATTGTCCGGTGTTTTTGATGTGTCCAGCCTGACATGCACACTTCAGGTTTCCATAATCAATGCTACCTGGGAGCTGGAAGAGCAGAGACACAGCCCCATCGGTCTCCAACGGAGCGTTGTGTTTCCCTGACCCAGCCAATCCTGGCACTTCTCTTATGCCATTTGGTATTAAAAGCAGCATGACAGCAGTGCATGGATTGGCTTGGATGCTACTGCCCAGCATGCTCATCTTAGCCTGGTAGCATGAGATGGGAGGATCAGATCATCAAGGTAAGAATATGTTTAATTATGCTCCCAAAATGCTGCAAAATTAAGTTTATATTGTAGAGATGATTGGTGCACTTTCTATATAAATAACACGTACCTATAAGTAGAATGTGCCCGATCACCTCAGCAATACAAATTGAGGCATATCCATCCCTTATAAAACGATTTAACTTTTACGTGCCACACCACTTTCAAAAGTCGCTAGCCGCCACTGGTTGCACTGTTCCTGTCAGGGAGGGACCAAGACTTCTTTAGCTATCTCCCTTTGCAATCGCACAATGTGCAGTGAAAGCCTTGAACCTGAATGGTACAGAGTGCAATACCAGTGGTTAAGATTAATTCAAGCATTCATTCCAAAATTGTTTGTTCTCACTAAGTGGTTGCCGCCGGTGAATTCAGGACAGAGCACTCCTAAAGTGGGATTGGACAAAATTCCACCCATGTTAATATCAGAGGCTCAGAAGTGTTCATTTCCAGCAGATTTTTAGCTCTGTCTTAAGCCTCCCTAGGTGCACTGGGCAGGACTGGATGTGGACCTGAATTCCACATTAGCTCTGCCTTGAGGCTCTCACCACACCTCAATGACAGAGCCAAGTGAGATTAAAACTCATCCTTGAGCTTGGCACGCTGCCAGAGAGCTTCTCAGAAATGTAAGCACAAGCATTTTCTTCCCACTTTGGCCTTCTCAGCAGTTAGCAGGGAGGTGCTGTTTGTTTTAATATGTGAAGCTTGGACACCTAGTAAACTCATCTGAAAGCTGATCCGGCAGGCTGACCCCTTCCTTCGTGGTATTTAGTATCACCCTGGAGGAAGGCGGAGGCCAGCATGCGGTCAAATGTGTCTGAATCAAAACAAAAAGGAAACACCCAATGCCATAATGTCAGAGCCCTATCACTTGGAACACTTCCTGCATCACGAGGGAAAACAAACCAGGGCTCTGGGAGTTACTCTCTAAACTCAAACTTTTCCGGTGAGAGAAAGATGGATTTCTGTGGATGAAAAAGTTGTTTATTTGTACGGAGTCAGATCGCAGAATTCGTAAGAAGCAGGAGCATGCAAGGAGACTTTTGAGTCCCGGCATTAACGCTTTAACTGAGGCTGCTGATTGACCTTCCTTTTAAAATTTGAGGATTCTATTATTAACAGAAGTCCGGCATTATTATATTATATTATATATTTTTTGAGCCACGGCTCCAGTGGCCACACCCAAAAAAAGGGGGCACACGATCAGAATAACCCCTATCATTATCATTGCGGGATCGTGTAGTTAAAGTGGAGAATTACAATTATCAAGGGAGGAACATAATACTTTCCACTTTCCATTCCTTGTTTTTTCATCTGTTTAGATTATTGTGTTGGGAGACACCAAAATTAATTGCTAGCCTGAAGAAGGTGGTGTATTCTATCGAACCACCGAAACGCGTCGCTTTGCTTTGAAAATGCACCCAAGCATCATCGGTTTTTTACAATAGGGGATTGGATGAACACTCAGACTTGTTTTATGTAATGTTTAAATCTTAAATGAAATATTGACTAAACCTTTGTGTCCGGGGTTGCTTAATAGAGTTATTTGGCTCTACTGTTATTACAATTTGTACTGTATTCTCCCATGAATTTTGATTATGTATTTTTAACAATATTATTTTTATGTGTTTTTAAAAAGGAAAAGAATTGATAACAATATACATATATATGTATATTTTTAAGCAACATTGTATAAGGATCCTGTCAATAAAGATATTTTGTATTACACTTTTTTGGTTTTCAATTCCATTTATGGTGATTAGAGTGCATGTGAGATTGGTGTGGTATATAGTGTGTTTATGAGAAACCCAAAGGGATTTTGTGTTTGACATATTGTCTGCTTTCGGTGTCCTGTCCCTTTGGCAAGAAGGACCACTCTCTTTTAATTTTGGGTATTTGTACGGAGTCACAGAGTATTGACTCTGCCTCTGCTGCTTTAGTTATGTTATTTTTGTAATCACAATTCAGATCCACAGTGAGGCGTGTGCTAGTCTCATTGCATAAAATGGATTCAGTGCTTTCAAAACGAATGTTTCATTGGGCCTACAGCATTCCAATACCCAGCAGTGAATTACGCCATCTGTGTCTGAATTGTAAGAGGCCAGCTATGTATGTATGCATGAGTGTTTGTGGTGTTTGTCTAGTGCAATCCTAGCTGAAACTCATTGTTCAGGGTCAAAGGAAAAGACAGAACCTACAAGGGATTGCATGGCTAGCTGAGTTCTGAAAGTTCTATATGTTAAGTTATATGGCTTTTGTAAAGGGTGCTGTTACCTACATGGTCTCCTGGCACTAAGGTTCAGAGAAGGAGAGAGACTATTTCTTCAGACATACCTAGAGAAAGGCCAGGTTTTCAAGATTTTGAGAAAGGGCAGTATTGATTTACGGGCCTCAGAAGATTGGGACACAGAAGCTCAGCAGCCATGACAGGCAACGCAAAGCCACCCGTTGCTTAGCAGCCATGACAGGCAGCGCACAGCCACCGTTGCTCAGCAGCCATGACAGGCAACGCACAGCCACCCGTTGCTTAGCAGCCATGACAGACAACGCACAGCCATCGTTGCTTAGCAGCCATGACAGACAGCGCACAGCCACCCGTTGCTTAGCAGCCATGACAGACAACGCACAGCCACCCGTTGCTTAGCAGCCATGACAGACAACGCACAGCCACCGTTGCTGAGCAGCCATGACAGACAACGCACAGCCACCCGTTGCTTAGCAGCCATGACAGACAACGCACAGCCACCGTTGCTTAGCAGCCATGACAGACAACGCACAGCCACCCGTTGCTTAGCCGCCTTGACAGACAACGCACAGCCACCATTGCTTAGCAGCCATGACAGACAACGCATAGCTACCCGCATGTGGACAATGAAACCTGAGGGCGACTAGTAGAGTGCAGCTGAAGATCTGAGACTCTCGGCTGGGGGACTAATACCAAAGTGTTTGTTGGAGATGAATAGGAATAAATCAGTGAAAGCTCCCAACCTCTTGTGACTGTTGTCACACCTGCAGCCAGGATTGAAGATGAAGAGGTGCAAAGGAAGACAACGGGGCAACACAGCCCATCTATACACCCATGATCTGGAACAACATCCTTGTATCAATCAGGACAGCCCAAACCTTGCTAAAAGGCGAAGACACGCTTCTTTGAAGAACATCACAGCACGACTAAGTAACAGCCCATTCCCATTCTCTGAACCCAGTAACCTCTCCAATCACTTGTTGAGTGTGTCTTCGTCTCTGATCCTGTAGAGCCTGGCACAAATACCATATACATACATAAATGGTTGGGAGGCTTTTCATCGAATGTCACTGTCTATTCTGGGACTTATGATTATAGTTTTACCATTACAATTATCATCCCACGAGTCTCTTCATGCAAGGTCCTATTGGCTAAAAATCCAGGACCAGCTCATGGTACCACAGTAGCTATGAACAAAGACAATGAAGGGCCATTGGCACTGAGAGGAAGTGAGGCAGGAGGAACAAGCGTTGAAAATGCAATAGGTCTCGCCTTTGATTAAGTTAAAGCCATTTGCTTTGCTAATGGTATTGTATAGCAAAGCAAATGGCTTTAACTTAATGAAAGGCGAGACCTATTGCATTTTCAATGCTTGTTATGTATACCTATACTTTAGCATAGGAAGACTCCACAGTCTGAATCGAGATCTCCTTATGGTAAAGTATGGGGAGATTTAAAAAGGTTTATTCAACTTTATACTTAGTAAAAAAAATAAAAATGTTTTAAGTAATGTACATAAACTGTATATATTGGCTTTAGAGAGAAAAAGCAACAGCACACTTGAATTTTAAATTAAATCTTTAATTTAAATCAGACCCCCCAGGATATTGCGGCATGGATTAGCAAATTTAGCGGCACAAATATGGAAATTTAGCGGCATTTTAGCGGCACTTTATTTTACTCATAATCATTCATTTTGAGCCTGAAATCAATGGAAACTGTTTTAGCAGAGTATTCCACTTTGAAATAGGCATGTTTAAAGTGTCTGCAGCTCTACGGAAACACAGCTCCAGTCCTAACCTCGTGGGAGGGAGCTGTATTTGTCCCTGGGATGTTCTAGCGCCCATGTATGCACCCCTGCCGGGGCACCGCTGCCTCCCGGATCCGTGAGTGAGGTACATTGGCGCCCCATAAATGCCAGGGTGATTTAAAAACATTTGTTGTCTAAGCCATAAGCTCATTAACAAAACCAATCTACCATACTTACCTTATAAACATCTCAGGTGGTATAGGAAGCTTAAGAAGCAGACAGTCATTTCTCTTTGTGTGTTTTATAGAGCGCACGAATCACCCCATAAGGGTATCTTATGAAACATCTTCGAATCCTCCATCAAGCAGAGGCAATCTTTCTCTGGAGCAGCAGCTTCTGCGTGGAACTCTCTGACTCCTGAGCTGTGTAAACTTCCTCCGCTCTGCACCATGGACGTTAATTCACCAAAATGTCTGGGGTAGTGGAAGCAACATCCCACACCCTTTGACCTTTACTTTCACTCACACACTTACACATACACACACTGTCTCTCGCATAAATACACTCTTGCCCACAAGCTTGCACACAACATACATTTTAAAGCATTTTTTTACTTACCTCAGCGTCCAGGGAGTATTATTCACAGTTAGTGTAATAAGAAAAGAAAACATGGAAAGTGGAGCCTCAACCAACGCCCAAAAGGACGAATTTCCGCTGTGTTCCTGGCACTGATTTTGCCACCTCTGAAGCCAGAGGTCACAAAGGCAGTGCCAGCAGTTGCAAGGGGCAAGCCAGGGGTCACAGCTGCGACCACTGGCTACCCCTAAATGACGTCCATGCTTTGCACCTTCAGTAAGCTCCTAAAGGCCCACCTCTTTTGATAACACCTAAACTAGTACCTTTAGCAGAGAACAGTCCGCCTGATGTCGTCCTGCACTGATATGTTACAATGCCATCGTCCCTGTGTCTCTCAAACTTCCCTTTGGAATTCCCTTTTACTTACCTTCTAATTGAAATGTAGACTTAAATGTTGTGCTTTATGTAAAGTGCCCTATCATGGGGCCTGGTAGCTCCATTAATGATCTAAATAATAATTAAAATAAAATTATAGTGGCTGAAACTCACTTTTCATTTAAAATGCCAATTGAAAAGCTTAACGAGTCTTGCCTCTTTGTCCTTCTGTCCTGCTTGCATGTTGTTGTTGCCTGCCTGCCTGCCTTTGCTGCATTGGGTGCAACGGCATTCACAGCTGAAAAAGCTATGCCTTCTGCAATAATATATGCTCGACTGTTAGTGGTCACCGTTTCTGCTGGGCTTTTTGTATATTTTATCAGCTGGCTGTCTAAGCTATCCTCTCACTTTGTTCACATTCACTTTCTGACATTGTTTTGGTTTGTTTTTCCCACACACGTAGACTGAAAACAAATTATATTCTTATGCATATGTTTTGCGTACAAAGGACTCTGCTGGGTGAAAAAAATATGCATTACATAGCAAAATGTCACAAGCATAAAGTAGCATAATATTTTATAACATAAAGTAGGCAGCAAAACAAGCATTTAAATAATAAGTGTAATGAATAAGTACATAGTGGCATATCATCAAGCGGCAGCGATAATTATCGCTGGCCGCGTCTAACGTGCACATTACTAACGCCGTCTATCGCCGGATTCTATCGCCCGGTTAGCGCACTATCACCAACGCGCATCGCCGAGGCGAAAGAAATCCCGGCAATAGCGGCGGAAAGAGGCAATATCGCAGGAATTCCAGCGATATAAAACCGCGTTAGGGAAAACATTGTAGATAGGGAGATGTGGACTCAGCATGACAATCCACCTCCCATGATAGTTATGGCTAAGTAGGAAAAATAGCAGGCTTAAATAACCAGCGATATACCCGGTTAGCGCTGCTTTTTATGTCGCTAGGCGGCTTAACGATTTACTTGTTAATAGGGGGTAGCAGTGTTAGCGAAGATTTTCGCTGACTTACAGACGGGAACGCCTACCTCGCATCTCATTAGCGAGGCGAGGCGCAAAGGAAATGGGCGCTAAGGCATGGATTCACGCGTTAGCGTGTCCATGCTGATAGGGCGTTACAATTATCGCCGCTTTTCGCCCGAAAACGGACGCAAAAGCGGCGATAATTGTTTTACGCCGCCTTGATGATATGCCCCATACATGCTTTAAAGGTTTCATGATAGCTGCAAGTCACCCGTGATCCAACAAGCCTGCTTAAAATCTATATTTCAGACATTTCAGAGCCGGTGACTACACAAAGGACAACATGTTTAACTTTTTGGAGAGCGATGCTACAACAGCACACAGGGTTTGTGATGAAACATTATCACACAAACAAAAACTACTAATATTGTGGACATCATAAGATGTGTACAGTTTAAGAGAAACATAGTTAGCCACATGAAAACGCTCAGCCATATAATCTGAACTAAAAGCTAAAAAAGCATTATGTTTGTGTTAGACTTTGAGTTCAAGCAGCCCCATAAATTCAACTGAAAACAGGCAAAATCATAAATGGTTGCTTGGCTTTCAGTATTTATTTAGGGATACTTCATATTTTTACCGAAGCTGTGCTTTCAGAAATATATGAATAGACTGTAAGAACCAATAACCTCATTCCTTCCGCATCTCGCCTAGACCTTGCTATCAGACATTAAAATGACTGTCATCATTTGCAACACTGCCCATGCATGGCGAAACTTTGTGCCAGAGAAGCGATGTGAATGCTTTCTGTCATTGATGTCATCACTCAGCTAAGTTTGCGGTTGTCGGAATCTGGAAGAGAAATTCTTAACTCGTGCCATTCCAGAACAGAACATCGTATTGCCACTTTGATTAAAGAAGGTGGCTATAAGCTTAATTTGTTTTCGCTTTGGCTTAATCTTCTTCCCCAATAGAGCCTTGAACTGATTGGGTGTCTCCAGGTTTATTGTATTATGTTCTTGTTTGCTATCAGTCTTGTTTACTTTAAAGCTTTTACGTATGCTTCACTGAACGTAGAACAGGAAGAGTCACTGAAGACAAGTGGCTGCCATTTCTAATGCTGTATTCCATTCTTTTCTAAGGAACATAGCCGCTACCGACCACGAGCCCACAGATGCAAGGAAGTAATTTCCCTGTTTTGATGAGCCTAAAAAAAAATGATTGCATTTTCCAAATTTCGTGGGCAGTTTTGTAAAAATCGCTGCCTTTTTACAAAACTGCCGATTTCGCGATTTTTTTGCAAATCGCGAAATCGCGAAATCCTGGAGGGTCTGTTAAATATATCAAATTAAATAAAATATTTTTCGAAGTTTAAATTAAAAAATGATTTCCGACTTTAAGTAACACATTTGTTTAATGTTTAGCAGATTTGTATAGCGCTTTATCACCCGGGAGGCTATCCTTGCACTAAGCTGGTGAGAGCCTAGAAGAACTAATTACAACCAGATGGCCCCTGCGCACATACTAAAAATGTAAGTACGTGTGACTTAGCTTTGAATTAATTGTTTCCTTTAATTAGGCACATACAGTGCGAGCAAAAGTGCATCACCAACAACCACGCTTCTAGAAACATACGCGGTTGCAACAATGTTTCCATTCAGCTTCCGAATCATAATGGAAGTACTCAGCTCAGCGTGACCCGAATGAACGGCGCGTATCATGTTTTCTTCAAGTAGTGACTAAATTTTTCGAAGTTTAAATAAAAAAATGATTTTCGACTTAAAGTAACACATTTGTTTAATGTTTAGCAGATTTGTATAGAGCTTTATCACCCGGGAGGCTATCCTTGCACTAAGCTGGTGAGAGCCTAGATGAACTAATTACAACCAGATGGCCCCTGCGCGCATACTAAAAATGTAAGTATGTGTGACTTAGCTTTGAATTAATTGTTTCCTTTAATTAGGCACATACAGTGCGAGCAAAAGTGCATCACCAACAACCACGCTTCTAGAAACATACGCGGTTGCAACAATGTTTCCATTCAGCTTCCGACTCATAATGGAAGTACTCAGCTCAGCGTGAACCGGACGCCGAATGAACGGCGCGTATCATGTTTTCTTCAAGTAGTGACTACGAGCGGTTTTTTTAAATGCTCCGGAGGCTTTCCGAACTCCCGTCTGTTAACAAATCCATGAAAATTACCAAACTTCGCATACGCTACTTAACCACATGCCTATGCGTGCATGTGTTGAATCTTCAGTAAGCGCGAAAGTGAAAGCATTTCACTCGCGCTTGGAGCTGAATGCCAAAGAAAAACAAGCCGCGCCAGAGAAATGAAAGGCGCGTCAGCCATAGTGCGAGCAAAAGTGCATCACCAACAACCATGCTTCTAGAAACATACGCGGTTGCAACAATGTTTCCATTCAGCTTCCGAATCATAATGGAAGTACTCAGCTCAGCGTGAACCGGAAGCCGAATGAACGGCGAGTATCATGTTTTCTTCAAGTAGTGACTACGAGCGGGTTTTTGAAATGCTCCGGAGGCTTTCCGAACTCCCGTTTGTTAACAAATCCATGAAAATTACCAAACTTCGCATACGCTACTTAACCACATGCCTATGCGTGCATGTGTTGAATCTTCAGTAAGCGCGAAAGTGAAAGCATTTCACTCGCGTTTGGAGCTGAATGCCAAAGAAAAACAAGCCGCGCCAGAGAAATGAAAGGCGCGTCAGACATTGTCGAAGATAAACGTGGTAATAGCAAAAAAAAGTGCTTAGCGGCTAATTAAGAGACACTGTCTCCCGCCGCAAGTAAAAGATCCAATCCCGGTGGGCGGGGCCAAAAGCGGACAGGGGGGCAACCAGGAGGGATTAAAATGCCTCCGGTGCAACCATTACACTGTGTTTTGCATAATCCATGACGCCAAACGATGCCCATGAATGAAAATTGCAGGCGGAGCACAGACACGACTTCTGGAACCGTATTGATTCCAAGAAGCCCTCGCATGGCGAGAGCAGCGCATGCGCACTGCTAACGCCAGGCGAGACCTAAAAATGACAGCAGCTAAAAAGAGACTCACTGCAGGTAGGGAAACAGGAAGTGCTGAATTCTGGGGCCATGTGGAGCACTCAAACAGCTACAAAGTGAAAATACCACACAAGAAAAATCTCTTACCAACTTGGGAAAATAGAGTAAATTTAAATAAATATTTTGATACCAAAATGACAAAAATCCAATCAGTAGATACGGAGATATGCAATCTTGAAGGTTTTGAAGAAAAGTAGTCCTTAGAAGCAAGAGGCACCAATTGCAGTTATCTGGCCATGGTGAACCAGGTCCAAGTCACAAGTTCAGGCCAGCCACAATGGAGTGGGTGCTGGATACACAACTGAGTTTAGTCGATTGTTTAAAGTACCTTGTGCTCTGGGTGTCGAGATGCAAAGTTCTACGTCGTCCTGCGCTGTGCTGGCATAGAGGAGCCATCACCAGGAGCTGTGCTGCAGGGTCCTTCTTCGAGATGTATCATGCTGAGTCAGTGCCGGAGAAGTCGCCAATAAGGTGCTTCAATGTGGGTGCTGAGATGCATCAGAGCTGGAGGTGAGATGCATCAAGCTGGGTCGGTTGTCGGCGTCGAGGTGCATCACGCTGGGTTGGTGCTTGCAAAGCTGTCGAACAGAAGCTACAAGGCACGGTCCTGCATGGAGATGCATAGAGATAGGCTGGTGTTGGCGTCGAGATGGGTCAAGCTGAGTCGGTGCTTGTGAAGCCGCCAAACAAAAACTGCTATGTGCAGTCCTGCGTCGAGATGCATGGATTTGCATCGGTGCCGAGGAGCTTGTTGTATTCCTGTAGCTCAGAACAGGAGGTCAGCCATCTGACTCTTGGAGACACTCTGGAGCTTCTGGGTACAAGCAGGCAAGCTGACCTCAGCAGGGCAGTCACATCAGCAGGCCTTAGGCTGCACAGCAGTCCTTTGTCAGCAGGGCAGACTTCACACAGCTGGGCAGCCTCTCCTCTGAAGAGTCCACGGGCCCAGAAGTGATCTGAAGAGCGGGTCCCCTTTTTATACCTGGTGGCCACTTTTGAAGTGGGAGAAACCTTTGGATACTTCTTCCCCACATAAGTATCTGGAATTTCCTGTCTCCCTGCCCTAGCTCCAACCAGGCTACAGGCACACAAGGCTAATGTGAAGTTCTTTGTGTAAGATCAGGGCATAGCCTATTGATGTGAAAGTCGGGGTGCTCACTGCTCCACCCCTAATCTTGCCTGAGATGGTGCATCCAGGTACACCTAATCCCTCTATTGTGTGGCTATCTGGGAGGACTAGACAAAGGCCAAGTGCCACTCACACCTAGTCATGTGACCCAGGAACAAGCTGCAGCACCAAATGGGTAGGGTAGAAAAATGGCAACTTTCTAAAAGTGGAATTTTCAGAATTGTGACTTAAAATCTGACTTTACTATTAGAGAGGATTTTAAAATACAATTTCTCAGATACCAAAGATGACTTTCTTACCTGCCTCCAATCAAACGTTAGTACTTATTAAATGTAATAAGATAACTCAATGTTATCCTAAGGGAGAGGTAGGCTTCACAGTAGTCAAAACAAATCTGTGACATTTTTCTTACCAGGACATGCAAAACTTAAAAGTACTTGGTGTTTGTTGTGCTAGCAAGCAGTCCTGCGGTTCTGGTTCCGGTTTTGCTGTTCGTGCTGTTCGTGCAGTTCGTGGCGATACAGCGATAATGCGATACGGCCGTGGCTGTAGCTGAGGCTGTGGAGGTCTGCTGCTCTCGCCTCTCGCCTTTCACCCTCTGCCCCCGTGGCCTCCGTAGCAACCGCAACGAGCCGCGGCCGAGTGAGGCAGAGGAGGCGGCTGAGGCATGCAGTTTGCGACTGAGGTGGAGGCTGAGGCTGAGGCTGAAAGCAGAGCGGGAACAAACGGCGGCGTATCAATGACTGCGGCCGTGGCTGTGTGATTGAGACCGCAGTGGCGGTGGCGGTTGTCCTGTCCACCTGGCTGAGCAAGTGAAAAGAAGTGAGAGGGGGTTGAAGGGAGAGAGCCCCGGCAGGATCCTCTGTCTGTCTGCTCTGGTCACTGATTCACCCGCTGTTTCCTGCATGCCCCCTCACTGCCGACACTCCTCCTTCCCTCAGCTTCTTTGTAATAAGCTGGGGGACTTTTAGTAAGGAGAAAAACGGGACAATGGGGAAATAAAAAAGGCTAGATCAAAGCCTAAAAGCACTAAAGCACTAAAGCACAACACATAGTGGATGACCTTGAAAAACCACTCTTGACTCTTGACTCTGGAAAAGAGATAGGTGTGAGGGGCACGGGCTGGCCACCTGGCTATTGTGACACCTGGCTTCTGGTGATAGTGGGAACCTTTGCTAATCTGGTTGCTGCTGTTGTAAGAAACCGAAGGCAATTAAAAGGCGGCTTGGACGGCAATTGCCAACTGGTGTTACACCTAAAAAGTGGAACAGGTGAAATGAGATCAGGACGGGTTAGGCAAGTACTCCCGTTACAAAAATTAAACAAACAAAAAAAAGTCGCAAAAGAAGTCAATTACAACAGGAGGGACATCTCTAACAGGATCACAAGGAACAATAAGCCATTCTAGCCCAATAATTTCACCACTGGAAACTTATTTTGGAAAAGCGGAAAGAATGGAACAAAAAAATAAATTTTTCTTTCTGAAAGACCCGGTGACAGCAATCTTTTCTGAAACAGGTAATATAAAGGGTCTGCTCACTCCTCTTGCGCCACAAAAATCAATGGCTTCAAAAACGCAAGAGGTACAACAATTAACACTTTATGCAACTGTACCAATTACAGAGCCTATATACGGTGAAAGTGCACTAAAAACGGATCAAAGAACAACAGATTCAATAGATGGGGAAAATCAAGCAAAAACCCACCAAGTAAAAAGCAATAAAAAAATCACTGTACAGGCAATTATACATTCCGTGAACAAGAATGACTCGGAATTCACTAAGCAAATAGTTATAGATTTGCCTACCGAATTCAAGGAGAAAAATCAACAACACGGCGAACTAGAGATGGCACCAAAGATTAAAATACTGGATCACCTTCACTCAACTCCTAACAGAGAAAAACTGGTTGAGCATAATCAATGCTACGATTTCCCCTTAACCCCCTATGTCACCAAGGGTTGGAAGGAGGATGATCTGCAAGCTTCATGGTTGCATTCTACATTAATAACTTATAACGCAGAACTTGTAAAAGCCTTGGAGACAAAAACAATAAATCAGACAAATTCGGCAACCATTCATGCAATACCACAAGTAGAAACTACAAATCAATCATATAAACCGAATCAAGTTTTTGCAACAAGATCAATTGGCACTGCAATAAATCAGGACCTTTTCTCAATTATAGAAATACCAAGCCACTCTTCATCCCAAATTCCAACGGATTCAAAGAATAATTCAATATACGGTCCAGTATTTAACCCAAGGCAGGATCAATTGGATATGCAAATAGGGAAAAGTCCAAATATATCACCATTGCAGCAGGATAATTCTAAAATAGGAGGATACGAAACTTATAAATCCAAAAAACATATCAACCAAATTGATACAAACAACCTATCCTCTCTATATTCGTCATTATTAAGCATCCTACAAACGTCGATTTCTGTATTAAACATGCAATCGGACAAATCAGACCTACAGATTGATCTCATGAATATTATGGCAACACATGTTTCCAGCATTAACACCAAAATAGATGTACTTACCAAACAGCTGGTGAAAGTCCAAACATCTAAGAGCACGGATCTACAAGGTAACTGCAAATGCGACCAAATAATAGACAAATTAAGTACTTTGCCGTCTATGTTAACAGACATACTGAAAGAATTAAGGCATAAGGAAGATCATAAACCATCTTTAATGCAAACTCCAGAAGAATATATACAAGAGCAATCGCAGGTAATAGACAATTCAATGAAAAAGGAAACTTATGAACAACGAGGAGGACAACTAAATGTGACAGATTGTGTAAGCACAAATGAAATTCAAAACAATCCATCACCGATCCATTTAACATCTAATGGCCCACAGCCTCCTTTTACTAACGCAAACACTTCATTTATCCAAGTATTAACAAAAAGGCAAAAAAAAAGTGCTAGAAAGAGAAGAGCAAATACGATTGGTTCTATGCAAAAAGATGTAGATGGCAAGAAATTCTATTCAGTGTTCAATGCCGCACAAAAAAAGAAACCTCTTCCAGAAATAAAGGTCATAGAAGAAAAACTCACACTACAGGACAAATCAATGGACAGAATATCGCAGCCTCCGATTAACAAGTTAGATAACAAAATTAGCGAAAACAGTGTAAAAAAGTGGAAGGCAAGTCAGAAGGATAAAAACAACCAAACCCTACCCAAACAAGTTTTATCTCCAAAAGAAACAGACGCAAATAAAAAAACAAAACAAAAGGGCGTCCTTCCAGACACCTTGCAAATGGAGGCATTAACTTCGGACAATCATGACGTTGAACATGATACATCATCAGAGGACACAAAAGGACAAGATCAACTTAGACGACTCGAGGTACCATCTGGCAATTTCTCAGAACAGAACCCTTTGGTAAGGACAAAACCTACCAATAATAGTCCAGTAGAGGCTTCTGCAATTACTCCCCGTAATTAAAGTAAAAAACACGTACGTATAATAACTTCTGGGGTGGACAAAACAATCATGATCACATGTCCCCAATTAGAAAGTAACATGGAGCATGAGCCTGAGCCTCACTGTACAAGAAACATCATTCAGCCCCCCAATGATGACAAAAATATAAGAAATAATCCTGCTCATTGCGCAGGCCAAATAAAATATAAAAGGCCAATGCAGGACTATATAAACGAAGCACCATCTGAACATATTTCACCATCAGAAGTAAAGGACACCAGTGACCGGTGGCAAATCACATTAATTCCTTTATACAGTTCAAGAGGCAAGCAAGATATTCTAAATAGGGGAAATATTTTGAGGCTGCTAACTGAGGTACGATCATTGCATTTTATCAAAACAACAGACTTATTATCGGTGAAGTTTCTGCCAAACACACATAACCATCAGTCAGAGATAACTCTAACATCATGGAAGTCAGAAAAAATAGCGGATCAAATTGTAAACGCCAAAGAGCAATTCGAATCATGGGGTATATCAATAATAAAATCATTTCCACAGCGTTACCCAGCTCCATTGGCACATTGGGATAACAAGTATAGGACCCATACTCCTGTATACTCGATTTTGCAGAACGCCCGAGGACCAATGGGTACAGAAACAACAACACCAACAGAAAGAAGATATCTTCATAGGCACTGGTCACCGCTAACATCAAAAAACGTAAATATGCAATGACCAATTTCTGAACCAACATGTGCCCTGCAAGCTGCTAAACTAAATATATACTCCTGGAATATTGCAGATGCAACAACTAAGCTTACTGATAGGACTCTAATGGAAACTTGGGCTCCATATGACATCGTAGCTCTGCAAGAAACCTGGTTGACAGGCTCATTTCAATTGCTGGGTTTTACATTACATCAGGTGGATGCTGTAAAAACGAATCGCTTTGGAAGACCAAAAGGCGGATTATCGGTTTATATATCAAACAACCTCAAGGTTGAATCAGAACAGATGTCGATGACTTCTACAAATATACAAATAATCAGACTCAATTTCGGTAGTGAACATTGGATAACTTCACTAATCTTTTTCAACATTTACGCCCATCCAAACGCCCAAGACAAATCAATAACATTCAAAAAGTTAATACACGAAATATCCGAAGTAAGATATAACACCCCGAATTGGGAAATAGTGATTACAGGTGATTTTAATACCTATCTTATACACACACCAGATGATGATGACCAGTTAGCAGTAGAAAATGAAATTTGGTCGGTAAACCATCAAACGTCCCATCCTTGGAGGAAACCCAATAAAGTAGGCAAGGAACTGGTCACCACTCTAGAATGTTTTGGTTTGAGAGTAATTAATGGGAGAACACCGGATTATAATCCTCCAAACTTAACATATTATGGACCGACGTCTGGGTCCGTAATTGACTATACCATTCTTTCCCTGCCACTAATACAGCAACTAAGTATGTTCAAAATTAAGTGCACAACGGACAGTGATCACTCAATCCAACATATAGCTATAAACATACATCCAGACAGATATCAGTCTGCTCCAACAATCGATGAGGGAAGTGCAGCAACTACCCATAAACGATTGAATTGGTCATCCCATTGACTTCCATAACTTGCAGGCAAAGCTAAAATAATCTTGGAGGATAGTGTAGTGTTATCTTCTACAGTATTAAACACCTGGATCAAATTTGTGACTGAAATGACGAACCATAAACCAAATTTAATATCGGGACGGATCAAAAGCTACACTCATCCATCATTACAGAAAATTAAAGAGCTAAAAAAAGAACTGAGCAGAGAAATAAGGAAGGTAAAAAAACGACGTAACCAAGCAAACACATGGGATAAGCTAAAACAATTAAAGAAGGAATTTAAGAAACACGTCTGGCAAGAAAAAAGAAAAATGACAGATGAGTTCTGGGCAAAGCTACTCTACAATTGCAAACAATCAAACACCAAAGCTTTTTGGAAAACAATAAACGACTTAAACAAGGTAAACAAAGTTACAGTATCTTCAAATGTTACGGAACAAGATTGGGTAGTTTATCTGACAAAACTCTTTATTGACGAAGACCAGCTACAAGTAAGTAAAACTAATAAAGCTACTGAGACTGAACTAATAACCAGGATCAAAAAATTGCCGCATTTTGAGTTTGTACCCGCTTCAGACATTACATCGTGTACGCTCACAAGAGTTGAAAAGGTGATCGAATCAGGAAGAAGTGACAGTGCCCCAGGTCCAAATGGCATCCCACAGGCAATATTTAAATCGGACCCAAAATACTGGGCCAACCCTATAATCATATTGTTTAAAGAGGTGGAAAACACAGGCATGATTCCAGATAGCTGGAGGGGATCAATAATAAACCCTATTTTTAAGGGAGGAGATAAAACAAAGCCATCTAATTACAGATTAATAGCCCTTATTGACTCAGAAGCAAAATATTATGCATCACTAATATTGGAAGATCTAATAGAGTGGTCAAATTCTAAGAACTTGATTCCACCCCAACAAACAGGATTTCGGAAAGGTTATGGTACCTCAATTAATATGAAAACAGTAGCATTAATTGCGGAAAAAAGCAAACGCCAAAAGAAAAAACTGCAACTCTGCTTCATAGATCTGAAAGCAGCTTTTGATCGGGTGGATCGATCACTTCTATGGGCTAAATTAAGACGGTGGGGTATTCAAGAAAAAGTGTTAAGAGCAATTGAATCGCTATATACAGAAACATGGGTTCAAATTAAGGTAGGGGATGGGACCAAAATATCAAGGAAAATACCAACCGCAAGGGGTCTTAAGCAAGGGTGTGTGCTTGCGCCACACTTGTTTAACCTCTTTACGGTGGATTTATCCACCCACCTGGATCAAGTCAACTCGCATGCTCCAAGGCTAGGTCCACTAACCATATCCCATCTATCATACGCCGATGATATTGTGCTGCTGAGTCACACAGAAATTGGACTTCAAAGATTGATTAAAGACACTGGGGCATATACATAACTCAATAAATTGGAAATTAGCATTGCCAAGACAAAATCCATGCTTATTGGGAATAATCCCCATGCTTCACTAAAGATCAAGCTGGATAATGTAACCATAGAAGAAGTCAGTATTTATAAATATTTGTTTTTTAATTTTGATAGAAATTTTAACTTTCATGCACACTAACAGTATATGGTTAGGAAAAATAATGCTCTGATACATTCATTCAGTTTACTTGCAAAAAAACTAGATGGCCCCTCTTATCAACCATTGCTCTCTGTTATCAAAGCAAAATTGCTTCCATCTCTAACTTACGCAAGTACGGTGATGCATGGTAGGGACTCCAAAACGTTGGACAGATTACAAATCAAAAAATACAAACGGGTCTTTCGTCTGCCCTGTAATGCTTTCCCCGCTCAAATTCGTTTGGAATTTGGATTGACACAGCAAAACATAGCAAGAAGGTATCATTTCATTAAATCCATGCATAAAATACGAAATAATCAGTCCAGCCCTTTAATCAGTGCTTTATGGAAATCTGTGAATAATTATGTGAATTCAAGTTACAACAAATATTTGTTATCATCTCTACAACTAACCAATGCGGGTGACTTATGGGACTTGAATTTATCGCATCCTACTTTTTGCCAAGCCATGAATAAAGCTGCAAAAATTAATTCGCTAGTTGAGGATAAAAGCATATTTTCGCGGCGATCACACGCTTGGATGACAATTCAAACGTATGTCACATTGCAACCGGCAACTTACCTACACCTAACGTATCCGGTGTATTTCAAGAAAAAATGATTGGCTATGCGCTTAGGTGAACTGCCATCTTTGTCAGACAAACCAGTATGGCGATATAAAGGGCCAAAAATGTGCAGACTATGTGATGCCCCAAACGAGGATTTTGTGCACTTGGACAGCATATGTCCCAAACTGAACAATGTACGCCGTACACTTTTGAAGCGCTTATTTAATGAGAGAGGGATCCGTACGTGCAGAACAGCCATCATGAGAAGTCCGGATCCTACAGATCCTCAGCTAAACTGCAAACTTCTGAAGTTTTTACAATTTCACGACAAAGCAGTCAAACAGAATTGTAAGCTGCATACAACAGCATAAGGAATTTGCCCCGCCTTATGAGCACAAGACATTGATATGATATTAAAACAGTAGCAGGATGTTAACATTTGGAGCTGTGGAATTTTATACTGATGCATATGCCACTTTATAATAACGGTGAAGAGTATCCATAACAATGAATTGAAGGAATTTTATAATGTCATGTTTTAAATAAGACCACAATATTTTCCTGTGTTGTAGCAATATTAATCTATGTTTTTAAGAAAACTGATTATTTTAAAAAGGATCTCTTTTATACGTACACCTAATTTGTATTGTGATGGTTTTCATTAACTAATAACAATAAACTTTCATTCATTCATTCATTCATTTAAAGTACATGTCCAACTTTTTAAATGCACTGCACCCTGCCCTGTGGGCTGTTTAGGGCCTACTTTAGGGTTGACATGTATGTATTAAAAAGAGAGTTTTAGGCTTGACAAAGGGGTTATTTTGCCAAGTTGAATTTGGCAGTTTACAACTGCACACACAGACTGCAGTGGCAGGCCTGGGACATGTTTTTAAGGTCCACCTAATTGGGTGGCACAATAAGTGCTGCAGGCCCACTGGTAGCATTTAATTTACAGGCCCTGAGTAGATAGTATGCCACTTTACTAGGGACTTATAAGTAAATTATATTTGTCATTCAGATGTAAGGCAATTTTACCATGTTTTAGGGAGTGAACACAAGGGGCCCAATTCACAGAACTAACTTAAGACAAAATCCTAAACTTACTACCATTTTGGTATTCACAGAAGGCACTTACTCATTTTGGTATTCACAGAAGGCACTTACTCATTTTGGTATTCACAGAAGGCACTTACTTACTCATTTTGAGTAACTTACTCATTTTGAGTAACTTACTCATTTTGGTATTCACAGAAGGCACTTACTCATTGATGAGTAAGTGCCTTCTGTGAATACCATAATGAGTAACTTACTCATTTTGAGTAACTTACTCATTTTGGTAGTAAGTTTAGGATTTTGTCTTAAGTTAGTTCTGTGAATCGGGCCCAAGCACTTTAACACAGGATAGCAGTGGTAAAGTGCACAGAGTCCTATGGCCAACAAAAACAAAGTCAGAAAAAGAGGAGGGGTGAAAGCAAAAAGTTTGGGAGTGAGCCTGCAGAGAGGGCCAAGTTGAACATGCAGGGACTACTACATAGTGTAGACGTGGCAAACAAAAAGATCTGCAGTATACAGTAACCCACTCAGTTTTAGTGTCGCTGCATGGTTGAAATGGGAAACAGCGGTTACAACTCTGTCGTTACCACGCAGGTAGGTAACAACGCGGTCGTTACAACGACCGCGTTGTTACCACGCGTGGCTTTACATCGCAAGTCGTTTCTACGACTTGCGCTAGGTGGCGTGCAACACCAGGGAATGTGTTGGATTTTAAATCCAACACATTCCCTGCTGTTGCGCTAACTGGAGTAGGAATAGTAATTTATACTATTCCTAAGTCCAGCGCGCAATCTAGCGCAAGTCGTAGACACGACTTGCGATGTAAAGCCATGCGTGGTAACACCACGCGTTGTATCGTCATACATTCGGTTGAAATTGTACGGAAACACTTTTTGCACCAATTATAAACTAGATGCTGGGCACAATTATGCAAGGTCCCCACCTTTTATCCTTGAAAATTCCTCAAAGTATTAATGGTAGCAATTTGCATGGCCATCAATATGAGCAGAGGGGATTACTGTGCTGTGTGACCAACCACAAAGACCATCAACACACTATATTACCCATTCCCAGATGAACAAGAATTAACAAAGCCAATAGGCCTGGCCTTGGCACGTTAGTTGGATGCTTTATTATTATTATTACTATTATGTTTTTATCACAAGCACATACGTCAAAACTAAAAAGAATAAAGCAAATAAGCTGCCAGCAAAACGCCTCTGCG
This sequence comes from Calotriton arnoldi, assembly GCA_963921515.1. NCBI lineage: Eukaryota > Metazoa > Chordata > Amphibia > Caudata > Salamandridae > Calotriton > Calotriton arnoldi. The sequence continues at coordinate 571,591 of CAWUFW010006561.1, read as the reverse complement.
GTATGCTTGCAATAAAAAATTAAAAAGTAAAAAGCATTCAGCAATGCAGCTGTTTTACTCTATATGTTTTATTAAATACCAAGCCTTTCAGTTGTATCATGCATTTTATTATTATTATTATTTGTTATGGGGACAAAAATAACATCTAACCCAGCACATAAATTGCTGGCAGCTTCAATGTTACAATATTACTTGAATAATTTATATCAGCAACTTTTAAAAGGAGAGCAGGCAAAATAAATATTTCAACTTAATATAAAATAAAAAATAAATTAATAAAAACACTGAATCACCTTTGTCACAAGTGAGAGAAACTACTCTTAGTCAGGCGTGAAGAATGTGCCCAGGTTTTGTGCAAACATTCAGAGCACTAGAAGCCACCAGCCGTATTTGGCTGTTCCATTGCCCTATGCTATGGTGGGCGGAAGCAAAATGTAAATGACCCTTTACCAGACCAAGGGATGAAGCCTGTTGACCAAAAGCTCCTCTGTGTATGTGTACTCTGTATAAATTTGTGGGGCAAACAATAGACTGGTGAGACAGCTAAAGTTGTCTCAAAGGCCAGACCTAAAAATCGGAATCAGATGCAAAAGTCGTCCAGGGACAAACAGGTGGAATAACAGTATTTTTCCTCAGGACGGTTTTTTGCCCCTGACATTTCTACGTAACGTGGAAAGAGGGATTAGAGTGCAATATCAAACTTGTTACACAGTATAGAACAGACTCACGCGGTCCTATTTTGGGCAGAAATGTACATAAAGTGAGCCCTGCCCAGGACAATATGTGGGCGACTTACATTGTAAAGAGGCAATTAATTATACAATACGGGGCATATTTACGAGGGCCGTGCGAAATGCTTGCACCACGCAACGTGACACATGCATGACGCAAAGCTCCAAGTCATACTTATAAATCCACGCAAAGCCACTCTGCGTGTTTGTGAATGGCTTCATAAATATGAACTAATGCAACGCAGCGCTAATTGCATAACTCTGCGCAAGGGAGGCGTTCCATGGGCGTTCCATGGGTGTTACCATGCACATCCCATGGTTTTTTATGTTTTTTATGTTGGTAAACTTGGGAATGCGCCAAAAAGATACGCCTCCCTAGGTAAGGTGTAACGTGGAGAAATATCTTTATTTCTCCTTGTTTTTCCTCTTTCTATGTGTGCTGCATTTTGCAGCACACATAGAAAAGGGAAAACTCCTCTATGGATTGTTTTTGTGCATGAAGGGGCCCCTTCCTGCACCCAAACTATCCTGCCTACAACACCGGCACACTTGCACCTGGTGCAAGGGTGCCTACCTTTATTTATTTATTTATTTAAGGGGTTTATAATGCGCTTGAATCACCCCCGAAGGGGTATCTCAGCGCAAAGGACACTGCTGTCAAAGGTTGAAGGACAAATGGCTAGAAAAGAGCAGTCTTAAGAAGCTTTCTAAAGCGAAGGTAGTCAGAGCATTCTCGCAATTGGGTGGGAAGCTTTTTCCGGAGCAAGGTAAGAGAAGGCCTTTCCTCCCAACCTTGCTCTTCTAATCCGAGGTACCCTTAGGAGGGCTTTGGTACTCGAGCGGAGGGTTCTGGAGGGGGCGTAGCTGGTGAGTCTATCAGCTAGATAAGAAGGGCCTCCATTATGTAACGTTTTATACACAGTGCAGCAGATCTTGAACCGCACCCGCTGGTGTATTGGGAGCCAGTGAAGTCGGCGCAGCAGCGGGAGGGAGGGCGTCTTAGCGGGGGCGTTCAAAACGAGGCGCGCAGCGGTGTTTTGCACCACCTGCAAGCGCCGGAAAGATGACTCATTTGCAGAGATCAGCAAAGCGGTACAATAATCCAGGCGACTCAGCACCATCGTCTGCATCAGAGTTCTGCGTACGGAGTCAGGAAGCAGAGGAAAGACTCTCCGGAGTAAACCCAGTATTTGAAAGCAGGAGCCGACTGTGGCAGTCGCGTGCTCCTTTAAGGTCAGGGCCTGATCAAGGCGGATGCCTAAGTTTTTTACGCAGGTCTTAGGTGGGGGGGGACACCGAGATCTCCTGGCCACCACTCGGGTGTCACACGTTGGCGCTAGGCTGACAAAACAGCAGGGCGCGGCAGGGGGAAATACGGTGCATTCCTGCCCTTTCCCTGTGGCGCAAGCCAGAACAGCAAGGTAATTTGCTGGGCTGCGCCACACATCCCAGAAATATGCCCCTAGGTATTCATACCCTTTTAAATGCTACAGTCCTTGAGAAAGCAGGAAGAATGTCAGTTTCTCTGATTCTCAGAATTGTTTCCAAAAAAGAGGGACGCTGGGATAGCAATCCTGTAAAGTACAGTTCATATCAATAGCAAGGCCTGGAATGAACTGCACTTAAGTATTCTTTTTTAAGAATACATTAAATCACATGCAAGAGATGTTGATCCAGGGGCGGCTGGCACAGGTGAGAAGGGGGAGGCGGTAAAGTGGGCGGGTGGTGGGGGAATTGACAGACGACGGGATAGGTAAAATTAAATAAATAAATAATTAAAACCACTTACCTTGCGCTCGCCGCATCGCCGTGTCGGCGTTGCGGCGAGCGCAAGGTGAGTGGTTTTATTTATTTTTGGATTTACTTTTTTATTTAATGATACCTATCCTGTTGTCTGTAGACTCCCCCCCGACCCCGCCTCACCGCCCTTACCTGTGCCAGCCGCGCTGTGCTAATCACTCGAGAAGAATGAACAAACAATACACTCAACACATAAAACATCACTGAAATCACAAAGCCATTCAAACACTTCCTGTTAAGGTATGCAGTCTTCTGTAGCTCATGAGTTCTAATCAGGGCTGACCAAGACCTCCCTTCTTCCGAGGTCGGTAAATTGAACACCTTTAAATTTGTTGATATTGACACCTGTTAGTTACCCTCACATCGATCCGTTTTTGTACGAAATAATTCGTTTTTAGAATGTTACTCGCTTGGTTCATGTTTGTCCCAAATCGATTTTGTTTTAGTCACATTGTCATGAACTGCACACGGGATTGTGAAACATTCCTACTCTACGGATTTTATCCTAATCCGTCATGAATCAGCTTTGCTTCCATGGCAACACATTAGGTGACACCAGACCATTGTGGTGTGGACATCACAGGAAAAGATGCCTGTGACCAGACCCCCACAGTGTGGGGGTCTGGTCACAGGCATCTTTTCCTGTGATGTGTATTTCCTGTTATCGGAATAATCTAATTACAGGTTTACAGAGGGAAGGCCATTAAAAATCATGAGACTTTGTAGGACAGATTAAATAAACAACATTTTATTTAACAATTATTTTTCATAACATTATAAAACTAATGATAAACTAAAGTAACATAATTCCCTACAACTGGTAATGGAGAAAAGTCGATAGCACAATTAATCCTTTTTTCCCTTTTGACACATTAGCCATTAAACCTTACCTAAAAACCGATAAATATTTAACCAGTAGGAGAAGACAGGGCTTACAGCACTGAAAGTAAAAACCGACAAATCTCCTTTCCAACAAACGCAACCTTGAATAAACACAGTCCATAACTTTTACAAGCTTTCCACAAATGTCATTAGTAGACACCAGGCAGGACTAATATAATAGTTTCTTTTATTCTCTGCACACGATGCTTGTTAAAGACAACTTTAGTTGATCTATGTGTATACTGTGCAGGAACAAATAAAATGTGCCAAGGCCTCCTACTCCAACTCCCTAAGATGACAAGAGAAGAAGACATCCCGACATACTAAGGATATTTTGTAGTTACAAGAACGAGTCTAATTTGAACTTATTATGCTGCTGTTCAGAGGTTATGGCGAAAAGATGCAATTTATTCAAAACCTATATTAAAAAAACATTAATAATTCCAAAATGCAAAGACGAACAGAAGCAGGGCTTAAACAAGAGACTGAATGCCAACAGGATCTTTCCTTGCCAAATTTTAATAGTTGAAATATATTATTTGTTTTATGATGTTTCGATTTTTATATGCTTTTGAGGAGCCTGAATTGTAATGATATGAAAGTTTCGAGGGCTTGATTAATATGTTATGATTTTAAGTCATCTTAAACAATAAAAACTATTCTTTCATTCATTCACATCCCGATTCAGACAAAACCCCACTTTCACATATTTATTCAGAGGAGAATACTGAAATCTTAAACGAAATTTTTGCATATGAGTCTTCAAGTGACTGGAAAGACAGTACTGTAGGGCTCGTGCACAGTAGCTAAAATGTAAAGTTATACACAAGCTACTTTTGGAAACATCTGCTCTGGACCTAGAACAACATCCCCATATCCCTCAGGACCTGCAATTCAGGAAAGAGTTGAAAACTGACCTCTTTAAAGAACACTACCTCACAATGCAGTTTTTTGGTCCTCATCGCCTCTAAAGTTCGATGTCCAAGGTTGCTAACTGTGCCAATTTAGGGGTCGATTCCGATCCCGGTCGGAGGCGCACCTAATACCATTCGGCCGGGAAAAAAGCCAGGCGAATGCCTGTTTCCCGACCGATTCGCACATACGTCCGAACGAGCAAGTACCATGCGCACAACTGCCCAAATCCCGACCCAGTCGTACTCACCCAATATAGGTCCTGTTCTCCGACCGAGGCGGATCCAGAAACGCAGAATCGAGTCGCACGGAAGCCAAAATGCAGCCCCGTCCGGCCGGACAAGTACGATGCGCCCTCCGTACGCGCCGAACCCGTCGCTACGCACGGCACGTCAAAGCATCCGGGAGAGGCGCACATAAGCTCCGATTCGCGCCACAAGACGATCCACGGCTACGAGACGAACACGCCAGCGACGAGGCGAAGCAAAGAGAAAGACGAACGAGACGAACCAACCATGAATCCCATCGTGCCGATCCTACCAATATTCTACATCTATTACCGGAACTGGCAAGGACGCGTACAACGCAGAAGGTAAGTCAGACACCCACCACACAAACAAACCACACGTACCCGACATATCACACACACACATAGGGATGCAGAAATTAATTACACCAGCAACAGCAGCACCATAGGGGCGGGATGGCTATCACCAATGCCACATAAACACATAGGGGCCTGGATGCCAACCACTAACACCACCCCTACCCAGGGGGTGCTAGATGCCTGTCACTACTACCATCTCTACCCATGGGGGCTGGATGCCTACCACCACTACCACCCCTACTCAGGGGTGCCAGATGCCTACCACTACCACCACCCCTACCCAGGGGGTGCCAGATGCCTACCACTACTACCACCCCTACCCATGGGGGCAGGATGCCTGTCACTACTACCACCTCTACCCATGGGGGCTGGATGCCTACCACCACTACCACCCCTACTCAGGGGTGCCAGATGCCTACCACTACCACCACCCCTACCCAGGGGTGCTAGATGCCTACCCCTACCAACACCCCTACCCAGGGGGTGCTAGATACCTGTCACTACTACCACCTCCACCCAGGGGTTGCTGGATGCCTGTCACTACTACCACCTCTACCCATGGGGGCTGGATGCCTACCACCACTACCACCCCTACCCAGGGGGTGCCAGATGCCTACCACTACCACCACCCCTACCCAGGGGTGCCAGATGCCTGTCACTACTACCACCTCTACCCAGGGGTGCTGGATGCCTGTCACTACTACCACCTCTACCCATGGGGGCTGGATGCCTACCACCACTACCACCCCTACTCAGGGGTGCCAGATGCCTACCACTACCACCACCCCTACCCAGGGGTGCCAGATGCCTACCACTACCACCACCCCTACCCAGGGGGTGCTAGATGCCTACCCCTACCATCACCCCTACCCAGGGGGTGCTAGATGCCTCACTACTACCACCTCTACCCAGGGGTGCTGGATGCCTGTCACTACTACCACCTCTACCCATGGGGGCTGGATGCCTACCACCACTACCACCCCTACCCAGGGGTGCCAGATGCCTACCACTACCACCACCCCTACCCAGGGGTGCTAGATGCCTACCCCTACCATCACCCCTACCCAGGGGGTGCTGGATGCCTGTCACTACTACCACCTCTACCCATGGGGGCTGGATGCCTACCACCACTACCACCCCTACTCAGGGGTGCCAGATGCCTACCACTACCACCACCCCTACCCAGGGGTGCCTGCCTACCACTACCACCACCCCTACCCAGGGGGTGCTAGATGCCTACCCCTACCATCACCCCTACCCAGGGGTGCTAGATGCCTGTCACTACTACCACCTCTACCCATGGGGGCTGGATGCTCTACCACCACTACCACCCCTACTCAGGGGTGCCAGATGCCTACCACTACCACCACCCCTACCCAGGGGGTGCCAGATGCCAACCACTACCACCACCCCTACCCAGGGGGTGCTAGATGCCTACCCCTACCATCACCCCTACCCAGGGGTGCTAGATGCCTGTCACTACTACCACCTCTACCCATGGGGGCTGGATGCCTACCACCACTACCACCCCTACTCAGGGGGTGCCAGATGCCTACCACTACCACCACCCCTACCCAGGGGTGCCAGATGCCTACCACTACTACCACCCCTACCCATGGGGGCAGGATGCCTGTCACTACTACCACCTCTACCCATGGGGGCTGGATGCCTACCACCACTACCACCCCTACTCAGGGGGTGCCAGATGCCTACCACTACCACCACCCCTACCCAGGGGTGCTAGATGCCTACCCCTACCATCACCCCTACCCAGGGGTGCTAGATGCCTGTCACTACTACCACCTCCACCCAGGGATTGCTGGATGCCTGTCACTACTACCACCTCTACCCATGGGGGGCTGGATGACTACCACCACTACCACCCCTACCCAGGGGTGCCAGATGCCTACCACTACCACCACCCCTACCCAGGGGTGCCAGATGCCTGTCACTACTACCACCTCTACCCAGGGGCTGCTGGATGCCTGTCACTACTACCACCTCTACCCATGGGGGCTGGATGCCTACCACCACTACCACCCCTACTCAGGGGGTGCCAGATGCCTACCACTACCACCACCCCTACCCAGGGGTGCCAGATGCCTACCACTACCACCACCCCTACCCAGGGAGTGCTAGATGCCTACCCCTACCATCACCCCTACCCAGGGGGTGCTAGATGCCTATCACTACTACCACCTCTACCCAGGGGTGCTGGATGCCTGTCACTACTACCACCTCTACCCATGGGGTGCCAGATGCCTACCACTACCACCAACCCTACCCAGGGGCGCTAGATGCCTACCCCTACCACCACCCCTACCCATGGGGGCAGGATGCCTACCACCAACAACACCCCCACTCATAGGATGGGTAATGCATGACACAACAAGCACACACCAACATAAGGAATGCAACAAAAGACATCCCCCAACACCATGACAAGCGTGTGTAGACTGTGTCAAATGCCTACAACACTGAACATGACTTTGAACATACAATGTGACCCCCTATCACATGTGTCACACATAAATGTGTGTGGCCCCCACAATGCAAGCAGACCATGACCACTGTGGCAATGGGGTCCAACCCCCATCATCACAGTGACCAAAAGGTAAGTGTGGGGTCCATAGCTGAAGCACATTTTGAACATTGTGGCAATGGGGTCCAACCCCCATCATCACAGTGACCAAAAGGTAAGTGTGGGGTCCATAGCTGAAGCACATTTTGAACATTGTGGCAATGGGGTCTAAACCCCCATCATCACAGTGACCAAAATGTAAGTGTTGGGCCCATAGCTGAAGCACATCTTGAACATTGTGGCAATGGGGTTCAACCCCCATCATCACAGTGACCAAAAGGTAAGTGTGGGGTCCATAGCTGAAGCACATTTTGAACATTGTGGCAATGGGGTCCAACCCCCATCATCACAGTGACCAAAAGGTAAGTGTGGGGTCCATAGCTGAAGCACATTTTGAACATTGTGGCAATGGGGTCTAAACCCCCATCATCACAGTGACCAAAATGTAAGTGTGGGGCCCATAGCTGAAGCACATCTTGAACATTGTGGCAATGGGGTCTAAACCCCCATCATCACAGTGACCAGAAGGTAAGTGTGGGGTCCATAGCTGAAGCACATTTTGAACATTGTGGCAATGGGGTCTAAACCCCCATCATCACAGTGACCAAAATGTAAGTGTTGGGCCCATAGCTGAAGCACATCTTGAACATTGTGGCAATGGGGTTCAACCCCCATCATCACAGTGACCAAAAGGTAAGTGTGGGGTCCATAGCTGAAGCACATTTTGAACATTGTGGCAATGGGGTCCAACCCCCATCATCACAGTGACCAAAAGGTAAGTGTGGGGTCCATAGCTGAAGCACATTTTGAACATTGTGGCAATGGGGTCTAAACCCCCATCATCACAGTGACCAAAATGTAAGTGTGGGGCCCATAGCTGAAGCACATCTTGAACATTGTGGCAATGGGGTCTAAACCCCCATCATCACAGTGACCAGAAGGTAAGTGTGGGGTCCATAGCTGAAGCACATTTTGAACATTGTGGCAATGGGGTCTAAACCCCCATCATCACAGTGACCAAAATGTAAGTGTTGACATTGAAAAGTTGCAACTGCCAAACTGCATGGATGATTCCTGGTCACAGAACAACAAACACATCAGTGGCAAAGTAGTGCTTGTGTCCCATAGCAACATAGATTGGGGGAGGCAAACAGTGCAGTGCAAATAAGACATACCTTTGGCCATGTGCAGACAAACATCACCCATGGGGGCTGACACTGTCAACATCCATCAATGACACAATGACAGAAGTGACCATCATAATGCAGACCCACATATTTGCACCAATGGGCACACAAATGGAGATACCCTGTGGAGACTGTAGATGTGAGGTGAACAAATAACATACCATGGCAGCAATGGGACACACAAACAATGATCATTGTGCTGACTGATGACCTAGGAGTCCCAGGGACAGCAGGTGAAACCCAACAAACAACATACAGCCAATGGCACACTAAAGATATGCCAATGCAGTGGTGCAGATGCACAAACACAAACAGGCAGACCCACACTGCACATCAAACACAACAGGTGAGGGGGTGCCAGTGTCCCCAGGCAACCACACAACACATGATGAGGCCTGAATACCAATTACACAGATGCACATACAGTGCCACACAAAAGTAACTCATGGATCCAAATCCCCTATGTGGGCAATCAGTCATTGTTAGATGAGAGGGAGCACACATTACACATGTCACACAAGCTTGTAGGAACAGCAACTAACACAGCAAGAGACAGACCCACCACAGCACTACCCCCAGGGTCCCCATATTGTGCTGACACTAGCCTGCATGATAATCCCACTGTGATGACAATGTTAGATGTCGTTCACACTGTGAACCCCAGCCATGTGTCCTGAGCAACTAACTACCATCACACCTACACAAGCTCCAATCAATCAGCACGGCCTGCCAGCCAAGGCCAATATGGAGGTAGGGGTCTGGCCGTGCAACAACTCACTTTTGCACACACTCAACACCACACACCCTGATCTCCACCAATGTGCAGCAGTGAAGCTCACATGGACTGGTGACATTGCACATGCACCCATGACAATACCAGGGGTGGTGGTGGGAACTAAGGTGCAGAAACCCATCACACATGGCCAGTCAACAAGACTCGTCAATGTCTGACACACAGCACAGTATGCCGTACATGGGCATGATGTGAAATCCACAACAATCAATGGGATCCTGTCCATAGTCACACACCAATGAAGAAGCCAAGGTGACACACGAAGAACACACGTACACAACTACCAACATTGCAGCTCTGACCCTGAGCATTGGCAGCAGTCACACACACAACGTGTCACAATCACTGAAAGCTAACACAAACTGTAAATCACATGACTCGTGTAAACAACAAGTGCCAAGGGGAATCCTGAATGTGTCCCACCTGCGTTTGCCCACATCCCCAGCACTGACAACAAAGACAACCTGGGATGACAACCTCATGAACATTAGTTTGCCATGCACCCACATCACAGAGAAACCAGGTCCAAGATGCTGGATGAACACAGAACAACTCAGCAAGCATCACAAACAAGAACATCCCTAGGGACACAGCCTGTGTAGGAAAAGGGAAGGGAACACGCACAGACATGCTTACACAACACAGGCCCATGCAATGTCACCAGATTACACACTGCCATGAGGGCACTCCACTCCTGTGGAAGGTCCGCTGTGCCAAACCTTGTCTGTGCACAACCCAAACATGTCAGCAGAACAGTCCGTCAGTGAGTCAACAACCACAACACACAGAAGGCTCTGCTCACATCAGCCTGGGTACGGGAGTGTCACGTCAGTCATCTGCACACACACCAAACACGTGTCAAGCAAGTTGCACTGTATACACAGATGAGTCCTTCGACATTGATGTGCAAAACTGCATGTCCAGTGGAGCTGGGCACACAGTCAGGGAAATCAGAACATTGAACAGTGGTAAGCCCACCAGATGTGCATCAGTGTAAGACAAAGATGTTCATTTAAAATGCAAAAAGGACATCCCTGTGTCAAATGCTGAACATTACACCCTCAGACTGTAGCAAAGGATGCCATAGATCCAGACTACAACAGGACACATATCCCATGGACCACATGGAGTCCATCACTGCAACACTTCTTCGTCCTGATGTGAACACTATTACAACTGCAAATGCAGGATGCTACTCATCCACATCATGTACATCAAAAGAAAACCCAAAAGTAAACAAAAAGGGGCTTTATTCAGCAAATGTCAGGGTAAACACGGAAGTCCAAAAGAAACTAAGGCCAATGGCCAGTACAAAATCACAGTACCAACGGGGTGAGAAGTGACAACTGGTCACACATTGCTTGCCTGCACTGGTACGGTTGGGGGACATCCCCTTGGAGGGGCATACAAGGGGCAGGCCAGGCACCGCAGGGACAGGATCAGGGGATGGCAGAGTGAGGCAGTGAAGGGGTGGTGGGTGCAGGAGTGTCACCGGCAACTGCAGTGGAGGTGTCTGACTCAGGGGGCCGGCACCACTGTGGTACACAAGTCAGTTGGTGTGGGTGCTGCAACCACTGCAGTGGGCTGGACTGATGTAGTGGACTGGGTACCCACTGCAGTGCCCGAGTCAGACGTGGTGGTTGTGGACTCCACTGCAGTGCATGACTCCAAGGGAGTGGAAGGGTGGGCAGATGAGGTGGGCAGGACAGAGGGGGGCCCGGTCCCCACAACAGTGCCACTAACAGGCAGAGCGTCTGGGTTGGGGGTGGAAGAGCAAGTGGCAGGGGGGAGGGCCTAAGTAGTCTGGGGATGCAGTATTGGTGTGTGGGGGAACCTGGGGCAGGGTGTGGTGGGGGAACCTGTGCAGTGGTGGCCTGGGGGATGGAGGAGAGAGACTGGGCGCTGGAGCTGCGTGGTGGTGGTGGTGGGGTCTTGCTCTTCCTGCTCCGGGGGGACTTCCTAATGGGCTCCTGTGTCTGCCTGCGCCTGGGGGAGGGTGTCCGGGGCGAGGGGCACTCCTCTCTGTGTGGGTGGACTTCCTCTTCCCCTGGTATGCTGGATCAGCAGGAATGGAGGGGAAGAGGCCGAGGTCACACAGGAAGATCTGCTGTGTAGGTGGGGTAGCAGGCGAGGCAAGGGAAGGAGTCTTGGAGGGAGAGGATTTGGAGGACTGCGGAGTGAATGTGGATGCCTGTGTGTGTGTGTGTGTTCCCCATCCCCTGTGTCTGTGGTATCAGTCCCCTGAGGATGCTTGTGTGCACGTCTTGCCTTACTCTTGGGTGTGTCTGTGCTGCTCGTGTCTGTGTGTTTGGTTGACTGTGCAGGTGTGCATGTGCTTTGGACAGGTAGGGGGCAGGAAGTGTGGATGGGGCAGAGGTGGGAGGGGTGAGGGACTGTTGGAGGAGGGACACTGCTGCCGTCAGGGAGGAGTCCATGGACCTATTGCTCCTCTGTAGGGCAGACATACCCGTCGAGATGCCCTCCATGAACGACACCAGCTGTGTCAACAGAGTGGTGTGTGCATGGAGGACACTCAGCATTGCTGTCTGCCCTACATGGAGCTGCCGAAGGAGGTACACAGACTCCTCACTCAGGGCAGCAGGGGACACAGGGGCAGGGGCTGCGGTGCCTGGCACGAAGGAGACACGCTGCCGAGCACGGGAGCCTTTACGGACCTCAGGAATGGGAGCCAATGGGAGGGCGGTGGTGGTGGTGGTGGTGGCGGGGCCAGACAGACTAGCTGGCCTTTGGTGGCTGCTGAGACCCGCGTCCACAAGGGAGTCATCCTCCGAGCTGCTGTGGTCCCCAGCTGAGGTGGATGGTGCTGAGGACTCCTCGGTGTGGCTCCCCTCGCCCTCCGTGCCACTGGGTCCCTCTGACCACTCGTCCGATGCTGACCCAGTCTGGCTCCGCTGCTCCTCCTGATCCGTAGAGCTGTCCCCTCCTGTGGCCGTGGATGTATCTGCAAACAATTAGGGAAACAGACAAACATCAGTCACCTGCACTGACCGCACACACCACAGTAAGTACAGCACATTACAGAGCAAGCCCTGGCATCCTTAGTTGAACATTGCCTAAAGTCCTCACACAGATTCGGGGAAGCCAATTGTCAGTCTGATGGTCAACCATGGGACTCACACCCCTCCTGCCCTTGCACCCATCTGTCTGGTGCCTGTCTGATGGTAAGACCCCAGTGTGGACACATGCACCACCTACACAGTTGTTGGACATTGCAGGGAACACAGTGAAGTATGTGAACATGCACACATCACATCTCTTGCCACTGAGTCAATGCAGGTGTCCGGATAAAGGGATGGCCAGAGTCTAATTAGAAATGCATGTGATGCATACCAGCACCAGACACCATGATGCACCCATGTCCGGATAGTCAATGCCACAATGGGGTGCATGTTGCACATGTCACTCCCCTGCAGGATCAGTCCCAGGAAGTTTAATGCCATGACACAGGAATGCGTGCAAAGTCATACATTACTGCCTCAAGTCACATGGCCATGGCAGCCAGCCAACAACAGACTGCACTGTGTCACAATCCGAGGGCATGGGGAATGCAAGTTATGTGACTGACAAGTGCACATGTCCATCCCCCAAAAACCACATCATCTGTACTACTATTTGTCCACGTCATACAAACTGGACATATGGGGGACATGAAACACAACTCTCTGAACATGAGCACCTCACAGTGTGCTGTGAATGAAAATACAGCTGCCTGAAAGTCACAGTCGCAAACACCTGTGTGCACAGTCAAGTGATCAGACACCTATAAGTCACAGAAGTATCGTCTATCATGGTCACATCTCAGATGGCATGCTGAGCCCTAACCGATAAACATACCAGTAGTCCTGACAACGAAGACACAGCACAATGAGACAGAGGCAGACACCTGAGGGTACATTTCACTGATCACAACATGCCAGATGATACACGGGAGTGGGAGTACAGAGTGTATTGTATGCCCTGGAGTAGGCATGACTGTCCAGCTCCACCTGTAAGAGGGATGAGTCCTGGACAGTAGGCAGGTGGCTAAGCAAGTGTGACACACTGGATACACATACTCCTGAGGCCCAAACATTGTTCCCACCAGCAGCATGGGTGTGTGCCAAATTCCCCAGGGACATGTGGTGAGTCAGAGCAGCAAGCGGACCACATATCAAAGTTACACCCAGATCACATGTCAGAACTTAGGCATTGTGTAAGCAATTGACCCACCCATGAATCGCACAACATAGTCACGGGAACAAATGCTGTCCCCCACCTTGAGCAAAGCAAAATGCAATGACACAGTCCCCAAATGACACAATTTCCTGACTATAAGGGCCACACATATGCATATCAGAGGAGAAGTGGGCATGTCACAAATGAGGGACATGGGTCCTGGACCACATGACTGATGAACTGTGGAAGTTTAACCAGGCCAGAGGAGGGCACATAGCATGTCAGACAAAGTGCACAGTGCAGTCATTGACTCACCCCCTCCTTGCTGCTGTCTGTACTTCAGCTGCCCATCCAGGTCAGGGAAGACCACCACCAGGATCCGGAGCATGTGGGGGTCAGGGTCCGGTGTCCGCCCCTCCTGCGAGGAGGCGACAGCTTCAGCTGGACCCTTGCGATCCTCCGGGTCCAGCCACGAAGGTCCTGCCACCTCTTTTGGCAGTTGCGGATCCTGCGCCTGTAGACCCCCACGGATCTTACTTTCCGGGCGATGGTCAGCCAGATGTCCTGCTTCTGGTGGGCATCAACCTGTGAGGATGACAAAGTGAAAAGGCCATTACTACACATGCAACATATACGTGCATCACACAGTTGGATATACATGTCTCAATCACAGGGGCATATGATGTACACAGGCAGTGCAACAATGGCTATGAACAGTTTGCCAGCAGTCACTACATGGTATCATTTCATGGGAAGTAAACCTAGTTGGAATGCACTGTTACTGCACTGTACCAGTTCAGTGCATGTAACTACACACTTTGGGGTGTGACAACTACTCAGTGGACATGCTAGCCAGTGGTGTGCACACTGAAAGTCCTGCTAGTCAGACAACATGCACAATTAGTGATGCAGTGGACAGCACACTCACCTGCTCCCCTGGTTTCCCATACAGCTTGCTGTACTGTGGAAGGAGGCTGTCCAGCAGGGCCTGGTTCTCCTCAAGGCTGAAGGCTGGGGCTCTCTCCACAGTACGTGCCATTGCAGGAGCCAGAGGATGCATAAACAGCAGCAGTGTTGGTGGCAGATGTCATCCTGGAGCATGTAGTGCAGGCAAGTGAGCTCTCAGGGGAACAGCCAGCATTATATGTGTGCTGCAGAGGCAGATACTGTCCCATGTGTCCAAAGTGATAGGTCCAAGTTGTTTGCATCTTCTGAATCTGACCAATCCATGGAATAGCAGCACTAATACACGCCCACAGCATCCTTCAAATCTTCAACTTCATGACACCCATGATTTTGCAACATTGTTGTGGCTGGCCAACTAAATTCACTGCATCAGACTCGTTGGAGCTTCGAAAACGCGTCCGTTGCCATGCCAGGCCCCAGCCAATGTGTGCGCACCGTTCGGTCCATTGCTGTACAACGCGTACCCGGGATACAACGCGTACCCGCTCACATTGAATGCAATGGGCCGGCCGGGCAAACCGATCGGTCCATTGCTCTACAACGCGTACCCGGGATACAACGCGTACCCGCTCACATTGAATGCAATGGGCCGGCCGGGCACACCGATCGGTCCATTGCTGTTCAACGCGTACCCGCTCACATTGAATGCAATGGGCCGGCCGGGCACACCGATCGGTCCATTGCTGTTCAACGCGTACCCGCTCACATTGAATGCAATGGGCCGGCCGGGCACACCGATCGGTCCATTGCTGTTCAACGCGTACCCGCTCACATTGAATGCAATGGGCCGGCTGGGCACACCGATCGGTCCATTGCTGTACAACGCGTACCCAGGATACAACGCGCACCCGCCACATTGAATGCAATGGGCCGGCCGGGCACACCGATCGGTCCATTGCTCTACAACGCGTACCCGGGATACAACGCGTACCCGCCACATTGAATGCAATGGGCCGGCCGGGCACACCGATCGGTCCATTGCTCTACAACGCGTACCCGGGATACAACGCGTACCCGCTCACATTGAATGCAATGGGCCGGCCGGGCACACCGATCGGTCCATTGCTGTTCAACGCGTCCCTGTACAAGTCACTGGCATATGTCACCATGCCTGTCACAGGTGAACATATGCCAGCCACATATACTTCCCAGGGAGTGAGGGGCACACCTACAACACCACAGCCTGTCCACACTGTATCCTAAGGCATGTAAGGCTGCATTACCTGTTCCGTGTATGGGGGTCAATATGTTGTTTTTTGGGTGGCACTTGGGGGCAGCCACTCCCAGGCTGTGCACGTGTTCATGGGGACAGAATCCTTGGTGTGTTGTGCACATGAACACTGTGGTGTGCAACTCTTCATTTCAGGGCATGTGGCATGGTCACATTTCACGGTTGTGTATGTGTATGTCATGTCACATACCCCCTAAGTCCCATGTGGGACGGTATGTACGTCCCAGGGTGACCCATTGCCACAATTGTGATGGCCCTCCACAGTCTGTGTGCATGTTGTGTTTACAATGTCTCTGATTCCATGTACACAATGGGAGACAGTCTCAACATCCACGTTGTTTGTGCATGGACTTTGATGTTGTGCGTGTGTGTGTCACAGACGTCCATGTCTGTCCTGCCGAGGCAACAGGGACCACTACCTGTGGGGGTCATGGTTGTTTAGCTGTGGTGTATTCATGATGCACCATGTCATGCCAGTGTCCATGTGGCAATACAGGGTCCCTGGGAATCTACCTGTCGATGAGCTGTGATGCCTGGGGCACATCTGTCCTCACATGTCACTGTGGTGTGTGTTTGGAACGTGACAGCAGTACATGGGTACACAGCCTAATGATATCCCATAGCACAACCTGGGACTTGTTGAGGGCACATGTTGAACTGTGATGTTAGATGTTAGCCATGTAGGTGCCATACATGTCCTTACGGAACGGCACACACATCATGTACTTGTGTCTCGTAATGATGTATCATGTGATATTGAGTCTGGTCTATGCCACATATGTGGGGTGACTGACAATCTTTCTTTCTTCACCTATGCACTGCAGGGCACCAGCTGTCCATCGGCCATTCCCTGACCTTGCAACAGTGGTTGAACGGGACTGCATCCGATGATACCGCTTCACCAGGCCACTGATTGAGGTTGGCCCCACATTTACATCCTGGCTGGACAAACCCTACAGCGCTGACCCCCAAGGTGAAGGTGATGGCAGCCCTACACTTCTTTGCCACCGGTACCTTTCAACACACTGTGGCGTCTGCTGGTGGGATGTCACAGACCATGTTCAGCCGTGTGCTCCGCGATGTTTTGGAGGCTATGTTGAGATACCTGAACCAGTACATCTATTTCCCTAGACTTCAACAACTCACTGACATGAAGAGTGACTTCTATGCCCTGGGGAGGATGCCGCATGTCATTGGCTCCATTGATGGGACACATGTGGCTTTGGTACCACCACAGGCCCAAGAGCAGGCATACAGGAACCGCAAACACTACCATTCGGTCAATGCACTGGTGGTATGTCTTGCAGATATGAGCATCTCACACGTGTGTGCCCGTTTCCCCGGTTCTGCACACTATGCCTACGTGATGAGGAGTAGTCGCATCCTGAGGATGATGTCACAGATGCGGAACCAGCGTGCCTGGCTTGTTGGTGTGTACTGACTTTGTACCATTGTGTGTGTTCTGCAATGTAGTGTTCCACCCTCTTTTCCAACTCAGCTAATGTGCAATTGTCTGTATGTAGGTGACTCCAGATACCCCAACATGCCGTGGTTGCTGACGCCCCTCAGGAACCCTGTGACACCAGCCCAGATGCGCTGCAATGAGGCACATGGTCGGACCAGGAGAGTGATTGAGCGGACATTTGGTCTCCTGAAGAGCCGCTTCCGCTGCCTAGATAAGACAGGAGGGGCCCTCCCATATGCCCCAGCAAAGGTGTGCAAGATTGTCATCGTCTGCTGCATGCTACACAACCTGGCAGTGCGGAAGGAGTTGCCTCTCACCCTGGATGACGATGACCAACATCTGCCACCTGTGGAGGATCCTGGGCTGGACCACGATGCCAGTGATGATGATGATGATGAGGGTGATGTCCGCACACAGCTCATCACCAACTTCTTCAGCTGAATGTGAGTATCCAGGGATGTTATGTCAATGATGTGAGTTTGCATGATATGTGTTGGTGGTGCTCTTGTGCTGTTTGAGTGTGTCCATGTGCTACTTGACTGGATGCGTGCAGCGATGTGTCCTTACAGGTAGTCTGTACTCACCAACAGTGTTGGCATGCTAACTTGGTTCTGGGTGGGTTTCTTGTGACATGTATTGGGCATGAGTATTGCAGTTCTGTCCTGTTCTTCAGTGCTTTTGACTGTGTCATTTCTGTCCTTCAAAGGGTACTTTCAGAGTTGTTTGATCAACTGTGATCCCCCGACACCGTGAATCAACTTCCAGGGTGGTAGCTGTCGTTTCCCTACAGGTGATGTGCGCCACACCCATGGACTTCCTTTCTTCTACACTTGTTGACTGTGTGCCCACTGCCAGGTGGGATTACCTTGCATCTGTAGTGGTTACAACATGTTGCAAATGTGTAATAAACCTGTGCTTCACTTTGTGATGTGCGTTGTCTATGGTCACACATCTGACTGACATTTGCTTACTGCACCAGTGGGCTAGTTAACACAGACTGTGAATAGGTGTTGGGTCTGTGCATTGCACCGTATTTCCTGGCAACATCAGTGTAGGCGATGAGTCAGATGGCCCTGGTGTGTATGTGTTGTGTAGCCCTGGTGGTGTGTCTCCCTCATATGTGTCACGTCGCCATGACTCACATGCCGGTGTTGTACTTGCTGTAGCAGTTAGCAAGCACAGTGTCATTTCACAGATCATCATCTCCACTTCAGAAACAACGTTGGAATCACAACAGAGGCAAGTATGGTGTATTAGTGAGTTTATTGACATACATGTGTGAGTATAGTGCACAGGATGGTGGGTGCTGTACATTGTGATTGTAATCCAAAGTTCCTAGATGATTTGGAAGTCCTGGTAGCAGAAATGTCCAGAGTAAAGTCCACAGTCATCTGATACATTGGTCCAACTTGAGCTCCCCATGTCATGTGGGAGAGTTGTGTTGCATTCGACAGGGTGAAGAGTTTGGGCACAAAGGTGATTTTCCAGAACAGGTGTTGGCTTCCTGGGGGTTGTGCATGGCCATCAGCCTCTCAGTTGTCCTTCCTCGGACGACCCCTCTTCTTTGGGGGACCCTCAAGTGCAGGCTGCTGCGGTGCAGGGGACTCTCCACCAGAGTCATCCTCCCTCCCTGTGGCAGTTGCAGTTGTTGCAGCACCAGATGTTGTGGGCACACAGGGAGGTGTTGACATGTTGGTGCAAATCTGGTGGAGGCATTGCAATATGTCCCTATGCACCGCCGTCTGTTCTTGCACTGTGTCCCACTTGGACTCCATGCGGGACATGTGTAAGTCCAAGCGGGCATGATGGGCAGCCTGCTGCTGTTGAATGTCCCTGAGGATCCCCACTACCAGGCTGAACTCTCCGGTGCTAGTCTGGTACGCATCAGCTATGCGTACCAGTTGTGGGTCAGCATGCAGTCCAGACCCCTCTGCAAGCAGCGACCTATGTCTACCACCCCTCCCACCACCCTTGGCGACACGTGAAGGACCTGCGGTGGCACGCACAGGTGACCCTGGGCCCCCTTGGGGGTTGTTGCTGGTGTTGTTGTCCGTAGCTCCACGTTGGGCCGGGGTCCGTGTGCTGTTGGTGGTGGTGGTCCTTGGTCTGTCCGTGTCGGCAGGGGTGGTCTGTGTGTTGGCAGTTGTTGGAGGGGTGGGTGCAGGGGGTGCAGCTGGTGGTCCTGCTGGTGCTGCATGATGAATCACTGCAGAGGTGCCAGGTAGGTCTTCGTCATCCGAGGTGGGCAGAGGCTGTTCCACACCAGTGAGCTCAGTGTCCCCCGGAGCCTGGGACAGGGACTCCTCAGCGTCTGCTGCTGTGTCCCCATCATCACCTGTATTTGGAAGAGACACACAATGT
This sequence comes from Calotriton arnoldi, assembly GCA_963921515.1. Lineage (NCBI taxonomy): Eukaryota > Metazoa > Chordata > Amphibia > Caudata > Salamandridae > Calotriton > Calotriton arnoldi. The sequence continues at coordinate 551,899 of CAWUFW010006561.1, read as the reverse complement.
ATGTAATGTTTCTACAGGCATCAATGGTTCAAACACCTGACAGTTGTGACTGTACCTCTGGATGCGGGCCTGTACATTGCATTGTCCTAAGTTGTCACAGTCAGCTGTTGATATTGGTGTAGCGCATTGTCCTGACAACATGAAGCATTTCAATGTGAATGTTGAGGTGTGTGCATGGCCAGCATTGGTGGTATTTGGTTGACATCCGGACATCCTTCTCCCTCCAGCCCAGTTATCCCACCATGAAGCATGCCACCCTTGCTGTGGGTGCAGGTTGACTCTCAGGATGTCAGTCAGTGGTGTCCTGCTGTTTGTTGGTGCCCAGTTCCCAGCAGGGCCTTGTGCTCCCCACAGCAGTACCCAGTGTCAGCCATCTTGTCAGTTGTTTTCCACTCCCTGTGATGTGAGCATGGTTCAGAGTGGTGTTGATGGGCCAATTGTGAGGGTGAGCAATATCTGTGGCTACCACTCCCATCATGCTATTGCCTGCACCCCCCTTCCCAGCATGCCCATACTTCCTTCCTTTTGAGTGGACTTCACTGTGTGTGGGTGTGACAGCAATGGCAAGATGGCTGACAGTGGTGTCCTGCTGTTGTTTGGTGGCCAGTTCCCCGCAGGGCCTTGTGCTCCCCACAACAGAGCACCGGTGTCAGACATCTTTGATGGGGCTTTCCACTCTCTGTGAGGTGTGCATGCTTCAGTGTGAGCTTGCTGGGCCATGTGGTTTGGGGATGTTGAGCTGTGACTACCACTCCCATCATGCTATTGCCTCCACCCCCTTCCCAGCATGCCCATACTTCCTTCCTTTTGAGTGTACTTCACTGTGTGTGGGTGTGACAGCAATGGCAAGATGGCTGACAGTGGTGTCCTGCTGTTGGTTGGTTGCCAGTTCCCAGCATGGCCTTGTGCTCCCACAACAGAGCACCGGTGTCAGACATCTTTGAATGGGCTTTCCACTCTCTGTGAGGTGTGCATGCTTCAGTGTGAGCTTGCTGGGCCATGTGGTTTGGGGATGTTGAGCTGTGACTCCCACTGCCATCATGCTATTGCCTCCACCCCCTTCCCAGCATGCCCATACTTCCTTCCTTTTGAGTGTACTTCACTGTGTGTGGGTGTGACAGCACTGGCAAGGTGGCTGACAGTGGTGTCCTGCTGTTTGTTGGTGCCCAGTTCCCAGCAGGGCCTTGTGCTCCCACAGCAGTACCCAGTGTCAGCCATCTTGTCAGTTGTTTTCCACTCCCTGTGATGTGAGCATGGTTCAGAGTGGTGTTGATGGGCCAATTGTGAGGGTGAGCAATATCTGTGACTACCACTCTCATCATGCTATTGCCTCCACCCCCCTTCCCAGCTTGCCCATACTTCCTTCCTTCTGACTCTGCTTCCCTGTAGGGTAGTGTGCCTGTGCTGAATGGATGGCTGACAGTGTTGTCCTGGCATTTGTTTGGCTACAAGTCCCATGTGTGTCACTGTGCTTCCCACAGCATGACCCAGGGTGGTGGTTCTTTGTGGGATAATTAATTTTAGTGTGAGGCAATGCATTTTCCCAGGTGTGTTGTGTGTAGTTTGTGTTAGGGGTGTGTGTGGGGAGAGCTGCTGGTAACTATGGTCATAGCTGTCAGTCCTCCTTCCCACCCAGCCAGATATCCCACCATGGAACGTGCTTCCATTGCAGGGAGTGCAAGTTGTCTTTCAGGATGTCAGTCAGTGGTGTCCTGCTGTTGGTTGGTGCCCAGTTCCCAGCAGGGCCTTGTGCTCCCCACAGCAGTACCCAGTGTCAGCCATCTTGTCAGTTGTTTTCCACTCCCTGTGATGTGAGCATGGTTCAGAGTGGTGTTGATGGGCGTATTGTGAGGGTGGGCAATATCTGTGACTACAACTCACATGATGCTATTGGCTACACTGACTTGACCAGCATACACAGAATTCCTTCCTTTCTGTGGGATTCCCTGTGTGGTGGTTTTGTAGTGGTGGCTACATATCTGACAGTGTTTGTTGGTTATATTTGTGCCACTGCCTAGCTTTATTTGTTGTAGGGTTTGTACATGTCATGACACAGTTACATATCACTATGAGATGGCATGTATTGTGTTTATCTGACTGACATACACATCTTGGGATGATTCTGTTTTTGTTGCTGTGTATTTGCTAAGGGTGCATGGTTTACCTATCCCCTTGACAGTGATGTGTGTGTATTGTCACACAATATTGGGTATATTGGTTGTGTACTCACCAGGCTCTGGGATGTTTTCTAGTCCATATACGCTCACTGGTGGTAGGATGGCCCGCACCTTCTCCTCCCAGGGCCTGAGGTATAGTGGTTCGGCAGGAGGGCCACTGCCGGTGTGTTGGCTCAAGATGTAATCCTTCTTCAGTAGGTCCCTGACCCTCCTGCGCACATCATACCACCTGTTCTGGATGTCTTCCTTTGTGCGCAAACATGGTGATTGTGCGTTCACCCTGTCGACGATCCTCACCCACATCTTGGTTTTCTGCGACATGGGGGTCTGTTGGACCAGTGTACCAAACAGCTGTGGCTCTACCCTGAGGATCTCATCTACCAGGACTTCCAATTCACTATCTAGGAACTTTGGATTCTTCTTGGGGGCATGGTGATGGGTGGTGGTGGTGAGTGATGTGTGTTGGTGTGCAAGTGAGGGTGTGTGAGTGTGTGTTTTGCTGGGTGTATGTGAGGGTGCTATTTGTTGAGGTGCTGATGGTGTGTGGCTTGTGTGATGGATGAGCTGTGAGTGTGTGTGTGGTTGCTGTCTGTTGGTGTTCTGTGCTGGCAGGTAATTTGAATTTGCAAAGGATCATGGTAGAGATTTGTGTCCTTTATATGGGTGGAGTTGTGGGTGTGTCTTTGTTCCCTGTTCCCCCCAGTATTTATTGGCTTTGTAATTGCTTGTTTGGCCTTTTTTTGTGTGTTTTCCCTTTGTACTTTTTGTGCATGTAGGAGACGTTCTTCTGACCGAGTCGGACCCTGCAGTTGTCTCGTGCGAGCTTCTCCGAGTCGTTCACGCTGTGTTTGTGCTGTTTTATGTGCTGCGTACGCGTCGGTCGCGGTGTATTGGGTTGCTTCGGCTCGCTGTTTTGTATGCGTGTCGGTCGTACGGCTTGAGCTCCGTGCGACTCGGTCGTGTTTTCCACGTGTTGCATCGTACTTGGCGGGTCGGAGTTCGCGGGTACGTTTCGTTCGGGATTCTTCTTGGTGCGTGTCGGTCGGTTCGATTCGCGTGCTTTTCCGGCCGGATAGCTGTTTTCCGCGCGGTTCGGTCGTTCGTATTGTGTTCCGTACGAGTCGGTCGGATTTTGCACGCTTTTCATCGTACTTTGCGGGTCGGGCTGCACCGGTACGTGTCGGTCGGAATAAATTCCAGCTCCGAGTCGGTCGGTACGTTTTCCGGCCCGAATCGGAATCGGCCCCTTAGTCTGGGCAGTGAACTCCGCTCCGCTCGCGGAGTTTGCGGAGTTTCCTGCACTCCATGTTACGCGGAGCTCGCGGAGTTCCAAAAAACTCTGCTTTGCGTAGCGGAGCAGAGGTTTTTTTTCCTCGCTAGCGTTCGTCAACGTCAAGTTGCCTAGCGCGAGGGAGAAAAATCCACCTCCTGACGAGATTTTTCCTCATTCGCGATCCTCAACACCAAGTTGGCGAACAGGAGCTTATTGATGAATTAACGAAGGTTGATGGCATTATAGTAAATGGAAGATTTCCTTCGGATACACCGGCTACCTTTACTTGTAAAACTTATAGTGGAGAATCTATTTTAGACTATGTGGTAGTGGGAAGTACTTCCTTCTTTTTATTGAAAGATCGAAAGGTCTTTAATTCTTCCTGTAGTGACCACAAAGTACTAACTCTTACCGTAAATTTAAATTTGTTTTCGAACGATCCATGGGCACTAAACAGTGAATCTGTTAGTTTTGCTAAGAAAACAGGGAGATGTCATTGGGATAACAAAGCCATCTTGGGCTTGGACAGTGTTTTAGAGGTCACTGTAGAGAACTTGTCTAGTTGGGATGGAACAGAAATTGCCAGTTTTAACACATTTATGAATAAAGCGATAGAAATTGCGAAAAAGTTGAATCAAAGAAAAAGTACTAAAGCAGTCCCCAGACCCTTCCTGCTGTTTAATCTTGAAATAAATAAACTGGTTAGGGAACAGTACTTGAATTACTCCTCGGAAAGATATCATAGAATATTACTATTAAAAAGGAGGAGGACTCGGGTAAAGGTTAAGTTAAGAAAAGAGAGGGAAGATAACATCTAGATTAAACTGAGAGAAGCAGCCTTTAAAGGCCAAGTAAGAACGTTTTGGTCTCTATCGGGGAGGGATGTGGAGCCAGATCTGGACCACTCCCTGTTGCCATTGAGGAACATAAATGGGTTAGCTTTATTCAGGACTTATATGCAGATAATGCAATGGCAATTAAGAATATCGCACTAAAGGAAGAGCCCTCATCGTATGGATCGCCATCTGAAAAAGAAATCGAAATGGCGATCAAGGGGATGCGTTCCTCCGGAGCGATGGGCCCCGATGAATTACCCATCACAGTTTTAAAACAAAATAGTATACTGTGGAGTAAAATTCTTTATCCGGTGTTCAATTATTGCTATGCAAATAAAATGGTTCCCCCCTCTTGGAAGGGGAGTATATTAGTCCCTCTGTTTAAGAAAGGAGACCGAGATGCCCCACATAATTATCGTCAAATTGCACTTCTTGACGGAGTGGGTAAAGTTTTTGCTAAATGCCTCTTGATCCAAATCAATGATTGGGTGGATGCGGGTAAAATTTTACCGTTGGAACAAACTGGGTTTAGGACAAAGCATGGAACAATTGATAACCTAACTGCACTACAGGTAATAAATGAAAAATATGTTAAAGGTAGAGGAGGAAGGGTGTACACAGCCTTTATAGACTTCTCCACAGCATTCGATAAAGTAGATCGTCTCCTGCTGTGGAGAAAACTGTCGGACCTGGGTATGCCGGCATCCTCTTGGAGTTAGTTCGTGCTCTTCATACGGACACTTGGTGCAAAGTCCTAATGGGAGGGGAAAGAGGTCTCTCCCAAACTATCCCTACTGCAAATGGCCTAAAACAAGGATGTTTATTGGCTCCTCTACTTTTTTCCCTATATATATCTGACCTTCCTCACGAATTGGCTCAAAGTGAGGGCATTGCCCCGTTACTGGGGGGAAAACCGATTGCTTGTTTACTTTATGCTGACGACATAATAATATTGGATCTAACACCTAGGGGATTAAATAGTCGTCTGCAGGCATTACATAAATTTGCAGAGGCCCATTATTTAAAGATTAATATATCTAAAAGTAAAATCATGTGCATGCACGGAAGAAAAATGTTGCAGTATGGGAATTTCGTATGGTCTGTAGGCGGCCAAAAACTGGAACTTGTAAAATCTTATGTTTTCTTGGGAAAAACAGTGTGTGGAAACCTAAGTGACAAAGCTCATATAGAAAATAACATCCATAAAGCTACTACACAGGGGAAAAGCTTGGGCTCCCTCTATAGATCTACTGGAAAAAGACACTTTGCACTTTTATTAGCGGTATTTCGTGCAAAAATTCCTGCTTCGCTGTTGTATGGTATTGAATTGCTTGATATAGAAAAATGGGGTTTTTTAAATACAACAGAAGGCAAAATTTTAAGGAGCCTAGCTTCAGTCAACTCTGCTTGCCCTGTAGCTGCACTAAGGTTAGAATTTGGCTTAAGAAGTAGTTGGGTACAGGGTCTTGCAGGGATAGTGCAATGGGTTATAAGCCTGGTAAAGGGTGATCCTGCCACACTAAGACTTTTAATCCAGAAAGAAATATTAGAAAGTTTAAAGGAGCAGTCATTAATTCTTAAAAATTTTAGAATTGCGGTTGACTTGCTACAACTGGATGAGTCTCTGCTTTTCACCCTATCGCCACATCAATTAAGGGCTACTTTAAAGCAGGCCACTTGGAAATTAAGTTTCACCAGGGATAGGGAAGCTCGTATCTTAAAGAGGGGTACCCACCCGGCCATAGACTCCTGTGTGATAAATAAAGTACAGACTTTTATCTCCTGGAACCTGCCCCATGGAGTGCGCCGCTTTTGGCTATTATTGAGGCAGGGTATGCTCCTTTTAAATAATGTACTGTCTAAATGGTATGGTTCTTCTCCAATTTGTAATCTGTGTAATAATTCCATCCAGGACGTTAATCATGTGCTATTTATATGCCCCGCTTTATTATTGTATCGGCGTAAATGGATGAGACCAATTTGTCTACAATTATCTATTCTTTCGGCCTCTGCACTAACTGATTCTATTTATGAACCACCAAATGAAATGTTTTGTCATAGGATTTTAACTTTTTAAGTGTTTTTTAAATTTGTATTAACGCATATTATGTGAAGGATGCAATTATTAACTTTGGTTTTACCTGACACCAACCGACCACGCACGCAACCTGGAAGTCATCCTCGACTCAACGCTCACCATGACCAAGCAAGTCAACGCAGTCTCCTCCTCCTGCTTCAACACCCTCCGCATGCTCCGCAAGATCTACAGGTGGATCCCGACAGACACGAGAAGAACAGTCACCCAGGCCCTCGTCAGCAGCAGACTCGACTACGGAAACGCCCTCTACGCAGGAGCCCCGACCAAGCTCATCAAACGACTGCAAAGAATCCAAAACGCCTCTGCACGCCTGATCCTCGACATTCCACGCCACAGCCACATCACCCCCACCTGAAAAACCTGCACTGGCTCCCCGTCAACAAGAGAATTTCCTTCAAACTCCTGATCCACGCACACAAGGCACTCCACAAAACCAGCCCAGCCTACCTCAACAGTCGACTCTCCTTCTACGTTCCCAACCGTCAGCTCCGCTCCGCCGACCTCTCCCTGGCCACCGTCCGCGCATCCAGAGAACCACCACCGGAGGCAGATCCTTCTCTCACCGCGCCGCCAAGATCTGGAACACCCTTCCCCTCAACCTACGACAGACCCAAGACCTGCTGACCTTCAGGAGACGACTCAAGACCTGGCTATTCGACCAGTAGCGGCAACACCCCCCCTCCTCTCCCTCAGTGCCTTGAGACCCTCGCGGGTAAGTAGTGCGCTTTACAAATCTTGTGATTGATTGATTGATTGATGTTATATAGTATTTAGGGCATAAAGGATTTTTAACTTTTTCTATTGTATAAAATATTCTAATGTTTGGTATTTGGAATTTATTTTACTGTCGGCTTTCGCTTATGATTGTAGAAACCTTGCTGTACAAATTTTTTATATGTTGTTGGCCTTTTAGTTTATGTGGATCTCTTTGGAGTTCCAAGATCATAAATAAATAAACTTGAAACTTGAACAGAAGCGTGGAAAATCAACCTCCCGGCGAGATTTCTCAACGTGGGCGGTCAGATTTCTCATTGCATATGCTCGCGACCGCTCGCGTTGAGAAACTGTCCGTTCGCCTTGAGAAAGCTGCCGCTCGAGTAAAAATCTACTCGAGCGGCAGAAAGGAAGCAGCGCCCACTTGCGCTGTGCATGGTGCCGTTCGCGATGATTGCACAGTGTGGACAAGCATCTGGCACTGAAAATCATTGCGAACAGCATTTATCTAATGCACTCCGCCGCTTGTGGAGCTTCGCGTAGCGCAGCTGTTTTTTTTGCACTCTGCCCAGGCTTAGTGCCAATGTCAAGGGGGCAGTTCGTATCCACACAAATGGAGTTAAGATCGAATTCTGTGTCTTCTACTTTAAAGAAAGAGAAACTGTAAGAGCAAAATAATCTTTTCCCATGCTTCCTATCCAATGTGAAAACTGAACTTGACGCTGGTGTAATAATAGGATCAAGAACCTAAGGGGCAATTCTAATAAAGTTTTGTGTCACCCAAGGTAATGAAAGTGTGATGTAAAACCAAGATGAGATTTACCAAGCCATGCAAGGCCAACTAGCTTGGCCCCTTTAATAAATCTGGAGAATTACAAGTCCGTGCCCCAGAAAGGCGTTCCATGGGTAAAGCATGGGTGTTCCCACTCATCCACCCATGGATTTTGGCGCATTCCCAGATGTAACATGAGTGGTAGACCTATGGATGCGCCAAAATGGTATGGTGACATGTCAAAGAAATATTTCTTTACTTCTCCTGTTTATTCCTCTTTCTACGTGTGCTGCATTCTGCAGCACATGTAGAAAGAGGGAAACGCCTCAAAGGATTGTGTTTTTTGCTGGAAGGTGTCCCTTTATGCACAAAAACAATCCTGCCTGCAGCACTGACAATCTTGCACCATAGTATTCTGGCTCAAGCTAACTCGGTCATAGTCCCAGACATGGCACCGGTCCTCTAACAAACCGTGCAGCTGGTTTATTTCCTCACTTAATTCTCTCTTTCTGATTTTATAAGTATTCTCGACCATTTGGTAACCATACCTGTCATGTAGGCCTTATAGGTGTCCCACAAACTACTCTTGAGGCAACTTCCTATGTTAAACTGCATGAACTCTGCCGTCTTAACTTGGAGCTGCTTTATGAGATCTAATTGGGTGACCAATTGCCTCTCAATAGTCCATTTATTACAAAAAGGCTTTCTCTTCACTTCTATTTCCATAGGGTAACATGAATTGGGGAGAAAGGCTGGCACATACTTGACCTATTTGACTTGGTCTACACATCTCCGAACCAATGATCAACTCTGGATCTGTGCCCATACTTCTTGCTGTGAAATGAAAACACTTTCTGTTGTCCCATCCTCATTCTCCATACATCAATAAGACCTAGGTCTTCTAGAATATTCTTTAGGCACTTTGTCATTTTAGGGGAGTTTGCATGCCTCCAATGGGTAGATTGGTCTGATGTATTATTCATTACAGTATTAAAATCTCCCCCGCAGACAATTGGGGGCCAATAGTCCAGTAATCTATTGAATAGCTACCACATAGGTTCTGGATCATCGACTTTTGGGCCATAATACTAGGGGTGGGTGGAACTCTTGGAATTTCACTCCATGGAATTCTGTAGATTACATAAAAACTCAGCAAGATTCTGCGTAGTTCTGCGAATGGGTCCAAAATGCACGTTATGCTGCGATTTTAGTGTCGGTAGCGCGTTTTGAGCTGAGAAATGGAACTGCACCACGCGGCACACAAGCATGCAGTCATTTTGTTTTGTCTGCTCCTCCTGCCTGGTTTTCTTCCTGCTGCTCCTAAATTTTAATCCAACCCAATCCACCTCCATTTTACCACTAACTTTCACATTTTTATTACTGTCTGACTTTCCCTGTGTGTATTTACGTGTCTCTGTGTGTTTTTTGTGACTTTTTTTTACTTCGTTTTATGTTTTCCTTTCCTGATGTGTCCTCCTGTTTCCTTCCCATCCCACTCCAGTCTGATTTCCCTCCTCCATCCCAACTCCCGTTTCGGCGATTCCACCATGGCAGCAGAAGCAGGCAGCGCCACCTGCACCCGATCTGGGTGCCGCAGATGGTGCAGTTTGACACCATCCTCAGCTAGGTAGAGGTGGTTGCACTCATCTTCTGGGTGCAGCACCACCTCCCCTACGTGCTGGCAGCAGGTGGCCCGCCCAGTAAGGGGTTATGCCCCGAGGGAGCATCGGCGGCTCTGGGGGTGAATGCGGCAATGCATGCGCCACAGCACCAGCATCGCAAGCACCCAGAAGCAGCTGACGCACTGCTAGACGGACATCCTTGATCGAGAACAGGACCTGCTTGACCTGCTAGAAGTCGAGGTTGCGGGTCTCGGTGAGTAATAATACTATTTTTGTTTTCTAAAAATTCCAATATTATTAGTTTTTTCAAGCAGCACAGCATGCATGATCACAGGTAATTTAAGTGTGCATGCTAATTATATATATATATATACACACATATATATATATATATATATATATATATATATATATATATATATATGCTGCTCAAAGGTTGCCTGTCAGGTGAGAGGCACTCTAACGGCGGTGCTGAGGTACACGCCCTTCTTTAGGTCCAGGCGGCGTCCGTGTGCAGATAAAGTTAAAACAGTGGTTCCGTGCCTGCCTTACGCGTTTCGAAGTTCAAGCTTCTTCATCAGAGGCTTAACGGAATCCTTGCATGCTTGTCCAGTCACTCCCTTTTAATGACACGCCCCTGGATGGGGCAGCTCCGATGAGACTGCATACTGCCTGCTGGGAAAGGTAGTGCTGGGTATTAACGTCCACAAATGTGTGCACTTGATAACTGTAACGATGAATTACTGGCACTGGATGGGCCTCCGCAGACGGACCCGTCTTACATCCTGCACTGCCGCTCCACAACAAGGATCGGTAGTTACCGGTCCTCGTGGTCCCCTTGGAAATCATGGGGTGGTGCACTCTCGGCGGCCAGGCCGCCGCCTATAGATGCTGCTCAAAGGTTGCCTGTCAGGTGAGAGGCACTCTAACGGCGGTGCTGAGGTACACGCCCTTCTTTAGGTCCAGGCGGCGTCCGTGTGCAGATAAAGTTAAAACAGTGGTTCCGTGCCTGCCTTACGCGTTTCGAAGTTCAAGCTTCTTCATCAGAGGCTTAACGGAATCCTTGCGTGCTTGTCAAGTCACTCCCTTTTAATGACACGCCCCTGGATGTGGCAGCTCCAATGAGACTGCATACTGCCTGCTGGGAAAGGTAGTGCTGGGTATTAACGTCCACAAATGGGTGCACTTGATAACTGTAACGATGAATTACTGGCACTGGATGGGCCTCCGCAGACGGACCAGTCTTACATCCTGCACTGCCGCTCCACAACAAGGATCGGTAGTTACCGGTCCTCGTGGTCCCCTTGGAAATCGTGGGGTGGTGCACTCTCGGCGGCCAGGCCGCCGCCTATAGATGCTGCTCAAACGTTGCCTGTCAGGTGAGAGGCACTCTAACGGCGGTGCTGAGGTACACGCCCTTCTTATATATATCCATAATTCATCGTTCTTGTACCACAAACAATGATCCACGGCACCCAAATGCTGTAAGCAGACTTTATTCGCAATGGCACGACTCACGCGTTTGAAACTAAGTTTCCTTGTTCACGAGTCGTGAACAAGGAAACTTGGTTTCCAAACGCGTTGAGTCGTGCCATTGCCGAATAAAAGTCTGCTTACAGCATTTGGGTGCCGTGGATCATTGTTTGTGGTACAAGAACGATGAATTATGGATGTTATGGGTTTCGCTAACCCGTCACGGCCCGCCGTCTTATGAGGCTCGAGTTGAAGGGATATATATATCCAAGAAAGAAGTGACTCAAACAGATAGATTCACCAAAGAACAAAAATATATTTCCACTACAACGTTTCAGCTTCCGCCTTCCTCAGGTAGTACAAGATGGTTTGCTCAGTGGCTGCACAGATGACACAGCTGAATTTTCAAAAAGCATCATGAGTGAAGATTCCATTTGGAATGTGGAATCAATGCAGTCCTGAGAGCTCTTGAGATATGCAGTAATCAGGTTGTATTATCAGTAATGTTCAGTCCATCTGGATGCAGTGATTTTAAACGGTACATCCAGAAGTTTTCTCTGGAGTCCAGTAGTTCTTCCTTTGAGACATGTTCCACGGGGAAAATCTTCAAATCTGATAGTAAATGATCCACAAGGTTAAAATGATTGGCTACAGGCTGGTCAATTTTCTTATTAATTATTGCCGATTTGTGGTTCCTGAATCGTGCACGGAGGTCATTCACTGTTTGGCCTACATATTGTTTTTTACAGCTTTGCCGTTGGCACTGAATCACATAAATAATGCATGTTGAGCGACATGTAAGATGCTGTCTTATTCCATAGGTCCTTCTCGTAACAGAACTAGTTACTGATGATGTTTGTAAAAGGTATTCACACGTGATGCACCTTTTAGAGTCACAGCAATGAACCCCTGCATTTGTTACAACTTGCTTGAGTTCAGCTCTCACAATAAGAGATCGTAAATTTGGAGCTCTGCGGTAAGCAATGACTGGCGGTTTTGGAAAAACCTTTTGCAATTTTTCACAAGTAGACAGTAAGGGAAATGTTTTTGCATTATATTTCTGTAGTTGGGAGCTGATGGATGATAGTCAACCACAAATGGAGTTCTGTCACTTTTATTTCTGCCGTTGGTATTCCAAATAAGTGCTTCTCTGGGTAACTGCAAAGACTTGTCAATTTGTTGCTGTATGATATGCAGAGGATAGCCTCGCCTTTTAAATAATGTAGCAAGCTCCTGTAGATGGTCTTTACAGGTTTCCTCATTGCTGCAGATGCGTCTTATTCTGAGTGCTTGGCTGTAGATGATGCTCAGTTTAGTGTGGTGTGGGTGACATGAAGTCCAGTTTAGATACAAATGAGCATCTGTAGGCTTGTGGTACAGATCAGTTGTAATTTTTTGTTCATGAATGGTGAGTAGCACATCCAGAAAAGGGAGATGATGCTTCTGTTTAGTATTGCTGCTGGTAAATTTGATGGTAGGATGGATATTCTTGATATAAGCTGTAAATTGTTCCAATGCTCTACTTCCTGCATTCCATATTATAAATATGTCATCAATGTATCTTAGCCATACCAGTGGTTTGATGCTATAAGTAGCAAGTATACAGTTCTCTAGTTTGCCCATGAAGATATTTGCATAGGATGGAGCCATCCGAGTGCCCATGGAAGTCCCTTGTATCTGCAGATAGTGTTTACCATTGAATGTAAAATTGTTGGATTTAAGGATAACTCTTGCAAAGTTGGTAAGCACATTTGTTGATGGCTTTTTCACAGTTCTTTTATTAAGAGCTTCAGATAATGCCATAAGCCCATCCTCATGTGGTATATTGGTGTATAATGATGTAACATCAAATGTAGCCAGAAGAGTATCATCATCAAATGTGTAGGTTTGGTTTAATTTTTCAATAATCTGAAGGAAGTGACTAGTATCTTTAACAAATGATGGAAGTTCCTGTACAATGGGCTGGAGGTGCAGGTCGACAAATAAAGATAGTCTCTCAGTGGCTGTGTCATTGCCAGAGATGATGGGATGGCCAGGATTGTTCATTTTGTGAATTTTGGGAAGCATATAAAATCTCCCAGGTTTGGGATGAACAAGTATATCTGCTGTTGTTTCATCAATGAGGTTTAAGCTCCTGTACCTTACAACCATGTTCTTAATTTCTTTGTTTAAGTCTTCTGTGGGATCAGTTTCTAAAGGTTTGTAGGTGTTGGTATCCATTAGTTGTCTCATTCCTTCCTCAATATAATCACTTACTTTCAAGGCAACCACTGCACCACCTTTGTCTGCCGGTTTTATAATGACATCCATTCTCTGTTGAAGGAAGTGGAGAGCTTTTCTTTCTTCTCGGGTAATGTTATCAAAAATCCTCTTAGGTGTTGATTCCTTGATGAGTTTGTTGATGGATAAAATGTATGTATCAAGAACAGGCTTTCTACCACATTGAGGAGTCCATGATTTGGGATGGCGGAACTTCTTAAATGGATCTGGAAGGTAGCTTGGCAGACCAACATTAGAATTATTGTAAAAGTATTCTACAAGTCTGCATCTTCTCTCGAAGGTTTTTAGGTCTCTCATCATGTTGGCCATATTATGGTCCTTCGATACAGGACAGAAATAGAGGCCTCTGCTCAAGAGGTTCAATTCACCTGGTGATAGGAGCCCTCCAGTCAAGTCAATAACTGGGTCGGATGTCTGGAAGGGTTGTAACTGGCTGATGCTATGCAGCTTTTTTTGTCTTATAAATCTTCTATTTTTTTTATGCTGTTTACTCACAGGGCTTACACTGACAAAAAAATCTCCAAAAACAGATTGATTTAGGAAGTGCTGAGTTGGAAGAGGAGGTATATGAAATCTTAACATATCTCTTTTAGTTTTGCAGATTTAATTTCAATAGCATTCCTGGCAGTGATCTTTTTACTACTGCAACCCTCTGTAGTATGTGTGCCACTTCAGAGTCACTTTTTGTGTTCTTTAAAAGTTCCAGTTCTTTTTGTAGCTTGGCTTTAAGCATTTGCATTTTTGAATGGTTACTTTAATAGATGCCAATAGTAGGGCCATTGATGAGTTATGCAGTAAAATATTCCATGTAGCGGACCATTCACAACTAGTTAGTTTAAAAGGTGGCTTAGACTTCCCATAGGATAGATGTTAAGTTTTTTATAGATTTGTAAATGTGCTATTGTAAATTGGCACTTACTGATTTTCTCCTGGATGAACAGCGCATATCTAGGATGTAGATTTGTTCTTGACATGGTGGTTGCTTCTGGCTTGAGTGTCGGATCCGGGGAGGATACAGGTTTGTAATCCCAAAAGAGTATACTTGAAGTTGAAGGATCACAAGAAAACAACAGCCAGCCAGGGCAAAAATCTGGATCCCAAAGGATACAATGAGTCACAAAGAAATAAAATATCCAAGAAGAAGTGACTCAAACAGATAGATTCACCAAAGAACAAAAATATATTTCCACTACAACGTTTCAGCTTCCGCCTTCCTCAGGTAGTACAAGATGGTTTGCTCAGTGGCTGCACAGATGACACAGCTGAATTTTCAAAAGCATCATGAGTGAAGATTCCATTTGGAATGTGGAATCAATGCAGTCCTGAGAGCTCTTGAGATATGCAGTAATCAGGTTGTATTATCAGTAGTGTTCAGTCTATCTGGATGCAGTGATTTTAAACGGTACATCCAGAAGTTTTCTCTGGAGTCCAGTAGTTCTTCCTTTGAGACATGTTCCACGGGAAAATCTTCAAATCTGATAGTAAATGATCCACAAGGTTACTGATAATACAACCTGATTACTGCATATCTCAAGAGCTCTCAGGACTGCATTGATTCCACATTCCAAATGGAATCTTCACTCATGATGCTTTTTGAAAATTCAGCTGTGTCATCTGTGCAGCCACTGAGCAAACCATCTTGTACTACCTGAGGAAGGCGGAAGCTGAAACGTTGTAGTGGAAATATATTTTTGTTCTTTGGTGAATCTATCTGTTTGAGTCACTTCTTTCTTCTTGGATATTTTATTTCTTTGACACTCATTGTATCCGTTGGGATCCAGATTTTTGCCCTGGCTGGCTGTTGTTTTCTTGTGATCCTTCATCTTCAAGTATATATATATATATATATATATATATATATATATATATATATATATATATATATATATATATATATATATATATATATATATATATTTCCTCCAAAAAGCACTCTCCGAACCTCCACACAGGCGAACAGAGAGACACAGACCCAGGGAATGGTGGCAGGCAAGTTGTTTATTCTCCTCTCACTTGTATACCAATGTGCTCTGCAACGAAGAAGCACTCCACAGCAGGTAGGACATAGCCATACTTTTATTTCATTTGAAGGTGGCATTACATCCGTAATTCTCTCCTTATAGCCTGACTGAAAACTAATGGAGGTGATGTTGACATACCGGGGCCCACTGGAGGGCCTTGAATCACAGTGGATGAAAACAAAGCACTGTGACCCTTTTAATTAAATAATGACAATTTGCGGAACCCACTGTGGGTGAATTAGGACTACAAGTCCCATAGTGCAAAGCTACTAAGCAGACACACTGGAGTGCAGATTAATTAAATGCACGTGGGGCTGTCAATAAGACCGCAAAAGCCATTAAGCCCAGGAAGAAGGAGCGAACAGCTTTGAAACGCGTTGGCTATAAGGAGAGAATTACGGATGTAATGCCACCTTCAAATGAAATAAAAGTATGGCTATGTCCTACCTGCTGTGGAGTGCTTCTTCGTTGCAGAGCACATTGGTATACAAAAAAAAATATATATATATATATATATACACACACACACATATATATATATATATATGTGTATATATATATATATATATATATATGTATATATATATCCAATTACAACTCCAACGTGCAGTCAGGCACAAACAGAGATACGGACAACTTAGTAAGCTTGGTGCCCAGTGAAGCACTTTATTCTCAGTTCGGTGCAAAGTCAAACAGACGCGTTTCGGCCAACACAGTGGCCTTGGTCACATGATATATATATATATATATAGTTATGTATATCATTATCTGTATTTATAAAAATGAATATATTTTATGCCAGTTAACAGGTGTGCATATTTGTTCATTATTCATGATGTGATGAGCTGAAAATAGTATATATAAATGAAATATATTTATATATAATATGAATGTGTTCATTTATAAAAATTGTGTATATATATATATATATATATATATATATATATATATATATATACACACAACAGGAACTCCTCTCGTAGTGCAATTGCCGCATCGAAGAACAGGAGCCCGGACCACAATTTCGTGCAATTCAATGTAGTTTATTGGCAGCTCAACTACAAACTGCAGCCATGACACGTTTCGAGCCCGTAGGCCCTTGATCATATATATATATATATTCCCATTTCCCATTTCCCGGTTTTTTAATTATTCATCTGGTAATTGATATGATGGTAATATCAAATTAGATCAGATTACACTGTTTTTATAGATTTTTGCACCTGCACTTTATATGGTTGTTCCGGTGTACACCCTGACTTGGGCAAATTTGATTGTCAGCTTTGGTCCCCATGTTGATAGGTCATGCAATAGGTTTTTTTAACCACTTGGTTTTTATCGTTAGCAATTATGTGCTATTTATGATATGTTAAATCTATTTGATCATATCAAATGTAATGATGTGCTTAAACTTCCAGTTTCACATAGTTTCATTACGATAGAGGGAGCCCAATGAGCTGGTTAAAACATTGCAGTATGTTTACTAGCTTCATTAAAAGCCCAGGGGATTGTAACCGGAATGGGATGTGTATCACTATAAAATGATAGTTTTGGTTCCGGTGCGTTTTGTGATCAAGGCCGTGGTAACGCGGCCGAAACGCGTCATGCTGAAAATTGCAATAAAGCACTTTAATTGAATTTCCACATCTGTGGTCCGTACCTGTTTTTTCGTTACCAGGAGAGGTAATCCAGGACTTTGTATCTTCATTACGATCGGGCGGAGTACGGCTGTTTCCGCTTTACGGACCCTCCTTACAACTTGCGGCTGGCTGTTTGTACGGCCGACATCGCGGATGCGATTCCAGTCTAACCCGGAAGGAGTATTTTGGAGCCAGCCCCCCGCAGTCGAGAGTCAACGAGGAGATAACGCGGCATTACTCAGGGTAACTTTGGTGACTCAACGGAGTCGGAGGACACCAGTGGGATAACCGAGGAACTTTGGGGTAAGCTGTGTTACACTCAAGAATATTGTGACTATGGCGGGTGAAAGGATTGTGGATTTCTGAAGTAGGCTGAGCACACTACGCGATAGCAGTGAGCACAGTGGTGCACATATATTTTATTGCTATTTGAATATGACTACATCAGCAGAAACGCTACGGAACCGGGAGGCGGTGGCTGAAGCTTTATTTTTAAATGTGCCTAATATAGACAAAGTTTCGCAAGGACATAATAAAGAAACTACAAGTACTAATGATATTAAATCCCTAATGAAGAAATTGGAGAAATTACTCCGAACGGAGATTACTAAATGGTGGGAAAAGAAGTCCTTGGAGAAATATAGAGAAGTGGGTAGAGTGCCGCGGGATTGAGGGTTCTCATAGCTCCATCATTTGAGAACCCCAATCCCCTAATGCTCAAAGAATGGGCCACTAATAACCTAGAGGCGTCTATGAACATGGTTTCCATCCTTATAAAATATGCGGAGATTGACAGAAATGTAATCTTGAAGGAAATTGAAGGAATAAATCATCAATTGGAACAACATGAGCAACAGGATTTTATTAAGAAAAGCAGAGAAGAAATTGATGTGCGCCTTATTAAACATGAAGAAGTTATAAAAAATCGTAAAATATTCAAATTTGCACGAGATAAATGTGACTACGAGAAAGGAAGAGTATTCACGTTTGCCCGCAAATATGACACTGTTAAAAGGCAAGCACTAGTGTCAAAAACTCCGGAAATTCCAATTTCAACTGCCTCCAATATTGTGGTCTCAGATACTGACCTAAGTTCAGAGGCGAGCAGCCTTGACTCAGAGGACAATGAGTCTAATGCATCGCAGATTCAGATGCTCTCAAAGCATACACCTTCAGAAGAACTTGGTTTTTTAATAGAAGACCGCCGGCAAACGTTACGGCCACGACCACAGCCGAAGAAAGGCGCAGAAGAAACAACAAGCGCAGGCAACAAAGGAGGAAATGTAGGCGCAAGAAACTACAACAAGAGGGGCAGAGGAAAGAAATGGTAATATCATCCACGCAATCAACCACTCCTGACAACACCGTGGTGAATTTATCTGACATGACTTTAACTAAGGCAGAAACTCAACTATTATCTTTGGGACTTTCATTTGCCCTCAAAATTCTTTCAAATATGTTCAATCCCGAATTGATGTGTTTAAGTTTATTCGAAAATTAAAACTTAAAAAACACTTTAAATTGAATAAAGCCCAAGAACAGGCATCCAACATCACTATTACTAACCTACCCACTAGTAATTTTCAAGTCTCTGACACTAGTATTTTACGAACTATGCACGCATTAGGTAGGGTGGATACGGGTATGATAGGGTCTACTCAAGATGACTTAGATGAAATGGGCATTAGAACTAATCTTCCATGTAGCAGTCCGTTTCGACCGCCCTCCACATTTATCCCCTAATGCCGAAAGATGCAATCGACACATTTAGCGATTGTGTGATTGAAGATCTGAAAACCCTCAACTGCATTACTTTACGCAAACGCAAACAACATAAGTACATGGAAATACAGTACTCTAAGCTCATGCGTAAGTTGAGTAATAACCCTAATGTGATTATTAACAAAGCAGACAAGGGGGGAAATATTGTGATTTGGCCCAGAACTTTGTATATGGAGGAAGCAGATCGGCATCTTAGTGATAACACCTGCTACAGGAAAGCGACTTTCAATGACATAAGACAGATAAAAGAGACAATGGTGAAAGAATTGGGTCAGTGGAAAAGGGATGGATTACTGAGTAAACACGAATATAATTTTTTGAGGAATGAATTTCCTATTATTCCGACTCTGTACTTCATCCCGAAGATACATAAAAAAGTAATTCCAGTCCCAGGACGACCCATTATTTCGGCACAGCGCAGTCTCCTTGAACCTGTATCCAAATACGTGGACTATTTTCTTCATGAATTTGTGGAAGATCTTCCCTCATATGTCAAGGATACTGGTCACTTTCTTTCCAAATTACAAACCATCAAGTGGGAAGATGACTATGCACTGATTGCAATGGATATTTGTACCCTTTACACCAGTATTCATCATGTGGATGGCCTAAAAGCAGTTAAATACTTTTTGGATAACCGGAGCATGAATTATCGCCAGCATAATGAAACGATTTTAAAGATGATCGAACTATGTTTATTGAATAATTATTTCATGTTTAACAAGGAGATTTTTCAGCAGCTTCGTGGTGTTGCGATGGGGGCATGTTTTTCCCCCAGTTATGCGTGTTTGCACGTGGGGTGGTGGGAGGAGCATGTCCTCAGAGGCACCCACGGAGAGCTGTATAATGACCATGTGGTGGAATTCTGGCGGTTTATTGATGATGTGTGCATAGTGTGGAAAGGGACTATTGATTCAGCTAAGGAATTTGTGAAAGTGATTAATAGTAATGAGTTAAATCTTCAATTTACAGCTGACATCAGTAAGCAATGTGTTCAATTTCTGGATGTAGAGATATATGTGGAGAATAACACACTACAGACTAGGCTCCACAGGAAGACAACAGCTGGCAATGCGGTATTGCATGCCAGCAGCTCCCATCCCAGCCACTTGATCAAAAGCACTCCATATGGGGAATTTTTAAGAATGAGGAGAATCTGTAGTTCGGAAAAAGATCTTATAGAGTGCCAGACTCGAGCACAGAACAGATTCATTGCCCGAGGATATGACTCTAAAGAGTTAGAAATTGCCAAATTGAGAGCTAACAGCCGTACTAGAGAACAGTGTCTAGGTACCACTATTAAGGAAAGAAATAGTGGGGCAACAAGGGGGAGTAGTGACCCCTCTCTTTTTTGTGATCCAGTAAGACTAATAACAACGTATAGTCACCAGGAGAAGAAATTTAGAGGTATTATTAACAAACATTGGCCCATACTTAAGACTGATATAACATTATCCCAGTGTTTACCTGATCACCCTCTTATCACTTTTAGACGGGCTCCCTCTATGAGGGATGTCCTGGTTAAATCTAGTCCGGAGGTAGTTGCCTCCAGTAATTGGCTGTCTAAAAGAACAGGGTTCCACAAGTGCAGTTCTTGTCGGGCATGTAAATTTGGCAGTAACAAAACTGAATATCAGAGTGCTTTTGACTTAACTCCTGTTAAAATCAAAGGTTGGTTCACTTGTCGCACGGAATTTGCAGTGTATGTACTAGAATGTACTTGCAATTTAAAATATATTGGCAGTACCAAGTTGCAGGTATTTAATCGTATACTGCAACATTTATGCGCTATTGTGAACTGTGATCAAAGTTATCCTGTGGCCCGTCATTTCAAACTTGTGCATAAAAATAATTTGAATGATTTGAGCTACTTTGTAATTGATTCAGTGCCTAAAGATCCTAGAGGTGGCAATAGGGAGAGGAAACTCAGACAACTAGAATCTCATTACATTGTTTTACTTGACACGAGGATCCCGAAGGGTCTCAACACAGGGGAAGATCTCCATAATTTTCTGTGAACTGAGTGAAGGACCAGTAGTGTTGGTTTATTTCTGCCTACAATGTTTTATTTGAGTGTGGTTTTTAGAGAGGTGGCTTTTGGGCCTGTTTTTAGGACTGGTTTGGGTCTCCTTTTACCTGGATTTTAACCGTTGGTTTGGTCTTGGTTTGGCGTGTACTTTTTACTGGTTTTATGACGGGTTTTGGGGCTGTTTTTTTATTGACCTTATTCATTTTAAACATTGTATTTAATGCTTTATCTTGGATTTGTGCTATATCGTTGTATGTGCTTACTATATTGACAATCTATGTAATTACTATGATCTAGGTGAGTCACAACGAGTAATTTATGTATTTGATTTGTTTCGAGGAAATTATTAGATGGATTTATCCATATATATACTATTTAGTTAAGTTGACCGCTATGTGGTCTTCATCTGACTTTGTGAACTTGCACTTGCACTTTATGACTAATGAATGGAATTGCATCAGCCATTTGCCTTCCTTCCCATTTTTCTTCCCCCCCTTCCCTTCCCATTTCCCGGTTTTTTAATTATTCATCTGGTAATTGATATGATGGTAATATCAAATTAGATCAGATAACACTGTTTTTATAGATTTTTGCACCTGCACTTTATATGGTTGTTCCGGTGTACACCCTGACTTGGGCAAATTTGATTGTCAGCTTTGGTCCCCATGTTGATAGGTCATGCAATCGTTTTTTTTAACCACTTGGTTTTTATCGTTAGCAATTATGTGCTATTTATGATATGTTAAATCTATTTGATCGTATCAAATGTAATGATGTGCTTAAACTTCCAGTTTCACATAGTTTCATTACGATAGAGGGAGCCCAATGAGCTGGTTATAACATTGCAGTATGTTTACTAGCTTCATTAAAAGCCCAGGGGGTTGTAACCGGAATGGGATGTGTATCACTATAAAATGATAGTTTTGGTTCCGGTGCGTTATGTGATCAAGGCCGTGGTAACGCAGCCAAAACGTGTCATGCTGAAAATTGCAATAAAGCACTTTAATTGAATTTCCACATCTGTGGTCCGTACCTGTTTTTTCGTTACCAGGAGTGGTAATCCAGGACTTTGTATCTTCATATATATATATATATATATACATACATTCACTGAAAAAAACAAAGGTTGCAGGGACGTTATAGTTAGGTTGACGTTTTACCCACACAAAACCATAGAAATTCAAGAGTTTTAATTCTACTTATAGTTATACTTAAGTTTAGAAACTATAACTCATGGCCTAAAGTTACTTAACAGCATGAGTTATAGTTTCTTCAAATAAATAGAACTATAAGTATTACTATAGCTGCTGAATTTCTATAGTTTTGTGTGGTTAAAACGTCAACCTAACTATAATGTATTTGTAACATGTTTTTTTCAGTGAATTGCTATGTTTTTTTTTATGTAAAGTAATATATAATTACTGTACCTTAATAAAACCACCACCATGCATGGCCGCAAGGCCTGGTCATAAGCCAAGCCTTGCAGCCAACCCCCCCACAAGCATCCAACCCGACGTTGCGCACGGCCTTCGGCCTTGTGCGTCGGGGCTATAGTGTGTGAGTGGGTGAGGTTTTTTTCTTTTCCATTGGACTGCAGATTTGCGGGTACCCTCGGATCCTCCGTGGGTAGATCCGCAAAGGATCCGCATCCCTAGATATGTATACATTTCATTCTTTAATGGCTCCCAAACTACTGAACATATTTACACCAAATTACAAAAAGCACTTTTTCTGGACCAAGATGTAGCTTTCTGCCACATTTGGTGTAAATCTGTTCAGCGGCTCGGGCTGTACTGGTGTTCAAAAACTGCAAAATTCCCATGCACTTTGCATGGAGAATAAGCATTTTGGGACCCCCCCTTTTTCTCAGCCGCCACTTGACAGATCACCTCAAAATGTTCAGGACAGCTTCTCAAGTGAGTGGCAAACTAGTTTTGAAAATGTTGTGAAGATTCGTCAAACGGCACCAAAGTTATTAGCAAAACAAAAAACACCTTGTCTATGGGAAAAGTTGGTCCTAACTATAACTATCTATTGGCTATATATATTTATATATATATATATATATATATTATATATATGAACCACAAATGCGATTACCACGCTTGCCGGTTCCACGCGGTCTCAACCACGCACGTCTTACCCACGCATATGCCTTTACCACGCATGCCTTTACAACGCAATATGCGTTGTTAAGGCATGTATGGCAAAGACAAATGCGTTATTAAGACTTATCAGGTAGGTGTAACCCCCTGATCTCTACCACTCACCATGAGCCCTAAAACACCCTCAGGGCAGAATTCTACTGCAACCCAAGCCCCCTCCCCTGAGCCTTAAAACGGCTCTCAAAGCCCCAAAAAAACCCGAACACTGCCCCCCGCCCTGAGCCCTAAAATGGCTCCCCAAGCCCCCGCCCTGAGACCTGAAACTACCCCCCTCCTGAAAACCAAATCCTCCCCCCGAGCCCTAAAAACTTCCCCAACTTAAAAAGTACCCGACCCCCCTGAGCCCTAAAAACTACACTGACCCCCCGTGAGCCCTAAAAACTTCCTCGACCCCCCTTAAGCCCTGAGAACAACCCCGACCCCAGCCCTACTTACCTCACCATGTCCTCTGCGGATCCTTCCTCTTCCTGGGCCCGCCCATTCCAGCAGCTAGACCACGCACTGCCTTAACCACGCATATGCGCGTGGTTAAGCCAAGCGTGGTTGCGCTAGCGTTGTTCGGACACACGTGGCTGAGCCCGCGTTGTTCTGACCGTTATACATCGTTATACATATATGTAAAAAGAATTTCCTTTTGTGAACATGGTACCATGTTCAGTCAAGAGGTTTTTTAATGTTAATGCACTTTTTTGCACCTGAGAGTGCTTGTGTACAGTACACTGTCTTTGTTTCAAAAGTAGTGGGCATGTAAAGTGATACCCCAGGCTTTATCAGCACTTTGTGGAGTACATAGGGGCCAAGAGTTATTAAAATTTCATGCAGCGCAGGGCAACTTGTTGCACTGTGTCAACGGGAGGGGACAGTAATGCAACATACTTATGTATCAAGATATGTCACATTGCTGCTCTCTCCCTCCGCTGCTACCAAGCACCAATGCAGGTACCCTTGATTCATGGTGCAAGAGTTCCACGTTAGTTGCACAGCACCCTGGATAGAGGCTTTTCTTCTTTCTACGTGTGTTACAGCAGAATGCAGCACACTTAGTAAGAGCAAAACACAAGGCAAATAAGAAATTAACATATTTCTCTTCGTTGCATTTTGACACATTACCAGGTTTACCGGTGATGGAAAATCTGGGAATGTGCCAACATAGTATACATGGGTGGATGCATGGGAAAAGAAAGACCTACTCTCAGCCTCCACCCATGTAACTCAGAACACCTTCCCAGCGCAGAGTAACACAAGGCAGCAACTTTTGCTGCCTTGTTACGTTACTCCAGATTTACAAAGCCACACTCAGGGCCACGCAAGGTGGCTCTGCATGGCTTGGTAAATAAATCTCACTTAAGGGTTGTCGTTGCCCTTGCACCACCTTGCATGGCGCAAGGGCCACACAGACTCTTGATAAATCTGGGCCCTGGTATCCAGAGTAGTTGTGCATGGTGCCAGCCTGAAAGGGAGGGTGAAGGACCGTAGGGGTGGAATGGACTTCAAGTGAATGATACTGCCAGTATTCTGTTCCAGTGTGAGCCAGGTACTTGCTTGCTTGGACTGATTTAAGGGATGTCACTATTACAAAAGTAGTATATCAGGGGTGTTAGCGTTCTTCTCTCTGTGGATTTAAGTAGCTCAGACAGTCCTATTCTCCATGGTGTGCAGTACGCAAAGGCAGACTGACTTGACCCATCAAAAGAGGGCAGAGAAGCAAGGATCATTCGTTGGAATGAATGAATAGTTCAAAACGTAATTTAAGTTAGGAAAATTGGAACACGTTATCTGATGTAAAAAGTACAATGCTGTGTCTTTCAAAATGTTGTTGTTTTTTTGTGGAGTGGACCACTAATCAATGTTTTTTTTATCTTTATTCATTTCATAAGCTCCCAATGGCAAGAGGGCACCTGGACAAGCAGCTGACACCACAGCTGCGGCGGATGGTTCTGCTGGCCTCAGTAAGTCATGTTTATTATTATTTCTTACTTTTAACTATTTCCACTAGTATGGCCTTGTGTATTTAAACTATTTACTTTTATTTAAACTCCCCTATCTAATGTTTGTTATGCCTGCATTTGCCTGTGCTTTCTATATTTCCTGTTTCTGCATCTGACTTTCTCCTCTCTGTATATTTCTTCTGCTCACTTGTTTTGTAAACTTTCCCCTCACCCCTCTTTTACATGCTTTGTGTAATAGTGTTAAGAGAACAGTTTTTTTTGGAAACATGAAGAGGATCGCAGGCCCAAGTATTCACCAAACATGTTGGTGGAGATTGAGAAGTTAAGGCTTTCTTGATCAAACAGTCAAAAACTACACGGACAGAGATAGAGTGGTCATTGGAGGGAGTAAAGTGGCCGAGACAGCAACACCGCACCTTGATGAAAGTGTGACTACAGAGCGACGTTCCCACTTTATCCTCGGATTTGGATCATTGATGAAACTTGGGTCCGCCTACGATGTGTGTCTACTAAGGGCAAGTATTGCCATTGACCTTTCCCTACCACATAGTGACTATACTAGCAAGGAATTTCAAAAAATGCTATAAGGGATCTGTATCCTGACAAAGGCCATCAACCCTGGTGGGTGGTAGATAAGGGCTGAAACATGTTCATAGAGCAGATAGGGTAATGGAGATGTTGTTTCTTCCATATACCCTTTAACTTTTTTAACCCTGCCAAGTGGGACCTACAATAAAATTTAGAAGGGTACCTACTTAGAAAGTTTTAATCATTTTTCTTTTCTGCAACAGGGATCCCTCTACTTAGATATTTCTTCTCGTATAAAAAATATGTGCTCCACCCTCAAAGTTGATCTGCGCCAGGGTGTTTCAGCGGCCCTATGATGAAGCATGCCACTATTTCGTTGGTGAGGGCAGTGTTTGAAACCTTTTGGGTTTTCGAGAAAGGTTCTTTTTTCCCTTTTCTCTTATCTCTCTCTTCCTCTTTACCTCCTTGGTTAGATATGGCCCAAAGGTTTGGGACCTGTTTACCTTTCCCCCTGTTTTTAGTCCTTTTCGTATATTAATTTGTATAGAGTGGTCATGGGCATGGACTCCCTATTTTGTCTTATTCTACCAGTTTCCAAAACAATTCAGCATGGCAGTAATGAGATACCATTACCAACCAATACCATAATATGTCCTTTATTCCCTTCATTGTGTTTCATTGTTATCCGTTCCTAGTCTTATCCCTTCATTAGAAGAAAAAAGGTTTTGGTTGACTTAAGTACTAATAATACCTGGTTTTTAAAATGTTGTCAACCAACAAACCTCCCAAAGTGATACTTACGATGGAAGATACTGATAGCTAACCTAACATTAGTGAGATATTGCTATTGTTCCTTGTGAAAAATAATTACTTAGGTGGCTAGTCTGGTATCTAAAATGTGTACATTATGTTTATGTCTAGGCACTGCCCAGCAGTACCGCCATAAGCGCCAGCCAAGCAGGGACGTCAGAGGAGGTGCAGCCGGTTGAGGGAGGAGGAGCAGTCCCAGTGGTGGCAGGCATAAGTGGTAAGTCACCCTGCTTTCTTGACAATTCTGTATTTGTTAAGCGAGACAGATATCATGCCCACCACCTACGTGCTCACTGAATTTCACAACCTAAAACTGTAGCGCAGTTTAATTTGGAGCTGCAGTGTAGGCGGTGTAATGTGCATCTGCTTCAGTTAATAGCACTAAGGTATACAAAAAAGTGATGGATGGAATGCATGAATTGTTCTCAGTCACTGGCAATTACTCTTATTCAAGAGAAACAGGGTGTGCTATTGGGATTCACGCACTTTTTCTAGAACCCAAATTGGTGTTGGTACGTCCCTCACAAATGGCTACACCCAAAGGCCATTAGGGGAGAAATCACGTAATGGTTTGTTGGAGGTTCGTACCCTTAGTCATACAAGGATTCATATGTAAATGATGTTTCAAATGCTAATTCGTTGGACAATAAGTAATCATTTTATTGTCATGTATAAGTGACTTAGTGAAGAAAGAGGACAAAGAAAAACAGCCGACACGTGTTTCGCCCAAAGGCCAATCGGCCGGGGGCTTTTTCAAGGCAGAATATGCTGTCTCGTCAAAAGCATGAGGCTGATATAGCGAAGACAATCAATCACGTCTCCTGGTGAAGTTAGTCTCTGCGGACCCATCCCATTAAGGGTGACATGATAAGGTATACAAAAAAATGATGGATGAAATGCTTGAACGATGTTCAGGGATACTACCCAAGTGAGATTAATTCAAGCATTCTATCCATCACCTTGTTGTTTCAGTTAATAGCACAGCATGAAATCAGCAATGCATACAAACCCAAGACAAGGTGTGTTTCCCAGTGCCCACTCAGTCACCTACTAGTACTACACTTCATCATTATTTCTTCCTGTCTGTCCCAGCCTACCCAAAATGTAAATTCCATCTCGGCATATGCCACATTTTTCTGCCAAAGTGACATATTTTATGGCCATTACGGATTTACGGTTCCAATTTTGCCTTCGGTCAACCAATGTAACTAAGCAACTAAGCAAAAGCATGGTACATGATCAGTGACACCTAACCATTCCATAGCTAAACCTCTACCGAGCCCAATCCCTATAACTCTTACCTTCCTGTAGACTAACTTTCCCTACTGCCAAGTGAAGGTATTGATTAAAAGATATTTGTGTTGGAAGGTGAGGCCAGGGTGTAATGTGGGACTAAGGGCCTGATTTAGAGTTTGGTGGATGGGGTACTCTGTGATAAACTTGTTCACTGTAGTATAGTGCATCATTTATTTTCAATGCACTGTCTACTATAATATGGCTGTCAGGGTATCTGTTATCCGCCATGTGTGTGACGGAGTATCTCATCTGCCTGACTCTATCAGCCCCTGAGTTTTGGACTTAGGATAGACTTGAAGAGGTAGTGGGCCACTGGAATTAATTATAATAAGTTATAATACAGCTGCCCCAAAAACATGCTGCGGAGTAGAAGACCCTTCACCCTGGCTCCATTAATGTTGCACATATAGTCAAGTAATTGTTGTTGTGTAGCATACATACGCATTACTCATTAATGGCATCTAATTAATTTATTATATTAACACACAAAGTGTCTGTTCAGTTTTACCCTATGAAATCCTTTAACCCCTTCCATGCGCACGACGGCCGGGAGCCATCCTGCGCCACTGATCCAGCGGTATACTAACAACAGATACTCTACTACCATATACTCAACTGGGTCCATAAACACTTACACAAATCCAAGTAGACCGCTGGGTTTAGTTTATATATTTTCCTTATTTAGGATTAGTTATTTCTTATTCCTAACTAACCTTTCACTGATCAAAAGTTCTTTCCTCTGGTCAATGGACCATTAGTTGAACTAGTTGATGGTGATAATTAACATAACTTATTAACTATTCTTTAATTAAAGAAAATAACCACAGACTTGGGAAGTTTTAAAATCTTTATCTAAATTAAATGAATGTGAACCATTTCAAGTTACAGTACAAACACCCTCATTCGTAAGATTGCAAATCAATTCTTCATTAAGAAAATATTTCAGACACATACAATAACTATGCCCAGAAAGGAGAGGAAAGAGTGAAAAGATCATCTACAAATACCATGAATTTATAGTTACCAAGGATGGTGTGAAAACCAAACCCTTTGGCCAAAGGGCTGGTAAGGGTCCCCCGGGATAGATCAGGAGACAAAGACTTCAGGACAGGAATCAGGACAGGATACTTAACCTCTCTAAATACCGACGACTGCGTCGCACCCCTCTCTGACACTCTCTTCCTCCTCGAGTTTCTTCCTCAATCTTCTTGTCTAACCCAATTAATTAAAGATAGATGGTTCTGCATTCAGTGTCTTCAGCGTCTCTTTCAGTATCAGCACCACCCACAGCACCGACAGCATCCCGAGCTCTCGACTTCCAGCATCGACGTCTTCTCTAACTAACTAAAGCTACCTCAGTTATACCTTTCGTTTTCCATGTACCACCCACTAAAGTTTCAATATTGCAAATATACGAAATCTAATTGGTCAGGCAAGGGGGGATGATCGTCATACCATGCTTACATATTACTTTTTCTATTGAACTATTGTTCGTAAAACCCATCCCCTTAAACTTTATTCTTCCCTTCCGTTCCCATACATGTTCAAACTTTATTAGATAAAATTATTTCAATATTATGAATACAAGTCTTCTTGCATGAACTCTTCGCCCTCTGTTCACAGGGCACGTCATTTTTGTCCTTGGACGGCTGTCAAACAGCTTGGTCATCCCTCTGGGTCAACTCTCGTGTAAGCATGCGCAAACTTGAATCAGTCGGCTCAATTCAGACAAACGTGAAAGGCCCAAATGCGCACTAATAATAAAGTCAAAAGAAGAAATTTTACTTTCACAAATAAATGGATTCACTGTATACCACCGCCTCTACTCTAACCCTCTTTACTTATTAATACTTTCCCTGCATTAGCATTAGTAAAATAGCTGATTTTCATTTCGGCTAAGCAGATGCCATGCACGTGAGTCTTCAAGACTCCATTTTAATGCCTTCTGCACATGCGCTAGAATTTCCCTCCAAGCATTAGTACCGTCATACTGCGTAGATGCAGTTGACGCATGCGCGGTAAAGATTTCCCAGTTAGAGCTGGATTAGTCCGTTTTCATTGTTATTTATATTAGTACACACATACACAAGCTTTGCTAACCCGCGTGTTTTCTGTATTGCATTTTATTATTATTTACAAGACGTTGTTAGTAATTCGTTAATGAGTTAAACGAGAGGATTGCTTCCGAGCAAGTCTCCTTTATGAGTCCTTGCTCCATCAATCCCCTCTCTGATGGCATTTTAAGCCGTCGCAAAATTACCCATCCCATCCCAGATGCCAACTTTAGCACATCTCAATTTTCTATTTGTTTTCTCATTCTTCCATTTGTTACTTCTTTTCCTTCTAAATCTTTCATCTTCTTATATATCTTTCCTTTCATTTCTTCTAGTTGTATCTCCTCATATTCTCTTTTTCGTTTCTTTCCCTTTCCCTCTCCTTCTAGATGTATTATTCCTTTCCCTCTATTTTTGCAACATTTATATGTAATCATTAATATCATTACTATTGTTATTATCACAACTAATGGTAATATTATTTGACCTAGAAAACATTTCCCAAAATTAGTAAACCATTTCCCTATTGATGTTATGCTCTTTGTTAGTTTTCCCCACACACTGTCAACCTCCAGTTGGGTCAAGTCTTTATGCATTCTTGTAATGTTTTCAATATATCCTTTAATTTCTCTGCTCTTGTCCGGAATATAAGTGCAGCAATATTGAATTTTCAACATACCACAGACTCCACCTTCTTTTGCTAATAAAATGTCAAGAGCAAGACGGTTTTGTAAAACCATAGACCTGATTGCAACCATCTCTGTGTTAATCATCAAGAATCCTCCTGCAGTGTCTGTAGAAAGTCGATCAACTATGGTCGATAATTTACAAATTTTCTGCAAATTTAGAATGACTCCAACTGAGGGTATCAATGCACTAAATATATCTCCTACTATTTCAGAAAAACTAGCTCTTCTTCTTCGTGTTAGTTCATTAGATTTTCCATTGATTCCATTGATTCTGTCCACATGATATATTTTCGGGAAAACTATTCCAAAATAACAGCTCCCGTACCATCTTGCAGGTAACCTATAATAGGCATTGTTCCCGCAGACATAATAAACTCCTGGAAATACAGGATCAGTTTCCCCTTTTAGTCCCCACCCTCCTAAAATTAGGAAGTTGTGTTCACACTCACTGGAACCAATGTAATTATTATTATAATCTGTCTTTAATCTATGGAGGCAGAATTTTCCCTTTTCACAAAATCCAGGGACATCGCAGCATGAGCTTTGCCATTTGCATAGATTCCTCTTTCCCAACCCATGGAGGTACATGGGTTTTCTGTTCAGCAGCTTTCTTTATTAAATCCTGTCTCCTTTCTTCTACTAAATTCAAAAACTCCTTTTCTTCTTCACGTAAGGTACAAGTTAAATTATTTTCGTGTGCTTGAGCTATATCTATTGAACTCATTGTTAAAAAGAATTCACCCATGAATTGTGCATTTTTACTACTAGCTACTGGATTCATTTCCTCTCTAATAGGCAATTCTGAAAATACTACATCTAGATTTGAATAAAAATACTGAAGTCTCCTTGTAGCATAAAATAAACTTGATAAAATACTACATGACACACCATATGTTAGAGGTATATGGTGATATGTCACCCCTTCTGATACTGATGAGGGTAACTTCATACAAACATAGCAATTTCTAATTTCCATTGTATTAACATACTGAAACAACAATTTAGCAAACACATTTGAAGACATATTATAATCCGACTCATTATGATAATTTGCCTCATCTTCTACCCCTATTTCTATTTTAGTTCCCTTTATTCTATCTACCTTTTCATTGGTAATGGTATTATTTTTGTCACTTGTTTCCATTAATAAAGGTACTCCTACAGTTAGGAATAAACATACTAATACTACCAATAATATACTACAAAAGCAAAATCTAAAACATTTTCTTTTTAAACCTCGTTTTGGTCTTTCGGTGACTTCACCTTCTGCCATTTTAATCTGAAAAAATGTCTTCTCTCCTTTTCTTTCTTTTGTCTGCTAAATTTCTTTTCTTTTTAAGGAGGTCTCAATTTTCTTTCATCAATCTGTGCAACATGAACCCTTTCTGTTTCTTCACTTAAGCCTAAGTTTTCAAATTCTTCGTGTATAACGTAAGTCCATTCAGGGGCCTTGTATTTTCTGTTTAAATTTCTCAGTCTTGGGCTTCTTCGAGTGAGTTTCACTAAAGTTTGCTTAGATTGTGTTTGACTTGTGACTTCATTTACTTGTTCTGGTTTCTTTTCTGATTTTCTCAAATAATATTTTAATTTCTTCACTCCTACTGGCCAATTGTCTCCCTTTCTAACTCTTTTGACCTGAACTGCACTTTCACCTTCTCTATCTCCTTCTAGAATCCTTTTATTTTCACTTAATCTAGGCACAATCTGTCCTTGTTCTTTATTTTCTGTGCTTGGACCTTCCTCTACTTGCACCTGTCCAGGTCTTATTATAATTTGTTCTTCTTCTGCCTGAACTTGTTCTTCTAGATCTACCTGATCCTGTTCAGGTCTTATTTCAGATTGTCCTTCTTCTTCCACCTGAACCTGTTCTTCTAATTCTGCCTTTCCCTCCTCAGGTTCCTGAATGCCTTTATTTATTTTGACCTGAGTGTGTTCTTCTTCCCCTGTCCTTCCCTGTTTACCTTCCTGCCTTTTCAATTTTGTTATTCTTCTTGTTTCGACAGCATCATCAGGTATTTCAATTATTGGTATCCAATCTTCCTGACTTGTACTTGGCTGTTCGTCATATAGTTGTCTTTCAGAGTCTATCACTCCAGACTCTTCAATTTCACAGCTTTCAACTTCTGACGTTTCAGCCTGTTCAGTCAGTGGTTGCTCTTGTTGCTCCGTTGGGCTCGGAATTCTTCGGGTATGACAAGCATGAGTCCAGTTGGGCAAACCTGCACACTTCACTGCTGTGGTAGTGACTAGTATGACTTGACGCGGTTTATCCCACCTTGGTGCTAGACACGACTTCCTTGCATGTTTCTTCACTAGCACCCAATCTCCAGGATTCAAATCATGTGCTTGGTCTGGCTGTCTTTCAACTGCATCTTTTCCAATCTGGTGAGAGACAGAACGCACCATTTCAGCCAATCCTTTGCAATAGTCCAATACCAGATCATCAGTTATCCTCATTAATTTGTTCCCAGGAATAAATGCTTGCCTCATTGCCCTTCCCATGAGAACCTCATGAGGACTCATTCCTGTCTTTCTGTCCGGAATACTTCTGAGACCCATCAATACAAGAGGTAATGCATCTGTCCATTTCAGCATCGTGGATGCACACACTTTCCCTAATCTTGACTTGATTGTGCCATTTAGCTGTTCGACTACTCCAGAAACCTCTGGACGATAAGCACAGTGCAGTTTTTGCTCAATGTTAAATGCAGCACAGATTAATCGAATTATTTCATTATTAAAATGAGGTCCTCTATCTGATTCCAAAGTGACTGGAAAACCAAAACGAGGAATCAATTCCCTCAACAGTAATTTGGCAACTGTAAGACTGTCTTTTCTTCTGGTGGGGTATGCCTCCACCCATCTTGAGAACAGACACACTATGACTAGTACATACTTTAGTCCATTACAAGGAGGCAACTCAATGAAATCTAACTGCAACCTGGTGGAGGGTCCTTCTGCCTTTCCAATCTTTCCCCAGCTAACCACTGTCTTCCTGCCTGGATTTTGCTGCTGACATGTTAAGCATCTTTGGCAAAGACTTTCTGCGACTACCCTGAATTTCGGATTATACCAACTCTGTCTGAATAATCTGATCATCGAATCTCTCCCTATGTGTGTTGCTCCATGATATACTCTTGCCATTTTAGAGAGTAAACAATCTGGCATGACTGGTCTTCCATCTAAGTACACCCATACTTCATCTTCTGACCTTTTTATACAGGCTGCTTTTATCCAAATTTCCTTTTCCTTTTCCTCAACTTCTTCTCGTAACTGTCTAATCTCATCCCATGTTCTGGAATTGATAAAAACATAAGTTGGCAGCTGGTTTCACCCGTTTCAACTTTTCTGTTTATGGCCATTGTATTTTTCGCACAATATCGAGCAATTTGGTCAGCGTATCTATTGCCGGCTGCCACATAGTCATTTCCTGACTGATGTGCAGCGCATTTAACAACTGCTACTTCCTTTGGCAATTGTAATGCTTCCAGCAGATCTTTCACATTTTTACTGTTTCTTATAGGAG
This sequence comes from Calotriton arnoldi, assembly GCA_963921515.1. NCBI lineage: Eukaryota > Metazoa > Chordata > Amphibia > Caudata > Salamandridae > Calotriton > Calotriton arnoldi. Next base: position 518,165 of record CAWUFW010006561.1, on the reverse strand, counting down.
ATCCTGAGGAAGTCAGAAATCCCCTCTGCATCCAGAGTTGGCCAAAATCGTGCACAACCCCGAAACCATATTGACTGTCTGTAAATATGGTTATTCTCCAATTTTTCCCAATTTTGCATGCCTTTGTTAAGGCCACCAATTCGGCTACTTGTGCAGATTTGACTCTCGGTAAACAGGAAGCTCCAGTTACCCCTGTTATCTTACATACAGCATATGCAGCACTTAATCCTCCTCGTTCTATCCTCAAACAAGACCCATCCACAAATATCTCATGATCAGCTTCTTTTAATGGGGTTTCTTTAATGTCAGGACGGGGCTTAGTACACAATTCAGTCACATCCAAACAATCATGATCAATTTCATCTCTTACTTCCTCATTGCACAGGTCTGGCAATAATGTGGCAGGGTTCATAACCGTACATCTTATCACTGTCACATTTTCTGCTACCAAAATCACTCTTTCATACTTAGTCAGCCGACTAGGTGTGAGATGTTGTGTTCTTGTTCTTGTCAGAAGAATTTCAACTGAGTGTGGAACAGACTTTTACTGAATGTCCCATCACTATTGACTCACTTTGCTCCAGACTCATACAAGTAGCAGCTACTGCTTTTAAGCAGCCAGGTAAAGCTGAAGCCACTGGATCCAATGTGGCAGAAAAATACGCCACTGGACGTCTGCTCAATCCATTTCTCTGTGTTAAAACTGAAAGTGCACAATTTTTTCTCTCACAACAAAACAACGCAAATTCTTTTGAATAATCAGGCATGCCCAAAGCAGGAGCTTCGCATAAACAATTCCGCAATTTCACAAAGGCTTCCAAATATTCATCATTCCAATCAATTGGATCTTTAGCTCTCTTCCGTGTCAATTGTATCAATGGTTTTGCTAGCATGGAAAAACTGTTAATCCACTGCCTACAGTACCCAACCACTCCCAGAAACATTCTCATTTCCTTTTGCGTCTGAGGTAGTTGCATCTCCTTGATTATTTTTATTCTTTCCGGTGTCACTTTTCTTACTCCTCTTCCTATTTTATGCCCTAAATATTTAACTTCTTGTTGACAGAACTGTAATTTTTCTGGAGACACCTTGTGTCCTCCTTCAGCCAAATGGTTCAGTAATGCAATTGTGTCAATGACACAATCCTTTCGTGTTCTTGATGCCACCAGTAGGTCATCAATGTACTGAACCAGAACCGAATTTCCAGGCATGACTAATGACTCTAAACACTTTTTCAGGATCTGATTAAAAATCGAGGGACTCTCTGTGTACCCTTGAGGAACTCTGCACCATGCATAGACACGATCCTCGAACTTAAATGCAAAAAGATACTGGCTGTCTGGGTGCAAAGGAATAGAAAAGAATGCTTGGCATAAATCAATTACTGTAAACCAGCCCGCATTCCAAGGTATCTGATAAAGGATCACTGCTGGATTTGGTACTATTGGGCAACATGGTACTACAATTTTATTTATTTTTCGTAAATCTTGCACTATCCTATATTTTCCACTAGGCTTTTTAAGTCCCATGATTGGTGAGTTACAAGGACTACTCATTATTTCTTTTAAAATGCCTTGTTTAACCATTCGATCGACTTCTGGAATAATTCCTGCTTTTACTTCTGGACTCATCTTGTATTGTCGTGTGTTTGGATAAACTGCACCTTCCTTCACTGTCACTTTCACTGGGTCTACATTTGACATCAGCCCAATATCTTTTCCTGTAAAATCCCACACTTCCAGATTGACTGTGGCTCTCAACTCTTCTGGTAATTCATTTTCAGTCATTAATGAAAACATTTCATCTACTTCTGTTCCTTGCTTGACTAGCATCATTTTATATATAACATCTTCATCAGGGGTCTGGAAAGCGACACCATCTGTTGTACAATAGATCGTGCAATTCATTTTGCACAGTAGATCTCTTCCCAACAGATTTACGGGACTGGAATCGCAAACTACAAACCGATGCATTTCTTTAAAGTTTCCAATGTGCACCTCCATTGGTTTCGTGATTGGGGTTCTAATCTGTTGATTTGACACGCCTACAACTTGGATAGATTCTCCCGAGAGAGGTAGGTTTGGGATGTCTGCTGTTCTCACAGTAGACCGGGTAGCACCAGTATCCAATAGAAAAGGGATGCCTTTACCTTCCACTTTCCCATCAACAAATGGACCTGACTGATCTACCGGCAAGGATGCGTCAAGCACGCACTCCTCTTCCTCCCCCCTCAGGCACCGTCATTGTACAAAGTCTGAATTTTCCTCATCATTCTGCAACAAATATTGCGTAACTGTTCTATTATTCTTACCACTTTCTCCTTGAAATCCGGTGTTCGTACTGAACTTTTGGTGGTTCACAAAGTTTGGCATAGGAGCTGGTGGCACCTGATATTGTGGAGTAACTACCTGCTGCTGCTGATTCATAAGTACTTTATTCTGCATCTGTGGGATTAAATTTTGATTTGGCCCATTATTATTCTGAATACTCTTACACTCGTTCTTCCAATGTCCAAGCTTTCCGCACGCATGACAAGGAAACTTCTTCTTCGCTTCTTCTCTGTTCATTCGTCCTCTATTTTTATTACCATTCGCCACTTGATCATTCTGACTCTGCTCTTTCACTTGATTATCAGTCTGAGTATTGGTTTTATTCTCCTGTTGCTCTGCCAACTTTACCTGTGCCCACATCATTTTCTCTTTTAGTTTTCTAAGCCTTGCTTCTATGTCGTCTCCGCAGTATTTCGCATACTTTAAAATCTCATCCACTGTATTGCTTTGCCAACACAACATGTGCTGCTGTATCATCTGACTAATCTCTGGTTTCAAACCATATACAAACCGATACACAAAATGTCCCATATCCTTATCACCAATAGTCTCAAAACCACTATACTGCTTAAACACCTGCAATAACCTTTCATAATACGCATGCACAGATTCATTTGGTTCTTGTGTTGTCCTATCTATCTTTACCCAATCTGTTTCTTTAGGAGGAATTTTCCCTTTCAAATAAGTAATCACTTGGTGATATTTCTTCATCACCTCCTCTGAGGGTGCTCCTGTCTTTGAGTCTCTAGCATACTCTTCACTTGGCCAATCTATTGTAATCTTACACTCCGTCCATAAATCAGCAGGTACCACCATGTCAAACAAACCATCCAGATCCTTCAATAAGACCTTTGAAACCTTCACAAATCTTTCTACCTGTTTATACCATTCAACTGGTTTCTCTCTCAATTTTGGAAAATCATTTGTAAATGACAAAATATCTTGTCTACTCCAAGGAACATGAACATATCCTCCTCCTGGAACCTCTCTCATTGGACACAATTTCTCAACCTTTTCTGTTTCCCTTACTGGAAATGCAGATGATGCTTCTCTCGCTTGAACTTCCTCTTTCTTTCTTATCCATCTAATTCTCCATTTATCAATGTCTCCCCATTTTCGCAAAATATTCATTAACTCCTTTATCTGTAGTCTCTTTCCAGATGTATTAACATTTTCTAAATCTTTGTCAGTAAAATCCACTTGATATGGTTTCTGCAACAACTTTGATTTCCCTATATCTATTCCAATTTCTGAAGCAACTTCTGTTAATTTCTCATGAAATACTCTTGCTCTTCTGGTTATACTCTTACATAAAAATAATAATTCTTCATCATTGTAAACATTCAATCTTTCTGTGCTCACACTTCCCACTATCATTTCTTCCAATTCCACTTTCAATCTACTAATGTCTAAAATCCTTGGTGGTGGGTTCCGATTATCTCTTTCCTGTGCCCATCTTTCTATGTCTTCAGGGGTAACTACTGTTGCACCTCCAGTTCCTATAGGAACCAAAGGTCTCTTTTCTCTCAAATTCATAGGCGTAACTCTTTTCGGAGTTTCAGTTAAAGGTTCCACATTAGGGAGATCCATTAATGAAATAACTGATTCACTTTCACTGACCGGATCATCTGTAATGATTACTTCTTTTCCAAGACTGTTTAACGGAATTGTCACAGTTTGTGGTTCCCGGCAAGTCTTTTTATCTCCGTACAATGGGATTACCGGACCAATAGTCACTGGTACTGTCAAAGCTTCAGTATTCAAATTTCATTGACTTATTTTCTTTACTAACTCTTCTCTAGTTTTATTTAAAACATCTCTCTCATTATCTTGCAGCACCCTATTAAATGACGTATCATGTAAAATTTGTGGGGTTAAAGGCATTCCTATCATTGGTGCGCTTGGGGTAACCTTACTAGTTGTTTCCTGATACGTGGTGGATTTTTAATTAAAATATCCTCTAATAACTCATCATCTGATTCACCATATCCTGTTGTATTCAAGTGTTTCGTTTTCTCTTTACACTTTCCTCCAGACTGTTCCTCAGCCATTAATACTGGATATAAACCTTCAGATACCATAGCTCTCCTCCACTGTTTCATCTGCCCTTCATGTGATTCTTGCAAGTATCTGGGAAAGAATCCTTTATATCTCCCCCCTCTGCATTTCTCGCGTTCATATGACTCAGTCTCCCATTCTACCAAAGCCTCATATTGAGTTAACCTAGGTCTAGGTTCCAAATCATTCATCCTCATTCTCAAATACTGATGAATTCTCCCATTAAACGTACCATTTTCAGGAAACACTAGCACTCCATCACCTTTCGTATATTCTATCCAATTTTCCAACCACACGCAAGTATGATATGCTCTTTCCATCATCATAAAGGCTGCTGGTGTCTTCGGTGGCGGAATAGGAATTAACTCTCTAGTCAACACAGGCTTATCTTTCTTAAAACAATTCTTAATTTTCTTTATAAATGACATTTTTCTCTTTTCTCCATACATCCTAGATGAACGATATATAAAATTGTATTCTGCAAACCCTTGAAATCTTCTATCTGCACGTCTCACACTAGTAGTCAAATCAAAATCCCGCATACAATTTCTCCTTCCACCAATCCTAGCGTGGCTTCTAACTGGTTATCCAATCAAAATCAGGCTCACGCTCGTGATCTGACCAATACCAGTGCGGCCTTTTCTGACGTCAGTTCTGCTCCTTACTACTGACCCCTCCTTTACAAGGCTGCTTCTATCATACGCCCGCTGTTTCGACCTATCCCAGCGCGGCTCTTTGTGACGTCAGTCCAACTCCGGCGACTGACCCTCCCTTCACAAGGTAATACTAAAACTTATTTTCTTAATACTTTGCATTAAATTCTTTGTCATTAACTACATAAAAACATTCGCTACTCTGCCTGTTCCACTAAAACCAAAGGATAGATTTTCTTTCCACTGCGAGTAAAACCTTCCGCTTACTCTTCATACACTATGAGTAAAACCTTCCGCTTACCCTTCATTCAAGCTCCAGAGAACCTGCTACTCCTCCAGTGTCACCCGTATTGGGAAATGAGACCAATGTTTCACCATCGAACCCCTTTTGCTACCATTCACAATCTACTTTTATAGGAAATAGTCCCTAGTTTAACACTGCCAGCCCTGCGTAGCTTCTCAGTGCTATACCAACAGACGAGTAACCTCACTGCAGTATGGCTTCTGTCACCACCTGCTATTCATTTGCCGGGAATTCTGGACAACATAAAACAAAGACGCTAATTCTTTTGTTAAAACATAAATCAATAATCAATAATCTATACTTATCACCAAACTAGTCATTAATAACCATAACTCTGCTACCAGAAAACTGATCCAGCGGTATACTAACAACATATACTCTACTACCATATACTCACCTGGGCCCATAAACACTTACACAAATCCAAGTACACCGCTGGGTTTAGTTTATATATTTTCCTTATTTAGGATTAGTTATTTCTTATTCCTAACTAACCTTTCACTGATCAAAAAGTTCTTTCCTCTGGTCAATGGACCATTAGTTGAACTAGTTGATGGTGATAATTAACATAACTTATTAACTATTCTTTAATTAAAGAAAATAACCACAGACTTGGGAAGTTTTAAAATCTTTATCTAAATTAAATGAATGTGAACCATTTCAAGTTACAGTACAAACACCCTCATTCGTAAGATTGCAAATCAATTCTTCATTAAGAAAATATTTCAGACACATACAATAACTATGCCCAGAAAGGAGAGGAAAGAGTGAAAAGATCATCTACAAATACCATGAATTTATAGTTACCAAGGATGGTGTGAAAACCAAACCCTCTGGCCAAAGGGCTGGTAAGGGTCCCCCGGAATAGATCAGGAGACAAAGACTTCAGGACAGGATACTTAACCTCTCAAAATACCGACGACTGCGTCGCACCCCTCTCTGACACTCTCTTCCTCCTCGAGTTTCTTCCGCAATCTTCTTGTCTAACCCAATTAATTAAAGATGGATGGTTCTGCATTCAGTGTCTTCAGCGTCTCTTTCAGTATCAGCACTACCCACAGCACCGAAAGCATCCCGAGCTCTCGACTTCCAGCATCGACGTCTTCTCTAACTAACTAAAGCTACCTCAGTTATACCTTTCGTTTTCCATGTACCACCCACTAAAGTTTCAATATTGCAAATATACGAAATCTATTTGGTCAGGCAAGGGGGGATGATCGTCACACCATGCTTACATATTACTTTTTCTATTAAACTATTGTTTGTAAAACCCATCCCCTTAAACTTTATACTTCCCTTCCGTTCCCATACATGTTCAAACTTTATTAGATACAATTATTTCAATATTATGAATACAAGTCTTCTTGCATGAACTCTTCGCCCTCTGTTCACAGGGCACGTCATTCTCGTCCTTGGACGGCTGTCAAACAGCTTGGTCATCTCTCTGGGTCAACTCTCGTGTAAGCATGCGCAAACTTGAATCAGTCGGCTCAATTCAGACAAACGTGAAAGGCCCAAATGCGCACTAATAATTAAGTCAAAAGAAGAAATGTTACTTTCACAAATAAATGGTTTCACTGTATACCACCCGCCTCTACTCTAACCCTCTTTACTTATTAATACTTTCCACGCATTAGCATTAGTAAAATAGCTGATTTTCATTTTGGCTAAGCAGATGCCATGCACGTGAGTCTTCAAGACTCCATTTTAATGCCTTCTGCACATGCGCTAGAATTTCCCTCCAAGCATTAGTACCGTCATACTGCGTAGATGCAGTTGACGCATGCGCGGTAATGATTTCCCAGTTACAGCTGGATTAGTCCGTTTTCATTGTTATTTATATTAGTACACACATACGCAAGCTTCGCTAACCCGCGTGTTTTCTGTATTGCGTGTTATTATTATTTACAAGACGTTGTTAGTAATTCGATAATGAATTAAACAAGAGGATTGCTTCCGAGCAAGTCTCCTTTACGAGTCCTTGCTCCATCACCACGGTGCTCTTGTGCGCAGGATAGCTCCTGGCTGTCCTCGCACATAGCACTTGAAATCCCTCAGGTGCGGGCACCAGAGGGATTTCTTTGTCCCCCCAGCAGCCTCGGGAGCTGGGGAAGACCTTCCCCAGCTCCTGAGGCTGTTCGTGTTGTTTCCTTGAAATGATGATCAGCACGCACGATGCGCTCATTTTAGTGAAACCGAAACTGAAATGAGCCGATAGGCTCATTTCAGTTTCACTTTCTACGTGATCGGGGGCTATCTCAGCCCCCTAAGCACATAGAAAGTCAGGAGAGGTATCGTTGGAAAGGGGAAAATCTCCCCTTTCCAATGGTACTCCTCCCTAGTGGATCTCTGCTCGGGGATTGCCCTGGAGGGCGATCCCTAGACAGGGATCCCTAGGGAGGGGGCAACGGCCCCTTGGGCAAGGGCCTTTGCTCCCCCCAAAATTAATTGGGGAAAATCAGTCTTTCTGCCCCCTCAAGGAGGTGGATGGGGCAGTAGCCCCCAATCAGCCCCCCGGGTGGGGGCAGAAAGCCCACTAGATGCCAGGGATTCTTTTTATTGTTTTTAGGGGTGGGGGCTGCTCAAAATGGGCATGCCTATGCCCCCACCCTCCAAAAAATAATTCCACAGTCTTTCTGCCCCCCCAGCGGCAGATGGGGGCAATAGCCTCTGATCTGCCCCCCCCCCGGGGTGCAGAAAGCCCACTAGGCACCAGGGATTGGTTTTTTTCTGATACATAGAGGTGGGGCTGCCCAAAATGGGCATGGCAATGCCTCCACCCCCCCCCCAAAAAAAATGGCCCCCCTGGGACGCAGATGGGGCAACAACCCCCGATCTGCCTCACCGGGGGGGGGCAGAAAGCACACTAGGCACCAGGGATTTTTGTTTATGTATATAGAGGTGGGGGCTGCCCAAAATGGGCATTCCAATGCCCCCACCCCCAAAAAAATCCCACAGTCTTTGTGCCCCCCCAGGAGGCATATGGGGGCAAAAGCCCCTGATCTGCCTCACAGGGGGCAGAAAGCCCACTAGGCCCCAGGGATTGTTGTTTTTAATATACGTAGAGGTGGGGGCTGCCCAAAATGGGCATGCCAATGCCTCCACCCCCCAAACAAATTGCCACAGCCTTTCTGCCTTCCCTGGGAGGCAGATGGGGGCAATAGTTCCTAATCAAAGCCCACTAGGCAACAGGGATTTTTTTTATACGTATGGGTGGGGGCTGCAGAGAATGGACATGCTAATGCCCCACCACCAAAAAAGGCTTTCTGCCGCCACGGAAGGCAGATCGGGACAATAGCGCCTTATCTGCCTCCCTCGGGGGGCAGAAAGTCCACTAGGCACCAGGGATATGTTTATGGGCATGCCAGTGAGAAGCCCCATAGGCAAGGGTCGCTCCTTTTTTTCTAGGCACACATTTTGGCTGTATCAGTGATATTTTTATTCTCATCTGCACCCAAGCGGGGCAGAAAACCACTAGAAACCAGGGAGCGTTTGTGTGTTTGTAAACTGGAGTTTGGCTGACGGTCTGCTTGTACTGACCTTTGGCTGGCATTTTGCTGGCGGTGTGTGTGGACCTGGACTTGACTTATGGTGTGGGTGGACTCGCGCTTGATGACGGTGTGTGTAGATTGGCGCTTGCCTGGTGGTGTGCGTGGACTGGCACTTGGCTGGTGGTGTGCGTGGACTGGTGCTTGGCTGGCTGTGTGCATGGATGTTGCTTAGCTGCACGGCTGGACTTGCTGTAGCGGGCACTGGCTGTTTCCCCGGTGAGAAGGAGGGGGGTGGGCCAGTTTTCTGGCCGTGGGGGGCAGTTTTGTCACTGTGGGCCTGTTTTGCAGCAGTGCTGCAATATCGGGTCCAAGTAACAAAATCAGAAGCAGTGCTTTTTACTAGCATGCCCCCCCTTCCAGGGCCGGTCGAGCAGCAATCTGCCAGGACTGGTTGCTGTTCCCAGTCCGGCCCTGCTTGGCTGGCAGTGTGCAGGGATGGCACTTGGCTGGCAGAGTGGTGGGTGGTGCTTGGCTGGCGGTGTGTGTGGATACTGCTTGGCTGACTGTGTGCATTGATAGCATTTAGCTGGCAGTGTACTTGGATGGTACTTGGCTGGCAGTGTGCATGGATGGCGCTTGGCTGGAGGTGTGTGTGTGGATGGCGCTTGGCTGGCTGTGTGAGTGGATGGCGCTTTGATGGTAGTGTGCATGGATGGTGGTGTGCGTGTACTGACTCTTGGCTGGTGGTGTGGCTTGCATGGATCCCCCAGCGTTTTCTTACCCAGAATCCCCCACAAACCTTAAATTTACTTACAAAGTCACATTTTCCTCACGTTTCTGTGTGAGTAAGTTGTAGGATCACCGCGCAGGTACACAATTCCTACTATTCTCTTAAACACAATAGAGAGTGAGAGAAGAGCAATACAGATGCAATCTCCCATTCGTAATCTTAACAAATATAAGCAACCGCTGCCTTGAGAATTCTCCTTGGGAACTCTGCAATTGATTCTTAAAAGGTACTCTGTCAGGATGTGAAGGACTCCCTCCGCTTTTTCTTCGATGGTGTGGGTATCCAAAGATATTGGAGTAGACGCCTCACTCACTTATCGTGACATGCTTCATCATTGGTGCCTATCCACACCGGGGTAAGATGATACTACCCAGGCGGACTCAACCATAGATGGAATGGGAGTTCTTAGATAAAGCAATACTGGACATGCAGGGATCCAGATGAGTGATAATTTAAAAATACCTCTAGGTATACCCAAACACTGTGTTTTATTCCAAGGGTACCTGGAGTACGGATAAAATCGTGAATTTATTGGGTTTTACAGAATGTAATTGTTCAGTTGTACCCCTTTTAAATTGCCAACATGTTTCGGCCCTCTCTGGGAGCCCACGTGTGTCTGGGGCCTTCGTCAGGGCTATTTATCTATGTTTTTGTCCCTGCTGCTATACTGTGCACGCACTCCAAGCACTATTGTGAGGCCTAATGCTCTAACCTGTCTTCTTTTCGTCCGTAGTGGATTTTCTGGTGGAGTAGAGAAAAGGAGTAATCAATGTCATATTCATGATTCATCCGGATTAATTCCATTGTGTTCCATCCATCCCTATGAGTTGGACTGTGTCTTTCTGAGTTATGTAGATATTCCAATTCAATATCTTACACTGTGGCGAACAATTTCCCTAAGTCTCTGTATAAAGGATTAATCAAGTGATCCCGTGAATATTTACATGATTGTGATTCGTGGTCTAATTATGTACATCTTAGATTTGTTTAAAAAAAACTATTTCTGGATAGGCTGTGAATTCTATGGTAGGTCCGGATGCAATTGCTAGGTGTAGTGATGATAACTTTAGCCATTCATCAAGTGGTAACCCTCTCAATGTGACATACAGTCTCAGGCACTCTCACGCTTACCCACTGCTGTCTTTTTTCGATGGACCTGCGGATCCGGTGGGAGGTGCTGCCTTATTGTCACACACTGTGGGAGGAAGAGCGGTTTTTATTTTCACTATTTTTTGTTGATTAAGTCATGCAAATGAAAAATCGGAAAGTATATTTATTTGTTTGTTCCGATTCCCATTCCGTTCAAAAAAGCTTGTTGTCTATGACTCTCCATACATCGTCTGTCTTTCATTGAGGTGGTATGGATAATCACGCCCTAAGCAATCTCATTACGGATATACATGTCCCCATTATATTATTTCAGTTTCTACAGTGGATCGCTTTTTCCCAGAAGGGACACTGAACATTCTTAGTATCCCCAAATCATGCTTTAGCTTTTAACCAATGCCTTTCGTATTCGTAATCTTTGTCCCGGCTCTAACAAAACCCCTGAGCCGTGCCTGCGCCCCTCTCAGCACCCTTGCTGCCCTTGCCTGTTGTGTTGTTGCTCTTTTCTTGTTGCCAACATTAGCATTCACTCTCCATTCGGCGGTGGTGGTGTCTCGTAGAGACCGCCATCATAATCATCCACTCAGTCCACTTCGTCAAAGGTTCAGCACCAGGGGATTACCTCAACGCCACCACTCCGTCCGCCGCCGTGTGTGAAAGCTGGCGAGGCGGGTCTGTTTGTAATGGCTATTGGTCTCGTGACCAGCGTCACTTTACCACGCAAGTTTCTCACTCCCAGGGATTGCTGGGACAAGTAGTTTGCTCCGCGCGAAGCATTTATTTCGAGTATACTGATTTTTCTCTACATTTCATTTTTTGTCTCATGGTGGTGTGAGACAGTGATAATACTGAAATAAAGTTTCCTATTATTATAGGGGAACGTGTTGGTGTTAATTGCATGGCTCATTTAGGGCCATTGCTTGTTTGTTTCTACCAATAAAGTTATGTGTATTTTTTTGAAAAAAGAGCGCTTTTTGGAGCAAAACGGACTCCTAAGTGCATTATGTATATAAGACCTTTGGTTATCCACGCCAAGGGGTGTGTCTATGTATTTTCAACCATGAGGTGGCTATATATCATTTCACAGAAGGCTTTCTGTGTTTCCGGAAGGGATGGTGTGACCAACATGCTCTGGACTTTTTAAGGGGTGTTATTGTGGGTCACGACTCACTGTTGTTGGTGCCAGGAGTCGAGTCTATGTATTTTCAACCGTGGGGTGATTATATATCGTTTCATATAGGGCTTTCTGTGTTTTGGGAAGGGATGATGTGACCAATATGCGTTAGACCTTATAAGGTGCGTTATTTTTGGGTCATATATCCCTATGTTCGGTCAGAATGGAGACCCAGGGTGTGGGACTAGTGTAACTTATGTTTTAACTGGACTTACTTTTTCATGATACAGGAAACCAATCTTGTGTTTCATGTACCCTTTCCTCCCTGGTGTTTTAGGTCAGAGTTGTCCAGGGTATATCTTCGTTCAATCCCCTCGTTGTGCTTGAGAGGCGATAGATCCATCTTTGTTCTAGTCTTAGTAACTGTTTGTCGTTCACTGTTGGAGGTAATTTTTCTATCACTGTCCAGGTGAAGTCGTTCTCTGTGTGGCCAGAAGTTTGGAAGTGGGGAATTAATTTTGTGATGGTTTTACCACACTGGAACGTGCTGCGGTGTTCATTAATGCGTGTTTTTATTTTGCGTGTCGTCATGCCTATGTACCTAAGCTGGCACTCACAGGTGATGACGTATACAATGTTGCTGCTGTTGCAGTTTGAATGTTTTTTCAGTTTCCATGGAGTTCGTAAGCCCAGCTTCACCTCCTTGCTTGCTCTTGTCAGGGGGCAGACGTTGCAACTCCCACATGGGAAGACAGAGGATGTATGGAGAGTCACAGACAACGAGCTTTTTCAAACGGAATGGGAATCGGAGCAAATAAATAAATATACTTTCCGATTTTTCATTTGCATGACTTAATCAACAAAAAATAGTGAAAATAAAATCCGCTCTTCCTCCCACAGTGTGTGATAATAAGGCAGCACCTTCCACCGGATCCACAGGTCCCTTGAAAAAAGACAGCAGTGGGTAAGCGTGAGAGTGCCTGAGACTGTATGTCACATTGAGAGGGTTACCACTTGATGAATGGCTAAAGTTATCATCACTACACCTAGCAATTGCATCCAGACGTACCATAGAATTCGCAGCCTATCCAGAAATAGGTTTGGTTTTTTAAACAAATCTAAGATGTACAGAATGAGACCACGGATCACAATCATGTAAATATTCACGGGATCACTTGATTAATCTTTTATACAGAGACTTAGGGAAATCGTTTGCCACAGTGTAAGATATTGAATAGGAATATCTACATAACTCAGAAAGACACGGTCCAACTCATAGGGATGGATGGAACACAATGGAATAAATCCGGATGAATCATGAATATGACATTGATTACTCCTTTTCTCTCCTCTACCAGATAATCCACTACAGACGAAAAGAAGACAGGTGAGAGCATTAGGCCTCACGATAGTGCATGGAGTGCGTGTACAGTACAGCAGCAGGGACAAAAACATAGATAAATAGCCCCGACGAAGGCCCCAGACCCACGTGGGCTCCCAGCGAGGGCCAAAATATGTTGGCACTTTAAAAGGGCTACAACTGAACAATTGCATTCAGTAAAACCCAATAAATTCACGATTTTATCCGTACCCCAGGTACCCTTGGAATAAAACACAGTGTTTGGGTATACCTAGAGGTATTTTTAAATTATCACTCATCTGGATCCCTGCATGTCCAGTATTGCTTTATCTAAGAACTCCCATTCCATCTATGATTGAGTCCTCCCGGGTAGTATCATCTTACCCGGGTGTGGATAGGCGCCAGTGCTGAAGCACGTCACGATAAGTGAGTGAGGCGTCTACTCCAATATCTTCTGATACCCACACCATGGAAGCAAAAGCGGAGGGAGTCCTTCACATCCTGACAGAGTACCTTTTAAGAATCAATTGCAGAGTTCCCAAGGAGAATTCTCAAGGCAGTGGTCGCTTACACAATTCCTACTACCCAGCATTCCCCTTGGTGTCCCGAGTAAAATGATACCTCACTTGTGTGGGTGCCCAAAGTAGCGTCAGCCTAAAAACGTATAAACAAACTGCCCTTTTGGACCCGCTTTGGGCCCCCCTCAATCTCTACACGTTTTTGGCCCTTCCATGTCATAGGCACTTGGCCCATTCACCTAAGTAAGGTATAATTTTTATCGGGAGACTGAGGGGAACGCTGAGTGGTAGGAAATTTGTGCCGTGCGATGATCCCACAACTTTCCCACACAGATGTTAGAGGAAAATGTGACTTTTTAGCTAAATGAGGTTTGCAGTGGATTCTTGGAAGGAAAATGTTGGGGGATCAACGCAAGCCACACTTCCCTGGACTCCCATGGGTGTCTAGTTTTCATAAATGTCTGGGTTTATTTAGGTTCCCCTAGATGTCTGCGAACCCAGGACTAAAAACACAGGTGCCCAACTATCTATCACAAAACGAGCTGGTTTTTCAAGGGGGTCACCTGCGTTTTTGGTCCCGGGCTCAGCGGCCATCTAGGGAATGCTACCCAACCCACATGTTTTTGAAAACTAGACACCCTGGGGAGTCCAGGGAGGTACGGGTTGTGTGGATCCCCCAAAGTTTTTCTACCCAGAATCCACTGCAAACCTGAAAATAAATCAAATTTTTCTCAGATTTCTGTGTGGGAAAGTTGTGGGATCACCGGGCTGACACAAATTTCCTTCTACCCAGGGTTCCCCCAGGTCTCCCGATAAAAATGGTACCTCACTCGTGTGGGTGGGCCAAGTGCCCGCGGCAGGCAAGGGCCCAAAACGTATTGTAGAGACATCAAAATTACCTATCACAAAACAACCTGGTTTTGCAAGGAGGGCACCTGGGTTTTTGGTCCCGGGCTTGGCGGCCATCTAGGGAGACCTACCAAACCCACACATTTCTGAAAACTAGACACCCGGGGCAGTCCAGTGAGGTATGGTTTGCGTGGATCCCCCAACGTTTCCCTACCCAGAATCCCCTGCAAACCTCATATTTTGCTGAAAAAAATCAAATTTTTCACAAATGTCTGTGTGGGAAAGTTGTGGGATCACCAGACTGACACACATATCACACCACTTAGTGTTCCCCCAGGTCTCCCGATAAAAATGGTACCTCACTCGTGTGGGTGGGCCAAGTACCCGCAACAAGCAAGGGCCCTAGACGTATTGTGGAGACATCAAAATTACCTATCACAAAACGAACTGGTTTTGCAAGGGGGGCACCTGGTTTTTTTGGCGCCGGGCTCGGCAGCCATTTAGGAAAACCTACCAAACCCACACATTTCAAAAAAATAGACACCCTGGGGAGTCCAGGGAAGTATGGCTTGTGTGGACCCCCCAAAGTTGTCCTACCCAGAATCCCCTGCAAACCTCAAATTTAGCTGACAAAATAAAAATGTTCTCTGGCCATTTCCACTTCTTCCCATTCCAACAGAGCAATGGGTTTTGTTCCAGGTAGACTTTTTTGGGTCATCCCGATAGACTTGGACCATCCTCTGAATGGTCATTGGTGCTGCCAATAACTTCAAATGAATGAATTGTGGCACTCTAAAGGTAACAATTTGATATTTCTGTAGTATACTAATCCAACTGGTACAGGGTGCAAGTGGGTATTGCCCTCCAATCAGGGGTGTGGGAAACACAGTGTTGATACTTTATCGACATTTGAACGTTGGGACACTCATGAGGCGAATGAAGTCTATCTCTCAGTTTATCAAGGTATTTCTGCACTCGTGACATTTCAGAGCACTGGCTCTTGGTTTATCGTGGTACTTCTGCACTCATGACTTTTCAGAGTACTGGCTTGTTGGATCATATTAACTGCGTTTGTTCACTTCGCTATACCGATAAGCACTGGTGGTTCACGGATTGAGTTTGTTGTTTAACTTGGGTTTTTTCATTAGAGCCTCAATTTTGCACTTCGTATTTATCTGAGCACCGTAGTCACTACTTCCACCTGTTAAGGATTCTAGGAACAGTATTATATACTTAAATGTGCTGTGGTTGATGAATTGCTTGGATCATTGATTATGGGTATTTTGGTTACATTTCTAGGATACCTTTCCCCGATGAAGGGCTTTGTCCTGAAATGCATTGGGATTGATGTTATGGGATTCGCTGAACAAAATGAATAGTTGATTTAAGTATTCACATGTGATCATGCAACACGAGAAATACAATTTATGAAGAATGGATCTAGTCGATCAATAAATTGTGAATTGATGACCAAAACATGATGGAATAGTAATTATTGAAATGAATTCACTTTGGAGTGCCAAGTGGGGGACGCTGATCTTGCTTGAGACAACGCGATTTGCACATTGGTGCTGCCACTCACTCAACCTCTGTTGCCTGTGTCTCTGAACTTGACTTAAGCCCTTCAACCTGAAACCATGCCTTTGCAGAGGTTAGGTGAGATTCTTCCATTGCTGGTATTGCTGGTATCTCCTGTGTTGCTGGTGATGATGGTGATGGCTGTGAGACAACAGCACTGCCCTATCCATAGGATGAAGGCTGCATGCCAGAAGCAGAACTTCTACCCGGGCCTCTAACTTCCAGCCATTCTTCTTCTTGGACACTCGCTTGGTCAACAATCCAAGTCTTCTATTGTGAAACATCCCCTTCTGAAAAAGGAATGAAAGTGGCCAGTATTTTTTGTACCTTGGATCAAGTATTGTGACACACATGTACTCTTTTGATGACACAATCTCTCTTTGCAGTCTTGTATTAAGAGCCAAGAGAAGGATTAAGCTCTGAACCAACTCATATGCTACTTTGTTCACATCGGCATACCTTTTCAACACTTTTCTTGGATCATCGAGCTGTACTCCTTGCTGACTTCTCATGTGAAAACCTCAAAAGGAAGTAGCATTTGACTAGCCCCCATTTGCCCATCTCCATGGTCATGCTTTTCCCAGTGCATTCCCTCCTCTTTGAATGACATAGCAGTGATCAATCTGATATGCTCACACAAACGTTGCAACACATAGTAGTTCAAGTTCCAATGTGTCCTGTGTGAGGGCTTTAACTGGTACGCTATTAGCTTGTTGAATAATTTTCAACTGCTTCCGGGCTTTAAAAGAATGACTGAAATGAGTGTGGATTCTGAAGCAGGATGCCAGTATGTTGTTGACTATATCTTCTTTTTTGAGAAAGTCCTGCACAATCAGGTTGATGCAATGTGCCAAACACAGCACCCTGAAATATCCACCATTTGCTATGGCCTTGACTATATTAGTGCCATTGTTTGTGGCAACAAATCCGACTGTGAGACCTCTGGGTTGAAACCATTTAAACACCTTACCGAGACGTTTGTAGCTGTATGGGATTTCTCCATAATGAACTTCACTACTGTTGTATACGCCCAAACATCCTTAACATTTTCTACAGTGCTGAGACCTGCAGATAGCTGTTGCCTTAGCCACACAAAAGAGATCCAGTGTGCAGTGATACACATGTAATCAGTTGCTTGACAACTGGTCCACATGTCTGTCGTCAGGTGGACAGTGTGAACAGCACTCTGCTGCATAGCTTGGCCAACCAAATCAAATCAAGCTTTATTTGGCACTTACAAAAAATGTCCATAAAAGCATACTATAATATCAATAAGAACGGAATTATATACAGTTATTACAATATGAGATGAAAAATGCATTTTATATACAAAAAGTCTCAGAAGAAAATGCTTTTTGATTTTTAGAATAAATCTACTAACAATTAAAATCTAGTTCATTTTATAATTCAACAAATCAATTAACAAACAAAAACTAATCAATTTCATAATTCAATATTTCCAAGTAAACAAGGTCCTTCCTTTGTTTGATAGCCAAGGATATGAAACAAATTACCGCATTACAAATTAAAACGTTCTCCAATTTTCGAATATAATTAAAAGCAGCTTTAAAAGAGTACAGGCTGTTTGCTTTAAAAAAGGTCGTAAAAATGTTTTCCTAATTTCATTATAAAATTTACAAAAAAGTAAAAAATGAAGAGTACTCTGTGGGGACCTGCCATCACACGGACATTTTGGTAAGTTGGCACACCACTTGTCCCTTTTGGGAAATGCTAAAAGATAATGGAGTATTCAACCGTAATCTAGTTAAATAAAATCTGTGTTGTATATTAGTTATAAAAATGAGATATGGCTGAATACCCATTGCTATCGGCCCTTCAAGATAAAAAGATATACATGATTTGTTACTCGTAGCAACGTCCCTTGCTGAGGACCTCACTTTACAGAGCCTCAATTTTAATTCCTTTTTACTCATATTCTGTATGTCCTCGGGATTTTTAGATTCACATCCATCTCACATTCCTTTAAAAGGCTACAAATGTAACTTAACCATGTTATTTTCTTATAGTGATCTTGATTCAAACAATCCGATATAATGTCCCTCGTAAAATGTGTTTCTTCCCGAGTCCAGATGCGGTGCCACAAAGTAAGGGCAGCTATACTGATCAAATCAAGGATATAAGGGGTATTGGTCTCCCTATGTATTATAAAAGTGGCAGTGGAAACTGGCACGGCTAATAGTCTTTTAAAAAGTTATTTTCCAGGATTTGTAGCTGAGAAGTATCTGCCACACCCCACAGGGCTCCCCCATAACTCCCTGTAATGCATTTTGCTCCATATAATTTAAGAATTTCCCGCACTGGTTTTTTACCTATTTTTTGGGAAAATCTAAAAATAGCCTCAACCGATTTTACGAATTTCAATTTACATAGGTTAATATGTGCGCTCCACGTGCCCTTACTATTAAAAAGAATTCCCAAATATGAAAAGGAAAAAGTCCTCTCTATCCGTATACCTTCGATGTAATGTGTTTTATTCTTAATGTTCCGTTTCCCACAAGACATAACCAGGGTTTTACTCAAATTTATTTTTAAAAACTTTTCCGTCATATAACTAGAAAAGTTATCCATCAATAATTGTAGGCCGTTTGCTGTCCTGGAGATTAAGACAGCATCATCGGCATACATTAATAAAGGGGTAACCCGTTTGCCTACCTTTGGGGCATCAGCATTCAAATTCTGTAATAACGGGTCAACCCCGTTTATATATAACGAAAATAAAAGTGGGGCAAGAGTACAACCCTGTCTTATCCCACGGGTGATGCTAAAGTGCTTAGTGCATTCTCCATTTTCCCCGAAGCGTATTCTAGAGGACAAATGTACATATATTTGCGATAAAAAACTAATAATATCCTTTGGGGCGCCCATCCCTTTAAGCGTCTGCCATAATTTTGAGTGATTTACCAGATCGAAAGCGCTTGACAAGTCAACAAAACAGAGGTAAAGAGCGCCATCCCGTGCAAGTGTATATTTTCCTATCAACAAATCAAGATTCAAACACTGCTCAATCGTTCCAATGCCCCTTCTAAAGCCATACTGTACTACAGATAATATATTATTTTCCTTTACCCAATATTCCAATCTGGCCAGCATTATTCTACCCATAACCTTAGATGTTGAATCGAGTAAGGATATTGGGCGATAGCAGCTCGCGCTGCTTCTATCGCCTTTTTAAAAATAGGGACTATCACGCTCTCAGCCCAAGTTGCTGGTATCACCCCATTAAGTGTAGCATTAAAAAATTTATATAGGATGGGCACCCAAAAATCCATATTATATTTAAAAACGTCAATTGGGACCCCATCCGGACCTGCCGCTTTCCCACTAGCACTATTCAAAAGAGCTAATCTAATCTCCTCAGAACTAATACTTTCCGGTTTAATATTATTTAAACGAATAATACTAGTATTCTCTGCTAAAGTATTGGGCTGACGTGTCTCATTAAAAATGGCTTCAAAGTGAGTCAACCAGTCTTCCGGGGTCACTACTAAATCAACTTTAACAGACTGGACATCTTTAAAAAGTGGCTGATCCAGAGTTTTCCAAAAAAGTATAGAATCTTTAGTTTCTGCAGCTTTAATCAGGTTATCCCACGCATTATCTCTAATCTCCATTTTTCTACGAGTCAATGCTTGCTTATATAATTTCCGCAGAGAACTAATGTCTTCCCTATTCCGGGGGCTAGCTTTTAAGGCTTCTTTTAGATCCCTATTTAATCGCGAACATTGCTGATTAAACCATCTTGGGCAATATACCCTATTTGTCCTAGGCTTACGTTTCAAATTTCCTGCTATTGCAACCGAAATATTTTGGAAAGCCAACACTATATCTATATTAGTAGAAAAATTATCTAAAACAGTTGTAATATGATGTTTATTTTGTTCAATAATTTTTTCCGAGAAGGCAATAGGATCAACCCCTGCCCATTTAATAGAAATCCCGTTTTCACCCTGCGTCTTTACCTCAGCAGCAAAAATACTTGGTTCATCCACTTTAAAAAGTGGAGATTTTAATGTTAATGATACAGGGTGATGGTCACTTAATAGGCTGGGGCATACTTTACAAGAATGAACGAGAGGATTACAATTTCTTGAAATTATAAGGTGGTCGATACATGAGGATGACCTAGCTCCTTCAAATGTATAAGTAATACCCACTCCCTCTTGCGTATTCTTTTTTGCATCTATCTCTATAATTTCCAGATTATACTTGAACATTACACAATTTAAAGTTTCCCCATAGTTATTATGTGGGAAGTGTAAAGGGTTATCTCCCAGTTCATCCTCGTATCCGCATTGGATCCCTGGTATAAATTTACAAAGTTCAGTATTAAAATCCCCCGCCCAAATTAAAAAATAATCAGGCCCTGTACTCCTTAAAAAATTGGCCAATTCGCTGTCTAATAATGAAATTCTCATGCCTTGAGCTATTAAAAATATTATTATAAAAATTGATCACTATTATGTCCTGATTTTCTCCCACTGAAAGAAGTAAAAACTGAAAATGTTGTGAATTAGTATATATTCTTCTTACAGTCAAAGGAGAGGATACTGATATTAGTACTGCCAAGCCACCGCTCGCTCTCCCTGCCTTTGATGGGATCCCATTAGTACAGATCGTTTTAAACCCATTAATAAAAAAATTATTTGTGAGCCATGTTTCTTGTATTAATACCAAATCGCACTTTTGTATAGTATCAATCCAAGAGGTATCACTCAATTTACTCCTAACCCCTGCAACATTCCATGTCATAATATGCAATAATTCCTGTATTGAATGACTAGGTGGGTTACATTCTGCCACAATAGAAAGTGGGGTGATTTCGTTCCTGGATGTTTGCATTTCAGATTCTGCGAGGAGTTCACTTTCAGTATTGCTAATTATATTAACAGTGCCTTCTCGCAGTTGATCCTGATCCATATAAACCATTTCCTTCATACTATTAACATGAGCTCTTACATCATGACCATCTTGTACAGCCATTTTTGTCGATACTATATTACGTTCCAGTCAATCCACCTCACTACACCTACTTAGTAGTTCAAACCTATTTGCCATATTCGGAATCACATACTGTGTTTCATGACTGGAACTAGTGCTAACCTGGGCTCGACTAAAGGGTAAGACCATTCTAAAACCATAAAAATATCCCAGGGGTAAAGCGACGATTCTGCCTTCTATATCAGTAAGATGTCGATCCTGGTTCCCCATGATCTCTTCCAGCAGTAAACCCACCACAAAGGGTCTGCGAAAATTTACAACTACACAATCCCCCTCGCATGTTTTAATGGTTTTACCCACCCAGCTAACTCTCCTTATCATAATCACTTCATGAAATAAGCACTCAGAACTACAAGTCGTATTCCTGGTGAACCATTGAATCACCCTATTTTTCAAAGAGTCCCATGTTTCAATAGTATTTTCAGCCAATTTAGGTACATTTTTTAATACAATCACATAAGGCGTTGCCTCTGGGGGCAGATTTAAAATGACATCCCGTTTCCTCCCCTGGTGGAATTGCCCTCCCTTCTTCATATAACCATTCCCTGTGGATCCCCCTAAATTTTGTTTAGGTAAAACTGGTACTTCCTTTCCATGAACATTACTAGATGGCAAGGCACCAGCCCGTTGTAGGTTATTCATGCTGTTCGAATTAATTGCACCAACATATGTATTGCTACTGTCAATTAAGATTGCAGTTGGTGGCGTATTTAATACAGGTAATGGATGAAGAGCAGTAACCATTTCCAATAGCTTTACAATATCCTTTTGTACTGATTTTATCTCATTCATGACGCGCCTCTCTATGGTATCTATTTTCCCATGCAGTCTTTTAAGTTGTGTATTTATGGCATTATTGTCAATCAGTAATTCTACAGGCTTAGCTCCTTGTCCATTCCCTGGTGATTTTTTTGATTTCCCCTTCTTTTGTGCTGCTCTTTGTGGGCTAGACCTTCTTGATGTTAAGGTTTGTTTACATTTTTTTGCTGGAGGTGAATCGGAATCTGGTAATTCTGAAACATTAACGATATCAAGAGGGGTAGTTGACAAACAGGGCCCTAATTTAATCGATTGTTCAGATTTAGACCTGTTGACGATATCATGTACAGTGCTGCTATTTGACAGCTCCTGGGGGATGATGTCAAGATTAGAAATGTCACTTTCCCCATGCACTTCCACCACAATCTTAGCCCCCTTTTAGACGGCATCTAAGGCAGTCTTAGCAGCTGCCAACTGTTCCTCCACTTGCACGATCTCATTGTTTATAATGCCCATAGCACTTTTTAGATAATTAGTGATTGGTGCTGTTTTTTCCACTGCATTTCCTTTACTTGTGGCCAATTTCCTCTTCCCCATTTTCAAATGACACCGCTAATTTCTCACGGCAATAAAAACGCTCTGCTTACCCACTTCACGATGGAGAGTTCTTACTCCTGCCAGGGAAGAAAGGGGGGGGCCCGACCCGACCTCTGCCGGTCTCGAACGGGCTCAAACGGGCCCGCCCTTGGCCCGGGCTTCGCCCGGCACACGCCCGCGCGCGTCCCGCGAAGCGGGTGCCGCGAGTCGTTATGTAGGCAGGGGCAGGGCGAAGGTGATGTCAGCGCCTCCAGGCACTGATGCAGGTCTCTCTGGGACTTGGAGTCCTTCCACACTACTGCAACACCGGCGAAGCGGCTCCCGCGAGGCGGGTGCCGCGAGTCGTTTTGTAGGCAGGGGCAGGGCAAAGGTGATGTCAGCTCCTCCAGGCACTGATGCAGGTCTCTCTGGGACTTGGAGACCAATTGCAGCACATCATGATGGACTGCTGGAACAGCAACTCTGAACAGCAACTCTGGCAAAATAGGCCCGGCTGGGAATCTTCCATTTCTGTCAGATTGCTGCCATACATTCTAAAAATCGTACTCCTTCCACAAAAGAAATAGTGAGGAGGTCCAGCGCTAAAGGTTTTGCCAGCTTCCCCTTCCCGTTGTATAAACGTGCTGTTGGGTGGTTGCGTTCATTGCCCTTCCTGACTTAACATGCCCGTAACAGTAGTTTGGATTTTTTTCTTTTTTGGTGTCACTGCACAGGTGACGTCCAGAGAGAATCAGGATGTGGTAGAGTCAGTGTGCGTCTTGGGGGAATCACTGTATGTTGCGGAGGTGTCTGCATCCGAGTCTTGTGCCATTTGGGGGTTGCTGATGTAGATGATGCCGGCACACTACAGGGAACAGGTCTGCATTGTGTAATACAGTCATCCTCTTCTTCTTCATTACCACCTTCTTCTTCTATCACTGTGCACTCAGCTGCTTCCCCTCTCTCATCACCTCCACCACCAGCTATCATTTTAGGGGCCCCTCCCACTGGATTGTGTTATATTTTCTCAAATGGGGCGCTTGGCCTCCAGTACCGTAGTGTGTACATGTCTTTCCTCGACGAACAAAAGAGGAAATGGCAAATGGAGCATATTGCAAAGTTATCCTCTTGCTTGCTAAATGTAAAGAAGTCCCAGACTGGGGAGGAGAACATTTTTAATCTATCACTGCCAATGTCTGAAGAACTGGAGGTAGGTGGCTGTGCCGTTTGCCTCTCTGCAGTGAGTTCTTCGGTTGTGGTAGTGGTGGGTACAGATTTCGATAGGGGTATTACAAATATGGAAGCCGGTGGTGGTGGTGTTAGAACCACATCCCTTTGAGAAGGTTGAATAGGAGGGGTCGTCTCAGTGCCCTTTGAGCCGCCCTCCATACTAACAAGCATCAGCTCATCCTCATCACTGTCACTTTCCAAAATTCTAAGGCTTTCAGGAACTCTCCTATTCCCTTGTCTGTCAGGGCGGGTCTCAGACTCAGCCAGGGTCCAATCCATGTCCATCCAGATCATCAGAAGCGGGGCCTGGAGAAGATGATGGAGTAGCCTTCTTTTTTTGCCTGTGATTGTGA
The DNA here is from genome assembly GCA_963921515.1 of Calotriton arnoldi. NCBI lineage: Eukaryota > Metazoa > Chordata > Amphibia > Caudata > Salamandridae > Calotriton > Calotriton arnoldi. The sequence goes on along the minus strand of CAWUFW010006561.1, from coordinate 494,076 downwards.
AGGCAGTGATTGAAGAGCAACATCTTGTTCAGCAGGAAGCTCGACCTCCTGTTCTGCCCCTACTTCAGGAAGAACTCTTGGTGGCTGTGGCTCCTGTTGTTCACTTTCCTGCAACAATTGGGTACTAGGTTGCGGCTGAGACAAATCCAGTTCAGACTCACTGCTTGTTGCCATGACTGCAGTGGCTGCATCGCTGAGAGACCTGAGCTTGGGCTTATTCTTAGGTTAGAATGGGGCTGTTGATGATGCAGGCGTGTTGCTCCTGGCCTTTGGCTGCCCAGAGAAGGGTGCAGCAGGGAGACCTCGTTTCCTGAAAAAAGTGGAGGCCGGTACGCTAGCGGTGGCAATATGCTTCTTCTTCTCCTCCTCACTGGCCACTTTCTTGGAAGGAACAACCTTCTTTGGGGCCATGTTCAAGCTCTTTCCTAGCTCTGGCAGTTTCCACTTAGCTACACAAGCGGATACAGAGGAGGACTCAGGTGGTGTGTCGTTGACGGCCTTCTGCCTGGCATTACTGTGTGTGATGATTAGCCCTAGGGATGATGCCTCTTGTGCACATAAAAGCAAACAACCTAGAAAATAATTCAGTGAAACGTGGTATTTGAATCTACAGACAATATAATTAAATGAGGTCATATCACAAATAATTAACAATAGTGTATCCATTCCAAACCATAATAACATAATATCTCAATAACATTCAGAGTTAAAAGTTTACTTTAGGTGCCTCTGAGGCCTAGGAGATACCTGTGGCAGGCAAAGGGTGCAGGGGAAAAATTGAATATTCCTTCAATTTATTATTGGTGGTGTGTGCCTATTACACGCGGCGGGTGCAGGGCAGGCCAGGGGAAAATGGAATAATCCTCCAAAAAATTATTGCTGGTATGAGCCTATGGCCAATGAAAATACATGCAACAGTGAGGTCCTACTGGAAATTGTTTTAAGAGAAAGATACGATATTAATTTACGTATCTATGATCAACCAAATTGATCCTTACAAGAGAGAGACAAGAAAAAACACACACACGTTTTGCAAAAATAAATTCAATTAATATTTTAAAGTAGTCCAGTAATATATACATTTATTAAGAAAAATTTCAAGGTTGCTCCAAAAAGTGCATTGAGAAGTGTTCATAGAAGTGCTCATGTGCAAAGTGATATAGAAGAAAAAAGATTGTCAAAGAAATCATTTATATTTCTGCAGCAAAACAAACGCTAATGTTGCTTGAGATAGCCAATGTAGTAGACCTGTTTGACAAACAACTTTTTCTTTATGTTTACTTTAAATCCATAACTCGGGATAGGTGGTCAAGGAATCCGAACACACCATCCATAAGGATCTAGAAATTCATCCAGGCCAGAAAGTAACTGTCTACGTTTCGACCCGACTACTACATAAGGTATGCTTAAAACTCTGCATGCGGGTCTTCATCAGGACAGTAACAAAAGAAGAAAAAAGGGAAACCTGTAGTAGTGCAAAGGTCAGGGTATGATTAGGGGTCCAATTCTCAATATACCCGCAAGAAGGGCCCAAGACTGCTCAATCCAAAGTCACATCATGATCAAGAATTCTCACATCCCTATGGTTTAGCGTGTGATTTGATGAACCAAAGAAAAAGCGTTTAAAATTGCAAGGATGATTATTTCTGATAGCCTTAATCTGGCCTTGTTAATCCTGACCAAATCATTTAGGAGGTCAAGTAATGAGAACCCGGTCGATGAATGGATCGTGGCGGGTCTCTCAGCGGGACAACTGCAACATCAACCCCATTGTCGATGTGCTGAGAGTTGCAGTCAATATCGTATTTTTCTCTTCAAACAATTGCCATTAGGACCACATTGTTGCATGTATCGTACTATACCCAGGTCCTGTGGCTTACCTCAGGTTACCCCGTTGTTTTGTAATGGCATACGGCCAATGACAGGCGGAGAGTGAGGGCAGATGCAAAAACAACAGTTGATGGACAGAATGCAGAACAATGTCATACATTCACCCCAGTACAGAGATCTGGGCCTAAATCCATAGTTTTTTTGCTCACCATGCCATTCCAGTTTGAACCCAGCCATATGCAAATCAGTCTTGACCCTGTGCCTCAAGGGAAGTGAGGGTAGGCCAGGGGAAAATAGAATATTCCTTAAAAAAGTATTGCTGGTGTGTGCCTATGGCCTATGGCAGGCGGCGGGTGCAGGGCAGGCCAGGGGAAAATAGAATAATCCTTTAAAAAACTATTGCTGGTGTGCACCTATGGCAGGCAAGGAATGCAGGGAAAAATCTAATAATTGATCAAAATATTGCTGGTGTCTCCTAGGGTCTATGAGAAATCCTATGGGAGGTAAGAAGCGCAGGTGAAAGTGGACAAAGAACACATGCAGGCCTATGGCAAAAGCAAAGCACACCGACTACACAAAACAAAATGGCCACCCTGCCACATGGCATGGAGATCAAAGACAAAATGGTTGTCTATGGCACACACGCACACACACACACACACACACACACACACACTGGCAACACAAAAAATGGCCACTTGGCCAGCAAAGCAAGGAGGCATGGTAAACAAAGAAGAAAACACTACATTAATTTAGCAGTGTCTAAATGAATATAACTTATCTGTCAACTTTAAAAATTCACCAACCACAAATATCTCAAGAAGGCATCAAAAATTATCCCACCAAAATATTTTAACATGATGCAAAAAAACAGTTCTTTTAAGAAAACATATAGCACATACACAACTTTTGTTTAAAATATATATATATATCCTGCCAGCTAATATTTCTAGGCATTGGATATATATATATATATATATACACATGTGATCAAGGCCGGTTCTCCGGCCGAAACGCGTTATGACTGTTGGTGAATAAAAGCATCTTACGCCTTAATAAGTGGAGTTCGCGCCTTCTTCATTGCCGTCTGGAGGTTGAAGTGGGGAATCTCATTGGATATATATATATATATATATATATATATATATATATATATATATATATATATATATATATATATATTACCTATTGGCAGTCGCCCATAGTAGGTAGTTATATTTAGGATGTAGTTTCCACATAGGAAGATCGTTTTTTCATTTGCCAATAACATTGGCGTCGTTTGACGAATCTTCACGCAATTTTCAAAACTAATTTGGCAGTTACTTCAGCTGCTGTGTTGAAAATTTAATGGCAATCCGTCAAGCGAGGGCCGAGAAAAAGGGGGGGTCCCAAAAAGCTTTTTCTACATGTTAATTTCCATAGGAAAATTTAGACACGGCTACAGTCCAAACTGCTGAACGGAATGACACCAAATTTGGCAGAAAGGTAGCTCTTGGTCCAGAATGCGCCCTTTTTGTTAAATGGTGGAAATCTGTTCAGTAGTTGCTGAGAAACTTAAAGATTTTTAAGATATACAAATAAGGCCAGGGAGTATCCGCGACCCCTCCCGATCTCGTGTCTGAGATCTGATTGGCTGCCAACACTTCAAACCAGGAAGTGTTGGCAGCCATCCTGGGACTTGGTTGAACTGAGTCACAAGAAAAAACATTAAAAAAAAGAAAAGGGGGCAGGGTAGAAACATCCTGACACCCTAGGCCTATTTGGGGGGGTCCCTTTGAAACCCCCCAGGGCCAAAAAAGCAAACTTTTTTCAAATTTTCTGCGGTAGTCATGAGTCCAGCGCAACTCCCAATGAAATTCTTTTTAAAAACGAAGTGCGGTCTCCCATGCTTTATTAGATATAGGCCCCCGGGTGGGCCTGGTCCCAGGGGCAGTTTATATAGTAATGCGGGGGTGCCCATGCGGCACCCCACGCCACGGGGACTGCCACCTCCCCGAGGCAAACATATTGAAAGAGATGCGGGGGCCCAAATGGCCCCCCGTAGCCACGGGGACCGCCACCTTCCTGGGGCTAATGTAATGGGGGGGCCTCGAGGACCCCCCTGGCCCAGGGACCACCACCTCCCTGGGGCTTTTTATTTTTCATTTTGGGGTCTCACAGACCCCCCTGGGCCCCGGGGACCATCACCTCCCTGGGGCCAAAGTGTTTTGTAAAGAAATAGGAGGAGGGCCACATGGCCCCCCTCCTGGGCCATTCTGGGCCCCGGGGACAACCACCTCCCTGGGGCAGGCCCCTAGTCAATGAAGGAGGGAGCCGTACATGGCCTTGGGGACCACCACCCCCCAGGGCTGGCTCCAGCAATGTCCCGGGGTGCCCACCCCCGGGACAATGCAGTTTGCCATGACATGGTGGGAGCACTGCTCCTGCCATGCCATAGCAAACTCAACTCTGCTTTCAACAAGCGAGAACAGAAAATGCTCTTGCTTGTTGACAGCAGAGCATATCTGTTTCCCTGCCCGTTGTCAAGCGAGCAGGGAAACAGGCATTGCATGTTAGCAGCTCCCTGGGTCTCAAAGCAGTGCTGGCTCCCGCAGGAGGTGGGGAGCGGGCAGGGACTGCAGGGGCCTTGAGGCTCCCCCCCATGGTCCCCAATTTTGAAAATGTAGGTGCCCTTGGTGGGACCAGGCCAACCACACTACAGGTCGGGCCTCTGGGATGGGGTCCCCGGGACGAAATCGGCCCGGGAGGGGGTTACTCAGCCCCCTTCCCTATGGGAAAAAAAAAAAGCCCAGCAACTCGCTGGAGGCCCGCCTCCTTTCAACCATTACTCTGCAAATGCGCCCTCTGGCGCCTGCTGGTTGGGGGATGAAGTCCCCTTGGCTGCTCAGATTCCTTAGGGACCAACAAGACCTCATGTTACCTCCAGTAAGCCCCACACAGTGGGATTGCTGAGAAGTGGTCGGAGGCTATGCCCTCTTTCTCCATGTTGGAAGTGGGGGTCCTTATCCCTCACCGCCGCCACCAAATGCTGGAGGCGGGAGTCCCCGTCCCACACCGCTGTTGCCAGGTGCGAGATCCGGACCCCTCGTTTCAACGTTAGGCTAAGTAAGGACACCGTCTGAGATAGCCCTGCTCACCCCCTTGGTAGCTTGGCACGAGCAGCCAGGCTTATCTCCAAGGCACGAGCGTACAGTATGTGCAACCACACTCACAGAAACCCAATGATGTCACCACAAATAGACTCCACACGAGTTTTTATAAAACGAGTATAATCTTTATACAAGAAGATATACGATATGACCACACGATAAAAAACCAACATATAATAATGGGTAGTATTTCTCCCGGTGGATTGGTAGGTTCTAATCCCAACCACCGCTTCTAACCAACAGTTAAGCTGACTTCTAACCGTTTCCAAAAGGTTAGGTAGGTCGTATTGCTAGAATCACACATGTTGCAAAAAAACCAAAATACTGCAATGCGTAACGATATACTCCTGAACTGTGCAATAGAGAAACAATGCCATACGTAGCGCCACAGTCATGTACTTTGCAATAGAAGGAATAATGCAATGCGTATCACCGCCAGCATGCCCTGTGCAAGGAAGAAACAAAGCAATGCGTCACGGTACAATCATGTACTGTGCACTGAAGAAATAATGCAATGCGCCACGTTATAATCAGGTACTGTGCGATGAAGAAATAATGCAATGCGCCTCGCTTACAATCATGTACTCTGCAAGGGAAAATAACGCAGTGCGTAGCGCACCCAGCATGTAGTTCGTCAGGCACAAATAGTCAGGCGTCATACGACAGTTCGATAGTTCGTTAGCAGCAATAATGCAAAGTGTAATACAACAGTCTAGGTGCTCCGTTAACAGTTGCCCCCGACATGGATCAATGATGACACAAAAGTACCGTTTCTCACTCCGGCCCCAGTACTGCCCCTCCTTGGGCCAGCACGGGCCTCGATCCGAGCCGAAGCAACAGGCTCACGCAGTGGCCAGGAGCGAGAAGCCGAGAGAGTGTCCCTCCGAGCCCGCACCCCACCCCAGGTGGTGATCCACGTTACCTGGGGAAGCGCGACCCCACTCTCCTCCCCTCCTTCAGCGACTTGGGCCTTGATCCGGAACTGCGTCAATGGGCACGGCGAGCTCGGGCCGGCGACTCCGCTCCTCCGGGACTGCCGGTCCGGGCCGCTACTGTTGCACTCCGAGGGCCCAATGACCTGGCCCTCCTTCCGGCGGTCTCAGTGGACACCGAGACCCGCCCTCAGCACTTGTGGAGACTTACTTCGATTTCGGTGCACACGCTACCCAGGCACTCCTCACCAGCGCCTCTGGTTGCACCGCGACACGCACTCTGCGCGTCCGAGACTCGCTTCTTCTATGGTGCACACGATGACCAGGCGATCGTCACCACTCCTTGGCTTGTACCTCGACACGCACCCTGCGCGTCCGAGTCTCACCTCTTCTCCCGGTGCACACAACAACCAGGAGCTCTTCACCAACGCCTCGGCTTGCACCACGACACGCACCCTGCGCGTCTGAGTCTCACCTCTTCTCTCGGTGCACACAACGACCAGTCGCTCTTCACCAACGCCTTGGCTTGCACCACGACATGCACCCTGCGCGTCCGAGACTCACTTCTTTTCCCGGTGCACACAACGAACAGGCGCTCCTCACCAACGCCTCGGCTTGCACCACGGCACGCACCCTGCGCGTCTGAGTCTCACCTCGTCTCCCGGTGCACACAACGACCAGGCGCTCCTCACCAATGCCTCGGTTTGCACCACGACACGCACCCTGCGCATCCGAGACTCAGTTTACTCCTGCGTGCTCACGATCACAAGGCACAACTTCTGAGGGTCTCAAGCTGCAAAAGCACGCGCACACCGTGTTGCTTGGGACTTCTCAGGAAACTTTTATGTTCCTGTGTTTCCAAACAGGTAGCCAGCTCACCTCGGGCCCTTGGGGTTCAGGACACAGCACAAAGCACAGTCCTGTTCAAGAAGGGGGGACACCACCCACTGCAATGTCCCTTCAGTCTCTTCCTTAGTAAAAGCTACAAATTGCAGGCCAGCCCCAGATCACAAAGCAAGGGTCAGTCCTATCCAGCAGTCTCTTCAGCAACTTCTTCCTTGGCAGAGGTTCTTCTGGACCACGAAAGAGGTCAAAGCCTTTGCAGACTGGACCTGTCCATTTCGCCATTCAAAATTACACCAAATTCTAGGGGTTTCAGTTCTCTAAGTTATACCCCTTCATGTCTTTGAAGTTCGTTGTGTTCAGGGGTCCCTGACCCCTGCCTAAATCAGTTCTGGGTGTCTCCCTCCCAGTGTCACCTTTCTCCCTTTGATACTGGAGGTCTGGACCCTTAATCACTCAGCAGGAGATGGGTCAATTGTTTTATAGCTGCAACCCAGGCCTCTTCACCTCCCGGGTTTCTCCTCGCATTTTACATACTTTACATAGGGAACCCTTGTACTTTGACACTGATCAGCAGTGGCAAGGTACCCAAAGCATCTAAATTGGCAACTCTATGTCAGGAAAACGGTCTAAGGGGAAAGCAAAAGGTTTAGGGAACTTTAGCCAAAAAGGCCATGTCCTACACAACCCCCTCCCAGCCAAAAGCCAGGGTAGACCAATCATTACCTTGATGGACTTCCCTGCTTCGGGCGATAGAACCAGGACGCAGGCCCTCTACCACAGGGACACCCTCCTGTTCCTCACCTTCCTGACCCCAGGGGTTCTTCCTGATCACTACCCCCTGAGCCAACAGTGCTGTTCCATGGATCCCTCACAGCCAGAGGAACCCCTCCAGGGGTGCTGGACCCATGCCAACCCCACCCTGGAGCGGTACCCTGGGAAGGCCCATTGGTCAGGACACTACCTCCAGTCATCCTGCCCTCCAGGTTAAAAGTGGGTTTACTCTGGTCACTTCTAGGGGACCCAGCCCCACTGGCTGGACACTGTCCCACCGGTGTTCCCACTGGGGAACACAAACCTCTTTTAACCTTCCATTTATTTTTCTTGGCCTGCCACTTAGGAATGGCACCCACAAACTTCAGGACGGCAGGAGCTCTGGCTACAGACTCCCCACGCCCTCCTGACGCTAGGTGTTCTTCCTCACACCTCTGGCAAGTAGGCACTAGACCTCCACCCGGGGGCTCTCCTACGGCCCCCCAGTTTCCTGGGTGGTGCTGCTGATCCCTGGGGGTGCTGCTTACTCTTCCTCCCCCTCTTTTGAGACAAGAGGCTAGCCAGGAACCCCTCCTCACTACTCTGGGATCTCCTTGCGCCACTTGGCCCTCCGTCCCTCTCTGGGGCCTTTTCAGGCCCCTGGACCCATGACCAGGGGTCCGGTTCTCGTGCAGACTCCCGGGAATCAAGGAGCCCACACCTTAACCCGGGGTGGCGCAATCCTGGAAAATAATTTCTGAGCCTAGGCTCCCCTGGGCCCAAATTGGTCAACCCCGCCAAATCATTTACCATGCTAACCACTACCCAATCCTCCAGTGTACTCTTGTAATCATCCACACTTGGCACTGGCTGTGCGCTGCCACCAATCACACTGGACTCTGTTTGTTTACCCTTAATGTCCAGTTCCCTCATGCTTAACTCATGAGCGAAGAGAATCCGTTTCTCTTCCAATGCGAGAGCGTTCCTGCTCTCCTCTGCTTGAGTTTTAAGTTTTAACACCTCCAACTCACGCAGTCTGACCCTTTGGTTTTCCTCCAACTCCTCTGGTGAAAAACTCCTCCCTGAATGGCTACTACCAGCCCCTGCGGCTGGTCTCTCCACTGGCAAATCCTGTGGACCAAATCCATTCCCTGGGTCATCCTCATCCACCTCAACATCCCCCGTCTCCTGAGCCTCTTTGGCTTCCCACCAGGCCATCAAGGCCATTTGCAGCTCCTCCTTCTTGGCGCTACCCTTCATGGGACATCCCAAAGCTCTGCAGAATTTCCTCAACTGATCAACCTTGTAGGAAAACAATGCCTCAATGTTAAACTCTAATTCTGCAGCCTCAGCCTCACCGGCTATCTGGCTCTCTCCCTGAGACATGATGTGTGGTTTAAAGGTTACTCAACAATAGAACCAACAATTCCAAAAACACAATATGTGGTTGCGTCGTGGTCTGCGATCAATTTATGATTATCACCAATTACTGTGAGTGATTTTGCACATACATGTTTAATTTACATTAGGATCGAATCCCACCGCTCTGCCGCCAAATGTTGGAAGTGGGGGTCCTTATCCCTCACCGCCGCCACCAAATGCTGGAGGCGGGAGTCCCCGTCCCACACCGCTGTTGCCAGGTGCGAGATCCGGACCCCTCGTTTCAACGTTAGGCTAAGTAAGGACACCGTCTGAGATAGCCCTGCTCACCCCCTTAGTAGCTTGGCACGAGCAGCCAGGCTTATCTCCAAGGCACGAGTGTACAGTATGTGCAACCACACTGATGTCACCACAAATAGACTCCACACGAGTTTTTATAAAACAAGTATAATCTTTATACAAGAAGATATACGATATGACCACAAACCAACATATAATAATGGGTAGTATTTCTCCCGGTGGATTGGTAGGTTCTAATCCCAACCACCGCTTCTAACCAACAGTTAAGCTGACTTCTAACCGTTTCCAAAAGGTTAGGTAGGTCGTATTGCTAGAATCACACACGTTGCAAAAGAAACGAAATACTGCAATGCGTAACGATATACTCCTGAACTGTGCAATAGAGAAACAATGCCATACGTAGCGCCACAGTCATGTACTTTGCAATAGAAGGAATAATGCAATGCGTATCACCACCAGCATGCCCTGTGCAAGGAAGAAACAAAGCAATGCGTCACGCTACAATCATGTACTGTGCACTGAAGAAATAATGCAATGCGCCACGTTATAATCAGGTACTGTGCGTTGAAGAAATAATGCAATGCGCCACGCTTACAATCATGTACTCTGCAAGGGAAAATAACTCAGTGCGTAGCGCACCCAGCATGTAGTTCGTCAGGCACAAATAGAGTCAGGCGTCATACGACAGTTCGATAGTTCGTTAGCAGCAATAATGCAAAGTGTAATACGACAGTCTAGGTGCTCAGTTAACAGTTGCCCCCGACATGGATCAATGATGACACAAAAGTACCGCTTCTCACTCCGGCCCCAGTACTGCCCCTCCTTGGGACAGCACGGGCCTCCATCCGTGCCAAAGCAACAGGCTCACGCAGCGGCCAGGAGCGAGAGGCCGAGAGAGTGTCCCTCCGAGCCCCACCCCAGGTGGTGATCCGCGTTACCTGGGGGGGCGCGACCCCACTCTCCTCCCCTCCTTCAGCGACTTGGGCCTTGATCCAGAACTCCATCAATGGGCACGGCGAGCTTGGGCCGGCGACTCCGCTCCTCCGGGACTGCCGGTCCGGGCCGCTACTGTTGCACTCCGAGGGCCCAATGACCTGGCCCTCCTTCCGGCGGTCTCAGTGGACACCGAGACCCGCCCTCAGCACTTGTGGAGACTTGCTTCGATTTCGGTGCACACGCTACCCAGGCACTCCTCACCAGCGCCTCTGGTTGCACCGCGACACGCACTCTGCGCGTCCGAGACTCGCCTCTTCTCTGGTGCACACGATGACCAGGCGATCGTCACCACTCCTCGGCTTGCACCTGGACATGCACCCTGCGCGTCCGAGTCTCACCTCTTCTCCCGGTGCACACAACGACCAGGCGCTCTTCACCAACGCCTCGGCTTGCACCACGACATGCACCCTGCGCGTCCGAGTCTCACCTCTTCTCTCGGTGCACACAACGACCAGGCGCTCTTCACCAATGCATTGGCTTGCACCACGACACGCACCCTGCGCGTCCGAGACTCACTTCTTCTCCCGGTGCACACAACGACCAGGCGCTCCTCACCAACGCCTCGGCTTGCACCATGACACGCACCCTGCACGTCCGAGTCTCACCTCATCTCCCGGTGCACACAACGACCAGGCGCTCCTCACCAACGCCTCGGCTTGCACCACGACACGCACCCTGCGCGTCAGAGACTCAGTTCACTCCTGCGTGCCCACGATCACAACGCACAACTTCTGAGGTTCTCAAGCTGCAAAAGCACGCGCACACCGCGTTGCTTGGAACTTCTCCGGAAACTTTTATGTTCCTGTGTTTCCAAACAGGGAGCCAGCTCACCTCGGGCCCTTGGGGTTCAGTACACAGCACAAAGCACAGTCCTGTTCAAGAAGGGGGGGACACCACCCACTGCAATGTCCCTTCAGTCTCTTCCTTAGTAAAAGCTACAAACTGCAGGCCAGCCCCAGATCACAAAGCAAGGGTCAGTCCTATCCAGCAGTCTCTTCAGCAACTTCTTCCTTGGCAGAGGTTCTTCTTGACCACGAAAGAGGTCAAAGCCTTTGCAGACTCGACCTGTCCATTTCGCCATTCAAAATTACACCAAATTCTAGGGGTTTCAGTTCTCTTAGTTATACCCCTTGATGTCTTTGAAGTTCGTTGTGCTCAGGGGTCCCTGACCCCTGCCTAAATCAGTTCTGGGTGTCTCCCTCCCAGTGTCACCTTTCTCCCTTTGATACTGGAGGTCTGGACCCTTAATCACTCAGCAGGAGATGGGTCAATTGTTTTATAGCTGCAACCCAGGCCTCTTCACCTCCCGGGGTTTCTCCTCGCATACTCTCCAGATGCAGGTCAGCCAGGTGCCATCTCACCCCCTCCCATCTCAGATCCAGACATTCAGCAGAGACACACAGAAATGCTTAAAGCACAAAACTCAGCCACTTTCTAAAAGAGTGGTTTCTGAACACACAGTGACAAAACCACTTTCATAGAAAGATGTGTTATGACACTGTGAGTTCATACATACTAAACTTCACCTCTCCATTATAAACTTATAGGAAACTAGGCTAACAAAACACCATACCCAGCCTCCCCCATTCTGTCCTATGGGCAGAATGGCCTTTCACCAGTAAAAACGAAATGGAGTGTTTTTTCACTGTCAGGACATAGCACACCACACCTCAGTATATGTCCTGCCTTTTACCTACACTGCACCCTGCCCAGGGGTTACCCAGGACCTACCACAGGGGTGCCCACAGTGTACGCAAAAGGGAAAGTAAGGCCTGACACGTGGTTGCACTTGTCAGGACAACATGCTAACTTAGCAAACTGCGCGCAGGCCCTACACTGAAGGCCTGAGTTCCCTTCTCTGCGCGCCCTTGCATTACTAGCCCTTGCACACACAGTGCACATCACTAGGGACTTTTACTAGTAAGGCAAACATACCAATCATGGCCAACCAATTACCATTGTACTTTACATAGGGAACCCTTGTACTTTGACACTGATCAGCAGTGGCAAGGTACCCAAAGCATCTAAATTGGCAACTATATGTCAGGAAAACGGTCTAGCGGGAAAGCAAAAAGTTTAGGGAACTTTAGCCAAAAAGGCCAAGTACTACAGTCCACCACTCTGCAAGCGCGCCTCTCGGTGCAATGCTGGTGGGGAGATGAGGTCCCCTTGCCTCCTGAGGGCCTCAGGACTAAAGTGGACAACATCCACCAAGCAGCAGTGCACCCGAAGGTGCGTTTGCAGAGTGGTGGAAAAAGGGGGTGTGGCCTCTGACGACCTCTCAGCAATCCAGCTGTATGGGTCTTATTGGAGGTAACAGGAGGGCTAGTTGGCCCCCAAGGACCCTCAAGAGCTAAGGGGACTTCATCCCCCAACTATTAGTGCACCAGGAGGCGCATTTGCAGAGTGGTGGAGAAAGGGGGCATGGCCACCAAAAACCCACTGTGTGAACTTGCTGGAGGTAGCATGAGGGGTAGTTGGCCCCCCAAGGACCATCAATAGCCAAGGGGACTTCATCCCCTACCAGTAGTGCAACAGGTGGCACGTTTGTAAAGTGTTGGAGAAAGGGGGCGTGGCCTCCTACCAGGTCTCAGCAATCCAGCTACGTCCCATCACTCTGCAAACACGACTACTAGATAAAAAACCATAGAAATTCACTGAAAAAAGCAAAGGTTACAGGACGTTATAGTTAGGCTCAGGTTTCACTTGTTCAAAACCAGAGAAATTCAGCCATTATTGTTAGTGAGCTAACTATAACTTGCGCCCCAGCAATACACTGCTTATGGCCTCACATTTTACATCACTCACAACATGGTCAGTGACATCACTGATGACATCACTGATGACATCTAAAATGACTTTTTCTTGATCTCATCCAATTCACATTCCAGGATAAGAAGTTGACAAGACCTTTATCCATTATCATCTGCCCATGAAAATCTACCTGACATTGGACCCATATTAATTTGGGTCAACAGCTGTTTTGTTGCCTGTCCTGAGCTGAAGTTGGGCCTGCTTCTTCGTCCCTCCCTGCCAAAACTTTGTAGCAGTTGGATAATGGTACACTGCCATCATTAATAATTTATATCCATTCATCTTAAATTACTGTGTTTTCATCTTAATAAATTCATCTGTTTCCTCCTCACTTTTTAAAAAGAATATTTTATTATTCCACATCATTTTTAGAGTTGCAGGAAACTTTAACTTAGTTTTTACACCCCAACTATACACTGCGGCCATATTCTTCCCCAATACTTACTGTCTTTCCTTAGTAGTACTGCACAAATCTGACCTAACTGAGCAGGAGAAATTGTTGAAGGTATCTTATGTACTTTCCAGAGCCCTAGACAGTATTGCGTCTTTAACCAGAAAGGTACGGAAATTTACTAAGATCTTCCAAGGTGTTTTACTGTTTGGATTTAGCCTACATGGAACCCTGTGTACCCTTTGAATTTCCTGCTCCAAATCTTTTTGCGCTGTACCCTCGAAAAGACCATTTCCGATTAAGCTAATAATAAACTTTTTAATGTCCATACATTCTGCTCCTTCTGGGACTTTTTTTATTTTAATGTTTTTCCTCCTTGTCCGATTTTCCGATCTCTCTAGTGTCTCTTATGTCTTTTTATCCTGGGTCCTTAGGAGGGCTAAGTCCCATATGTTCTTTTCTATTTCGACTGATGTCTATGCCAGAGCCTCCTGTAATGCCGTTGTTCTATTAGCTAGCTCATCAATTTTCTCTCCTAGCTTCTCACGGGTTTCTGAAATGGCTTTTTGGTTCCCCTCAGATATTGCAAACCTGTTTTTGATTTCATTTGAGGTCATTCTCAGCATCAATATCAAGCCCTCTTTCTCCTACTGTAAAGTTACAAATTGTGATTCTGACATTGGACCGATATTAATTTGGGTCAACAACTCATTTGTTGCCCGTCCTGAGCTACTATGGACCTACTTCTTCACCCCTTCCTGCCAAAATTTCATAGTGGTTGGATAATGGTAGGAGCACACTTGATACTCCTGATTTCTCATTCACTATACTGAGTGGTAAGCTACCTGTTGGCTGGTTACCTCCAGCGGGCTCAAGAGGGTGGCATGTGCTCAGCAGAATAAGCTTTAAGCTGATGGGTTCTCTGATCTCGTCAACTCCCTCTATTTTAATTTCCTTCCCTTTCAAGTACTTAGTGTTATACTCAAATGATGCTTTAATACCCAAGTTGATATCTGGTCGACCAGTTTTAACTCCTTCTTGGCTCTTTTTTCACCATCATCCTAAAGAAAGATCTTAAAAAAGGAGTAGGCTTTACAGAATTTTTTTAAATTTTACTAGCCATTTTTGTGATTGAGTTGCCTTCTTTAAATGTCAAATAATGCCACATATCCCCCTTCAGGTCCTTTTTTTATTCTCCCTGTACCTTGTTTCACGCCTAAGGGGGCCACAAAAGCCACGTCTGATAATATCCCACCCTCACCTCAATTGGTACCGGTTGCAATGACTGTGTAAGCGAGGGGCAGCCTTTAACTTCAATGTCTTCCGAATTTTGACTTTATGAGTGACATTTAAACTGTGAAGATATTACTTACACTCTTGTCCTGGTGTTGTATTCTTGAGTGTGCAGCTGGGTCTAAAGTTCATTTGCAAATTAGATGTCTCTCTCCTTCGGGCATTCCAATTTGGGTGTCCCCACCCCGACACAGGGTTTTGGGCTCTCCACTTTCCTTTGCTCAACTCCACACCTGAAACTGCAGCTGGCGGCTCGCTTCCAGCAAACTTGTTCTTCCGCTGCTCACCTTTCCCAAAGGGGATTCTTGCTGCAGCTCTCTGCTCCTTGTGCATGTCCACAGGAACACACGATGATGATGTTCTCTCCTCCTGTTAGGTGACCATGTCGACATAAAGGCTAAATTTCTGAACGTTCAGAGGCTAGCATAACTTTATTACTATTCTCTGAGGCTAAAGTTGGATGCCCGGTTGAGTAGGTTGATTATGTCCCAAGGCATACTCAGACCTAACTGTGATATGCATCGGGATTGGGAAGGAGCCCCCACACTCCAGTCGCCTTCTCAACCCGCTGCCATGTTCCTCACCTTCGGCCTTCTCTACCCACACATCACAATGCATGCATTAACCATCCACAAACCAGCTACCCCTCCAATCACTTGTTGAATTTTATGATTGTCTTTGACCCTGTACAGCCCTCCATTGCCTTTTACCTCAGTTTGCGTCCAGAAATACATCTCACATATAACAACTGAAGATAAACAAACTGTGCTTGATCTCTTACCATTTTCTTCAGTTCAAATATGCACACTTTCTCTGTCCCATGAGTTTAAAATATGGTAACTCAATGTTAGACCTGGTACCATTGGCGTGGGTCTCCCTTCCATTTTTTCACTATGCCTCCTCTGTTGTTGACATGTTTTTGCTGGTTTAGATGCTTTGGGCACTTTGCCACTGCTAATCAGTGCCAAAGTGCAAGTGCTCCCTATGATAAATTGATGTATGGATTAGTGACTCCATGATTGGCTTATTTGATTTACTGTCAGACCCTAGTATAGTGCACCGCGTGTGCCCAGGGCCTGTAAATCAAATGCTGCTGGTGGGCTTGCAGCACTGGTTGTGCCACCCACCGGAGCAGCTTGGAAAGCGTGTGTCAGGCCTGCCATTGCAGAGCCTGTGTGCAGTCTGGTACTGCCATGTTGACTTGGTAAGTGCACCCACTTACCAGTCCCCAAACCTTCCCTTTTCTGCATGTTAGTCACCCCTAAGGTAGGCCTGCGGGCAGGGTGCATTGTATGTAAGAGGTAGGACATGCCCTGGTGTGTGTGGCATGTCCTGATAGTGAATTACAGCCAATTTCGTTTTTCACTATTGCAAGGCTACCTGTCCCCATAGGTCAGAATGGGCAGTTTGACTATAACATCTTATAATCCTAACTGACCCAGGGAACATGGTAGAAAAACAAATTTAGTATGCCTGAACTCAGAATGATAAAATACATTTTTTAGTGAAGTAGGTTTTAACATTCTGTGTTTGAAAATACCACTTTTAGAAAGTAGGTATTTTCTTCCCTAACCATCCAGCCTGCCTCTGCTAGCTTGTGTATTGTATGTCTGGGTTTGTGAGTGGCAGGGGCTGGGGGACTCCAGGAGACAGGGTGAGTCAGCACTAGGCTGAATAGACCTATCTGCATGAGGAGTGGTGGGAGGAGTAGCACCTGGGCCTGAATAGGGCTGTGCCTGCCTTCCACAATGCTGGCTCCACCTCCTGTGGTGTGTCTGATGACCCTGGCCCACACTGACAAAGGAAGAAGTTGTGCACTGGCAGAATGCACCCAGAACTGGTTTGGACTAGGTACAGGACCCTCTGCCTTCAGAGGACAAAGGATTTGCTAGTATAAATATTGGGGCCCAGACCCCAAGACTTTAGATCACTTCTGGGAATCAAGACGAACCTTTGCTGAGGAGAAGAACCAGAAAGCTGAAGGAGGAGACTACCCCTATGCTGCGTGTTGTTGGGGTTGGCCTGCAGTGGTTACTTTATTGCCAAAGAAAGGAGAAAAGGACTGAGTGTGCTTTCATCATCTTGAGGAAGATCTCCAAGGGCTTGAACATTGAGCTTGCCTCCTGCCTGAAGTCTCAGGGATACAAGACTTCACCCCCAGCTCCCCTCCTGAATTCCCTTGCTGGGAATTAAAGTGCCTACTGCTGTTGGGCCTTCTGAGAGACTCCGTGTCGCTGGGAGCGCGACTCAACGAAGAGGAAGCGTGTCACCGCCGCAGCAGTGTTGTCGCATCGCGGAGTAAGCGTGCCGCCGCTGTCGCCAGCGCATCACCGAAGCGCCTCGCATCACCGGAGAAGCGTGCCGCCGCCACAGAGGTGCCGGCGCATCACCGGAGAAGCGTGTCGCAGGGCCTGTCGCGGCTCAGAAGATCACCGAGTCGCCGCACGGCCGTCGGGCGTGCACGCATCCTGTCTACATTGTCGCACCGTAAGCAAGACGCCATTTTATCGCATCGCACCGGATCGTTATCGCATCGAAGCGCCATCTCGACGCATCGTAACCGGGCCGCAGTAAGAAACCGACACATCCTCCTTTCTGCGTGTAAGGAATCGAAGCATCACCTTCCCTGCGACCCCTTTTGTTTGTTTTGCGTTACGCATCCAAAGGTACATTGAGAGTAAAGTGTTGCATTTATCACCTTTATTGAACTGAGCTATTTTCTACCATTGACAGTCATATTTTTCGTATTGTATTGTGGATTTTTGTCGTTTTGGGTCTTGTGTTAAGTCTATATAAAAATACTTATTTTTATACTACAATCTGTGTGGTGTCCATCTGTAGTGTTGTCACTGGGTTACTGTATGTGTTCACAAATGCTTTACACACTGCCTCTGAGATAAGCCTGCCTGCTCGTGCCAAGCTACCAAGGGGGTGTAGCCAATAGCCAACACGTGTTTCGTCTCGGGGAGATTCACCCGATGACTTCCTCAGGGCAAGCACAAATCTCTAATAACAGTATCACCACATTTCAGGTAAAGCCTGTATGTGGTCCCATATAAATATAAGTCTAAAGAGTATATAAATAGTACGTATCCTTCAGCATTCTGACGTATTATGTTAAACAATATCTCGATCGGACATGTAATCTGGTCCAGATGAGTATATATGTAAATTCAAAAAGAGGAGAGTACTCCCGCCATCATCATGGGTTCTAGCGTCAATGAGCCCACACGTGTTGGCTATTGGCTACATTTGGTGATGTTATCTACACCAATTTATCTACTGCGAATCTGTGTATAATTTAACGACGTTTATGACAAGGATAAAGAAAACAAGAAAATAAAATGAAGAAAAATTATTTGAGAATATCTTGAATTTGGACATCTTATTGGACTGATGATTTGTTATGGTTCAATTTTGAATGTTAATTTCCTCGTTGCTCGAGAACAATATTTTGTTTACTGTTTATCCTCTGTGTTCTTTTAGTCACAGGGGAATTTTGGGACGCGGGTGGCCGTTTTCATTTTGTTCCCTAGAGCAACCTTGAGAGAATTTTTGCTATAGTGATACTCAAATATTGGTCTTGCGCAAGGTGTAACCTAGCCACGCTTCTAAGCTTACTACCAAGGGGGTGAACAGGGGTTATTTTAGTAGTGTATCCCCCTTACCCTGACTAGAAGCAAGGGTCCCTATTTGGACAAAGGTACCTACCTCTGCCAACTAGAGACCCCCAGTTCTAACATTGGTGGTCAGCGGTGAGGATTCTGGACTTGCATTTGTGACCCATATACAGTAATTAGTGTACACTACTAGTGAGTGCAGACCAAACGCAACCACATACATTTCTGGTAGATTGTTTTTCCTGGGATTTCTATTTTTGCCAAGAACTGCCAAGTTTAGTCACCATGAGCAAAACAGCATCCATCGCATCTGTGGATTTAGATTTTGAAGAAGAAAAGCTGGAAGGTTACAAAGTGAAACTGCTAAAGTACTTCTGCAGGAAATTTAAAGTTACTACTTCAGGTCTCACCAAGAAGGATGAGTACCAAAAGGCGCTGAGGGCCTGGGTAGAAGCAAGAAATACCCCTGAGCCTGTGGGAGAACAGGTGGAAGGGGCTGAGGATGCAGGAGGGCAGCTAGATGGGCCATTGGGTCCAGAGGGGAGGAAAGCACCTTCCCCAGCAGGTAGCCGTGTTTCTTCCAAGGGCCTGTCCCCAGGAGAGCTGGAGGACAGGGAGAGAAGTAGGATGCATGAAATGGAGCTGACCAAGCTTAAGATGGGTGGGCAGTTGGAATTGGAAATTAAGAAATTGGCCCTAGAGGAAAAGAGGATGCAAATGGAGCATGAGAGGAGTTTGAGGGAGTTGGAGTTGAAAGCTAGGAGCTTAGAGATTACTCCCTCTGGTGGCAGCACACGGTCCATGCCTGTTGAAGCCAGGGTGTATATACCTAAAGATGTGGTGAAAGAGTTTTATAAGAATGATGATATTGGTCAGTGGTTCAAGGCCTATGAGGTAGCTATGTCCTCCCACCGGGTCCCTGAGAAGGATTGGGGAGTGGGGTTGTGGGGGCGGTTCCTTAGTGAGGGGCGGGATACCTTGTTAGACTTGCCCTCTGAAGTTCACAGTTCTTATAGCCATATGAAGGAAGCATTGATGTCTAGGTATGGGTTGACTCCTGAACTGTATAGGCAGAGGTTTAGAAATTGCAAAAGTTGGAGTCCAGTACTTGGGTGGAATATGTGACTTTTTTTGCAGAGCATTGGATGGTTGGGTGAAGGGTAGCAAAGTGAATGATTTTGACACGCTCTTTGATTTGATTTCATGGGAGCACTTGTCAGGAAATTGTTTTCCAGAGCTACGCCAGCACCTTATTGATAGTAGGCTGACTAACCCTAGGAAGCTTGCTGAGGAGGCGGACCGCTGGGTGGGCACCCGGGTCCACAAGGGTCACGTGGGAGACTCCGCCAAAGGTGGGCAGGGTCCCCAGCAGAGGAGTGGGGGGGACAAGGGTAAACAGAAGGAGTTCCAGAAAGGGCCCCAAAGTAATCCCTAAGGGAACCAAGGGAAAGGTTCCCAGCCTCCCCCTGAGAAGAAGCCAGGGGCCCTGACAGATAAGCCTGTTCACAGGGGGCCCAGGACTTGCTTTAAGTGTGGTCAAGTGGGCCACTGCTCCTATGATTCTAAATGTCCCTTGTATGGGAAGACTGCACCCACTGGTGCACCACCCCAGCAGGTGGATAGTGTAGCCCTGGGGGAGGAGATGGGTGCCCAAGGTGGGTGGGGTCCCGTAGCGATGTCCTTGGTCTCTTTAGGAGACAGTGAGATGGTCCCCAGGACCCAACTGCCTGATAACACTAAAAAATACAGGCAGTGGGTGACCATCAATGGCCAAAGGGTGGAGGCTCTGAGAGACACCGGAGCCAGTGTGATAGCTGTCAGTAGTCGGCTGGTGTCTGAAGAGCAGGTGATCCCCAATGCATTCTGCCCAGTAGTTGCCGCGGACAACTCAGAGAGCCACTGCAGGGTAGCTCAGGTTCCCTTTGAGTGGGGGGGTCTCAGGTACCTTTCAAGTAGTTGTGAGGCCAGCCATGCCTGTAGACTGTCTGTTGGGCAACGATTTAGAAAGTTCACCTTGGGCAGAGGTGGAGAGAAGGTCTCATCTAGAGATGTTGGGTCTGCCTGAGTGGGCGTGCGCGACCACTCGGTCTATGGCAGCCAGTAGAGGTGTTCAAGAGGACCTGGAGCCTGAGAGGGTGGCCCAGATGCCTGCCTTGAAGAGAAGAGGCAGGGGGCGCGGGAAACCGGCCCCCGTAGTTCCCACGGTCCAGGAGGAAGCAGAACCTGAGGGGGATGCTCTGGAACCTACAGGGGAGCAAGTGGCCGAACTGGGGGACATTCCTGAGCTGACCCATTGGCAGCAAGAAGGAGGACCCTCCAGGGAGGAGTTCTGCGAGGAGCAGAACAAGTGCCCTTCTCTTGTGGGTTTGCGGCAACAGGCCACAAACCAGGCAGCAGGTGATCAGTCTGGATCACATTGGATCTACTGGGAGAATGGTCTCCTGTATAGCGAGCCTAAGGTTGCTGAGCCTGGGTCAGCCTGTGTGCTGGTGGTACCCCAGCACTTCAGAGCCTTCCTACTGGGTTTGGCTCATGATGTGCCTTTAGCAGGACATCTGGGGCAGGGCAAGACCTTTGAAAGGCTTGTCACCCACTTTTATTGGCCCCAGATGCGCAAGAGTTCAGACACTCATTGCAGGACATGTCAGACTTGCCAGGCAAGTGGAAAAAGTGGGAGGAAGCACAAGGCTCCCCTCCAGCCTTTCCCTGTGGTCAACACCCCCTTTGAACAGGTGGGTATTGACATTGTGGGGCCACTGGACCCCAAGACAGCCATGGGCAACAGGTTCATCCTGGTCTTGGTGGACCATGCCACCCGGTACCCGGAAGCCATCCCTCTTCGGACAGAGACGGCCCCCGTGGTGGGACGTGCACTGATGGGGATTTTCTCCCGCGTGGGGTTCCCCAAGGAGGTGGTGTCTCACCGTGGTACAAACTTCATTTCCAAGTATATGAAGTCCCTGTGGCAGGAGTGCGGTGTAACGTACAAGTTCACCACTCCTTACCACCCCCAAGGTAATGGGCTGGTTGAGAGATTCAACCGGACCCTGAAGGGCATGATTATGGGTCTGGAAGAACCCATGAGGCGTAAGTGGGACGTCCTCTTGCCATGCCTTTTGTTTGCTTACCGTGAGGTGCCACAGAAGTCCTTAGGGTTCAGCCCCTTCGAACTACTCTATGGTCACCCGGTAAGAGGACCTCTGAGTCTGGTGATAGAAGGCTGGGAGAAAACTCCCAGTAAACGTCCCCAAGATGTATTTAGCTACATGCTGGCCTTTAGAAACCAGACTAGGCGATTCAGACAACTCGCTGAGGCGAATCTGGAAGCCAGCCAGGAGGAGATGAAACGGTGGTATGATCAGAATGCCACTCTGATCGAGTTTCAGCCTGGGCATAAAGTGTGGGTCATGGCCCCCGAGGAGCCTTGCGCGCTCCATGATAAGTGGACCGGACCATTTGAGGTGGTGGAGCGCAAGAGTGAGGTCACCTACCTGGTAGACTTGCGATCTCCCAGGAACCCTTTGCGGGTCCTACATGTCAACCGCCTAAAGCCCCATTTTGAGAGGTCCGAAGTGGGCATGCTCCTAGCAACAGATGATGGAATGGAAGAGGAGACAGAACCTCTTCCTGACCTCCTGTCTGCAACAGAGCAAGATGGGTCAGTGGAGGGTATGAACCTCTCTAACTCCCTGACACCTGAGCAGCAGGAAGACTGTCACCAAGTGTTGGGACAGTTTCCTGACCTGTTTTCCCTGACTCCTAGTGTCACTGATTGGTGCGTCCATTATGTGGACACTGGGGACAGTCCTCCTGTCAAGCACAAGGCTTACAGAGTGACTGACAGGGTGAGAGCTTGCATCAAGGACAAGGTCTCCAAGATGTTTGCATTGGGGGTGATTGAGTCCTCTCACAGCCCTTGGCCCAGCCCAGTGGTCTTGGTCCCAAAGGCTGCCGCGCCTGGTGCCACGCCCGAACTCCGGTTCTGTGTGGACTACCGAGGACTCAATTCAGTCACCAGGACTGACGCGTACCCCATCCCCAGAGCTGATGAGCTCATTGATCGGTTAGGGGCTGCCCGGTACCTCAGCACATTTGACTTAACGTCTGGGTGCTGGCAGATCGCCTTGACTGATGGGGCCAAAGAGAGGTCAGCATTCTCCACACCAGATGGGCACTACCAATTCCGGGTTATGCCCTTTGGGATGAAGAATGCCCCTGCCACCTTTCAGAGGTTGGTCAACCAGGTGTTGGTTGGACTGGAAGATTTTAGTGCCGCCTACCTGGATGACATCGCAGTGTTCAGCGCCAGTTGGGAAGAACATCTGCGCCACCTCTGGGAAGTGTTGATGGCGCTGCGGAGGGCAGGGCTCACGATTAAGGCGAGTAAGTGCTAGATCGGGCAGGGTTCCGTGGTGTACTTGGGACACCAGGTTGGGAGCGGCCAGGTGGCGCCCCTACAGCCCAAGATTGATACCATTCTGGCTTGGGAACCCCCAAGACCCAGACAGAGGTGAGAGCCTTTCTAGGACTCACCGGGTATTACAAGAGATTTGTCAAGGGGTATGGCAGCATTGTTGCACCCTTGACAGAGCTGACTTCCAGGAAGCAGCCCAAGAGAGTGATTTGGACTGACACCTGTCAGAGAGCTTTTGACGCCTTGAAGACTGCCATGTGCACGGCCCCCGTGCTTCAGGCGCCCAACTTCTCAAAAGAATTTGTTGTTCAAACAGACGCTTCAGAGCATGGTGTAGGGGCTGTTCTGGCACAGTTAAATGAGGAGGGCCTAGACCAACCTGTAGCCTTCATCAGTAGGAGGTTACTTCCACGGGAACAGAGGTGGAGTGCTATTAAGCGTGAGGCATTTGCTGTGGTCTGGGCGCTGAAGAAGTTGAGACTATACCTGTTTGGGACTCACTTCCGGGTTCAGACAGACCACAGGCCCCTCAGATGGTTGATGCAGATGAGGGGTGAGAATCCAAAGCTGTTGAGGTGGTCCATTTCCCTACAGGGGATGGACTTTACGGTGGAACACCGCCCTGGTACAGAACACGCCAATGCTGATGGTCTGTCCAGATTTTTCCGCCTTAGTGATGAGAACTCCCAGGAGGTAGGGTATTTCTCCCCACATTTCAGCTGGAGGGGACACGTGTTAGACCTGGTACCATTGGCGTGGGTCTCCCTTCCATTTTTTCACTATGCCTCCTCTGTTGTTGACATGTTTTTGCTGGTTTAGATGCTTTGGGCACTTTGCCACTGCTAATCAGTGCCAAAGTGCAAGTTCTCCCTATGATAAATTGATGTATGGATTAATGTCTCCATGATTGGCTTATTTGATTTACTGTCAGACCCTAGTATAGTGCACCGCGTGTGCCCAGGGCCTGTAAATCAAATGCTGCTGGTGGGCTTGCAGCACTGGTTGTGCCACCCACCGGAGCAGCTTGGAAAGCGTGTGTCAGGCCTGCCATTGCAGAGCCTGTGTGCAGTCTGGTACTGCCATGTCGACTTGGTAAGTGCACCCACTTACCAGTCCCCAAACCTTCCCTTTTCTGCATGTTAGTCACCCCTAAGGTAGGCCTGCGGGCAGGGTGCATTGTATGTAAGAGGTAGGACATGCCCTGGTGTGTGTGGCATGTCCTGATAGTGAATTACAGCCAATTTCGTTTTTCACTATTGCAAGGCTACCTGTCCCCATAGGCCAGAATGGGCAGTTTGACTATAACATCTTATAATCCTAACTGACCCAGGGAACATGGTAGAAAAACGAATTTAGTATGCCTGAACTCAAAATGATAAAATACATTTTTTAGTAGTTGGTTTTAACATTCTGTGTTTGAAAATACCACTTTTAGAAAGTAGGTATTTTCTTGCCTAACCATCCAGCCTGCCTCTGCTAGCTTGTGTATTGTATGTCTGGGTTTGTGAGTGACAGGGGCTGGGGGACTCCAGGAGACAGGGTGAGTCAGCACTAGGCTGAATAGACCTATCTGCATGAGGAGTGGTGGGAGGAGTAGCACCTGGGCCTGAATAGGGCTGTGCCTGCCTTCCACAATGCTGGCTCCACCTCCTGTTGTGTGTCTGATGACCCTGGCCCACACTGACAAAGGAAGAATTGGGCACTGGCAGAATGCACCCAGAACTGGTTTGGACTAGGTACAGGACCCTCTGCCTTCAGAGGACAAAGGATTTGCTAGTATAAATATTGGGGCCCAGACCCCAAGACTTTAGATCACTTCTGGGAATCAAGACGAACCTTTGCTGAGGAGAAGAACCAGGAAGCTGGAGGGGGAGACTACCCCTATGCTGCGTGTTGTTGGGGTTGGTCTGCAGTGGTTACTTTATTGCCAAAGAAAGGAGAAAAGGACTGAGTGTGCTTTCATCATCTTGAGGAAGATCTCCAAGGACATGAACATTGAGCTTGCCTCCTGCCTGAAGTCTCAGGGATACAAGACTTCACCCCCAGCTCCCCTCCTGAATTCCCTTGCTGGGAATTAAAGTGCCTACTGCTGTTGGGCCTTCTGAGAGACTGTGTGTCGCTGGGAGCTGGAAGCGCGACTCAATGAAGAGGAAGCATGTCGCCGCCGCAGCAGTGTTGTCGCATCGCAGAGTAAGCGTGCCGCCGCTTCCGCATCACTGAAGCGCCCCGCATCACCGGAGAAGCGTGCCGCCGCAGCAGTTGTCGCATCGCGGAGTAAGCGTGCCGCCGCTGTCGCCAGCACATCACCGAAGCGCCTCGCATCACCGGAGAAGCATGCCGCCGCCACAGAGGATGCCGGCGCATCACCAGAGAAGCGTGTCGCAGGGCCTGTAGCGGCTCAGAAGATCGCTGAGTCGCCGCACGGCCGTCGGGCGTGCACGCATCCCGTCTACGTTGTCGCACCGTAAGCAAGACGCCATTTTATCGCATCGCACCGGATCGTCATCGCATCGAAGCTCTATCTCGACGCATCGTAACCGGGCCGCAGTAAGAAACCGACGCATCCTCCTTTCTGCGTGTAAGGAATCGAAGCATCACCTTCCCTGCGACCCCTTTTGTTTGTTTTGCGTTACGCATCCAAAGGTACATTGAGAGTAAAGTGTCGCATTTATCACCTTTATTGAACTGAGCTATTTTCTACCATTGACAGTCATATTTTTCGTATTGTATTGTGGATTTTTGTCGTTTTGGGTCTTGTGTTAAGTCTATATAAAAATACTTATTTTTATACTACAACCTGTGTGGTGTCCATCTGTAGTGTTGTCACTGGGTTACTGTATGTGTTCACAAATGCTTTACACACTGCCTCTGAGATAAGCCTGCCTGCTCGTGCCAAGCTACAAGGGGGTGAGCAGGGGTTATTTTAGTAGTGTATCCGCCTTACCCTGACTAGAAGCAAGGGTCCCTATTTGGACAAAGGTACCTACCTCTGCCAACTAGAGACCCCCAGTTCTAACACTCAACATTAGGGAGTACCTTAAACCAGAATAAGGATGCACATAATTCTTTTTCAATTCATCCCAAAGAGTGGAGTTTACAGAACCAAACCCTTTAAATTTTTCTTTCTACATTGAATTTTTATGGATGCTACATCTGCATGCACTGCTGCAGAGGTATGACCCAACTCAAAAAGAATAATAAAATCATTGTGGGCATCATTTAGGGCTTGCCAGGGGTCGCTACTGTGACCCCTGGTTTGCCTCTTGCGACACCTGGCTCTGCCTTTGCCGACCATGGCCTCACAGGTGGCAAAATTAATGGCAACAACACACAGGTGTAGCTCTCTGTAATGGTCATCTGGGCTCAGTTCTCTTTGTTTTCTGTCCATTTTTATGACAAACAGTGAATATCAAGCTCTTAATCACTTCTAGTGTAATACAAACTGGAGCACAAGGAGCTGGAACGAGACATTGGCTATTGAGTTACATAAAAAAATGTTTTTAAATGTATGTTGTGTGTATGATTGTGGGTGAGAGTGTGTTTGTGAGAGAGAGAGAGAGAGAGAAAGTGTGCATATTTGTGGGCAAGTGGATCTGTATGTGTGAGTATGTGGGTGTGTGAGTGAAAGTGAGTGAGCGTAAGTGACAGGTAGTGAGTGATAATGAGATTGGGTGGCAGCAAGTGAGTGAGTGCAAGAGGGACAGTGTGTGACTGAGAATGAATAAGAATGAGTGTGAGGGGATGGGTCTGAGCTTGTTTGGGGACCTGCTCGGAAGAGGGTCTCACTCCCCATGCTTCACCGTTCCATGCTTGGTGTGGGGGGACTTGGAGTCCCGGACCTGGAGCTATATTTCGCAGTGGCCCAACTGCAGTGGCCTATGCATTGGCAGCCGGAGATGGAACGGTGGAGGGTAGCATGGTTCGAGCAGACCTGAGGGGCATGAATGTGCTGGACTGGCGGTTTGCACCCGGGAAGACCAGCCAGAGGACTGGGTCTGCTCACTCACATTGCCAAGCTCATTTGGAAATTATATATACAGGCCAGACAGGCACTGACCCCTTATGCTCCACAGCTGCCTCTTTGGAGCGTGCCCGCTTTGAAAACTGTGCTGGAAGTCCAAAATCCCTCTTCATGGCGAGTGGATGAAATCACCCACCTGACTGACCTGTACAACGAGGGTGCTCTGCTATGCTTCCAGGGCCTGCAGGAAATCTATGAGCTTGGTGAGGGTCTCTTCTTACACACAGTGCAATTATGGCGGTAATTGGGGACACAAGGGCACCAGGGCAGGTTGAGGCTCCGCTGTATCTGGGATTGCAATGCTTCTTGACACACGGGCTCAGCCGTCGGGCGATCTCTGCACTGTACGTGGCTTTGCAAGGGGGATGCATGGCATTCTTAACCCGGGGTAAACTCAAATGGGAGGACTCTCTTAGCATGGAATTAACCATCAAGCAATGGACCATGGCCTTGTAGCAGGTTAAGCGAGTCTCATGCAATGCCCGTCTAAAATTCAGGCAATTTAATTATTTGCATCAAACTTACCACACACCACACTGCCTCCACAGAATGTTCCCTGCAGTATTCCCTGCGTGCCCGAGATGTGCCCACATGGATGTCACGTTTATACACATGGTTTGGGAATGACCTCCATTGATGCACACATAGGTCCAGGTGCTGGCACATGTGTCATTGGTGACTAGACCCACTCCTTTGCCTTCTAGGGATTACACGACGCACTAAACACAATAAACACTATCTGAAGCTAGTTGATCTGGTGCTGGTCCTCTTTAAGCGCTTAATTGCCTTTATTGGAAGGCCTGTCACCCACCCACGATCAAGTGCTGGCTTTAGGTGACTCATAAATGGGCTCCTGCAGAAGCGGACGCCATGACACACGATCGCAGGGTGCGGGGAGTGGTGGAGCAGCCACGATATGGGACACTTATGTTCTCAAGTTCACAGCCTGAATCTGACCCCCCCAGACTGCGGAACCTGTAACAGGGAGCCAGATGGTGGATTAGATTGACCCTCTAGGCAACTCATTCGCCCACACATACATATTTATTGGACACTGAGGAAGGCCCGGCGTCCACCTGGGGGGGAATACGTAGATGTTCATCCCGCCCCCTTGTTTCCCCTGTCAAATTTGTCAAATTAAACTCACTTCTCATTAACAAGACAGACTTTTCAGTCTAATGTCAATATAACAGACATATATATAATTACAAAAGACGTCAAGGATATCTCTAAGGTTTGTGTATCACTGATCATCACATGCCGTGACCATCACTTTCTTGATTTGGTTGTTACTTGTTTTGTTCTTGTTGACTCCATCATACCTTGATGTTCTGCAGCCTTCTCTGTCAGTAAAAAGACCACTTAATTATGTTTCCGGTCCCAAATCAACGTTTCTTAGTTTTCTGCCTGTTGGACCTCTAGATTTTCCACCTACATCCCCCTACTCTTAAAATTGAATATACAACGCCCCCATGTGGTGGTCTGTCACTAGAGCTGGTGCTGACAACTAAGTGCCGGTGCCGAGCACCAGGAAACACAGCTCAAATTAAGCACTGCTATTCTCTACTGTTTAATTTGTTGCTCCTGCTCAGCTTTTAACTTGAAAATGTCAACACTTACATCTCTCTTCGCTGCTTAGTTTACTTTGTGCGTGAGCTCTCATTGAAGAAGCGGAAACCTCCAGTGAAAGTTACCAGATCCACAGCGGTTCCCTGGATCTCATACTTACAATGAGCTGATAAGTACTGTTAACAGCCCCATCGGAATTCTAACAGACTCGCTAATGAAATTCATAATATATACATTTGCCTCATGTATGAGGCAAATGTATATATTAGGAGGATTTTCCAACAAAAGTCCATCTGAATTTTCCTGTTTAATGACATGATTACCCCACGCTAGAGGGAAAACGTCTAGTGACCAGAAGGCGACAGTATGGCACTATTCAAAATGATATAGCAGGAAATGGGACCACATAACTTCTTAGGATTGTACTACTGAATATTGACACCAACAGTATTGTGCCATAAGAATATCAATGAAAGAGTATCAAGGGACAAAATATCGAAAGGTAAGTGCACATAGGGAAGTACAGACTTACCTAACTCCACGTCTAGGTACTTTGAATATACATGTGCCTTGTAATTACATAGATTTAGAGTTAGGTATCACAAATGTAGACTTACTTGCTGATTTTGTTTTTTCAATATTTTTCTCTTGATATTGTGACCCGTTGATATTCAGGGAACAGACCACTTCCTAGGTAAGGAGCCTCATAAGGAGCCTCACTGTACGTTGGATCTGCGGCCTGAAGCGAGACCTCATCCCACTATGCTTAGGGCTTGCATGACTTTGCTGGCTTGCCAAAGGCAGGAAGCTCGACCATGTGTCTGTGCTCCTGGAGGGTCTTTAGGGATGTGATGACATGTTTTCCAGAAGGAAGTGGAATGCCATCAGGCTCCACCCGCCCTCAGTGATGGCTGGCATGCACACAAGAGGAGGTGAGATTACACCTCTCCATCTGTCAAGGATGCGTCCTATTGCCTGTGGTCCAATAAACCATACGGATGGACGAACTGGTGAATTTGTAATGCCATGGACATGCAGCTCATACTGCCTTTCCCTTGGCTTCGTTTGAAAATCTGGAGTCTATCAACAAGCTGAGCCTAGTTGACTTGGGCCTACAGACATTTGCAAGAACCCTCTCATCTTGGATACTGCTTGTCGAAGCTCAGAACTTTACAAATAGCACGACTAACATTAGCATCCCATTAGCTTCCTAGGTGCATAGGCATCGATTCACCAAAATGCCATCACATGCTTTGACCCCAGTGGCATCACAGGAAGTGGTCAAATCGCTTTTGACACGCTACCACCCTCCCATCAGCTGTTTCTGATCTGTCTAACTTTTTTATTATGTCATGTCTTTCTCGGCTGTTGTTGACTCTTGTCCACCCTTCCTGTCGATCTTAACTGTGTCTTTCTCACTGATCTCCTTATAATACGTTTTCCCCTCTCTCCCTGATCTCCCTGATCTCCATTCTCACCTGTTCTGTCTCTTTTTCCACTCAGGTTCACCTTTCTCCCTCCTCTCCTACCCCCTTATCTGTCCTTTTTCACTTGTCTATGTCACAGTATTATTGGTGTCTCTTTCATCCCTTTTTGTCTCTCTCAAACAGACATCCTCCTCTGTTTGCCTCTTGATCTCTCACCCTTCTCTCTGCAGTGCCTTTTTATCCTTATTTCACCTCAAAGCCTTTTACCTTTACCTCCTCTCTCTTTTTCTCTCTCCTTCTCTCCCCTGTATTTCTTTCTTACTCTCTCCATAATCTCAGGGCCAGCGGGAGGCACGAAGATGATCCACACCACTTGGAACAATAAATGATTCTTTTCCAAGTAAGCTACTGTCCTCTGAGGTCAGGGGGTCGCAGTGACAGTGCTGGGGGGGTCGCAGGAGGCACGCCAGGGGTTGCAGCTGCCACCTCTTGGCGACCCCTCCGGTCACAGCTCGTATACCAACACGGGGTACCGACGGAGAGAGCGGTGCCCCCTTCCCTAAGCTGTCGCCAGGTAGAGGTGAGGTTACTTATCCGTGTACTACGGTAACGACCAGTAGTATTCTGGACCTGAGATTGGCAGGATTACTGGTTTGATATTCAAATAGAATTGTTTGCATTATTTTACACTATTACACTTTTTCCTAAGCAGCAGCACCCTTTGTAGGTCCTGACGAAAGCCCTGACACCAGATGGGTCATTCTGGCTGAAACATGTAGACCCCTTCGTCTCACACATGCAGTTTTAAATCCATACTGCAGGTGCACTGTTTTTTAATCCTGAAAGGGAGAGCAAGCTATTAAAAGTTTTTCTTGTAGTCCCGCTAGTTAGTTTTAAGATCAACTCCCTCACAGTTTTTCTAAGTTGCGCTGCGCCCTCACCCGACTTTACCTGTGCCTTTCATCACTTTGGATTTAGTATATCCTCATTAGTGTAGGAATACAAAAACATCTCTGAGCTCCTCCCTCTCAGAGAGGGGGTTGTAGCCCTCGGTGGGACTAGGAATTCTCACTGAGAGGAGAAACCCAAATGATGAAGCATGCCACCTATGGTGGGTGAGGGATTTACGTCCTGAAAGGGATTATCCCACAGGTATTCCTGTGTGATTTTGCGTGTCACGCTACATGCTAGTCTAGTTTGTCTTCGGACCCAAGGATTTTCTAATTGTTAAGAAGTATTTAATTGGGGATATAATCCTTGCAGGTCGGTAAATTTCCCTTGGACCCTCCTTCAACTTTTTATATGTGGCTCCTAAATGACGACCATGCCTAGGTGGGTTGGAACAACAATGGGGTATATTCACAAGAACGTGTGATAACTACCGCAAGAGTAGCGTAACGCAACTTTCAATATCGCAGCCCATCGCGGGAAAATAACCCCGTGTCAACGTGGAATTCACAACAAGGCGGTACCATGCGATAGTCTGCCGAAACCGCGGACAAAGTCCGCGATACAACCACCACGATGGAGATAAAAACACAAACCACAACACCAAAAAACACGCGATGGGCCAAAGCGCGATGAGGAAACCAGCGACAAGCAGCGCCAGGCCTGCAACACACACCTGGCAGGCGTCAAAAACCTCAATAAAAGTAGAAAAAAACACCCACACACAAACTGACCAACACACAAGCACCATGGAGGCAGCCGGAGCAGGCACAGAGGACGAGCGCAACCCCACAAGCACCCCGGACGACCAGCCTGGGACCTCGGGGACAGGGAAGGGCAAGGACAAGAAGACCAGGATGACCAAGTTCAGTCCGCAGGCGAACAGGATCATAGTCACGGAGGTGATGGAACACCATCAACAACTCTTCGTCACCTCCAACGTGTCATTGGGCACCAAAACTGGAATATGGCGGGACATCGTGGACAAGGTGAATGCCGTCGGAGAGCACAAGCGGACAATGAGGAGGACAACACCAGCATCGACACCCAAACCATCCAAGACCTCATTGACCTCATCCGCAACTCACCTCCAGGATCAGGGCAGCCCAGCTACATCCATGAGACCCCACCCACCACCCAAACCACCCAGCAGGAGGCACCCACAGCGCCGGCACCCTCCCAAGACCCCCAGGAACAACAAATGGCCTTCCAACGCCATGTGCTGGAGGGCCAGAGGGAGACGGCCAAGCAGGTGCGTGTGGGGTTCGAGCTCATGGCTAACAAACTGGACGCCATCCTTGGGTGTCTATGTCCGCCCCATGGACTCCATCGAGCCCTGACTGACATCTCTGGAGTCATGACGCGGAGGGAAGAATACCTGTCCGCTCAGAGTGGCCCCAGCGATGCCAGCCGTGAGCTGGCACACATGCGGAGGCTCATGGAGGACATGGTGCGGATGAAGGCGGAAAGGATGGCAGCCTCCGCTGCACATCAGCGAAATGTAGCTGGGATCTACCGTGCCCTGCATGTCCTCGTCTTGGCATTGCTGCCACAAGGCCTGGCGATGATGAATGCTGCTGCCCCCACACCATCCACATCTCCGCCCCCTGGTGTGTCAGTGCCTCCCAGTGCGGCAGGCGTATCCACTCCGGCACCTGATGTGTCACTGCCACACAGTGCAGCCGACAATCCTCCTCCAGCCCCTGATGTGTCAGTGGCACACAGTGCCGCAGCCGGCACTGCAACACCCACAGGTGGGGCAGGGCACACACCCGGGGACGAGGACGTGGATGGGACTGTGGTCAGGAGGGCCAGGCACTAGCATCCATTTCTGCCACCTTGCCTGTTTCTGCTTGGTGCCGCACATGGCCTCAAGACCTACCACTGACCCCCGATACACTCCGAGGCACTCACCTTGGACAGCGACATGGACTGCCACATCCTGTTTGACAACCAATGACACGGCGGACAGACTGCGGACTGTACCCTTCCTCTTCCGCAGTACAGCTCATCCCGGGATGGACACTGGCTGGCCCTCCACGGGCCCATATTGTGTGGTGTGCTCGGCATTGCACTGTACCGCTCCAGCTGCATGACTGCACTGGATGTGCAAATAAACATCCAGTTATGCACTGCTGTGTAATGTCTTACGTCATTCCTGTGTGGATGTGTGGATGAATGTGGGGACAGTGCCTTCCCTTGCGTCAATGATGTTCATCCTGTGGGATGCCAGTAAGAGGGTGCGACATTGCATTTTGTGTAGCGGGTTCCGTGAACACTACAGCAGGGACACACGCATCAGTCACTTCCTTGTCCGGACATGGACTGGACCACGCCCAGAGCCCACGAGTCATTGTTGCAAGCCCTGTGCTGGTCGGGCGTACGGCAGGCCAGACCACTCCGCTAACGCCCCGAGGGGGGGCCCTCATTGCTACCCGTCACAGCCGTACTCGCTGGTGGTGTGCAGGTCACTGGTCTAGTTGTCAGCATGTCACAGCCACTCCCTGAGGGCAGGTTTTCACACACACCACACCCATCCGGCACAGGCGTCACAGGCCATGTGACTCCGCCAACATAAGGGGCCGACGACGTCACATTCCCCTCTTCCGGTGGTGACTGGATGACGGCCGCTCCACGGTTCTCACTCATGTAGGGCCCATGAGTTGTTGCGCACAGGGTTAGTGGCATCCGAGGCCTTGCGGACGGCACGGGCCTACCACCACGTGGCGCAGACTGGGGTTGCACAGGGTTAGTGGCACACGAGGCCTTGAGTAAGGCACGGGCCTACCACCATGTGGCGCACTGGGGTTGCACAGGGTTAGTGGCACCCGGGGCCTTGCGGACGGCACAGGCACCCCGCCACGGGACGGTGACTTGGGGTGCACTGCGTCAGTGGCACCTTGAGCTGCTGAGCGGGTGTGCAGCCTGCGATGATGCCCCGTCCAGGCTGTCCGGACAGCTCAGGTTCTGTGTGCCCTGCTGGACCGCAGTGTAGGCAGGCCAGAGCCAGCGGGCAGCGCGGGCCTACCGCCAAGTGGCGTCGCTTCCGGGGTCCCAGAGTTGGTGGCACCCATTGGGCTGAGCGGGTGTGCAGCCTGCGATGGTGCCGGGTGCACTGGTATGTCCTATGCCATGGAGTAATCAAGACCCAGCACCAAACGTGAGACCTGGTGGCCTGCGGAGCGTGGCTGCATGATGTGGAGGGTGCCATGTCCACGGGCCCCGGGCTTGTGGCTTGCAGCGGCACGTGGTGGGACCTCCTCTCTACGCGCCGGTGGCGGAAGTTGAGCATTGAGGCGGGCATGCTCCGATGGGCGGCGGGAGGGGTTGGGGTGCCTCTGCCTGGGTGTGCATGGGCGGGCAGGCGATGTTGTCTTGTGCAAGTGTGTGTACTGTGCCAGTCATGTATCTGGGCTCTGTTTCAGCTGACGGCTCCGAATCAGATGTGTGACCTGGTGAACTGCCCTACATACCGGCACGTGGTTGGAGACACACCGGTGGCAGCAGGTGAGCAGTGTGGCCTGGGTGCGCAGGGGCGGCACTCTCTCTCTCTCTTCCTCTCTCTCTCCTCTTCTCTCTCTCTCTCCCTCTCTTCCTCTCTCTCCTCTTCTCTCCCTTTCTCTCTCCCTCTCTTCCTCTCTCTCTCTCCTCTTCTCACTCTCTCTCTCTCCCTCTCTTCCTCTCTCTCTCTCTCCCTCCCTCTTCCTCTCTCTCTCTCCTCTTCTCTCTCTCTCTCTCTCCCTCTCTTCCTCTCTTCCTCTCTTCCTCTCTCTCTCTCCTCTTCTCTCTCCCACTCTTCCTCTCTCTCTCCTTCGCTCTCTCTCTGTCCTCTGATGTGCGCAGGACACACCTTCTCATCATGTTTTTTGTCTTACAGGCTGTGACCTACGTATTGTCCGGAGGGGAGCGGCCATGTGTCTTCATTTCATTTCGTTGTTCATTTTAATAAAGTTTCATTTGTTGCTTCGAAAGTGAATGTGTGCTGGTCATTTCTGTGACGACACATCCATGTCACCAGTTGTGATTGTGCGGCATCAAGCGGAATATTTTGTACATGTTTAGGTGTGGCTGATGTGGCATGTCTTTGGTCGGGGGGTGCCAGGGAGGGGTGGTCCTGGGGGTGGTGGCTGTGGGTGTTGTGGCCCTCTTGGGTGTCCGGGCCGCATGATGGGTGGCTCCATGGCATCTGTTGCCCTTCCGATGTAGCCCTGGGCTGTGCTCCCTTTTGGTTTGCAGGCTGCTGTCCGAGTTTACACTAGGTCAGAGCAGGTGTAAATTTCCTGGTGCTAACGCGCCTTATCGCCTGTTTTGTGTTTTTAGCGCGGATGTGGCTGGTCGTTGTGAATGATGAGGTGTGGTGTTGTCTCGACTTTTGTCACGGGAACGCCCACTCTGCATCTCATTAGCGATATTTGCGGGGGTCCTCTGTGGCGATGTTTTTTGCGGCTGCTATCGCGGGTAAACTGGTGCTGTGGGCTGTTAACACCGGCTTGTGAATGGGGAGGTAAATTTATCACGACTTTGGCTGCGATAAAGTGCCGTTAATTAGGTGATAGCGCCTTGTGAATATGCCCCAATGTCTCGCTACGCAGCACTTTTCTCCACGGTTCTGTAGCACTGCCTCTACAATCCTATTTATCAACCTCAGAAGCATGAATGTCTGGAGTTGGCCCTGTAGGGATTTGAGACCGTTAACTTAAGATCATGCAGATGTCGCAAGCAAGGGCTTGCCTTCTTAAGCCATCTTTCCACGTGATGCATCGCTGACTATTTGAGAACAGAAATAAAGAGGCAGAATAGCACATGAGCATTTTAAACTCGGGGAGCGTCTGAAAACATCACGATTGACCTGGCCGTCTCTGCATGGCACTGACATACCCTGACCAACTATGTGCTGTGTGAGTGTTTCATGTAAAGTATCACTTTTCTGAAAACTCCCTGAGAAACTATCCGACCCCCTTGCCCTCTGGTATGAAAACACATACCGTAGCAACAAAACAACTCTGTCTAGTGTCAGTGCAGATTGCAGACAGTGGATGTGCAAAAGCCAGCCTACCATCATGGTTAACAGAGGAAGCGCGGAGGGCGCAATTATTCATGTCACTGTCAAGCGTGACCATAGAGTGGCAACGTACAGACAAGCCTTTCTGTCTCTACACGCAATCTATGGCAGTGAAGGTACATCCTGAAGATCCGTTATTTGAATGCTTGGCTCAAGTCTTGAGCGACCGGTTGCAATGTTATTTCTTGTAAAAATAATAAAAAGTTATGAAATAAATAAAAACACGTAGTTTACAGCTTTCTTTTCTATGGATAACTCTCCCCTCTCATCTGAAAGCAGACACCCAAGATGAGAATCGTCTCACATCTCTCGGGTCTGTATTGATGCTGGCCTCACCAGTCTTGTCGTAAGAATTATGGGCGCACGTGAGATCGGGCAATAAGCACGTCCACATTCCAAAATGGGGTAAAAGGCCGCTTTATTGGACAGGTAGGCAAATTGATACATATTTAATACAACTCAGGCCTCACTAATACATATTCCAAACTATCACCCCCCGCCCCTAAGCAATTTACCCCAACAACAAACTTACCCAACATTGTTCGGCCTAATCCTCCTCCCCAAACCCCTATCTACATCTCCTGCCTACCTCTTGCCTCCAACCTCGCTCCCTTGCTTCCCTCTGTCCGAAGCTATTCCTAATGCCCCCAACCCTTCCTGCCTGTCTTGATCTCCTCCAACTCTGCCACCTGTCCAAGCGACAACCACCGGAAGGTACTTTTTTTTTTTTTTTTTTTTCTCCTTCCATAAGCTAATAGACAATAAAATACTTGATTTGAGGGTGGGTGGGCGGGCAAAATCCTTTTCCCTACCTCACCGCACTCAGGAGCAAGTGCGCAACGGAACTTTCGCGCTCTTGGTGCTCGCGCTGATTAGCGCCAGCCAATCAACTTTGCCTCCTGTCCTGGGCCATACTAAATGCCCGAAGCTGCCCGGGGGTGGACAATCTGCGAATGCCACCCCCAGGAGCCCTCATCGGGCAATAAGCACGTCCACATTCCAAAATGGGGTAAAAGGCCGCTTTATTGGACAGGTAGGCAAATTGATACATATTTAATACAACTCAGGCCTCACTAATACATATTCCAAACTATCACCCCCGCCCCTAAGCAATTTACCCCAACAACAAACTTACCCAACATTGTTCGGCCTAATCCTCCTCCCCAAACCCCTATCTACATCTCCTGCCTACCTCTTGCCTCCAACCTCGCTCCCTTGCTTCCCTCTGTCCGAAGCTATTCCTAATGCCCCCAACCCTTCCTGCCTGTCTTGATCTCCTCCAACTCTGCCACCAGGAAAAACCCTAACCCAGGAGTTTTTCCTGTCCCCCCTGATTATAAGAAACTCGCATTATAATCTGGACGCTTGTCATCAGTTAAATCACAACGTACCACCAATGTCGCCAAACAGGTGAAAAACTTTATTCGTCCATTAACAAGTGTTATGTCTATAAGCGCACATGCACTCTGTCGCCAAACAGGTGGTAACGTATCCGGAATATATACAAGGATCCTACCACATCATCCTAATAAAAAGGAAAACGAGGGGGGGGGTGGATGAAGAACAAAAAAGGGGGGGCTAATGAAAACATTGAAATACCTATGCAACTATTGAAATAAACAGTAATGCTGTCGCTCGAACAGCGTATTCTCAACACCATGTTTGTATGTCAAGCATTTTAGAAATCATCTCTTTTATATTTAAGATATAAATTTCATTGCCAATAAAGGATAAATGAACACCATCATGCCTAAAAAATTGGTAATCTTCTTTTGTGATTTCGTCGTGAATTAACCAATATATTCCATTAATAGAACAAAAACGATGTAGATCTCTGTTCACTTTCCGTCTCGCTCTTTCAACTGCCGTGAATCTGTCTGCCCCCTCCAAACTCTGCGTGGCATCAATGCTGTTATCACGAGCTGTGCTGTGGACCGGTTCTTTGATAAAAGTTCCAAATCTGTTTTCATTTCTATGAGTAACCCGAGACCAGATAACTGCACTAAGTCATTTTCCCCCAGGTGGATCAGAACAACTTCGGGTTTAATCTTACAAGACAGCTCGCTCATCAAAGGCATTAACTGGCCCCACTTCATGCCACTTTTCCCCAACCATGACACAGACACTTCTTCAAAACTAAAACCCAAATTTTTCCCGAAATGCCTTTTTTCTGCTTGCTTTGCAGCCCATTTGACGAATGAATGTCCAATTATCCACACTTGTCGCTGGGACAATGATAAACTTGACACCAAACCTAAAAAGAAAAAACAATTAATATCTCTGCACCTAAACTTCATATTCTAACTCTCTGATATAACGTAAACAACAATCTGAGGACCAGCGCCCCAGTTTCTTAACATCACTAAGAGAAAAGCCCCATCTAGCAGCTTCTGAAGCCGCACCAATGCGGAATGAGTGTGTACCAAAATTGATAGGGTTTTTCCCAAGTTTCTTTAATGACTTTCTCAGGATTGACAGCAACTGGGAAGCTTTCAGCTGGGATCCATCTAGGTGCCGGAAAACAAAATTTGAAGTTGCACCTCCTATTGTTATAAAATCTAGCCATGCTTGTTTAGGGCACAATGGTCCGTCTATGCTTTGTAAAATTACTCTTGCACCTTTACCCGTTTGATCTGTTTTAGAATGTTCCAGAAAAATGACTATATTTGAATGAACCAGAGAAACATTCTGTACTTTGAGATCATCATTCATAGCAGTGCCTAACAGCTCAGATATCCTGAAAGCACCAAAAAAGAGCCAAATCATACATAGTTTGAACAAACGATATTCGAATGCAGAAAAACAAATCTCATGTAAACTAAGAGTTATCTTATACAATAATTTTAAAGATATTGGCTCTCTTTTATGTATCCCTCTCTTTTTTGTTTTCGCCCAACCTTGTAGGATTCTCCTACCCATCTCCCCTGCTGATGGCTCATATCCCCAAAAGAACTTCCCATAGAATGACACTCCGGCTAGTTTCCCAGCTATTGTTGTAGAAGAAATGCTCCTGTCTATATTAAGGATAATGAACTTAACTATGTCTTCTCTACGCTGCCGCAGCCCTTCACTATTATGAACTCTATACGTAGCACCTGAATCTAAGAACTCCAGCCAAGCTCTTCTGTATGCCAATTTGGTACTCTTTGCTAACGAGTTTTCGATGAGTTGATGCACATTCATTTCGCCAAATCCCATATCTCGCTGGGTACCTGAGTCTTCCGTAGATCCGCTCCGGGCGCCAAACCACGGAATCTCTCCCACTGAAAACGAGATAGGGCATCTGCGATGTTATTTTCAACTCCCGCAATATGTTTAACTTTGAATATTATGTTAAACTTTAAACAGCCTAGCATAAATGTTTGTAACAACTTTAACAACTGCTTGTCTTTGGCTTTCTGACCGTTTACTAAATCCACTACAGTTCTGTTATCTACGTTAAACAACACTGTTCTATTTGCCAGCTTCGTTCCCCAAACGGCCAAAGCCACAATCAATGGAAAAAATTCCAAAAATGCTATGCTTCTCTTTTCTGCAACCCACCTGGCTGGCCATTGTTCTGCGCACCATTTTCCCTCCCAAAAGAGGCCGAAACCGTTGGCACCTGAAGCATCTGAAAATAATTGCATCTGCCAAACAAAATCCTCGTCCAACGACCAGATTGTGACACCGTTAAATTCTGTCAAGAACCTCAACCACACCTCAAAATCCGCCCGCATATTGACAGTTATCCTGATTCTATGATGTGGTAGTTTAATGCCTGACATGGAAAAACCCAGACGCCTGCAAAATGTTCTGCCTGCCCGTATGACCCTGCAGGCGAAATTTAAATGACCTAACAAACATTGAACTTCCAACAATGTCAATTTGTCCGCTTTACTTGCATATTCCAATAGCCTGGTTATTTCAATTATTTTCTTTTCAGGGAGTCTAGCTTCCATTCTATGCGTATCTATTTCAATGCCGAGATATGTTAGACAGCAACTAGGGCCTTCGGTTTTGTCTTCTGCTAGAGGAACCCCCATGTCTCGTGCAAACTCTTCGAAATCCTTCAATGCCTTTGCACAAAGCTGGGAACCCGCCGCCCCCATGAATAAAAAATCATCAAGATAGTGTGTGACTTCATTATGTCCTGTACGAAAAGAGAAACACCACTGTAGGAATGAGCTAAAAGATTCGAACAACCTGCAAGATATCGCACAACCCATGGGGAGAGCCTTATCAACAAAAAATGTTCCTTCAAAGTAAATACCGAGCAACGAAAAATCAGAAGGGTGCACTGGCAATAATCTGAAAGCTGACTTAATGTCACATTTAGCTAATTCAGAGTCCTCCCCCATGGTTCTGATCATTCCTAATGCTGAATCTACAGAAGCAAATTGGACCATGGAATCTTCCTTTGCAATAAAGTCATTGACAGAGAAACCTGGAGGCCATGATAGGTGTTGGATCATCCTGAATTCCCCTTCTGTTTTCTTAGGAACCACACCTAATGGGGAAACGATAAGATTGTGTAACGGCCATGACTCGAAAGGACCTGCCATCCTCCCTTCTTTCACCTCTGTAAGCAATTTGTTCCTCACAATGTGTGGAAATTCATTTACAGATTTTAAGTTTTGCGCGAATCTGCGACATCTAGGCCCTTGATATCCCAATTTGAACCCTTCTCTAAAACCCCATTCCAGTATTGTTGCTTCCTGCGTATCAGGATAGAATTTTAACCATTTACATAAAATGTCCACCTTAATTGGAGTAGAAGCCCTTGTTCCCAGACTGGAAAGCAAAACCTCTTCCTCTGTTTGGAACACCTCCCCCCAATTTGATTGTTCCCCGAAGCATTGCATAACGGCGTGTTTCCCACCGCACCTTGAGCACTCGTGCTTATATTTGCAAGGGTTTCTTGTACAGTATCCTTTATTAAAATTCCAGCATGCTCCCGATACAAACGTTTGTGGTCTATTCCAAATACCCACCCCCCCAGGGTGGGTCTGTTCTGAAAGGGCCGATTAGGGACCGCTAGGCCGCTAGCTGTATGCATGGATGGTGGAGGCCGTTGAGGGTACATCCATTGAACCCAGAGTTCATTATCTACCTCCCCCCATGGTTTATCTGGAATTAACACTAGTCTGGCTCGAAACTCCTCATCGTAGTGTAACCAGGCATAACCCCCAAATTCTGTAGAGGCCTTCCGAATCGTGTCCAAATACTTAAAGATCGCCACTGACCTATCGGGAAACTTTTCACAGTATACACTGGCGAAAATAAGGAAGGCTGACGTCCATGTGTCTATATTGGTTGGCACCCTTGGTCTCTTTGCCAACTCCCACGCTTCTTCCCTTGAACCTTCTTTTGCTTGTATTTCCCTATGAAGAAGTTTAAACACATCAATAAACTCCCCTTTCCAGATCTTTTCTTTCGTAGCCTTATTTAAATGAGCACCCAATGGCATGGACAAACCCATGTAGGGTAAACGTCTCAGAGTCGATGTGTTTATTACTTCGCCTTCTGCCTTAGTATTTTTATCTGTAATTTCAGTCATTTTGACCTGGTCATCTGCAATCCCACCCTCTTTAACCACCTGGCTAGCTGTATCTTGCACTGCGGCCTTAATATGTTCACTGTCCGTTCCTACGCTTTTATCTACACGTAAACGTTTGTGAATAAACTGTGTGTGTACCTCACCTGGGTTTGTAGATGTGCGTTCTTCAATCGAAACTCTTTTCTTCGTCCCCCTATTTTGATGTCTTATACTGGGTCTGCCCTTAGCGCCTTCGTTTTCTTTGTCCTGTGAAAAATAAATTCTAGAGACATTTTTAGTACACCCCCCTTTTTCCTTAGAGATTCTTGAAAGCCTTGTAATAGCTCTCCCTCATCCGCAATTTCTCCTTCTTCCAATGACTCAGAATCATCGTCCAGCAAAGGTGTGCCTACCACCCCGATATTCCCTACACTACCACCCCTCCTACTGCCACTTGGGTGTTCCCCGTCCCCTATACCCCCGTCATACATTTTCCAATTAATAGCTTGTGTATAGCGAGAAACTCTGTTTGCGTCCAACGGCGTGGGGAATTTCGTTTGAAAATCCCCCTCCTCTCTGTTTCTTACGTTGCAGGACGCTAGAGGCCTGACCAAAAATTCTTTACTGCCCCTTCTTGTGCTTGGCAGTATCTCGCCCGCGTTGGGCTGCAAAACGCTGGAACTTGCAGCCGTGTGATAACTATTCTCTTTCAAATTTAATAATCTGTTTTCAGTATTAATCTCTTTTGGTATCCACACCCATTGTCCAACGTGTTCAGATTCCAGCGAACACTGAACCCGACTAACCTTGTTCGTGTTGGGCATGTCAATAAACAGGTCATTGCCCATATCTGCATCTGTACTCTTTGATAAATTATGTGCATCACTAGTAATTTGCTGAGGTAATGTGCCTTGCGCCTCAACTGCAAATGGTTTTTGCTTTGAGAGTAACATAGTATCGCCCCCTTCACTGGATATTATGGGTGACAAACGTCTGTCATTAGACATTTCCACTGTCAATTCGGAATTTTTAAATTGTTTCGTTCCAAATATAAAAATGTCTTTTTTGCCTCCCCAATCATGTTGCTTTGTAATGACAGGGCTTTGTTGCTGCTCTAAATGCCCACTAGATGGAGCACTTTCATCAGGATTCAGAGCACACGAGTCTTTCTGCATTGAATCGACTCGTTTGTTATTTTCCTTCTTTGCAGGGGCAAAAGAAGGCACTGTGCGTGTGCGTGGTCTGCCCCTCCTTCTTTTTGACGTGCTGGGCAACACTGGCGCAGAGGGAGACCTTTTGGGCTGCCGGTCAAGCTCAGGTGAGGCGCCGGTTAACAAATGCTCTACATCGTGGGAAGGAGCTGGTGAGCCTTCGCTTGAAAAGCAAGCAGTCACGGCAGCTAGCACACCGCCTGCAGCCTTCCGCCTACGCTGCTCAAAACCCACCCACGCCTCAGACAATACTCCGGGCACAATTAAATCCTCCCTCCCGGCCTCGCACAACGCGCGCAGCGCTTCCCGAACGGAAGCTGCTGCCTCCATATTACAAGCTCCAAATCGTTTGAATATATATGCTGACACAAAGCAAAGCCCAAAATCCTTTTCCCTACCTCACCGCACTCAGGAGCAAGTGCGCAACGGAACTTTCGCGCTCTTGGTGCTCGCGCTGATTAGCGCCAGCCAATCAACTTTGCCTCCTGTCCTGGGCCATACTAAATGCCCGAAGCTGCCCGGGGGTGGACAATCTGCGAATGCCACCCCCAGGAGCCCTCATACTATCCAGCAGACAAGCCCTGGCTGGCTCCGCTCGGTTGTGTTTCATAGAATAACTTTCACGCTCAGTTTTACGCCAAAGAGTCTGCTGGCCCCTCCTCGAGTGTCTCTCCCTCTGCCTTCACGACGGTTCTGTCTGGATGCAAAACAGCTGCTCGAGGCTGGATGAGAAACAGACAGATGCAGTCATTCTGGGCTCCACGTCCAGGTTTGAACACCTCGCTCTGCCCAGCTTGGCCCCTTGCTCTGAAAAGTCTAAAAGAAAGGTATGTGACTGAGTGCAGAAAACTTGTGTCCCCAGAGCACAGGGAATTCACCAAGTGCATGAGTGGGTTTTGTATTGCGGGGGTATATATATGTTATTCCATCAGGCATAAGTAGGCAGTGTCGCTTTGTCCCGTCGGGCGCTCTGGCACTGCCAGATGGGCCAACTTGAAAGGGTCAGTGTGTGGGCTGTTGTTCTGGGCCCGTGGCCCCTGGCGGGACTAAAAGAAAACGGCCCCCACCAGGCCGGACTGGGGAACCTTAAGCAGGCCTGGCAAAAATGCTCAAACCAGCCGAGCTTGCGTCATCTCCTTGAGCAATCTTCCTCTTTGCATATTTCCATTCTCTCTCTCCTTTTCTCCTCTCTCTCTTCCCATTCTCTGATCACTACCCCCCACCCCCCCTCTCTTTCTCTTGAAGCCTCCCCTGGGCAGTTGATGAATGTAACAGAGGCACTGGGAGCGGCCCTGGGCTTTCAGAAGCAACCTCCATGGGCTCCAGCCCACCTGGGAAATGCCCGGTGGCATAAAAGACCTGGCCAGCCCATCCGGTAGTGCCAGAGTGCCAATGCGCCAATTCAAAGTAAGAAGTAGGGGCAAAGCTGCCATTATTGCAACAGTAGCAGCGGCGTAGCCATGGACCCTAATATAAGCAACAGAAGAATGGGCCACCATCCCCTTGTTTGGTAGTATGTAACGGCTATGATTGGGGTGCAGTGGGCCCCTGTAACTCAGTACCTGCACCTACTGCAGTATTGATGGCTGGGCCTCTGTGCAGTGGTGCAAGGGCCCAAAAGTGTCAAGGGCAGGGCGCACCAAATATGGCTGTCTTTTACTACCCAGGGAACCAGGCACCCATTATCCTTGCCTTTGTTAACGGCCCATACACATTCACTATACCATGAAATACAAAACTGAAAAAGTATAACATACAGTAACCCACCTGGGTAGAAAACTAGCTGTGCGCCCTGCTCTTGTGGCTGATAGTCCAGAAGACCTCTACAATTCAAAACTTGATTACTTTCTTTGTAATAGTCCAGGACAACAGTACAATTCAAAACTTGATGACGCCTTTGTGCCATAAACAGCATGCTCAGATACCTCATTTGCCCGAAGTCCCAATCTGTAAGAAAAAAGACCCTTAAACATAGTCCTGGGAATGCATCC
Organism: Calotriton arnoldi; assembly: GCA_963921515.1. Lineage (NCBI taxonomy): Eukaryota > Metazoa > Chordata > Amphibia > Caudata > Salamandridae > Calotriton > Calotriton arnoldi. The sequence goes on along the minus strand of CAWUFW010006561.1, from coordinate 449,614 downwards.
ATACTGTAGAACGCTACACCTCCACCACCATCAGAATGATCCCCTCCTATGAGATCCTCCTCACTTGAGGCTCTGTGTCAATTTAATGTGACGTGTTGTACCTGTAAGAAAACAATAAAAATATGTTAATAAAAAAAGGTTAATATTGTAGCAATTCCTCCAAAGTTGACAGCTATTCTCATAATGATTGAACACGGCAAGGCAGACCCAGACGAGGTCTCAGCTTGACAGTCTGGGTCTGCCTTGAGGACAATGTTAACTGCACTCCTTTCTGGTCTGAGTTTTTGTATCAATTGCTATCTGATTAGTTCCTTGTCCTGATAGGTTACAATAATCTTGTCCATTGATGCTATATGAGGACCTTCTAAAAACTCTGTAAAACGCTCTGTTACCTCATGTAAATGGGAGTGTGTGGATTATATTATATTTGATTTAATTTACATTATGTGTTTTCACCACAACAACGCTTGGGTTTGATCTCCGGCCAGCATTTTGGAGAATACTTTTTAGGAGAGGCAACAGTGTATGGTTACTGCTCTATGCCTGAATATAGAATGCCATATTTGTGTGGGAGAACCAAAGTTTTTCAGCCATTTAGCATAGGTGTTCAGGAAGAGGAGATTTACAGGTGAAATAAAAATGAGATATGTAATAATAGTGAATATGTCAGTATAGTATGAGTATAGTGACAATGCCTATGCCAAGGCTGGAGTTATATATGTTTGTCTTTACCCAGCCTTTTCAGATCACTAAAAGCACTGTCCACAGCCGCATGAAAATACGTGGACAGACTACAATGTAAGACATTGGAGCCACAGGGCCTCATTTTAGAGTTTGGAGGCAACTCAAAATCCTCAAATTTATGGAATAACTCAAAATAGAGCGCAAACCCCACCAGATGAATTTCCTACACTACAGCTAGTCTGCTGGCCTCCTGATCTGAGCATGAGGGACATAGAAGGCTATCCAACCAGCACCTGGACCCAGCTACAGTGAGTTCCTGACCCCAAGTGGTGCCTTTCAGGTCCTGACCCTTGGTGTGGCTCACAAGCTCTTGAAATTAAAATTTTGGGCTCTTCACCACCATAAATGGGCTGTTTGCACTGGAACCGCGCTACTGGCACCAAACTCCAGCGCAAACAACCGCCAGCCATCTCTTCACACAGCAGCATAAACAGCCCGCAAGGGACCGCCAACGCGAAGCTCCAGCCTTCCCGTCCGCGACGCATGGCCTGCTGTTCGCATCACGCTGACTGCCGCCAGCAACACTCTCCTTGCTACCCACTCCAACATGAACAGGACTCTTGGCACAAAACTTCAGAAGGTAAAACTTCAGCAGGACTCATCTGGAACTGTATCTGACCCGCGCTCCATCGCGGTCGAACTGAACGTTTGACTTTGACCCAGTCCAGTGCGGCCAGATAGCCGCTGTTGGCGTCTTATGCTTTTAGGCGCTATATTCAAATGTATTTAAAAAAATTCATAACACAGGTTCTACTGATGGGATTTCTTGCTCTATTTTTTTAACCTGCTGTGGGATATTTTTGTGTGGGGTTTTTTCCACTGTTTTACTGTTTGAAGTGTTGCACAGATACTTTACACATTGCCTCTAAGTTAAGTCTGACTACTCTGTGCTAAGCTAACGGGATGAGCACAGGTTAAATTGGTGTTTGATTGTGCCTTACCCTGACTAGGATTGTGGTTGCTGCTTGATCAGTGCTCACAACCAGTCAACTAGTAACCCAATTTCTAACACAATACAACTCTTGAAACGTTCAGTCGGTTGGTTGTGCTGAGCAACAACTTAACCGTACTGTCTTTGCATCCCTTTTCAGTGTCAGAAGCTATTAGTATATCATCCACGTATTGAAGCAATACATTATCTGAGGGAAGCGTGAGGAAGTCCAATTGGGCTTTCAAGGCTTGGCTATATATACTAGGGCTCTCAGTATAGCCCTGAGGAGCTCGACAGAATCTAAAGCTTCTGCCAGCTAGGGTAAAACCAAACAAGTGTCTGCTGTCGGGATTGATCGGGATACTAAAGAATGCATTTTTCAAGTCAATGACAGAAAAGAATTTAGCAGAGGAAGGAATCATCGTCAAAAGAGCAGTAATGCCAGGGACCACCGGGAACTGAGGGACCACTATTTTATTAACTCCGCGCAAATCAATCACAAAACGATAAACATCTGGGTGATCATCGGGGGAGTCTGAAGATGCCTTTTTTAGAATGGGAATAGGGCTATTACACACATTTGCAGTCGTCTCTTCAACCACTCCCGTCTCAATCAGATCCTGTATAATCCGCAGCAAAGCTCGCTCCCCTGCTTGTGGTATTTTGTACTGGGGAATACGAGGCAAAATGGCATTGTCTTTAACTTTAATGGAAACCGGGGGAATTTGCAATAGTCCTACATCCGTGTCACCTGTTGCCCACAACGTGGGCGGCGCATCCTTAAACTCAGCAGGAAGGGGCGTATTTTTGGACAGACACTGCTTAGAGCTGACTACATTCGGACCCATTGTCATGTAAACACCTTCCGGGGAGCAATAAATGGTCACATGTAACTTCTTTAATAAATCTAGGCCCATTATATTTTCTCCACAATTTGATGTCAACAGGAACGGTGAATCCACAGTAAAAGGACCTATAGTCAATGTAAGAGGTTTGGAAATGGGGCTTACAACCGGTACACCAGAAAATCCTACCGAAACATTATTATGGCCAGACAGAGCTGCCCCAGGGACCAGTGAACGAGAAACAGAGCTATTCATTGCACCTGTATCCACCAAGAATTCCTTAGCTGAGCCATGCAAATCTGCAGTAACATATGGACCGCGCTGATCTACAGGTATCTGGATTGGTCCCTCATTCTGTCCCTGGCTATCCTAGCTGTGAGACATCCCTGTCGCCTCGTCCAGATCATAGTCATCATGGTAATACTGGCCACCCCTGTTGCCATCAAAGTAATTAGTATCTGAACGATCCTGCGACGTGGCAGCATGCTGAGCTCTGTCCTGTCCACGAGCTCCACAACCCCGTCCACTGGAACCTTGTCCTCTAGGGTCGGCGAATTTCTGCAACAACACGGGACACTCGCTACGCCAGTGTCCCTCCTCCTTACAATATGCACACTGATTTGGCCCTACAGGCGTAGTATTCTGGCTGGTCCGAGGCAGCTGGCGGGTGGTACCACCACGTCCTCTACCATTTCCACGAGAAGCCTGTTGTAACAACACCTTTGTCTTCAATTCCTTGTGCTTTTTCTCCACCTTCTCCTTCTCTGTGCCATACTTAATATTACAGAAGGGGAGGAGGTCGTCCAAGGGCTCGCTGAAGCCTGCAACCGAGCCGCAATCTGTGGGAGCAGGTTCATGACAAACCTGTTAACGAACAATCGGACACCTCCCTCCACCGACAAATCCTCTCCGGTAAAGTCCAGAAACACACCCTCAAACCGAGTGAAGAAATCAGACACACTTTCATCTTTCTTCTGGCGACATGCCGTTAACTTGTCCCAATCTACTCTTCTTGGTGGAATAAGAGAATGCATATAAGAGATAATTCGGCCAGGCAAGGCTAGTATCTCAGCCCTAGGCTTCTCACCAGGCTTCCTCTCCTGATCCCATGCTTTAATCTGTTCCCAGGTACCACCCAATTCTGTACCGTGGTTCTGTGTGTGTACCTGCCTCCAAATATCGATGGTACCAGTAAACCAAAGAACATTTCAATATCCGCAAGAGTCATCACTGTCGATGAAGTGGCCTCCGTCAATTCCTTATAGTACGCAGTAGGATTTTTCCTCACTCCTCTTCCATGGGGTATAAACTCACTGTTCTTGGACACGGGCCTCTATCCTTGGTCTAACAACAACATTATGCTGATCCTGTAGCTCCGGTAGTTCAGGGTGATATATGGGATGGACTTCCCTCATCGGAAACTAGGATACTGTCTTTGGGATCTTCTCAAGCAGCTTACTTCGGTAAGCTACCAGCGTTGCGACATTACCAAAAACCTCACCAGGCGCCATACCAGCAGCATATACATTGTCCCTAATATCATAAATAATCTGAGGGGCCACATCATTGAAACACTGTTCCCACAATCCAATCAAAATAGCCAACATGTGCTTGAGGGCATGCTGCTGCACAAACGGCTCATAATCTCTCATTGCACTCCACACATCTTCCGTACTATAGATGGGGTTACGAGCCCACTGAGTGGCCTGATTGGCTACCACACTTTTCTCTTCATCGCCCACACCAGATCGTATCAATATCCGCCCCATTCGCTCTCTAGCAGTCGCCCCGTCCCCTGATCCACGGACAGGCGTCCCGCTACTCAGTACCGTAGGGGAATGAAGGAACAGGGAAGGGGTAATAACAGAAGGAGCAGGCACCAATGTCGTTAGTGACTGTGTTGTGGGTGTAAGGGCTGGAGAGAGAGACGTCGACACAATAAGCATAGCAGGGAGACTAGCAGTCATCGCCGGCGCAGAAGGTGAAGCCACAGAAAAGACAGAAGGCACGGTGGCCAAAGCAGCTGGATCACTAACGACAGAAACAGAAGCAGAGGAAACAGGCTGTTGAGGCTGGGGAATGGCGGGATATATTTTCTGCGGGGCGTATGGGGGTGGAGATCGAGTATCTAACAATTCCTCCACAAACATATCATTTTCTTCTCTAGCAACATAAGACTTTTCACATTGCCATCGAAACTTCCTATCGGTACACTCTATCCCTTTCTCTGTTTTCTCTCTATCATACGTTACAACTTTCTGAGTCACTGTCTGGGCCGCCTTCTCTGCCTTCATTCATCTCTGTTTAGCTTCCTTTTGCCATGTTCTAAGGGAATCAAACATCGACTGCCTACTTCTTTTTGCAAACAATTTATCCTGCAGAAAATTATGTTTTTGTTCATCAAAAGTGCCCATCAACAGCCACTGCAACTCGGCATTGTCCCTCATATATTTGTGCCATAATGTAAGTAAGTAAGTCCGTTTTTATATAGCGCAGCTACTCACCCTTACGGGTCTCAAGGCGCTGGGGGCCGGAGTGGAAATTAAGTGAGCTATTGCCCAGAGTCACATGGTGCTGAGCTGAGCTGCCACCGGAGCCGGGGATCAAACCGTGAACCCTGTGCTCCGAAATCAGCTGCCCTGGCCGCTGCACCACACCTCCCAACATAATAGGGCCAAGGCCGTGTTTCACGTACATCTCAAAGTTGGGAGTGCCTTCTGGAGGCGCAGGCTGACTTTCTTCCAAACGAGCATCAGTAGAACAACAACGACAACCCACACAACACAATTTACTAAAACAGGGCATTTTGACAAGAAAACTAGTTCACCATTTATGCCGAGCAGATATTTGCAAATATCTTACCAAAGTTGGTCCTCAGACCTCACCAAATACAAACCAAAGTAGTACCATGTTCACAAAGAACTCAACCAAATTCAAGCGCTTGTCCAAAAACGGTCTTCAGACCGCATCAAATACAAACCTAAATGGCGCCGTAGCCACCACAAACCAAAGCAAACTCACCTGGTGCACACAGGTCGAACCAATTTATTCTCCACTGCCGACTCTTCCGACCAAGCGGTCAGATCCAAGGGTTTCGCCGTTCAGGACCCCAGCCGGGATGACCACTGGCCAAGGCACCACCCGGTCAGACAGACGGGGCAGCTGCGAGTACCAGACTCTCTCGTGCAGGGATCCCCGGTCTGCCCGTCCGACCCGACGCGGCCCCGACCTCCCCACCCTTCCGCGGGCAAGGAAGGGTCACTCACCCGATGGGGTCCCTGTTCGGGCGCCAACTGAAGGAAGTGACCCGATTAGGGCCACCCGGGTCACTCGCGACCACCTCTCAGCCTTCCATACAAATGAAGAGTCAGTCAGACAGTAGAGAATACAAACCAAAGTTATTTATTAGAATGCGCTCGAGCGGAGTCCGGTCTGACCAGCCTCCTTAGATTGCTGCAGAGGGACTGACCCTCGCCAAAATGGTAATACCAGATATACATTTCCAATACCCCCAAAGGCACGCCCTAACTGGAATTTTCCAGTTAGTAGCTAATGAACAAACGAGACATAGAGGGATGGGCTACCATCCTGAGACCGGGTACATGCATCTCAGTTTCAAGGTTACTCTGCCTGCCCACACCGCCCTGAGCTGTGGGAGCAAGCCTATCTAGACGGAAAGGTATGCAATAATATGAACAGCCTATTCATTAGCACAGCAAAGCTCAACCTTGAAGGAACAGGGGAAAATAACATTGCGACTGCTTTCTGCTGAGGCAAACAGAATGAGACAGAAAATAGGTTTCGATCAGAATACAAAATGGCGGCTGAATCCAAAATGGTGCAGCAAATGCTAACTTAAATCACACAATGCTAGAAGGAGTCGACCGTAAGTATTCTTCAGTCCAACATCCTCTAGCTGAGAGATCCTGGCCTCCGCTTCTTTTAGCCTCTCTGGGATCAGGGCCACAGTATCTTCGATCTTGGAAAGCTTGGCATGAAGAGTTGCTATTTCTGTAGTTTGAGAAACTTTAAGATCCCTTATCTCTTCCAGAATAAGATTAAGCATACTTTTAGTGTCCCATTCCATAATGAGTGGCGTGCCCCCTTGTTGCAAGCCCTCGTGTGGCGGTTCTGGCTCCAGCTCACTTTGTTCCTTTTCCCTTCCTGAGTCAGCCTGCTTAGTAACTTCAGGTGGACACGAAGTCCCAGACTTCGGCGCAGTGGACATTGATAGTTGGGATATGTTGGATTCGCTACCAGGTGGGATGACAGAGATTGAAAGTGGAGAATGTGGAGCGACAAACTGAAAACTCTCTGACTGTTCTGACCCAGAACCCGTGCCTGGTTTTCCTTTCACAAATAGAGGGTATTCCTTAATTTCCTTAATTTTTGCAAGGCTAACCTATAGTGCCAAAGTGGATTGCACAGAATTTCCTCCTGATATCTGTTTGGGTGAAACTGCTCATGTTACCGAATTATTGGCACCAGAAGAATGGCTAATGTTTAACTCATCCGGATCTACATCCTGACAGTGTTCTGGAGCATTTGTGCTCTTCTAAATTAAAAGGCATTGTGAGATCTTTACATGAAGAGGCAGTGCGATTTGCACATGCTGTTGCCTGTCCCATGTGCTTTTTCACCCTTTGGGCCAAAACTGTTGTATCCAGATTGGTAATAGTGCCTGGAGCTTTGGAGGGACTTTGCATATTTTCTACAAACTTATCTTTAAATCTTGAGCAATTTTTGGGAGCTTAAACTGACTTAAAATATCATGAAGTTCTTTTTCTACTAAACCAATGCAAGCAGTGTAGACAGAAAATGGAGTGAGGCCCCCTCAGCGACCCTCGACTGGGTAGCGACTACTAGCCCTGCAGTAGCCTTCCGCAGAGCGGCACACTTACCCCCCGTCGAGAAACCTGGTGGCCTCAGTAGAAAAAATGAGGAGTGTCTGACTGGGGCCATGTTATCGGTCAGCTCACTCCGACCGACACACTGAGGCACTCCAGCTGTGCCTCTCGCGCTGGTCTCAACCCAACACTGCCGTACCAGTCAGGCAATGTGTGTGCCGCGTCTCCGAAACTACGTGGCAGCGGCTCCAGGATCTCTCCGTGGTCTCAGCCCCTGGTCTGTCGTAATAATCAGGCATGCGGGAACCACGTTTCCATCTCACCACAGTTGCTGACTGCCTCCATGCGCCCTCAGAGCTGAGACCCATTTGGCGTTCAGTTCCTTGACACATCGGCATCCTGATGTAGAACGGAGGAGGAGCTCTGGCAATCAGCTGTAGGTTGACATCATCCCCCAAGTCCAGGAGTGTTTTGATGGGTGCCACTATTATTCCCATTGTCAGCCGGTGTGTGGGGTGTCCCTCTTTTCATCTATCCCCTACTCTGGTCAGTTCTGTCCCTTGACCTGCATTTGTCTCCAAACTGTCTAGGGTATCAAAGGGCAGGCAGGCTCAGGTATTTGCAGCATTTGCTAGTGACAGAGCAGGCAGCTTCAGAAGTCAGGAAGGGTGTGGACAGGCACAGCTCTCAAGCAAATCTTTGAAGCTTAGGATTGGCTGAGTACAATCCCCACAGGCTATCCTGCTCAGAAGAGGCACACCCTGCCCCACACCCAAGGCTCTTGTCCCCATGTAGGGAAGGAATACATATCACATCACAACAAGTGGCAGAGGAGAAGCGTGGGCCTTAGAGTGTGACGACTCGTAGTGCCAATAAATCAGTGAACGTTTCCTTGCAGTGTGCTAGTAGGGGGCGTGGTAGCTCGAACAGCAGCAACAGCACGGCAAATCAGCGAGAGCGGAGAAGAGCGGGGGCCTGATGAACGCGGTACAGCAAGGAGCGGAGCGGGGATAAGCCCAAGGACGAAGGTAATTGCAGATAGACAGGCTCCAGAAGCACAGAAAGCCACAGGGGTCTGTTTGTCTCCTCTTTGCTGCTCTGCCCGCCCACCCGCCCGCCTGCCGAACCCTCTATTTACTTTCCCTCACTGCCCCTACTCACCTTCCAGCCTCCTCCAGCCCCCACCCAGCCAACACCCACGCTAACACCAAGCACCATATTGCGGTGTAGGGCATGCACTACTTTGGCTACTTTGGCATGTGGGGTAAACCTCCCCACAACATTGCCATAAGGAGAGGAGCATTAAATCTGTGAATTGCTGTCACCAGCTACCAGAGGCCTCGTACGGCCCTGATTGCAGCAGATGTATGCTGCACAACTGTATAAGCCTGCAGAGCATTGTTTAGCTGCACAAGTGTCACCCTTGAAGCCAACAGAGATCAGCCAGGGTCAGTAGCAGCCCTGAAGCACTTGCAAGCAGTGGAGCTCCATGGAAGCTGTAGCTGGCAAAGGTGGATAAAGGTAGTTTGGCAGGGATAGTGCAGAAGTCCTTGCTCCCATTACAGCCTAGATTCACAGATGCGCCCTCATCTCTCCTGCAGCCTCCACCATCTTTATCAGTCCTCAACGCCAGCTTACTTGCTGCACCATCAGCAACAAAAGCGTGGGGGAGCACATGGCGAAGTCAGGCTGGCAGGGCTGAGGTTACCTTTTAGGTTACCTTTTAGGGGGGCCCTGCTAGTATGGGAGGGAGTGGGCCAGCAGAAGCAGCCAAGCCAGGTCTTGGTGCAGCTTCGCTGCCACCCCAAACCACCTTGCCTTCCTTAACTGTCTCAACCACCACCCATGCCCCAACTACACCGCCTTGGACTGGGGCCCTCCAACTACCAGATGTGCATGCTTCAAGATGTGCAAAAATCAATTCACGTTGGGGTGGGTGGGGGGGGTGAGGCAGTGCCGTCCAACCCAAGGACAATCTACTCTGCCAACCTACCTGTACCACGCCTCAAGCAAGTGTGTGCAGTTCAACAAGTCCCGACTTCAGTGGGCAGCAGGACAAACAATGAGGTCAGGACAAACAAGGGGGCCTCCCCCCAGCATACCCAAAGGGAGAAAATGCAAGAGAAGCCGCAACTAGCACTAGTTCACTCACAAACGCAATTTGGCTCCCCACTTATTGAAATTGAGTCTGATAAAGAAGACATAAAAAGTAGCAACACTGGTGAAGCAGCAGATAATGTCAAGAAGAGTTGCACTAATTCATTTCAGCCAAAAATGTATTCAAAATGTTGTTTTGTGAAAGATGCAAGCTTGGCCTTCTTTGCAAGCAGAAGTGGGATTCAAGACCTACAGTCCCCTCTTCAGCCGTTAGAAGCTGGCAACCAAGTGAGGGAGGGAACTCCCCAGCCACCCGACGCATTGGTAGAAGGAGGATCACGGCTCGGCCCCGACGTTGCCTTGGGATTGCCATCTCATGATCAGGTACAGTTGGCGCTAAGACACACAGGGACTGTGGTCCGAATGGATGCTATTGTAACACAGGAGCAGGACTCGAGCTCAGACTTGCCCAGCAAAGGCAATCAACTCTTTGACTTATCAGCATGGGATCAAGCCCCCCTCATGCCCAAATCACAAAAAAGGTACACAGAAACATGTGACACACAGGATGGCAAAAATCACAGCACAACATTGCGGAACTGTCAACTAAACAAATCTCTAATCATAACCCAGGAGGATAGCTTGTCACCTTTGAACTCCAAAGATGAGAAGGCCAGATATCACAAACTCCCCAAAACTCTTCAACCGGTAAATTGCGACCAACCATATCACTCATCCCCTGTGCATCGAGTATATTGGGAGGAGACCCAAGGGCACCAGGCATAAGAGCAAGGCCTGCTATCATATCTTGGCACACAAGAATGGGAAGGCATGTTGGCATTAGCATCCTATTCACAGGACGCGCCTGCAGCCTCCAATGCTGCAGCCGTCACACAAGGCAGCACTGTAGCCTCTAGCCCAAGGAAAGGGCCAACCCAGGCAGGGGGGAGCGATCGAGCAGAGATCGATTGAGCATAGATAGTTTACGGGCATCGCTACTAAACACCATGCAACTCCTGGTGGAGGCCAATGTTCCCTCTAATTTTTTTCCTCTGTGTGCGGCAGTGTGAGGTCTCTGTGCGCTCCAGCCACGGCAATGTGCGCCAAGGACCCAACCGCGTGTGTGGGTGCAGCGACAGGGGTTCTGACACTGGGGTTCCTGCTTGATTGTGCAGATAAATGACCTAGGTACTGGAACGGAGGAGGCCTGTTTGATGGGGCAGGCAGGGCCGGACTGGGAACCCAAAGTAGCCCTGGCAATTTTGCTGCACCGGCTCCCACCCACCAGGGTTGGGGTGGAGGGGGCAGGCAAGTGTCAAGCACTACTGCTGAAAGCTGGTCCCCAGCACTGGTGCTTTTGTTACTGAGGGCCCATATTGCAGCATCGCTGCAAAACTGCCCCAGTAACAAAACTGGCCCCCACTGCTCCAAAACTGACCCCCACCCTTCCAGCCTCGCAGGCAAACGCCTGATGCCTGCTAAGGCCAGTCCAGCCAGGGGGTGGTCTTCGTGTTGGTGACTGCCGTGCCTAACAAAAAATAAAAAATGTGCCCTCATGTAATGCAACTGGTGCTATGTAAAGCGCTCTGATACCCGATTCGGGTCAAGTTCGCGCTTAATAAAACTCTGTAAAATAAAAAATAAAATAATGGTTGTGTCATGTTCGAAATGAGAAAGTGCAGAGCATCTGCAACCACAACAAAGCTACACAATCTTCCCGCAGCCACGCTCTATTAACAAAAGGCATGCAGAAAGTCCAGAAGCAGGACGTGTGCTTTCAGAATCACTAGCATATATTAGTGATTGTAAAAGCACACGTTAATTTTAGGCTTGCTGCATGCCTTTTGTTAATAGAGGGCGGCAGATTGCGTGCCTTTTTGAAAGTTATCATGTTAATTGCAGAGCCCGACATACTAATACACGGGGCTGCATTTAACATGAAAACTTTCAAAAGGCACACAATCTGCTGCGCTCTATTAACAAAAGGCGTGCAGCAAGCCTAAAAGCACGACGTGTGCTTTACACGTCGTTCTTTTTATTGTATTGTATTATAATTGCATTTATCTAGCGCTTACTACCCCTGACGAGGCGTCTAAGCGCGTTTTCGGCGAGTAGCACGCTACTCCGGGACCCATAAAGGAATTTGTGTTGAATTAGTATAGTGCAATATGAAAGTAATTTAAGTGGTGGATAGGTTAGTCAGTTATTTGGATTCAGAAGGATAGCAGAAGGATAGAAGAGGAAAAAAGGTTTGTATTTATATAGCGCTTGTTACCCCTGATGGGGTATTGAAGAGCTTTTTCTTGCGAGTAGCACGCTACTCCGGAAACCCATAAAGGATTAGTGGTGAATTAGTATAGTGAAATATGAAAGTAGTTTGAGTGGTGGATATGTTATTCAGTTATTTGGATTGAGAAGGGTTGGGAGGGGTTGAAAGGGAAAAAGGTTTGCATTTATATAGCGCTTGTAACCCTGATGGGTGTTGAAGTGATTTATTGGCGAGTAGCCCGCTACTCTGGAACCCATAAAGGATTAGTGGTGAATTAGTATAGTGGAATATGAAATTTGAATGGATGAAGAGGGCCGGATTAATGAGGCCCCTACAACTAAATACATTATCTATCTTGTAGTGCATTAAACACATAGTATTAAAAACAAATGGTCTTGGCAAACAGCAGACACAAAAATAATTATTTCATGGTAAATCTTGTACGGCTGTAACTGAGAAACCCATGGCTTCCTACCATCAGTGTTTGCCAGGTGCGGCATTACCAGTTAAAATAGTGAAACGCTCACAATGAGGCCCTAAACGCTTGAATGCGATTACAAGCCTCTCTCCTATCCTTTCGCTAACAGCCCACATGTTGAAGCTCCACAGCAAGAGAATGGAAGGAAGCGTCATACCCAAAAATGAATAACATAACTTAGACTAATGTCTCTCTAGTAATTGATGCTGCCTCCCTTGATAGTACGTACTGGGAGGAACATCCTGCCATCCTTCCTCTATGGTGGCAGCATTATGCACCCTAGTCAAGTGACACGTCAGAAAACCCCCTCCCCCTTAACTTTGAGTTTGGCTTTATAAGGAAGGATTCTTACAATCTCGCAAATGCACATTTTTGTGGAAGCCAAGTAACTCTTGCTGTGGTTATCTACCGTCCTCTTCACTTCTTCTGTCCACCAGATCTCCTCCATACACCCTCACCTCACTTCCTTACCTATTCCTCTTCGGAAATCTCTCTCCACTCTCCAAAATCTATACCGTCTTTAATGCTCCTGTTAAGACTTCCTCTCTTCCTACCACTCATCTATTTATCCTCCACTTAGCGCCCCCGTCCTCATCCCAGTGTCAAACGCTTAACACAATCCGCTCACCATCCCCACTAAGGCCACTAGGGCTTTATGCTCAAATCTCCGCTTTCTCGTAACTCAACTTTCTTGCTGACATCCATTTTTTCAGACGCCTGCAGTCGACACTGCTCCACCTGTTACCCCGTCTTTTATAATCTCTTCTTAATTTTCCTCCTCCTTACCCACCTGCTATACTCTTTCAGTGCTTCCTTTAAGGGCCACCCTTGCCTCCCTTCTGGCTCCTTCCCCACGGTACACTTTTCTTCCTCTCCGAGCTACCTTACGTCTTTCCCCTACATACCACTGAGCTCATTCCCCTCCAATGCCCATTGTCCAGCTCCCCAGCCACAACATGTTAACGTGTCCCTTTACGTTCACGCCTCTTACGAGTTTCTCTACTGTCCCTTCTATTCCATGTTTCTACGTCCAAAGCAACACCAACTAAAAGTCATCCAAAGCGAGTTCCAATGAGGCGACCTAGAACTACAGCTCCCAGAAACCACCTGGTGGTGAAATGAAATGACCACAGCTGCCCTAGAGACAAATAATCACCCGGATTCTGCCGTCCCTCTGGATCATCTCCCTCCTCCTTTCCATCGCTCATGCTTGTGCTTGCTGCATTTATTTTCTTAATGGAGCACGCTGCGGGCTGATTGTGGGCCATTGTGAAAATATTTATGTTAATTGCAGCACCGTCATGCGCTGCAATTAACATAAATAGTTTCACAATGGCCCACAATCAGCCCGCAGCCGTGCTCCATTAAAAAGACATGCATCAAGTCCAAAAAAACGACGTGTAAAGCACATGTCGTGCTTTTGGACTTGCTGCATTTCTTCTCTTAAAGGAGCACGGCTGCGGGCTGATTGTGGGCCATTGTGAAAATATTTGTTAATTGCAGCGCATGACGGTGCTGCAATTAACAAATATTTTCACAAAGGCCCACCAACAGCCCCCAGCCGTGCTTCAGTAAGGAGGAAATACAGCAAGTGCAGGAGCCACAGCAACCAGGAAATTACAATTTTTCGCGCCGCTCGCGTTATAAAAGAGGCGGCGCGAATGCTCTCCCGGGATGTGCTGTGGGTGCGCGCTCCACACGCAGCACTGCGCGCTCGGGGGAACAGATGTGCGCGCGCGCGCGGGCGCGCACGTTACTGGGAACACTGGTGGAGGCTCTCCAATACCAATCAGACAAAATGGACATTCAGCTGACATTACTTAACACCTTAGCAGTCTTTGTAGCGAGCACTGATAGGAAGTTAGGGGACCTGAACTCACTTTTTAAACAGGCACAGTCTGACTCGCATGCCACTCAGCTTAGCTGCAGGTGTAGCCCAATCATGGACAAACTATTCTCTCTCTCCTCTATGCTCAGCAATCGATGTAAGGACCTCAAAAAGGATGCCACAGGCAGTTGTGCCCTACTGCAATGCAAACAGCCTCATGAAGAGCAGAAACCTGCACTAATCTTTTCAACTAGCCACCCCGAACATCCTTCCAACAAGAGGACAGAGGAAAAAGACCAATGCCTGCAAACTGGCCATCCAACTGCCATGGCTGACTCAGGTCCCTCAAACACAACCGCCGAAGGAGACTTGCCTCTAAAAGCCACTTTGGAAACAAAAACAACTGCAAGACAAAGGCAGATCCAAAGTAGGAAAGGCCGAAACAAAAAGCTTGTTCTATATCACGCAGATATGTACCACCTTTTCAGGTCAACAATAGACCACAGACGACTAATCAGCTTAGCTGAATACCAGAGCCTTTGGGGGACTCCAGGCAACACCTAACTGAGGAAACCTCTCACCATCAAGGCTTAGCGGGGAATCCCCCTGTGACTCCAGCCACCACCCACAGCAGCTCCACACTTTTGGCCACCTAGCCACCTTGGCGTTTAAAGGAGGGAACCTCAGAAAAAGGAAAGATCCAGACAACAAGAGGCTCGAGCGCAGGTGGCGGGCCATACAATGTCTCTGCTACCGCCAGGAACATTGTCAATTGGCCTTGGTCCCCAACATCCAGCAACCCGGATCTGGGAACGACACAGTGGGAAATCAACGCAGGGTAGCAGGCATTTCCAACTAGGGACTGCAGGCCAGAAGCAACGTCCCCCTCAGAGGAGTCTGTCGCCCGGTCAGCAATTAATAACATCCCTACCGAAACAAAGACAAGCCAGGGGATGCTGGAGGAAGGGGACCAAATGCTACCTGAAGCTCAAAGACCGAACCTTTCAGCACTTAGGTGTCACGATCCATCATACCCAGGCCTCATCTAACACCACTATTACAACAGCAAGTAGGAGGAGGTCTGGAGAATGGGACCAAACATGCTCCGGATGACGCCTTACTGTTATACCTCACTTTTGAGCTGTGACCCACCGGACTCAGGAAGAGACTCACAGTCTGATACAAATATTCTTATTTTTAGGCCTGAATATAAGTGAAGAGGAAATAGCAACATCCTGAACAGATGTAACATCCTACTGCTGCTAACACATATTCCATCTTTAGCTGGTTTACATACAACGGATCTTGTGTCAAAAGAATTTATTCCCTCTGGATATTCCACCGGCAGCCTCTCACTATTCTTTATCTACATGCATGATGATAGACTATACCTTCACCTTGCTCCCACTGTTTTCAACGGGTCGCTGTATTCCACCTAGGAGTCAGAGGTGACAGCGACCATCGTCCTCAAGAGACAACCTTATTAACAACTACACCCACATTCAACCGGGTGAAGGAATCTCCAGATATAATTTTTATGATCAACTATAAGAGAATCAAGTTCGCTCGGGCAACCATAGGACATTTGTCTCAGTTCACAATGGAACTCCTGCAGGCATATAGAGACCCAAGAGAAAGCGAAATAGAAAGGTGGGAGTCTTTCACTACCAGTCATGGGGAAACATTTGCAGTACCACTAAAACACAAACCCACTTCAAACACCTAATGAGGTGGGGCACATTCCAAAGGCCCAATGGCTCAAACTTAGGCAACTCAAAAGAGCAATGAAAAGCACATTAAGGTCCCTCAGGCACACCGCAGAGGACATTGCTCTGCGAACAACCTGTAGTGTAGCTCCTATTTCCCTAATAGGCTCTGCGCATTGGAATAATATATCCTATATGTTTGACATATGACTAAGGTCAGTATGTCCCTATCGAGTATATTAAACTTAATTACTTGTGCCAGCTAGCTCAGAGGCCACTAGAAACTCCTTGACAACAAGAAGGGAGTAGTTTCTGGCAGCCGCAAAACATGACCACTGTGTTTCCCTTTAGAATCAGAACGTGTCCCAGAGTCGTGGAAACAATAGATAACTATTTCACTCATCTCAGTCGTGCATGCTTAGTTTTCTCCAAAGTTACACAGAAAGAACAGACGGGCGTTTCAATAAAAGGTTTATTGAACAGTCTTGTTTCTGGTGTAAGTAAAATGTGCTGTTACGATCACAAGACAGTATGCGAGATAAATAATGTACAGTGTGAGCAGTAGAAATAAATAATACTGCGTTAGCATTATCTTTTAGTACATATGCTGTTACATAAATAACACAGACTAAAAATGCGAGTACTCATACGATGCGTTTCTAATCTAGTTCTACCCCAATGTACCTAACCTAACCTAGGTGTAGGACGAGGTATGAAGTAGGTGAAGTATTCCTTACTATGGTATACTAAGAGTATGTTAAGTCTAGTATGCCTAGTATGCCAAGAGTCCCTCTAGGTTCTTGTCAGCTCCATACCTGAAGAATGAGAGAGGTAGGAATCTCTTTGCCAGACTCGAACTCCAACACCCCGCAAGGGAAGTCAGATCCCTGGAAGCTGGACTCTCTGCGTGCAGGGATGACAGCGTCTTCTCAGTGCGTCAGGCCGGGAAACGGGCTCCTCTGAAGTCGAGGTCTCCTCTAGTTTACAAGGGCTAGGGAAGGTATATTTATACCTGAGAGTACCTAGGAATGTTAGTATTGACGTGAGTCGGACAGCGAAAGACGTCATGAATGAACCCCCTAAGGAATAGTGGTTCATGCATAATATATGAGTCCTTGAAGAAATCAATAGTCCTGGACTAGGGAAACTCCCGCAGCCTAAGGGTCTGTTCTTCATGAACTCGTTGTGACGTTAGGGTGGACGGATGTCAGAGACCATGCCTGTATTTGGAGTGCACGGTTTAATGCCTAAATAAGGGCTGGGATTTTATGCCTATATAAGGGCAGGGCGAATTATGCCTATATAAGGACATGATACTGGAAAGCCCGTTTATGGACACCCTAAGAGGAATACAACACCCACTCCACTTTCGTGTGTACGATAATACTAAAATGCTAAACATTTAAAATGCTAAACATTAAAATGGAGTACCGCATACTTCTAAAATATTTCATAAAACCATTTAAAAAGGCATTTAAAAAAACTCATTAGAATGCAAAAGGTACTGTACATTCGAAGCATTGCTTATCATTTCAGGCATAAAGTTCGAAAATAAATGCAATTGGAATGAAATAAGCAGTAATATTTACATGTGACAGAAAATGATCGGTAAGTTCATCAAAAAATCAATGTCATTTCATGTCATGAAAATTAATGAACTGTTTTGGACACACAAGATGACTAAATGTCCACGGAAGTACCGCAAAGTCTGTACTATAAGACTAGTTCTACTTTAAGCAGATTGTAGTGCCATTTTTGTTCGAAAAATGGGAAAAAAGTTCAATTTTGGTAGAGTTCCAAGTTGTTTTAAAAATGAAGGCCAAATTATTACTGCATCTCTGGAACACCATATGCTGAATCAGAGTCAGTTTACGGGTCTGGTGTAAACATGAGATCATCTATTTCTATAGACAAAACATCATCCACTGTAGTCGGCGTCAGTTGGAACACCTCGTGTAGCAGGTCAATTGCACAGAGATGGGAAGCATCGCTTCCAGCATAAGTTGCCTCAGCAATGTTCGCGTCCGTTGTTACCTGTGTGCCTGTAGATCTTTCTCGTACCTCAGCAGCAGCCGGAAGCGTCTGTGAGATCTCAATGAATGCTGACATCAGGATAGGAAGCCTCTAGGGACAACACAGAGCATGGGCCGTTATCGGGACCAGCAGAGTATCAACATCCGTTGGCATTGCTGATGGAAATGTTAGACAGGTGTCCAACACGCATTCTTCACCGCATAGCAGGCATCGTAGAACAGGTAAGATGCAATCTTGCCAGATTGGTCTGAATGACAGGAACCAAGTTGTATTAAGGTCCCGTAGACGAGTCAAGCCCAAAAGCTTTACTATTTGCTCACGGCACTGTCGTTCAAGGAGAGCTTTCTCCATTTCGCTCGGAGTGATGTCTGCGAATAGGCTGGCCATAGCGCAATAGCAGGAAGAGAAATAGAATTCCGGCAACAAGTGCTAGAATTAATGGTATGCCACCAAACACCGAATGTGCAAAGTTCGGGATGATTCCGAGTATTGCTTGGAAAGGTGCTAACAGACCGGAGCAGATGCTCTTAAATACATG
Organism: Calotriton arnoldi; assembly: GCA_963921515.1. Classification (NCBI taxonomy): domain Eukaryota; kingdom Metazoa; phylum Chordata; class Amphibia; order Caudata; family Salamandridae; genus Calotriton; species Calotriton arnoldi. The sequence goes on along the minus strand of CAWUFW010006561.1, from coordinate 431,297 downwards.
TACAATTCCTGTTGTAACAGACATGTTGAAGATACGTGATATCATTTCTACGAAATGTATAGGGCAGTTTGTACGTATTAAAGTCTGTATCTCAGCCGAAGTCCTTGCTATTTGTAGATCATAGGTTTCTTTGGCCGAGGTCAAAGGCACTGTTTGCTGTAAAAGCATGGCTTTCATTCTGCTTAAAGTATCAAATATTATAAAAGAGACGTTCAGCGAAGGCCATAGAGGCGACTCCCTGACTGTGTCTATTGGGGGAAACAATACTTGCATACAGCAAGTGACCCTGGAGTTGACCGTTACTAGATATGGGATGCCTGGCAGAATGCCACAGCAGCTCTGATCATTCAACATGAGGTAACTCCCGTTAGAAAGTTGTACAAACGTTGGATTAATCGCAGCAGCTGGTGTACCCTGCAGATGGCAAGACAAATTTGCCACAGAACCATTACAAGCCCCGTGCAAGGAAATGTCCTGACATATAAGTGAACCGCTCAGTGCACGTTTACAGTGTGTACCGCTCAAAAACACTTCACGATCCCCACTCCAACATCTATATGTATACGGTAAATCCCAAGATGTCTTAATGTATTCCTTACCCAACCTTTCATATTTGCCTGCTTGCATTTGTCTGAGGCAATACTGAAACTGAAAAGTACTCACAGGTAATGTTATTTTGCCATGAATAAGCCATTCTGTAGCTGGTTTTTCTGCCACCGTGAATGGTAACTTTTCCAGTTTTTCAATGCTCAGCACTGTATACTTTGCTCCTCTTTGTGCCAGTCCGATCTGTTTATCAGTTAGATTGTATTCTGCAAACAGAGCCGTTGTGTTGATGAAACGCCAAGGCACATAGCCCGCTCGCAAAGATTGCAGCGTCCAGCTTAATAACACAATAGAACGTAATTGAGACTGGCCTTGTTGTAACATCGCCAAATCTTGTTCTAGTATGTCGATAGCAGAGGATACAATGCCATCCAATGAATATATTCTGGAGGACAAAGTTGTTAACCCATTGTCGACCACAGAGAGTGTTTTCTCTAAATTAATATGATCAAGTTCACGTATTCGTTCTGCAGCCTCCATCTGTGATACTTTCCATGCTTCATTATAGGCAGCATAAATGCCGGCATATATGAAACGTTTTTGATGCGATTTTCTTGGTCCAAGCAAGAATTCCCTAAGGTCTGTGTCCTCTTTAAGTAAGGTTAAGTGTTGTTTCACATCCTGTAGTGTAGATTTATGCAGCCAATCGAGGCATAGTTTCCCTACACTGTATGTTGTTACTACCCCCGGATGTTGTCTTTGGACATATCTTGGGTCTGGCCTGGTAATAGTAAAGCCCTGAGTTTTATTCAGGAATCTTTCCTGACAGTTATTCGTGTCTGTGGGCCAGATCAACCATTTTTTCCAATCAGGATTAGATCTGTTGAGTTGTAGTATATTGTCAACTGTCACCACTGCCTTTGTATCATTATCACTGGCAGGTGTTGGTACAGAAGGTTTGTTCATCTCCTTAATCTTGGCTAGTCCAAGACAAGAGGTTTGTTGGACAGTTTCATTCAAAAACATTATTTGTTCAGGGATGATGCAGGCTCTAAATAAAGCTTCTATCCCCTGCACTTGCCAATTTTTAGTACCCCACACAGTTTTTGTGTCTATTGTGTCTTTCCAAAAGTCGAAACCCTGTCTAGACAGTTGGGCATTAAATAATGCAGAATAAATCTGTTTTGTATTTGTTAACATAATTTTCAGTCCTGTCTTGTTTACATTTTTATAGTAAAACATTTCTGGATCAGATGTATTGTATCCTGAAAAATATGGAAACTTGTTAGCAAATGTTTTTGAACTACCGTATGGTGGTGTAGGACAATGCTCCCATTGGTTAAACATAAACACATTTCTTGGATATGCAGATTTATGCAAATAATGATGACCATAGTGGTTATAACAATACAGTTGTTCGTAGTCTGATGAACCCTCTAAACATTCATTTTTAGAAAATGCAGCAGATTTTTCTAGGTCAAACAATGTCAGTTACAGTCTCAAAGTCCCAATCATCAGAATAGGCACTGGACGTAATTAGATCACTTAGTGAAATTTTAAACAAATGTGGAATGTTCAATTGTTCCGTCGGACCGAAGATTTCATAATCTGTTTTGTCCCACACTATACCATCCTGTATAGGAACAGCTGTGATGTTCACTGATGACAAGTCTCTTGCTTCACGATGGGAAGATTTACGAGGTTTCAAAAGTACGTTTACGCCTTTTCCTTCAGTGTCCACATGGATGTATCTGCCACTTATAAGCACGCTCACAGTTGTTACCAAAGCTAGCCAGAGCAGGAAAACAAAAAGTCCAGATGTAATCCAGAGTTCAATCCATGGAGAAACCAAATAAGGGGCATATTATCAAGGGCTGGCGATATAATTATCGCCGCTTTAGCGTCCGTTTTCGGGCGAAAAGCGGCGATAATTATATCGCAATATCATCAAGGACACGCTAGCGCGTGTTTCCTTGATGTAGAGCCCGTTTTTTCACAGCCTCGCCTTGCATCGCTAATGAGATGCAAAGAAGGCGTGGCTGTGAAAACAACACAAGTTAATATCGCGAAGGCAGCTTCGCGATATTAACAAGGAGGTGCAGCGATAAAAGAAATCGCGCTACCTCAGCTTTAACTCAGGAATTTAACGTCTGTTAAATTCCTGACTTAAGCATACTTTTCATGGGAGATGGATTCTGCTGATACGACCACAGGGTCGTATCAGCAAGGTTATCGCCGTTTTCCATGGAACAACGCTGGAAAACCAGCGATGTTCCATGGAAAACAAGCTATCGCAGGAATAATTATCGCCATTGCGCTATGCGTTGTTAATACAGCGCTAGCATGGCGATAATTATCTGCGGTAGCCGGCGATAACTATTCTCACGCTGTGAACGGCCAGCGATAATTATCGCTGGCCGTTGATAATATGCCCCTAAGTCTTTTTCAGAAAGTGAAGAAAGTCTTGTACTTGCTGCTTGAATTTGAATGATGCTGGCGTCGTTTCAGGTTCACTGGGATCTTCTGAGAACGTATCAAAGTTAATGAAATAGCCAGAAGCAGTTCTATCAATTGTTGGAATTGCATCAGGATTTGTAGAAATCATTGGAACCAGTTCATCACTTGCCATGTTGGTGTAGACAGGTGTATTTGGATGAACTGTTAGTTGGTGTTCAAGAGGGATGAGTTCCATTGCATTGTTGCTTAGTCCTCCATCTGTTACAGCTGAATTCTCGATAGTTATCAGTCTTTCAGTCTGAACCTCTTGGATAGTAGCGAGAGGAGTGCGTTTGCTACTAGGTCGGAGTCCACGAGGCCTACTATTTAGTATTGGCCACATACTGTGGTTTGATGAGGTCGATGGACACAAATATTTTCTCCTTTCTTCCTGCAAGGGGCGACAGAAGTACTGTTCTTGTTCCTTGAACTGCTAGGACAGGTACTGGTTGTCTGTAAGAAGGTCCAAATTCCTTCTTGTCCGCAATCTTTTCTCTGACTAGATCCCCAACTTTTGGAATCCAGACAGGCCTTGCTGGGACAGCCGGTTGATCCCCAGTGGTGGTTGACTGTAGGAATACGTTGCTTTGTTTCGTTCTTAATTTGTTTAAGTCCTGTAAAACAGTCAAACGATCTTTGATATCAAAGGGTTTATTTTCCACCACTGTGCCTACGTGTTCAAGGTCTGGTACCCACATTCTTGTCCCAAATAGGACCTCATATGGAGTGACCACCCCTAAAGAACTTCTTGGCAGATTATTCAATGCACGTTGAACCCCACTAAGGTGTTTGACCCACCCATCACCCGAACCTAATACCCTAGCTGTTATAGACTGCTTTATGTCCCGGTTTTTCCTTTCCACAACCGAATTTCCCTCAGGATGGAATGGAGAGGAGTACCGCAATGCAACGCCCAGACTGGCCATGGCCTCTTTGTAAGCCCGAGAGCTAAACGCAGGACCCTGGTCAGAATGTAGTGTGCCTATTGCGTATATGCCGATAAAGACTCGCAAATCTTTTATAACAGTTCGAGCGTCAGCTGAGCGCTGAGGCCATAACCATAGGGACCTAGATTCAGTATTTGTGGGAATGCCTTTGTCCAGTAGGACGTAGGCGCGTAGATAGTCTAATGCTGTCTAGCAATGGTGTCTGTACTGGGTTGCCGCATTCGTAGCATGGTGTCTGGTGGCTCTCTCGCTGTAATTTACAGTCTAAGCAGTTGTTGATGAATATGTGAATTTCTGTATTCATTCCAGGCCACCAGTACATCTCTTTTAACGTCAAGATTGTTTTAGAGATCCCTTGGTGTGACAGACCCTCCCCCAAATGTGTTTCATAAATCAAGGCTGCTCTACGTTCCATGTTTGGAATTACCCTATCCCCCACTCCAGGGATTCGAGCAAAAGGAACGTTGTTCGCATCAATTACATAAGAGTACTTGAGTGGAAACTTTTTTGGTAACGCTGCACTGCTGCCTTTGCTTGAAGCTTTGACAGCCAACATTATCTCACCGTCTATTTTTGTTTTTGAACGAGTGATCGCAGCTACGGAAGCCGTCTGGACAGCCCCCTTTGCGGCTTCGTCAGCCAATGAATTCCCTGCAACGTGAACGCCATCACGTTGATGACTCAGTGTGTGAATCACGTGAGCCTTTGGTAGTTCGTTTTTCAACTGAACTACTTGTTCCCAAAGCAATTTGTGCTTTATTGTGCCACCTTTCGCATCTTTGAAACCATTTTCAAGCCAGTTTTCTATATATTCATTATACGACTGAACACAGTAAAAGGAATCGCACACTATTAGTGTGGGGAATTCTCGATCTGTACTTTCAAGTGCCAGTTTGAATGCTTGTAGTTCAGCTCGCTGAGCTGTACAATCCCCTAGAGATTGTGTTTTTGTGACCATAGGTCTGAAGATGCCATCTCGTATGCGACCTTTAACGATAGCACACGCTGCACTGTAAGCTTGCTTACTCCCTATTGCGGGTTGTGCGGATCCGTCAGTGTAAATTATAAATTCGTACTGATCGAGAGGCAGAATTTCAGTAGGCAGAGGACATTCTTGTTCATATTGCAGGAATGCTTGTGTTTTTAAATCGGGATCAAAAACATATTCAACATCTGTTGCAGCAAGAGAATTAACCCATTGTATCCATCTCGGATGTAATGCCTTAGCATTTGGAATGCTTGCTTTTGTGACCGCTTCTAAAGCTGGTACTGGGGTTACGACAATAATGCGTTTCCTTGGGCTAAGGCTCTTTCTTTTGCTACAGCGGTTTGAACTGCTGTCAGAATTTTTTCAGTGGAACTGAAGCGCATTTCCGCTTGTGTGTACAAATGGGATTTGTATGCAATTGGGATTTTGTCACCCTCATTGAAGGTTAAGTATGTGAATCCGCATTGACCCGAAATTATTCGGATCACCAAATTACGTTGACTTACACGTGTTTGTAAGTGATTTGTTGCTAACATGTTAGCCTGAAGTGAACGCAATATTTCTTTGTGTTCTTGTGTCCAGTTTCTGATCGAAAAATCAGGTTTGATTAATGCATAGAGAGGTTTAACCCATTCTGCATAATTTAGAATGTAAGTTCTTCCAAAATTTAGGAAACCCAGGATGGATTGTAAGTTTTTTAGCGTTTTTGGAGGTTGGAGCAGCGCACATTTTTCTAAAAAGTTAGCTGCCAAGCTCTTGCCTTCACTTGAAAGCTCATATCCTAGAAATAGGACATTGAGATGGGCAATTCTGGACTTTTTAAAGTTGAACTTGTAGCCCTCAGAGGCGAAACCCAATATAATGGTGCTCACCCTGTTCAAGTGTTTGTCCAGGTCATCGTCTGTCAGATATATGTCATCGACATAGGACAATGCCTCATTGTCATAAATTTGTAGTAACTCCGTTTCCCTCGCTGAGAATAAACCTGGGCTGTTCTTGAACCCTTGTGGGAGTCGACAAAAGTGACGCTGGGTCCCCATTATGGAGAATGCTGTTAAGTACCTGCTTTCAGGTGCTATGTTTTGACAAAAGAAACCATTTGAGATGTCTAATGTTGTTTTATATTTTTTACGCACAATGTTATTCATTAATGCTGTGCTATGTGCATTTTGTACTGCAAAAGTTTTAGAACAAGTGTTTAGGTGTCTGTAGTCCAAAACTAGACGATATGTATTGTCTGGTTTGGAGACAGGAAACAAAGGATTGTTCATTGAGGAGGTGCATGTTTCAATCACCCCTTGATATTCAAGTTGATCTAAGATCTCCCTGACCTGTTTTTTAGCTTCTTGCTTTATAGGGTACTGCCTTTGTGCAGTAGGTTCATGTTTCAGATGTATTTTATGGTGAGGTGAATCCTCATCCCATCCTACATGATTTTTATATAATGCTGGGGCCTGGGCTACTGCCCATTTCCTGGCATATGTATATTTTAGATGAATTGGAATATGGTTGGAGAAGGCAGGCATAATAATGTCCTCGCCATGTGGGCACTCCCTGACAAATTGTGGTGGCCAGTCTTTTTCTGCTAGAAGTATGTCATAGCCTCTTGATAGTCTTTCCCAAAAAAGTGCTTTCACCTGTCTAGGTTTGTCTCCCTCCATCCGGAGTGTTATTTCATATAACCTTTGTGGAGTACTAACCCTGGTGTCTACAGTCTCAACTGTGATGTACTCATTCAAGTCCACTATCTCCAGAAGTTCCTTCAGGTTCTGGCGAACTATTGTGACTTCTGCTGCACTGTCCAGCATTGTCTGAGCCCATTCTCCGGTGTTGAGTTGTGTTCTCAGTATTCTCGGCATGTCTGATCTTCAGACCTGCTACTTTCTTTTTGGAGAATTGAGGTTTTGTTTTATTTTTTGGAGCGTGTTTCGATTTCACGCGTTCTTTATGTTCTGACCGTCCTCTTCTTTCCGATGTCTGTGATGAGATCTGAAAGGGACAAGAGGAACGTGTATCAGTATCTTGATACCTGTCAGGCTTTCTCAAATTATCCCTATTCCTGAGGTCATACCTCCTTTCAGAGGGCTCCTTTTGAGGAGACCTACCTCGGGATTGAGAACGTTTCTCGTTTGAAATTTGTTTAGTAGACTCCCACTTCTTTTTAGAAGATGTAGGAGTTTGTTTAATTGAGTCCTTCTCAGGACTTTCAGATAGCTTCGGCTTCACTGGTCTTCCACCCAAACTATCTCTGCCTAATTCTGCATAAGATTGTTCTATTATTCTGGGTAGCTCAGTTTGATGTTCTGTAACATCGAATTCCCTTAATTTTTGTCGGATCACCACTGCTGCTGCCTCCCCTTTAATATTAGATAATATTATTGTTGAGACCTGGTCGAAATTTTCAGTAATTTCATACCTAGTTTTAGAGCAGGCTCTGCCCCGTATTCGTTTTGAATTTGTTTTAGGACATCAGGTATTACCGCTATTGACGGAATGCCATGTGTTTTAGTATAGATGGCAGCAAAGACTGAGCCCAAAGTGGTGCAGTCTTCCAGTTGTGGTGTGATCCCCATTGGTAAACTGATGGTTAGGATTCTGTGTTTCTCATACGGGCTAGTATTTGGAAATACTGCTTCGATTTGAGTAATTTTTTGAGCTATCCAAAATGGAATTTGCTCACGTTTTGTGGGCATTTTACCCATGACTGCGTATAGAGTCTGTGGTGTAATTTTTAGTGTATTCCCCTGGTGAGGGGTTTGATTTGGAATTGTTAATGGTTGCTGGACTGTAAAAGTCCGCATGACATATTGGACCAATTGTCTGTAGATTTTTATTAACTCTGTGAGTTGAGTAAGTAAATCCTCATCTGACATCTCTTCAATGTCAGGATGAGGTGTGTAGCCGGCTAGAATCGGCCATGTTGCTCCTGGTCTACCTAGTGGACCGAGCCTGGTAATGTTTTTGTGATGTTTTAGGGCGCCTTTAAACCAGAGCTGATGCTATTGGTATGTTAGTGGAATTTCAATATCCTCGAAAGGAATGTATTCCTCTGGTGGATCATCTTCTTTGTAGAAGTGAAACGTGTGTTACTGAATTGGATTCAGGAAATATTACCCATGAATAGAATACCTCTGTCTGAAAGGATTCATGTGCCTCAATCACGAAAACTGCTCTACCGCCTCTTGGTGGTAGGCCATGTTTTATAAGTTTTAGAGTAATGGCTCTTCTTAAGTTTTGATGGATGTTTATTACACCCTCCTCGGTTTCATTTAAACCGGTAAAGTTAAAAACTGCTGGTAGGGCTGGATCAGCCACAGCTACACCGTCTTCGGCGTCTTCAGTCATTTTCTTTTTTGAAAAATGTAGAACAAGTTTCAAGGAAACAAAGATAAGGTGCACAATATTTTGGAACACTGTATCCTTCAACGTTGAGCAAACCAAACAGCTAATATATAGGGTACTGCCCTATGTAGCCTTGGTGGATACTTAACCCTGCCCACTCCAGACGTCTTTTGGAGTATATGGGTAGGGGTCTATGAGAGAAAAAGGCACGGCTGAGTTACTCAGTATCTAACGTTGAATTACCGCCTTACCAAACCGTTGGGCGCCATGTAGTGTAGCTCCTATTTCCCTAATAGGCTCTGCGCATTGGAATAATATATCCTATAGGTTTGACATAGGACTAAGGTCAGTATGTCCCTATCGAGTATATTAAACTTAATTACTTGTGCCAGCTAGCTCAGAGGCCACTAGAAACTCCTTGACAACAAGAAGGGAGTAGTTTCTGGCAGCCGCAAAACATGACCACTGTGTTTCTCTTTAGAATCAGAACGTGTCCCAGAGTCGTGGAAACAATAGATAACTATTTCACTCAGCTCAATCGTGCATGCTTAGTTTTCTCCAAAGTTACACAGAAAGAACAGACGGGCGTTTCAATAAAAGGTTTATTGAACAGTCTTGTTTCTGGTGTAAGTAAAATGTGCTGTTACGATCACAAGACAGTATGCGAGATAAATAATGTACAGTGTGAGCAGTAGAAATAAATAATACTGCGTTAGCATTATCTTTTAGTACATATGCTGTACATAAATAACACAGACTAAAAATGCGAGTACTCATACGATGCGTTTCTAATCTAGTTCTACCCCAATGCACCTAACCTAGGTGTAGGACGAGGGATGAAGTAGGTGAAGTATTCCTTACTATGGTATACTAAGAGTATGTTAAGTCTAGTATGCCTAGAATGCCAAGAGTCCCTCTAGGTTCTAGTCAGCTCCATACCTGAAGAATGAGAGAGGTAGGAATCTCTTTGCCAGACTCGAACTCCAACACCCCGCAAGGGAAGTCAGATCACTGGAAGCTGGACTCGCTGCGTGCAGGGATGACAGCGTCTTCTCAGTGCGTCAGGCCGGGAAACGGGCTCCTCTGAAGTCGAGGTCTCCTCTAGTTTACAAGGGCTAGGGAAGGTATATTTATACCTGAGAGTACCTAGGAATGTTAGTATTGACGTGAGTCGGACAGCGAAAGACGTCATGAATGAACCCCCTAAGGAATAGTGGTTTATGCATAATATATGAGTCCTTGAAGAAATCAATAGTCCTGGACTAGGGAAACTCCCGCAGCCTAAGGGTCTGTTCTTCATGAACTCGTTGTGACGTTAGGGTGGACGGATGTCAGAGACCATGCCTGTATTTGGAGTGCACGGTTTAATGCCTAAATAAGGGCTGGGATTTTATGCCTATATAAGGGCAGGGCGAATTATGCCTATATAAGGACATGATACTGGAAAGCCCGTTTATGGACACCCTAAGAGGAATACAACAAACCCTTCGACAACAAAAAACAGCACTAAAGAAGCTGAAGTGGGCAGCCAACAGGGCATGTGAGGACAAGGTCTGGGTAAAGCTGTTCGCAGATATCAAGCATAATGACAGCGTAAGGTTCTAGGAAATGATCAACAAGCTAATGCACTGGAGCCACTCTTCTCCGAAATCAGGCTCTGCAGCATGATCCCGGCCTCGAGGAGAGGCATCCTTATATCTCCAATATAGAAAAGCGGGGACAGGTCCCTGCCAAAAAACTATTGTTTAGTTGCCCTCATCGACAACGAGGCAAAATATTTTGCAGGGACACTATTGGAGGTACTCTCGATGTGGGCAATGGAGAAAGCAATAATACCACTAAATCAAACTGGATTCTCAAAAACGTCCTGCTCAACAACCAATATCATGGCCATATCACTTATAGATAAGGCGAAAGCCATAAAACAGCATCTTCATCTATGCGTCATCGACTTCAGGGCAGCTTTTGATCATGTGGAGAGGGCCAGACTCTGGAACAAACTGGCATGCTGGGGGATTCCCCAGACCCTGTTGAACTTGCTAATTGCTCTCCATACGGATACATGGGTGCAGGTGAAGCTGGGAGAAGGAACGCATCTCTCAAGGCGAATTCCAACTAGCAAAGGGTTGCTCAAGGGGTGCGTCCTGGCTCCCACTTTGTTCAATCTGTTCTTGGCTGACCTGATGCTGGCACTCAGTATCTGCAACTCCCTACTCCCAGAGGCTAGCTGGTTTGGTGCTGTCGAACTTCCTGTATGCAGACGACATAGTCTGAGTCAGCCACACTCAGGTAGGTTTACAGCACCTCCTTACTACAACACAGGAATATTCTGACAAAAATGGATTGAACATCAACTTCGATACGACATGCACTATGACAATTAGCAACAACAGGAGAAAGTCATTGGCATGGTTCTGGGGCAAGACACGAATTCAGTCAGCAACAGACTATAAATATCTAGGGGTGATCTTCGACAAAGCAGGCGATTTCGTGCAACAAAGGGAGGCAATGAAAATAAAAAAGGGCTAGCACTGGCAGTGTCACTAAAGATCTAAAAACCAATACTAAACGGGCCATCGCTATCCCCGCTCCTCCGGGTAGTGCAAGCCAAATTGTTGCCAACAATAACATATGACAGTGAACTCTGGAGAGGCAGGGACCCTAGTAAAAGCATATAGATTCATTTTAGTCTACCAAAGTATAGCTCGCCAGCACAGATCAGGCTGGAGTTTGATCTGCAAAAGCAATATCTGGCGAGGCACGGAGCCTTCATAATCCTCTGGGGTAGAATCAGGAAAGCAGCCCTTGGCACTCTTAACTACTACTTATGGCAGGAGCTCCAACAGAGGGTTTAATCAACTTCGTTCAAGGAATCTCTGACCAGGACAGCATTGACTCAACTATGGGAAGCCCCAACCAGCCACTCCATGTTCAAAAATCAGTTTGGAAATCGATAAAACTCCTCTCATTAGTGGAAGATAAGGTGGTTTTCTCTGGCAGAGCTCATGTCTGAATGTCGTTGAACACCTATAACGCACCAGCTCCACAGAAATATTTCAGCCTAGGTTACTCCAGACGCAACAAGGAGCAATTCCTGACATCATCTGGGGTTGCTGCCCTGCTCATTGCACCTTCTGTAATGGCAGACAGAATCCATAACGAAGGACTGCCGCCTGTGTGGTACAGACAAGGAGGATTTACTGCACCTGCTATGCACTTTCAAAGAGCTGTTGGAGGAAAGATGACAACTATTGAGAGTTACATTCAACCAAAGAGGGATCCTCTCTCGGTGACAGGACATGCTGGCCTGCTCCACCCCTGTTGATCCACAACTGAACTGCCAACTAGTAAAATTCCATGTATTGGTGTGAAAGAAAAATCCAAAGGAGACACCAAGCTGTCCCGATTATGATCCTTTCGGGAACTAGTCTCGACTGCCTCTGCCATGGGACCATTGCTGAAACAGCAGCAAAGGCTGTGCACGCAGCACTTTAAGATTATGAACTCTTGTACTTGGCACTTTTCTGAACTTGGGGCCTAAGTTTGGTCACTGTTGAGGGTCTCTGATTTCCATGTGCATGCAGCACTTTCTGATTATGAACTCTTGCACTTGGCACTTTCTGAACTTGTGGCCTACGTTTGGCCGCGGGTGAGGGTCTCTGGTCTCCATCTTTTGCACAGCAGCTCCTCAACAGGACCTTCCAGGGCACCAATCTAGGCTGCCATTGGCTATTGCCCCATCACTGACATAAAAGCACTACTTGATCATGAACTCTTCCACTTGGCACTTTCTGAACTTAGGCCCCAAGTCTGGTTGATGGCGAGGGTCTTCGGTTCCCATCTTTTTGCAAACAAGCTACGTACCTGGACTTTCCGGGTTTCTGATCCTGGAGGCCTTGGTTATAGCCCCATTGCTAATACAGAAGCAATGGCCTTGCACTTGTCACTTTTTGGTTCATGATCCCCTGCACTTGGCATTCTCTGCAGTTTCAATGGGCACATCTGACACTTTTTGCCTCAGGATCCCTTGTACTTTGCACTTTGACACTTGTACACAGAGGTGGGGTGTAGAACGGGGGTCTATGTCCCCAGTTTATGCAAAGCAGTAACAAAGGGCACACTAAGCAGTTAACTTCTCACTTGGTCCAGTGAAAGTAAGAAGGAACACTGGACAGTATCTCTGTGCTACCTGTACCCACGCACCTATGAAATTTGTGTTTTGCCAATGTCCAAGGTTTCATTATTCTTGCTTGGGGCAAAATCTGCCCATGAGACTGATTCTTAACATTGCAACCTGGTTTTAATAGTACTCAAAGTTTTAACGCACAAATTTGCTTATGAGAATGACTTTTATCCACGCATCTGTGTCAAATGTTGATGCAGACTTTTAGAGTTTATGTCTTGTACTATTCCGGCAATGGCCTTTTAATAATCTTAGTTGGCCCGTGTTCACAAGAATGATTTTATTTTTTTACGTGTGTAACATGGTTTGTGTATGCAATTAATGTTTTATCCTCTGATGTTTTATTGCAATGCTTTTTAGTAACTATGCAAATAAATAAACTTGAACATCACAGGAAGGCTATTACAGGCTTGTGACCATGGGCACTGGCAGAAAGGCACATTTGGTTTAGGAAGAAAGAGGCCAACTTTCAATAAGTGGCATTTTCTGAAAAATAAATTCAAATCCAACTGTACCATTGAAGAGGATTTTACATTATAATTTACAATTCAAATTAGTGGAAAAAGTAATTCTCTATTTGTTCCCAGCCTTAAATTATCACGTATTAGGTGTAGTAAGGCAACCCAGTCTTGGTCTATGGAGAAAATAGCCTTACTACAGTGAAAAATGACTTTCGGAGTTTTCACTGTCAGGACATATAAAACATAAATACAAATGTCCTACTTTTTAGATAACATGCACCCTGCCCTATGACCCTTTATAACCTAACTTAGAGGTGGCTTATGAGTATTAAAAAAGAAGGCATAGGCCTGGCAAAAGGTTTATTTTGCCAGGTTGAAGTGGCAGTTTAGAACTGCACTACAGTCTGCACTGGCAGGCCTGAGGCAAGCTTTACAGTGCTATTTTAGTGGGTGGCACACAGAAAGCCACAGCCAACGAGTAGAATTTAATTTACATGCCCTGGGTACATGTAGTACGATATATTAGGGATTTGTAAGTAAATTAAATGGACCAATCAGCTTTATACCCATTTTACCATGATTTCAAGGAAGGGCAAACGCACTTTACTACTGATTGGCTGGGATAAAGTGCACATTGTCCTAAAAGCCAACAAAAACAAGTTCAGCACAGGAAAATAAAGATCTGGAGTGACTCTGCAGAAAGGTTCCTGTCCAACACCATCCCCTATCATAGCATATCTTTATGGCAGCTGGTATTGCCCCATTTCCAGCTGAGAGGGATGAAGGTTGTTATTCACCATCACCTTAGGCCATTGGGTTTTGTCCCATTGGCTGAGATCCATCACCCACAAACCAAAAGCATTTGATTTGCCTCGTAGTACTTGTGGTTCTGGGAATCTGAGGTTTTGAATTTGTCTTTGGATCCTGATACCAGATTTTATTTGCTCAGTTCCATCTGGAGAACATGTTCATCCAGTGCACACACTTGGTGCTGTAGGCACCCCTGCCCACTGAAATCCTGAACATGACTTGCCAGTTTGGAGATGCGGGCATGTGAACCACCAGCTCAAATTAGGCACTGGTTTGCCAGACAACCCTGTTGTAAGCCAAGCGGACCATCAGCTTTCCATCAGTGGTGCCCTTTCTGATGGAATGCTTATCTTCAATGGCCTGACAGAGTGCTGGCCCTCGGAATAAGGGCATCACGTTAGCTGCCCTATTGAAGGCGGATGGTCTGATGTCCTTTTTATCTGACCATCATAGACAGATAAACCTAGCCTTGGCAAAAATACAAATTAAACTAAAGACACAGCCCCTGCTTAAACCTAGGGAAAAAATTGACTGGGTTAGTATTTGTTTTTCAAAAACAAAATGATTGAGAAACGGCGGTCAAAACCAATGGTCCATCTTTTGTTTTGTGGCAACCTTTATCTTAACTGTGCTACTAATCTATGTAAAGAGGACCTATGTTTTTAGAACTATAGTTCAAACTGCATATTCAGGGCCTCATTTATGAGGTTTTGCCATAGGGCAGCGCAGCAGGCCTTACTGCTGCGCTGCACTACGGCAAAAGAAAAGGGCAGGAATGCACCGTATCTATCAGATACATCGCATTCTTGTCCTTTTCCCCTGCACACAATGGGCTGCTGTGTGCCAACGCAGGCACCTTTGCACCATGGTGCAAGGGTGCCTGCGTTGCGGGGATGATTATTTTTGTGCAGGAAGGGAAACCTTCCTGCACAAATACAATCACAAGAGGCTGTTTCCTCATTCTATGTGTGCTGCAGAATGCAGCACACATTGAAAAAGGAAAAACAAGGAGAAATAAAGATATTTTCTCGTAAATCCGGGGCAGGGTCAAAAAGCCATGGATGTTGCTGGGAACGCCCCTAGCAACACCCATTGCACGCCCCTTTAACGCAGAAAACTGCGTAAAGGGGACCATATTTATGAGGCAGAATTAAGCCCAAAAAAGTGGCTTAGTGCTGCCTCGTAAATATGGAGCAGGCTCCTGCGCCACGGAACGTCACAAAAAGTGACGTTCCAGTGGCGCAAGGGTGTATTGTGTAATCTCTTGTGCCAAATGGTATCTGAATTTTCAATTCCACTTCCATGCCCTGGAGTAAGCCTTGACTACTTGTCTTCACTACCCTTGTAGAATCAGGTGGAATGGAAAATGGAAAATCATGCTACCACCTGTGTACACCTGACTATATGTTAAGGGAAGCTTGCTCTTCTTTGTCACCCTAAACAAATTTCTCATTTTTCCGAAGCATTTTCGTAAGTGATTCGATTTTGGTAGCACCACCCTCCTCAAATCTGGAATAATTATTGCTAAGGCCAATGAATGATCTTAATTCATCTTTGTCCTCAGGACTAGGTGCATCCCTTAAAGCTTTCAGAAGATCGACTTTAGGTTTGATGCCCTCTGAAGTAATCCTGTGACCTAAATAATCAACTGCATCTGTCAAAAATCTATGGTTGTCCAACAAGACAGTCATGCCACATTCTCTAACACTTTATCCATAATCATGTTATGTTCTCTGACCGTTTTGGCAAAAACGAGCAAATCATTCTGAAAGGCTAAGACCCCAGTGACATCCTTAAACAAACAATACATAATTTTCTGGAACATGCTAGCCAATGAGGCTAGCCCATATGGCAATCTCAAATATTTAAAAGCACCAAACGGAGTTATGAAGGTAGTGAGTGATTGGGAATTCTTCTCCAAAGGCACTTGATGGTAAGCCGGTCAATATTACTGAAACACCTAGCATCACCAATAGTGGTCAACAATTCCTGAATTTTAGGTAAAGGGTGACAATCAAATAAAATGTTTTTGTTCAATAATCTTAAATCTGCACACAGTCTAATTTGCCCCCTTTTTTTCTTAGCAATAACAATGGCACTGACACACTCGGAGACATTAACAGGTTCAATAAACTTGCACTCACACAACTCTTAGAGATGTTTCTCTAAATCACTTCTCACACACAAAGTCATATCTCTGACCTTATGAGCTACAGGAATAGCACCCTCCATCAAAATGATCTCATGCTCGAATCCTTTCACAGTACCAATTTCATTGCAGGATATCGTTTAAGAATAGCATTTAAATCATCCAACTCACTTTCAACCAACATGGCTGGTGTCCCTGTTCCTGGTCTCAAAGTAATACCTAATTTACCCTGATCCACCCAGCCCATTATATCACAACCATTAATCGCCACATAAACTTTCATAACAATGACTCTTCCAGAAAAATACAGGCAATCTTCGAAAAACCCAAGAGTCCTAATCTAAGAATCCCCATATGCCACTGCTTTTATATCTGATTTCTACAACGTGACATCAGAACAATGCATTTTGAAAAGTAACTTCAGAAATCATAGTAACAGGTGAACCCTAGTCAGCCATAATTCTTAATATAACATCACCAATATGTACTTCGCAAAAAGGTTATATCTTACTCGCAGTTACACCTCTTTCATCTGCCACATCCACTGTCAAAACAACATTAGCTATCTTCTCCCCCAGAACTTGTTCATCACTCTCCTGCACACTATTAACCTTAACAGACAAAGTGCCATTAGCCTTGCACACCGACATAAAATGCCCCACTTTTTTACACTTATTAATTTTTTTTCCCTGAGCTGGACAATTGGCATAGTTACTCGTGTGTGGCGGACTCACACCTATAACACGTGATGGAACATGCTAAGGACTTTCTCGTTCTTTTCTTGTTATTTTTTTTTTAATACACACACTTTCACACACTCCTTATCACTCGAAAATACTTTCACTGATTCCACGGACTGCTCAATCCCTTTGGCAATCTTAATAGTATCATCCAATGGGAGATTCGTAAAACACAATAAATGCTCCTTCACTTTCTTAGAAGCACATATCAGTACTATTTAATCCCTAACATACTGGCCCACATTGTTTTTAAAACTGTATGAACTTGCCAAAATCGTCAAGGATGCTACATACTGATCAATTGTCTCAGATATGGATCGTTTCCTCAAATAAAAATGGAAACATTCCAAAATAATACTTGATTTCTCTGAAAAATTAAGGGATAGTAGTTTCTCTGCCTCAATGTACACATTCCAACTAGCGGAGTCCGTAGCCGCAACACTAGGTGGAGGCTGTAAAATAGGCAAATGATCAAAAATGTTTTGTCCTTCTGCCCCATGACAGTTAAAGAGCAAGGTTGCCTTCCTAGCAGGTGCATAGTTATTTTCGTCAATAGCAGCCAGGTAGTTTTCAAAAACATGAAACCAATGTTTCCATTCCTGTACAGGTTTCCCTGGATTAGGAACAAAGGTTGGTGGGTGTTTGTTGTACACTCCCTACAGTAGCCACAACAAAGCAGCTAGAGCAATAAAATTATAGCACGGTTGGTTGTGATGCTTGAAGACAGCCGGCTGATATCACTGCGAACGTTAGCAAAACCTTAAACAAAATTTGAAAAATGAATAAATATAGGGCCATATTATCAAGAACGGCGATAACATTATCACCGCTTTGCAGCTAAAGCGGCGATAAGGGGCTTGATAATATGCCCTATAGAATTCCAATAGAAGCCCAGGTTCTGGTGTGAAGGACATCAAACCTGGGCTTCTATTGGAATTCTATAGGTCATATTATCAAGCCCCTTATCGCCGCTTTAGCAGCAGTTTCCTGCCGCTAAAGCGGCGATAATGTTACCGCCGTTCTTGATAATATGGCCCAAAGTGTTTATCTACTGTCTTCTCTCTCCTTTTCTTAACTCCAAAACCTCTGCTTCAAAGCGCTAAATCTCCTCCACACGGCCAGGAAGCACTCCCGACACCACAGGACTGCAATGAGATGTGATAAGACTTCCAAGATGGCCACCAGTATGTCACAAAATTGATAGTGGAGCACTCGCTTTATGTATGAACAGGTTAGTTTGTAAAACTGACACTCTATTTAATGCAAATACAACAAAATGTATAGAACAATTTGCAATACTTATGTATTCCCTATACAATCAAAATTCCTGACTCATGAAACATAGTAAGTGTTTTATTCCTTACTTCGTCTTGATACAGTCACACAGTCAATACAGTTGTTCTGGTAATGTCAAATTACAAATGATTCAGCCAGTAGTGACAAATTACAGATGGGAAAATATCAGTCCCATAGTCATGTATTTTTGCTTGGCAATGACATTCATTTTTCTTGAAAATCCTCCTAAACTATCAAATTCATCCATGAAAAACCATAAAACAAAAAAGTGAAATAACTTGACCCTTTCAACAAAACCCTTGCGATGACAATTGATGGAGTAGATAAGTAAACAAGTTCTCCTCTATGGTGGCAAAGAGTGGGCCATGCCTACTCTCCAACAGTACCAAATGTGATACGGGCCATCAGAAAGCATGCACGTCTCTTACATACAAAAATGCTGAAAATCAACCGCTCCTTCAAATTGAAAGCCCTGGTAACTGCAAAATGAGACAACAAAACCTGAGGCAGCCAGAACATATTTCCATACACCAGTGGCTGAGACTTACAGGCTGAAGAAATACCCTATAAAAACACCAGAAGCCCAGAATCTCACTATCTGGACCTGCCAACAAAGTGTTGTGTAGTTTCCACTAATCAGCAGGAAATTTGTGTTTGTGGACAACATAAACTTTGGGACCGTGACAGACTGAATCCGTGCACCACTGCTGGATATGTTGTCCCATAGACCAGCTAACTCACAGTGCCACCATAAGCCCTTCTAGCTTAGACAGAGAGCAAACAGTTGTGGCAACCACTGAACATGACAACTTTGTTTCCTCAGGAACCGTGGTGAAAAATCTAGAACCTTTCGCTCACACACTCTTTTGCTCAGAGAAATATACAAAGAATACACAGAGGGACGTTTTCAAAATTTATTGAACCAACATGATTCTTATATAGAATATATGTGCTGCAATGATCAATAGACGGAAGCAGACGAAAGTTATAAGAAGTATCAGGACAGTGAACAATACAAAAAGTTCCACCATTGTGCTGAAACATTGTATATCTGGAAGCATATGTAATGTTATAACAATATTGCATACTCCTCCTATGTGAGCCCTAACCTATGTGTCTAGGGTGTATGGTTATGTTCTGCCAAGAATCACCTTACTGGATCATCCAGCCCCATTACCTTGTGGTTAAGACTTTAGGACCCCGTCTTGGTCACGAGATGGACACCCCTCACGGAGAGGTTAGTCAGCTGCTGGGCAAACGCATCAGCCTGAGCCCTCTCGGTGTCAGCAGAATTGTCTTCTCTGACTACACAGGGAAACAGATGTTTTTATTGAAAAAGGCATCCTTGCCTTGGGCTGAGATTGTGATCAGTTTGCCCTTGCTTGTGTGCTGCAGATAGCTGTGTCGCCATATGAAGAGATTGGCAAACACATTTGCACAACCTACGTGTAGGTCTTGTACATAGTGCCAAGGCAATATAATAGTGTTCTTGCGAAGTTGACTCGTGTAAGCAAGGTCGATGTTTCTAGGAAACTTCCCCAAAGTGTCATGAATGCAAATGTGTGTCAAATCTTGATTATCACAAGTGAAGGCAACGTTAGGAAAAGCCCAGTGTTCATGTAAAATTGCAAGGTTTCCTTCTAGGCCTAACTGGGACACATGACAACCACTCCTAAGACATAAGTCAACTAAGAAGCTATCTAAAGTAAAAAAAATCCTACTCCTAAAAATGCAACAGCATATGTAAAGGAAAAGGATAAAACAATCCTACATGAAAATGTTGATAAAAGCACGTAAAAGAGGCACTCATGCTATTTTGAGACCCAAAGCACAAAGAAAGTCAAAATTTAAAAAATATAAAAGCTACAAGAGGTCAATTTAAAATCAATTTGGTATATTAAAATCAGGTTGAATGAGAAGTTCCCACCAAACGGAAGAGCCAGATGTTTATGTGTTCCGAGTGGTAGACGAAACATTTCTGTTCCCAGCGTCTGCAGATGATGATCCCAGAGGTACACCTCGGAGCAAGTTGATAGAGCAAGTATGTTCCCATCCACCCCCCACAGCAGCCGTTGCAGAAGAGAAACCAGCTGGTTGGTGTTCCGTCAAGCCAGAGCCAAGATCTAATCCACCAGGTGCAGAAGCAACCCTGGGAGGTTCGTAGAATGCGGTCAGGAGCAATGAAATACGCAAGGAACAGCTATACAAATGGGCCTTTAGTGGGTCCAACAGTGCGTGTATGTCCGAAGGTTCAACCATTTGTGACTCCAAGCACAAGTACAGGGCACACTCGTAAGTGCACAGGAGATAGTGGAACATGGGCTGCATGCAATGAAGCCATACAGGCCGGAATGACAGGAACCAATACTCATCCAGTTCTCGAAGCACAGATACAGCAAAGCAATGCATCATGCGTTCACAGCACAACAGGACGTGAGGCAGTGCCAGCTCCATTTGATCCCGAAATGGAACATCCATTGTGGAGCAAAAATATTAAAAGCAATATCCCTGCACTTAGGAGGAGGACCAGTGGAAGACCTCAAAAGATGTTTCAGAAGACGGAGTGGTTAAAAGATGTAATGACTCCAAACACTGTCTGGAAGGTGCTAACCATACTAGAGCCTATACCTTTGAAAAACCCCACTATTCCAGTCATACTAGACATGTTAAAAATATGATGCACCAGCTCTCCAAAATGCAGTGGGAAGTTAGTGCATCTGTATTTCTGAAGAAGACCTTGCCACCTGAATATCAAACATCCCCTTAGTAGAAGTTAAGGCCACATATTTTTGAAATATTAAGGCTTCCAGTTTTCTCAGGGCGTCAAAACACATTTTCCTAAGATTAATTGAAGGCCACAGCGTATCCTCTCTAACTGCATGGGCAGGCGAAAACAGGACTTGTGTGCAAAAAGTAACAATGGAAGACATGGTCACCACATAGGCAACCCCTGGTTTCATTCCACAGCAACTTTGATTCGTCAACATCATGTAACTCCCATTCGAGAGTAATCTGAAAGTTGGACGTATCACATCCGCCGGGAAGCCTTTCAAGTAGCAAGATAAGTTCACCACAGAGGCATTACATGCTCCGCTTAACCAAACATCTTGGCATACTAGGGACTCACTCAAAGTATTCTCGCAGTCAGAACCACTGAGAAAAACGTCAGTATCCTTATACCAACACTGGAATCTGAAGGGAAGCTTTCAATGTTCATTTATGAACCCTTCACTTAAGACTTCATATCTGCTCACTTGATGGTGTTGTAGACAGTACTGAAAGTGGAAAGCTGAGAATGGTAGTTTAATGCACCCATGGATTATCCAATCAGAGGATGTTGTTTCAGCAACAGTAAAAAGTAATTTCCCTAGTCTTTCAATATGTAACATAGTGTATTTTGCAATGCTTCCGTGCCATAACTATCGGTTGCTCTGAAAGATGGTATGGTGAAAACAGGTTTGTAATGTTAATGTGGTGCACGACACGCGGCCAGAACGTAGTGTCTGTAACGTCCAGCTCAAAAAATAGACCTTAGTTGGGACTGTCAGTGTTGTAATGCAGACAAGTCTTGTTGTATGACATCTACTGTTGATGATAAAATGTAACCCAAAAAGTATATTCTGGATGATAAGGTATTCATACAGTTGTTCACTACTGCAAGCGCCTGTTCTAAGTTGGCCCTGTCGATCTCTCGTAATCTTTCAGCAGCCTCCTTTTGAGATATTTTCCATACTTCATTATAGATGGCATAAGAAATGCGTTTTTGATGTGGTTTTCGAGGACCCAATAAAAAGTCCCATAGTTCCAGGTCATCAGATAAAAGGGGCAAGTGCTGTTGTACCTGAGACAGTGTTGAGGTTTTTAGCCAATCAAGGCACAACTTCCCAACACTGTAAGTTGTCACCACCCCAGAATGTTCATTCTGCACATATCGAACGTCAGGCCTATTTGCTGTAAATCCCTTTTTGTTACCCAGGATTCGAGCCTCACATTTGTTTGTGTCTAATGGCCACACTAACCATCCCTTCCAATTGGGGTCTGACGAGCTATGCTTACTCTTACACAGCATGGTATTTATGGTATCCTCATTGTATTGTATTAATCGCTGCCAATTCTAGAATCATGCATGGATGGGAAGCCGTGGTGTGTTCACATCTTTTATCTTGGAGAGGCCAAGACATGTTGTCTGTTACACAGTTTTATCCAGGAAAATCATTTATTGTGGTATTAAACAGGCTACAAATAAAGCCTCAGTTACCTGAGCCTACCAATCCTTAGTCCCCCAGATAGACTTCACATCTATTGTGTCCCTCCAAAAGTCGAAACCTTGTACAGAGAGCTGAGAAAGGAAAGAAGCAGAGTAAATCAGTTTTGTGTCTGTTGACATATTTTTCTTTGCAAGTGACGGTGCGAGCCTATAATAGAAAGAGGCCGGGTCAGTGATGTCATACCCTGAAAAATTATCAAACTTCTGTGCAAATGCCTTTCAACTATGTCGTGGTGGTGAAGGGCAATGTTCCTATTGTGTAAAGTAAAAATGTCATGAGGAATACTGACTTAGTGTAAAAAAATTATGTCTGTAATGTTGAAAACAAAACATCTCATCATAGTTAGCTGTACCATCATATAACTCATCAGACGAAAACACAGTTGAATGCTCTAGATGTTCTAGCATGTCATGTACTGTATCAATGTCCCAATCATCAGAAACAGTACTAGGGGTGATGATATAATTTAAAGAAATTTTAAACAAATGTGGAATTTGTAAAAGTTTAGTGGGACCATCCACATCAAATGATACAATTCCATCCGGAAATGGAACAGCTGAAATGTTCACAAGGGAAAGGTACCTTCGCTCATGGTGTGATGATGCATGTGGTTTTAGAATCAAGTTTACCATTTGTACTGCAGAGCATTCTGGTATGAAATGTCCATTCAGAAGAAGAACGGACACTGTCACAAAACCAATCCAAAGGACCAGGAAAAGTAATGCACTTGTAATCCAAAGGTGTAACCATGGAGAGACAAAGTATGTTCTTATCAGCCAAAGATAAAAATACGCACCTTCAGTTCAAAAGGTAGGGATGGTGGAGGCAGAGGTTGTTCCGATGTGTCGGAGGAGAAGTCATCAAAGTTGATGAAGTAGCCAGAAGCCGTTCAGTCTATCCTTGGTAGCCACAGTGGTCCAATAAACACAAGCCAGTGGCTTGTTTGAAATCAGTAGTGGTTCTGTGGTGGATGCGCCACGGTGGAACCCTTCATCTGCTGGCAGATGTAACATCTAAGGACAAAGTCCTTGGTCTGTTTGTAAAGACCTGGCCACCAATAGCGTTGCTGCAATAATTAAATTGTAGCAGCCACCCCTGCATGTGCAGAATCCAGACCCTCATATGCCGCTAGAATTAGCACTATTTTGTGATCACTGTTTGGTATTACTCTATCCTCCACTCCTGGAATATGAGCATAAGGTGTATTCTGTGCATCTAACTTGTAGGAATACTTGAGTGGAAAACCTTTCGGCATGTGTGTGTCATTGTGAGCTGCATTGACGGCTACCATGATGTCTCTGTCTATCCTCGTACTAGAACGAGTGATTGCAGCAACTACGGCAGTGCGAACTGTGGCTTTTGCTGCTTCATCAGCCATATAATTTCCTGTAACTTGACTCAGTCATGGAATTCCCTGCAACGTGAACGCCAACACGTTGATGTCTCAATGTGTGAATGGCATGAGGCCGTGACAAGCATTCTTTCATCTTTGCCACCTGTTCCCAAAGCAGCTTGTGCTTCACTGTGCAGCCTTTTGAGTCTCTGAGTGTCTGACTCCAATAATGCATATATTCATTGTATGACTGCACACAATAATACAAATCACACACTATAAGTGTGGGGAATCCAGCATCCGTATTCTGTAGTGCCAATACTAGAGTCTTTAATTCTGCCAGCTGTGCAATCACCTAGTGACTGGGTGCAGGTTTTCTTAGGATGGCATTCTCCATCATGCATACAACCTTTTACTATTGTGCATGCTTCTGAGTATTGGTGCTTTATGCCTATGGCAGGCTGAGCAAAACCATCATTGTAAATGATGTAGTCGATCTAGAGGCATTACTTCATTAGGCAGAGGCTATTCTTACTCATACTGTAGAAAGGCTTGTGTTTGTAGTGTAGAATCAAATCTGTAATCTACGGCAATATATTTACAAGAAAGTGACGCAGTGCTGCACCGCAAGCCATTTGGCTGAGCTGCACTGCATCATCTTCAAAGCACATGGATCCATCATATTTACAACAATATGTCACAACCCTGTGCTTTCCCCTGCTCTGGTGCACAATTGGCTTCCATGCGCTAACGCAGGTACCCTTGTGCTATGGTAAAGGGTGTCTGCGTTTTAGGGGGGATTGTTTTTGTGCAGGAAGGGACACTTTCCTCCACTAAAACAATCATGTGATGTGTTTTCCTCTTTCTATATGTGCTGCAGAATGCAGCACGCATTGGAAGAGGAAAAAACAAGGAGAAATACAAGTATTTCTCCTCTTTGTGCCTCCTTACGCCTCCCCTGGGGAGGTGTAGGATTCCGACGCATTCCCAGGTTTACAAAACCCACAGCAACACCCATGGCACACCCCTTGCATGCAAAGTGCTGCGTTAAAAGGGGCCGTATATACAAGGCCATGAAAAGCCATGCAGGGTGGCTTTACGTGGTCTTGTAAATATGGAGCACCACACTGCACTGCTGGTGCTTCAAAAGAAGTGATGCACCGGCAGCGCAAGGGGCTTGTAAGTATGCCCCTACATCTGTTGCAGTGAGTGAGTTTTCCCATTGTATCCATCTTGGATGTAGAACTTTAGTGTTTGGAACGCTTGCTCTGGTGACCGCCTCTAGAGTTGGTACCGGGGTCATGACAATTATGCATTTCCCTTGAACCAGGGCTCGTTCTCTCACTACAGTAGTCTGTACTGCTGTCAATATTTTTTCAGTAGGTGCAAAATGCATTTTTTATAAATGTGATTTATATACAATTGGTACTGTGTCACTTTCATTGAACGTGACATATATGTACCCTGATGTACCTGCGCTTACACGGATCATCAAGTTTTTTGTGTTTACACGCATATGTAGGGCTTTGGAAGCTATCATGTCTGCTTGTACGGAATGTAGCATTTCTTTATGTTCCTGCTTACAGTGTGTGCTTGAAAAGTCTGGACGCTTCAAGTCATAGGATGGTGTGACCCGTTCTGCATAATCTGGAATGTATGTTCTGCCAAAATGTAGAAATCCTAATATGCATTGTAATATTTTAAGTCATTGGAGGTTGAAGCAATGCAAATTTTTCTGAAAAATGGGTTGTCAGGCTTTTGTCTTCACTTGACAACTCAAATCCCAGAAATAGGACATAGAGGTGGATGATTTTTGATTTCTTGAAATTACATTTATATCCCATGTAAGCAAACCTCAGGATTATGCGATATACTCTAGTCAAGTGTTCCATATTGACATCATCCGTCAAATATATGTAATCAACATAGGACAATGCCTCATCATCAAGATTGTCAAGTAGTTCTGTAACTCTGGCTGAGAACAGCCCACGGCTATTTGTATACTCTTGGGGAAGGAAGAATATTTTCTGAGAACTGAGCTCACTGAATGCTGTCAAGTATCTGCTTCCAGGTGCTATATTTTGGCAGAAAAATCCATTTGAGATTTCTAGTGTTGTTTTGTATTTCTTCCGCACAATGTTATTCATTAGTGGGTGCCCTGTGCGTGTTTTGTACTGCAAATGTGCAAGTAGCTGAGTTTAAATGTCTGTAATCCTATACTAGACGATATGAGTGATCCGGTTTTATGACTGGAAACAAAACATTATTCATGGAAGAGGTGCAACTTTCTATTCCACCTTGGTCCTCAAGTTGTTCTAGGATTTCTCTAACTTGTTGTTTAGCTTAGTTTTTTATTGGATATTGTCTTTGAGGTTGTGGGGTCGTCCTCAATGGAATGTTATGATAAGGTGAACCGTCATCCCACCCCACATGGTTGTGGTATAACGCAAGAGCTAGTGCTAGAGCCCACACGTTTGTGTATGAATGTTTAATGATTCTGGAAGAAGGTCGGAAAAGGCTGGTAAAATTACCATTTGGGCAACCCATTACAAAAATCTGGTGGCCAATCCTTCTCGGCCAGAATAATATTGTACCCTTGAGTGAGGTACTCCCGAAAGAGGGCATTAATAAACCTGGGCATGTTCCCCTCCAACCGCAGTTGGATTTCGTATAAACAATGAGGAACACTTACCCTGGTATTTAGTGTTTCCACAGTAATGTACTCACTTAGCGCTACTGTCACCAGACAATCCATCAGGTTTTGTTGAACTGTCATGACTTCTGCTGCACTGTCCAGCATTGTCAATGCCCATTCACCATTCAGAAACAGGTCCTCAATATCCGGGGCATGCCTGATCTTAAGTCTAGCTACCTTCTTCTTTTTGAATTGAGGTTTAGATGTTTTAGGCTTTTCTTCTTGCCTAATAATGTAGTCAGACGAGAGTGGTGAGTCCTTTCTTGCTTTCACGTGCTCTTCTGATCTGTGCTCTGACCGTCATCCTCTCTCCGAACATTTATCGGATGAATCCTGGAAGGAACGAGACAAAAGTGTATCAGTATCCTGATACCTGTCAGGCAGATTAACATTATCAAGGTTCCGCTAGTTTTTACGTTTCTCAGTGGATTCCTGAGTAGGAGACCCACCCCACAATTTTATTTTATCTTTGTTTTTCTTACTATACCACTTCTTCTTTAGCAAAAAGTCGGTGCCTGCTTAGAGTTATCCTTTTCAGAATTACTCTTTAACTGTGGTTTCCCAGGTATGGCTCCCAAATTATCTCTACCAAGTGTAGCATAAGTTTCTTCCATAATTTTAGGCAATTTGCACTCCGCTGTGCATAAGTCAAAATCCCTCAAGCGTTCGCATATAGCTAACGCTGCTGCTTCCCCTTTAATGTTGCTCAACATTATAGCAGTTTCATCCCCAGGTCCAGGGTAGGTGCTGCCCGTACTCATTCTGGATCTGTTTCAGCACTTCAGGCAGAACAGCCAGAGAAGGTGTACCATGTGTTCTGATGTATACTGCAGCAAAGACCATACCCCAAGTTGCACAGTCCTCCACAGAGGTAGCCATCCCCACTGGGAAGCAATTTGTCAATATTCTATGTTTTTCCTGTGGGCCTGTATGGGGAAATACTGCTTCAAGCTGTTTTTTTTTGTGCAATCCAAAATGGAATTTATTCCTTCTTGGTGGGAACGTTACCCATAACTGCATTTAGTGTTTGCCCGCTAAGGCCTGGTGTAACCAATTGTGGTGGTGCAGCTTGAACAGCCTGTGCAGGAGTAAGTGTTAATGTTCGCATCACAAACTGTGAAAAGCATCTGTATATTGTTACTAGATTATTGTATAATCCCCGCATCTGAGCGGCAGACATATTATTGATACCCGGATGCGGTGTGTATCCGACTAGAACTGGCCATGTCGCCCCCTCATTGCTGAGTGGGCCCAGTCTCATGTTTTCTATAGTGTAGGGTAGGGTACGTTTAAACCAAATAATTTGTTCTTGGTAAGTGAGTGGAACTTCTATTGCCTCTTATGGAGTGTATTCATCTGCTGTTTCATCCTCAGTGTTTGATACTCGTCTTACAGCATCTGCAGCTGGGAATGAAACCCAAGAATAAAACACCTCAGTTCTATATGCTTCATGTGCCTCTACCACAAAGGTAATGTCCCCACCATCTAGTGTGAGACCATTTTGTAGTAGCTTCTGAGTGACTGCCTAACTGCAGTTTTCAGTGATGTTTTGTGCCACGTGTGTGAAAATGAAATACAGAGTAGGCTATCACAGTGGGAATTAGGGGGCATATTAGCAAGACCAGCGATAAAATTATCGCCGTTTTAGCGGCAGGAAACTGCCGCTAAAACGGCGATAATGGGCTTGCTAATATGCGTTATAGAATTCCAATAGAAGCCCAGGTTAGATGTCCTGCACATCTAACCTGGGCTTCTATTGGAATTCTATAACGCATATTAGCAAGCCCATTATCGCCGTTTTAGCGGCAGTTTCCTGCCGCTAAAACGACGATAATTTTATCGCCGGTCTTGCTAATATGCCCCTAGATTCTTTCAAGCTTAACATATCAACATACAATACATAGAATATAACAACTCAGCTGAGTCGGATATTCCCTACCACAATGGACATCTCCGGGTGGATGGAGTGTAGGGGTCTGTGGGAAGGAATGATTGAACTACTCAGTTGATCCATACAAAGTAGGACCCCAACCAATGTTGGCGGCCCCATATCGTGTAGTTTCCACTAATCAGTAGGAACTGCATATCTGTGGATGACATAAACTTTGGGACTTTCCAGACTGATTCTGTGCACCCTCACAGGATATATTGTAACATTGACCAGCTAGCTCACAGTGCCACCATAATCCCTCCTAACCTAGACAGGGAGCGAACAGTCCTGGCAACCACTTAACATTACAATTCTGTTCCCTCAGGAACCGTGGTGACAGATCTATAACTTTTGCTCACGCACTCGTGCTCTCTTTTGCTCAGAGAACTATACAAAAAAAACACAGTGGGACGTCTTCAATGTTTTTTGAACCAACATGATTATAGAGTAAAGAATATATGAGTTGCAATGATCAATAGACAGAAGCAGACGAAAGTTATAAGAAGTATCAGGACAGTGAACAATACAAAAAGTTCCACCATCGTGCTGAAACAACGTATATATGCAAGCATATGTAATATCATAACATTCTGGTATACTCCTCCTATGCGAACCCTAACCTACGGGTCCAGAGTGTATGTGTATGTTCTGCCAAGAATCCCCTTACTGGATGATCCAACCCCATTACCTTATGGTTAAGAATGTAGGACCCCGTCTTGGTCACGAGCTGGCCACCCCTCATGGAGATGTTAGTCAGCTGCTGGGAAAAAGCATCAGCCTATAGAGACCTCTCGATGTCAGCAGAAGTATCTCCTATGACTACACCCAGAAAGAGATGTTAATTTATAGAAAAAGGCATCCTTGCCTTGGGATAAGATTGTGATCAGGCTGCCATTGTCAGTAGGCTACAGATAGCTGTGTCGCCATATCAATCAATCAATCAATCAGGAGCTTATATAGTGCGGCTACTCACCCGTGTTGGTCTCAAGGTGCCATATGGATGAGAAAAACAAACACATTTACACAACATGCGTGTCGGCCTTGTACATAGTGCCAAGGCAATATGATAGTGTTCTTGAAAATTTGACTCGTGTAAGCAAGGTCAATGTTTCTAGGAAACTAACCCAAAGTGTCATGAATGCAAATGTGTGGCAAAAGTCGATGTGACAAGTGAAGGCAACTTTAGGAAAAGCCCACTGTTCGTATAAAATGGCAATGTTTCCTTCTAGACCTAACTGGGACACATGACAAAAGAAGGTGGGATAAAAATATACAGTCCATAGGAAAACACGGATGCAGAATGACATAATGAATAACAGAATGTTAGATGAGAACTGCACTAGCAGAACATTTTAATCATAGTGATGAACCCCAAACCCAGGCACTAATGCCCGAGTAGAGGACCATCAATGGCGTACACAGAGAGCAGAACCAGGCAGTATTTGTCAACAGTCCACCTGGTACTCTTGAAGACATGAATGGCTGCCTCAGATGCAGCCCCAGGTATTAGATTCTATTGTGAGGATTGTATTCTAGCGGAACATCGACTTAGAAAGGCTTAAAAATGAGCACAGAGTGTACTTTGCTTGTGGACTCCAGAGCTGTCAAAAATAACAGTAGAGATGGCATTCTCAAGCTACCTCACAAACCATAAGTCTGGTTAATAATTCATTATTACAATCTGTTGCTTGTACATACCAATACGCAGCCTTAAAGAGCTGATAGATGCCTCATTATCCCACCATAACAGCACATGCCATGCCTGTTTCTATCTCTGCAGAATTTATCAAAGTGCTCTCTACTGTGACATCATATGTCGTCATAGTGCGCTCAGCATCTGTTTTCTACACAAACCTGTGTTCTAAGTGGACGGTGGCCTAGAGGTGACAAGAGTGGCGCTTTAAAATGTCACCAAGCGTCACATATGAACCCTGGGTATCTTGCGCTCTCACGTACACCAAGCCTGACTGGTGCAAGTAAAGAGGGCAAGGTGTGATTCATTGCCATAGATTAACATTGCCCCCACAGCACACTCCCTAATGTTCACATGCTGAAATCTGGGATTTGGTACATTTTTCTAAGCTTTTTTATGATTGCGCTCAATTTATAACTTTTTGTGGCTTCATATTTGCGGGTTGCATGTGTTGTGATATGCTTTACTATGGCATGTTATTAGGCTAGCTCGTGACCATAGTATTTTGTGAGCTCATGGATTGTGATGAGCTCACAGGTAGAATGTTGTAAGGGCATTCTTGGGAAGGACAGATGAGAAGGCAGTCGCTGTCAACGTTGCTGGTGCATGGTGTTTGAGTTTTGAGAATAAACCTCTTGACCTTCACTGCATGTCGTCTGGTTCATGAACACAATTATTTTGGTGACAAGGATGGGATTGAGAAGGTTGAATTTTCTGATTGGGTGACTCCTCTCGTCGTGGCAAGGAAGGCAAATGGTTGCATCCACATCTGTGTAGACTTAGGAGAGTTAAATAAGAACATTTTTGTGGATATGGTCCCTGTTAGACCTGTCAGCCCTAGGGTGGTCTTGCCCTGTTTTTTTTTTCCCTTTTGCGCCTCATTTTTGCCACCATATTTTTACTGGACCTAGGTCTCCGGGCGCCTTGCCACTGCTGGTCAGTGCTGAGGTGCAGGTGCTCTCTCACTAAAGATGGCTGCCACAGGCCCCTGCTACTGCAGAAGGGCCTTACACACATACACGCTAGTAGCCAGGGTCAGGCTGGGACATAGGGATACAGTATCCATCCCGTCCCCGCCTCTGGGCCACATAGCTAGATAGGTGGAAGGTTCCAGAACCTTCCGGGCTGTGGGAGGAGTTATGTTTTGCCGCCTTTAGGAGGGTCACCTGACATAGGGGTATAAGAGGCTTGGAGGGAAAACCTTTTAGTCAGTTAGGTTGGAGCACCGCTGAACCTGGGAGAACCTGCACCGGAGTATAGGCTTTAGGGCCTAGGGGGGAGACCTACACTACTGCTGCTGACAGGGCTGAGGCCCTGCTGAAGTAAGATAGCTGAGGAACGCCCACCACCCACTGACCTTGCCCAGTGTGAGGGGACCCAGGGAACCACCTTCAGCGTGCTGGGAGGAACATCAAGCAACCCCAGAACCACCAACTCACAAACCCCCCTCATAAGAAGAAGAACTTTCTGACAAGAAACGTTTGTCACGGACATTATACTAAGCCACTTCTCAGAAGAAGCTCATGACAAGATTCTGAAACCAAGTGTAACTGGAACCCATAACCTGACAGCCAGTCAACCCAGGCTGAATCTTCAACTGGGGATCACGAGGTAAGCGCCGTGCCCTAAGCGCTAGACCTTCACCCCCCTATCCATCCCTGCCTGCAGCTGGACTGTCCCCACGAACCCTTCCCACGCAGCCCTGCTCATAGGCTGCCAGCGCGCTCCGCGCTGTATCTTTCCTGACAGGAAGTTGCCCCAAGCCACTCACCTCGTGGCCACTCTCTGCTGCTGCTGCGGCCGTCGCCGTGTGAGGAGCGCTGTGAGGACAGCCGAGGTACCGCCGAGTTTGGGGTGGTGAGGTGCGCCGTCCGCGCCCTCACCGAAGCTTCCCAAATCGCCCCTGAGATCACCGCAGGGCCCGAGAGCCCTACCGCCGAAGTCGCGGCCGAAAAGGACGCCGCCGCAGCCCAGGAGGGCCGCGTGAAGAGAACTGCTGCCTTCCTAGGCCTCGAGGCCCGCTAGCGTCGTTGCCGTGGGACCGGGGACGCCGACCGCATCATAGGTCGCGCCCCCGAGAAGGCCGCGACGTGATTGGCCCCTGCCGGAGCCAGCAGAAGAACGACGCCGGAGGGGCTCCACTGCCAGCGGGAGCCCCTGGAAGATATCCCAGGCCGCGCAGGAATTGGGCGGCGTACTCGGCCCGCCCCCCCCAGCGCGTACGGAGGTAGGAGGGACTCCGAGTGCAGCCGAGGGAAGCGGGAAGCCGTCCGAGAAGGACTGCCGGCTCCCGCTCCCTTTCCCCTCTGATACCGCTGACTCCACGGGGGCTGGAGGAGAGCAATACCGGCCCCCCAACGTCCTGCAACGCCGGCCGGAGGGCCGTGGAACTCGCTCCGGGCCCCGCCCCGCCAATCAAAGGGCTGGCCCGGGAGGGAGTCAGTCGCGTGGAAGAGCGACCAGCCACATCACAGCAGGTGAGCCCGGGAGGCCCCTAGGGCTCCACATCAAGCCCCTGGGGGCCGGGGGCCAGCATTCCCTGGGGGACTAACGAGGGAAGAGCCCTCCTTAACATTTTGTGTAAGGCGAGGCCCCAGTGAGGAGAGGGCCCAGCCTGATTTAACCCTGACCTCCCCTTGGAGACCCAGGGGTCCTCCACTATAGGGAAGCC
Organism: Calotriton arnoldi; assembly: GCA_963921515.1. Classification (NCBI taxonomy): domain Eukaryota; kingdom Metazoa; phylum Chordata; class Amphibia; order Caudata; family Salamandridae; genus Calotriton; species Calotriton arnoldi. The sequence continues at coordinate 398,749 of CAWUFW010006561.1, read as the reverse complement.
CCAGTATAACGGACATGTTGAGGGGTCCCCCTAGTATTTCCCTTAACATATTGTTACGCCTGCTTTACTAATTGTCTAGGCCTGATGAATATGCATATAATGAAATGTCCTTACCTGAAGGGAAGGTAATTCATGGAAGTGAACTCACGTGTACCCTGCCCAAAGTTGAAGTGTTTTTATGTTGCGGGTGTACCGGATTGGCGACGCCTGTGTAATGCCTATGGGGGTGCCTAGACAACTGCAGACCCTGTTGAGAATGTAACGTAAAGTGCCTAGTTACTCCTCATTTAATATTCATGAAGTGAATTGTATGTTTTAGGCCATATTTTATTACTGCACCCTGGGATCGTTATAGGGGCTGTGATTAGGAGATGATTCTACACTGTTGATGGTATTTTTAATAAGGATGTGCACCAGTTGAATAACGTAATGATTTGCAATGTAAAGGAAGTAATATGCCTCATCTGATGCAACCTTGAGTTACATAAAAGAACTTGATTTTAATTACGCAAGCCTGGTGTGGTGTCCTATTATTGCTTCGCATTTCTGAGTCAAGGTAAGAGTGTGCTGCACAACTGCCTTACACATTGCCTTCGCGTGCCTTCCCCGCTTTGCGCCATGCTACCGTAACGGACTCGGTAACCCCGTTTCCAACATTGGTGTTCAGCGGTGGGATAAGGACTGGTGTTTGTGCAGCACCCTACAGTGACTCAGTGTGCGCCGCAATTGGACACCTGGTGAAATGCAAGTACTAGGAACTCTTTTGTGATTGCCGATTGTGTTAGTCCTGCGTAAGACCTGCTACCTACAATTTAGAACCCCTTCCTTAAATTGTCTGGGACCCCACCTAGGAGGATGGAGTTTGAGTTAGCCGACCTAGAGAGGTATACGGTGACACAGCTCAAGGAGTTCTGCCTAGAGAGGGGGGTGGCCGTCAAGCGAGGCGCCAGGAAGGAGGTGCTTCAGAAAGCTTTGAGGGCATGGGTAATGGCCCACCCGGGGGAAGAGGGGAGGAGGAGCAGAGGGAGGCAGACGACCCAGGAGAACTGAGCCTACTGAACATTGACGTCAGCGAGAATGTGTTGCCAGGAAGACGTTCCAGGGCAGGCAGTAGTGCGTCAGGGGGAGTTTGTCAGCAGAGGAATTCGAGGACAGGAGGGAGCAAAGGCAATTGACATTAGAGTTGGCTAGGATGGAAAGGGAGCGAGAGCAGGCAAGGCTAGCCATGGAGGAAAGGAGGCTTGCACATGAGCTTAGCCTGAAAGAACTAGAGCTCCGAGCCTTGCAGATGGAGATGGAAGGCAAAGGAAATGGTGGCAGCGTACCTGCTGGGGTTCCACAGGAGCCCAAATTTTATCTACCCAGGGAGGTGATAGCCAGCTTTAGTGTGGGTGATGACATCGACAAGTGGTTGGCGGCGTACGAGGTAGCTTTGGTGGCCCATAGAGTTCCTGAGAGCTACTGGGGGAGGTCTCTACAGGTACATACCTCCACCAGTAAGGGACACACTTTTAACTTTGGATAAGGGGAGCAGACCAACTACCCTATCATGAAGGAGGCCCTGCTCAGGAAGTTTGGCCTCACCCCAGAGAAGTACCGCCAAAAGTTCCGCAACAGCCACAAGCTCAACACACAAAACTGGGTGGATTTTTATGATTATGCCCGGAAGGCATTGGAGGGTTGGGTGCGTGGCAGCAACATTGACAATTACACTGGGCTGTACGACCTGTTCTTGAGAGAGCACCTCCTCGAGAAATGTTTTCCGGAGCTGCGCCAGTACTTGGTGGACCGCAAGCTGACCAATCCTAGGGAGCTTGCAGAGGAGGCAGACACGTGGGTCAGCACTCGGGTGTCCCACAAGGGAGCCGGGGCAGACCCCCCGAAAGGTGGACAGGGGTTCCCCCAGAAGAAAGAGGGGGGAGATAAAAAGAGGGAGTTCTTTAAAGGTCCCCAAAATAGACCGCCTGGGAGAGGGGTAGGTTCCCCATCCCAATCTGGATTCCAGAAACCCACTTACCCTGACAGGAGTCAGCAGCCCAGAACTGTCCGGTGCTACGAGTGCGGGGAGGTTGGACACTACAAGGGGGATCCCCAGTGTCGCAAGAGAACCCCAGCCCCCACAGGAGGTAAGAGCCCCGGGGTGGCCAGTGTAGCGCTTGGGGAGGAGTTGTCCCTAGGTAGGGGAGGTGAGTGGACAGGCTTGACCTTAGTTTCCCTGGGGGATAGAGAGATCATCCCACGGGTTCAGGTACCCGCGAACACTGCCAAGTATCGGCAGAGGGTCCTGGTGAACGGGGAGGAGGTGGAGGCTCTGAGGGACACAGGTGCCAGCATGACGATGGTGAGACGTCAGCTGGTGTCCCCAGAGCAGGTGATTCCTGAGGAGTTCCACCCGGTTGTGATGGCTGATAATAGCCTGGGTCATTACCCTGTGGCCCAAGTTCCCTTTGAGTGGGGAGGAGTGTCAGGTCTGATGAAGGTTGCGGTGAGCCCTGCCATGCCAGTTGACTGTCTGCTGGGCAACGACTTGGAACATACTGCCTGGAGAGAGGTAGAGTTCAATGCCCATGCTGAGATGTTGGGGTTACCAGGATGGACTTGCGTTATCACGCGGTCCATGGCTGCCCGACAAGGAACTCAGCCCGGGTTGGAGCCTGAAATAATGGCCCAGCCCACTGCTGGACGAGGAGATGTCCGGGAGGAGACACCCGGTGAGATGGATGGGGAGCCCGCGGAGGTGACCCCGGAGTCCGCTGAGGTGGTTGGTTTTCCCGTGGGGGACCTGCCGACCCCTGCAGAGTGGCAGGTGGAAGGAGGGCCTACCCGGGAAGAATTTTGCCGGGCACAGAGGGAGTGCCCTACGCTTGAAGGCATACGGCAACAGGCCGAAGCCCAAGCAGCTGGAACAGAGACTGGTAACTACCATGTCTACTGGGAGGATGGTCTCCTCTACAGTGAGCCTAAGGCTCCGGTGCATGGGTCCTCAAGGGCCGTGGTGGTCCCCCAATGCTACCGAGCCTTTCTGCTAGAGTTGGCACATGAGATACCACTAGCAGGACACCTGGGCCAGGACAAGACGTTTGCACGTTTAGTCCCACATTTTTACTGGCCCAGGATGCGCGTCACTTCTGACACGTTTTGCAAGACCTGCACCACTTGCCTAGCGAGCGGCAAGACGGGGACTAAGGTGAAGGTCCCTCTAGAACCTCTCCCAGTGGTCATTACCCCTTTTGAGCGAGTAGGGATTGACATTGTCGGGCCGTTGGATCCGCCGACTTCTGCTGGGCATAGGTTCATTTTGGTGCTAGTAGACCACGCCACCCGGTACCTAGAGGCAATCCCTCTGAGGACCATCACAGCACCGGTGGTGGCGCGGGCCCTCATGGGGATTTTTACCCGAGTGGGATTCCCCAAGGTCGTGGTGTCAGATAGGGGCACGAATTTCATGTCGGCCTACATGCAGGCCATGTGGAAGGAGTGTGGAGTGACCTACCGGTTCTCCACTCCTTACCACCCCCAGACGAACGGGCTCGTGGAGCATTTTAACAAAACCTTGAAGGGGATGATCAGGAGCCTACCCGAGGACTTGAGAAGAAAGTGGGACGTCCTCTTACCCTGTCTGCTCTTCTCCTACCGAGAGGTGCCGCAGAAGGGGGTCGGTTTCAGCCCCTTTGAGCTGCTCTATGGCCACCCCGTTCGGGGGCCCCTCAGTCTTGTCAAGGAGGGGTGGGAGAAGTCTTCCTCGAAGCTTCCCCGTGATGTGGTCAGCTATATGCTGGCGTTCCGCAGCCAAGTGGCCAAGCTGTGGAAGGAGGCCTCGGACAACTTAGAGGCGAGTCAGGCCGTCATGAAGCAATGGTATGACCGGAACGCGCGGACGGTAGAGTTAGACGCTGGACAGAAGGTGTGGGTCATTGAGCCAGGAGAGCTTAGCGCCCTCCACGACCGGTGGACTGGGCCATTTGAGATCTTGGAAAGGAAAGGCCAGACCACGTATGTCGTCGCTGTGAAGACCCCCCGTCAACCCCACAGGGTGTTCCACGTCAACCGCCTGAAGCCACACCAGGAGCGTTCCGAGCTCACTCTCTTGATGATAACAGATGGAAGTGAGGAGGAGGAGAGTGAGCCGCTGCCAGACCTTCTAGCGACCCATGAGAAGGATGGTTCGGTAGAGGGAGTAGTCCTCGCCCCATCCTTGACCCCAGAGCAACAGAGGGACTGCCGCCAGGTCTTGGGCAGTATGCCTCGTTGTTCTCCCTCACGCCTGGAATCACGCACCTGTGTACCCATGATGTGGACACAGGGGACAGTCCGCCAGTGAAAAACAAGTCTTACCGGCTGTCCGATAAGGTCAAGGCTAGTATCCAGGGTGAGGTTACCAAGATGCTAGAACTGGGGGTGATTGAGCCTTCCAGTAGCCCTTGGGCTATGTCCGGTGGTGTTGGTGCCGAAAGCGGCCCCCCCGGGCACCACACCAGAACTTCGGTTCTGTGTGGATTATCGTGGACTCAACTCAGTCACCAAGACCGACGCTCACCCGATCCCTCGGGCGGATGAGCTCATTGACCGGCTGGGAGCAGCCCGGTATCTGAGTACCATTGATTTAACGTCAGGCTATTGGCAGATCGCCATGGTGGAAGGAGCAAGGGAGAAGACTGCGTTCTCCACCCCAGAGGGCCACTTTCAATTTCAGGTGATGCCCTTCGGGTTGAAAAATGCTCCAGCCACTTTCCAGCGGTTGGTGAACCAGGTGCTGTCTGGCCTAGAGGCCTTCTCTGCTGCCTACCTGGATGACATAGCTGTCTTCAGTAGCAGCTGGGAGGACCATCTGCAGCATCTCCAGGAGGTGCTACAGGCTTTGCAACGGGCTGGTCTAACCATCAAGGCCAGCAAGTGCCAGATTGGACGGGGATCTGTCGTGTACCTGGGACATCTGGTGGGCGGAGGTAAGGTGCAACCCCTCCAAGCCAAGATTGAGACCATCATGGCCTGGGAGCCCCCAAGACCCAAACAGAGGTCCGAGCTTTTCTCGGCCTCACGGGATACTACCGCCGGTTCGTCAAGGGATATGGAACCATCGTGGGCCCATTGACGGAATTGACTTCAAAGAAGCAGCCACGCAGAGTCATCTGGACGGCTGCCTGCCAGGATGCCTTTGAGACCCTTAAACGTGCCATGTGCACCGCGCCGGTGCTCAGGACTCCAGATTTTGGACGGGAGTTTATCGTGCAGACAGACGTTTCTGAGCATGGCATAGGAGCTGTGCTCTCGCACCTGAATGACGATGGCCAAGACCAGCCAGTGGCCTTCATCTCCCGAAGACTACTCCCCGGGAACAGCGGTGGAGTACCATCGAGCGGGAAGCCTTTGCCGTGGTTTGGGCTGTGAAGAAGTTGAGGCCATACCTTTTTGGTTGTCACTTCTTGATCCAGACCGACCACAGACCCCTTCGCTGGCTCATGCAAATGAGAGGCGAAAACCCCAAATTGTTGAGGTGGTCCATTTCCCTCCAGGGGATGGACTTTCTGGTGGAACATCGACCCGGTGTAGACCACGCCAACGCTGACGGTCTCTCCCGGTTTTTCCGCCTTAGCGAAGAGAACTCCCTAGAGGTTGGGAAGCTCTCCCCTCTTTCGGCTGGGGGGACGCGTGTTAGACCTGTCAGCCCTAGGGTGGTCTTGCCCTGTTTTTTTTCCCTTTTGCGCCTCATTTTTGCCACCATATTTTTACTGGACCTAGGTCTCCGGGCGCCTTGCCACTGCTGGTCAGTGCTGAGGTGCAGGTGCTCTCTCACTAAAGATGGCTGCCACAGGCCCCTGCTACTGCAGAAGGGGATCACTGACAGAATATCGAATACAAGAATATCGACCTACAACAATATCGAAGTAAAAATATAGAATGACAAAATATCGAATGCCTATCTACAAACAGGTAAGTACAAAAATATCGAATCCAAAATATAGTTGTAAAAAATATAGTTAGTCAAAATATCGAATTTTTTAAATATCTTAAAAGTAATGTAAAATTAATGAAATAATATATATAATTAACTAAAACATACTTAAAAATACTTAAATAACTTTAAAATTAATAAATAATTAATTTAAGTTAAAAAAAAATAAACATACATTTTTATTTTTTAATACATATATATATTAACGTAATATTTATAAAAATATTCAATATTTTTAGCGTAGGATAGCGGGAGGGTAAAATTGACTATTACCACTCCAGTGAGTGCAACAGTAGGGAAAGCATTGGATAGCGGGAGGGTAAAAATTACTATTCCCACTCCAGTGAGTGCAACAGTAGGGAAAGCGTTGGATAGCGGGAGGGTAAAAATTACTATTCCCACTCCAGAGAGTGCAACAGTAGGAAAACGTTGGATAGCGTAGGGGTATAAATTACTATTCCCACTTCAGAGAGTGCAACAGTAGGGAAAACGTTGGATAGCGGGAGGGTAAAAATTACTATTCCCACTCCAGAGAGTGCAACAGTAGGGAAAGCGTTGGATAGCGGGAGGGTAAAAATTACTATTCCCACTCCAGTGAGTGCAACAGTAGGGAAAGCGTTGGATAGCGGGAGGGTAAAAATTACTATTCCCACTCCAGTGAGTGCAACAGTAGGGAAAGCGTTGGATAGCGGGAGGGTAAAAATTACTATTCCCACTCCAGTGAGTGCAACAGTAGGGAAAGCATTGGATAGCGGGAGGGTAAAAATTACTATTCCCACTCCAGTGAGTGCAACAGTAGGGAAAGCATTGGATAGCGGGAGGGTAAAAATTACTATTCCCACTCCAGAGAGTGCAACAGTAGGGAAAGCGTTGGATAGCGTAGGGGTAAAAATTACTATTCCCACTCCAGTGAGTGCAACAGTAGGGAAAACGTTGGATAGCGTAGGGGTAAAAATTACTATTCCCACTCCAGTGAGTGCAACAGTAGGGAAAGCGTTGGATAGCGGGAGGGTAAAAATTACTATTCCCACTCCAGAGAGTGCAACAGTAGGGAAAGCGTTGGATAGCGTAGGGGTAAAAATTACTATTCCCACTCCAGTGAGTGCAACAGTAGGGAAAGCGTTGGATAGCGTAGGGGTAAAAATTACTATTCCCACTCCAAAGAGTGCAACAGTAGGGAAAATAATGATTTAATATTTTAATAAAAATAAAATAATTATCAATACCAATAACAAATTAATTAAAATGACTTACCAATTACAAAATATTTAATAATTAATTCTAAATACCAATAAATATTATTTCTTAAAAATTAATTACCTATTAATAAAAATTAATTACCAATTATTAAAAACTAATTACCAATTATTAAAAACTAATTACCAATTAATAAAAATTAATTACCAATTATTAAAATTTAATTACCAATTAATAAAATTTAATTACCAATTAATAAAAATTAGTTACCAATTATAAAAAATTAATTACCAATTAATAAAAATTAATTACCAATTAATAAAATTTAATTACCAAATAAGAATTAATTAACAATAAATTAATACTTAATACCAATAAATAATAATAAATAATTACTGATTTACAATTAAATTACTTCCCACCCTATTCCCCTATAAACCCACAACCCGCTCTGAATAATAAATTAATACAATTTATATAATTATCAATTAAAAAATTAATAAAAATTAATTACCAATTAATAAAAATTAATTACCAATTAATAATTAATTAACAATGAATTATTTATCAATACCAATAAATAAAATTTAATAATTACTTAATTTAATTTAAATTACTTCCCACCCTATTCCCCTATAAACCCACAACTCACTACAAAACTAAAACGCACAATTAAATTAAATATAATTAATAATTCCTAAAAATTAATATTTAATTTACTATAATTAAATTACTTCCCACCCTATTCCCCTATAAACCCACAACCCGCTACAGAATTAAATTACACAAAAATTAAATAACATAAAATTCATTACTTTATAAAAATTAAAACATACATTACAAAAATAATACATACTTTTAACACATATACTAACACTTAAAACACTATAAAAAAATTCGATATTTTTAACAACTATGGGGCCCATTACGATACCCGGCGTAAATAAATCCGCCAGGCATGGAAGCGGCAAAAATCCGCCCGCACACACCGCCTGAACACCGACCACGCCATTACGATTTCACAAACCGAAAACCGCCATCGGCGGAAAAAGCACACAAAATACCGCCCCCAACGTCCGAGTCGGAGTCAAACCGCCCGCCACAGACGGAAACACGCACGACAACACAAAACCGCCCGCCCTCACGGCCGACACACCGCACGTGACATTACGATCGCACCGACATGAGCGCGGAAAAACCACAAATATACCGCCCGCCAGCGCAAACAACGCCGATGAGAATCGACACGGCAGAAGCCATGGCGCCAACGTACCTGCACAGAAACCATCCGCACACAAAACCAATAGCACACAACATGGCCAACAAGTCCACACAGCAAGGGACGCACAAATACACAAGCACAGTACACATCCCGAAAACACCCCCCGGACAAACAAAAAATACAAAGGCCAGAACCCCAGACACAACACACCTGAAAACAACAGACCATGAGGACACACCCACATAGGTGAGTACAAAAGCAGCACTCCCACAGACCACAACCCCTTGCTACATTGCAAACCAGAGAGGAGAGGAGAGGACACAGTGACACAGCAAGGACAGCAGCACACCACAGAAACGCACACATCACAACCACCACCACCACCACCACCACCACCAAACACCACCACCACCACCACCACCACCAAACACCGGCACCACAAACCCCCTGCACATTACACAACACACACCGCACCAGCACCACAAACACCATGGCACCACAAAGAATGCCCAAGTTCACGCCCATGGAGCTGACGGTCATGGTCGACGAGATCATCAAGGTGTACCCACAAATCTATGGGAACATGGTCCAGCACACACCACTAGCCACCAGAAACAGAATGTGGAACCGGATCGTAGACCAGGTCAATGCAGTCGGGAGAACAGAGTCGAAATTAACAAACGTTGGAATGACGTAAAGAGCCTGGTCAAGAAGAAGGAGGGCAAAAACAGAGAGCTGGCTGCCGTCACTGGCGGAGGGAATCCCGCGCTCTTTAAGACCTTCAAAGCGTGGGAGGAGAAGGTGCGAGTCGTAATACATCCGGAGATCCTCGCCGGATTAGCAGGGGAGTGGAGGCTGGTAAGTACAAACTAATGTATACCAGCACACCGCTATGTACTCACATGCGCAACTACCATGCCACAGCTCCCAGGGACAAACACCCCCATGTCCAGCACACAATACACAACACATCACACACACATGCAACAGACACTACCACACACAGCCCAAACCGAACAACTGTAAGATGCGTGGGGACATGTGTACACTAAGCCTGCCACGTAACCACCAACAGGTCCCCAAATATGCCAGAAGCGCCACAACGAGCACCCACCACACCCATGTGTCCGCCACAGCTGCACTAACCGACAAGTAACAGGTAAGTGGCAGGAACACAAAGTGCAGTGGGTGGGACGGTGGACAGCCCAAGTACAACACACACCAGGCCCCAGTCCCACAGCACAGCAAGGAGGAGCATCCCCCACACCCCACAGCCACGTGTCAGCCACCGCAGTGCACAACGACAGCCGAAAGGCAGACATCACGGTCCACAGCAATCGGTGTCAGTGGGTGTCCAGCCACCCCCACGACCCACAACACCCCCCACCCCCACAGACCTGCAACATGGAGCACCCCCCGCTTAGAGCCATGTGGCATCCAGTACAGTGCACGCACGAACAACTTGCAGGTGGGAAACTGGACAGGGCTGGATTACTGGAGGCATGAGGACCATAACACGACCAACACATGGGACATGTCACGTAGCAGAAGAACACGCAGCACCGCCCACCGTCACGAACAAGTGAACAATGTGCACACGGACATGAACAACAGACTCACACCCCACATGACCCATCACAGACATAGCAACACCCAAGGAGCCACGTCTGCATGCACAAGCCACACTGAATATAGTCCCACACGGCAGCCACTGTGCAACTCATCACACACAACCGAAACACCATTGAAGTCCTGTCCATGTAGCCCCTACTGCCTGTCAACCACACACCCCACAACTACGCCTATGTAAGACAAACAACACTAGACGCAACAGAGCGGAACAACATAAATGCACACGAACACCACTGAACCCATCAAACTCACAGACACACCATGCACATACAACATACCATCCATCCCATCCGTCAGCCCCAGTCTCATGAAAGGCATGTCATCCGCACAGCTGCCACACATACAGCAGTCACGCTAAGACACATGCCCATGACCAACCATGTGCCAGAAGTCAATTAAGCGCACGACACACTGTGAGCAACAACACACAACATGGGCCACACCCCCCGAGCACTGCAGTGATGCACATGGCACAGGGCAGCACGCACACCAAGGAGATGGGACAACTGCAATACGTTGGCTGGCACACAACTATCACTCACTCATAACGATGCGTCCAATGCCATGTCCAGTAATCACAACAGACAGCAAATATGCAGGCCATGTCAAGCATGCACACACCTCAAACCATGCACTGTCATGCTGCCACAACACATGTCACGTTCGGCACCCATGGCTCACAGCATGTACCCCAAAAGCATATCCCCTCCCAAATGCGAATCTGGGGCATGGCCCCCAGGTTACCATATGCGTTCCTAAGCGTTCCATTTGAACCCCAAAAGCATATCCCCTCCCAAATGCGAATCTGGGGCATGGCCCCCATGTTGCCATATGCGTTCCTAAGCGTTCCATTTGAACCCCAAAAGCATATCCCCTCCCAAATGCGAATCTGGGGCATGGCCCCCATGTTGCCATATGCGTTCCTAAGCGTTCCATTTGAACCCCAAAAGCATATCCCCTCCCAAATGCGAATCTGGGGCATGGCCCCCATGTTGCCATATGCGTTCCTAAGCGTTCCATTTGAACCCCAAAAGCATATCCCCTCCCAAATGCGAATCTGGGGCATGGCCCCCATGTTGCCATATGCGTTCCTAAGCGTTCCATTTGAACCCCAAAAGCATATCCCCTCCCAAATGCGAATCTGGGGCATGGCCCCCATGTTGCCATATGCGTTCCTAAGCGTTCCATTTGAACCCCCAAAAGCATATCCCCTCCCAAATGCGAATCTGGGGCATGGCCCCCATGTTGCCATATGCGTTCCTAAGCGTCCCATCTGAACACCAAAAGCAAAGTACAAACCAGACCCAGGATGGGCCAGGAGCCCGCATACACCAGAGTCACAATAAGTAGGGGCACAGCAACACACCCATCGGCATGGCCAATCCGTCCCATGCCACATGTGCACAGCACACAGTCCCATTGCCAAGCACACACAACTACAGATGCTACAGCCACACACACGCCTCCGGGAAACCCATGTACGAGATTGCACGAACTGTCAATGTCAGACGACAAATACATACTTCGCCAGGTGCAACACAATAACAAATCTCATTCTCTCCACAGGTGACGAACTGCTGGATGCTGGGGATGGAGCCAGCAGCCAGCACAGCCAGCCTACAAGCCCCCAACGAGGACACACGGATCTGGAGGATCTGTCCTCCTCTTCGGACACGGACCACCAAGCAGGCCCATCTGGTGTGGCAGGGCCCAGCCGCTCCCCAGGACCCCTCCTACCCACCAACCCATCATCCAGGGCTGCTGAACATTCCCAGCCCCCTGCTGCCACTGTCGTTGCGGCCACACCCACGGTCATTGTGGCCACTACCACTGCCGCAACCACCACCATCGCCGCACCGACCACCACCGCCGCCACCACCGCCACGTCTTCGCTGGCACCAGCCCCAGCGCAGGTGGTGGCCCGGACGACTGGATCCACCCTGGGAGCCACAGCGAGGACCGTGGTGAGCAATGTGGCTAGTGGGCAGGCCGGTGGCAGCAGGACTGGTAGGAGGAGCAGGGTCAGGGAAACGCCAGCCTCCCCTGGGAGCCATGCCCTGCCTCACATGGCCAGAGTCCTTGGGGCCTATGAAGAGGCCCAAGGACAATGGGTCCGGTCTGCTTCAGACACGCGTGAGGTGCTGGGGGTGCTGAGGTCCATGGACGCCCGTATGGGCCAAATCGTGGACCTCATGGGACAGCTGGTGGTGGCGGTGAGGTCACAGCCAGGGACAGCAGCTCCCCTCCGCCACCACCTGCCGGGGCGCAGGGTGGAGCAGCAGTGTCCAGTTCCCCTGCGTCCACAGCCAGTGATCACACCTCAACCACCAGCATGTCGCAAGCAGGCACCCCCTCGCAAACGTGGAAGGGGCCGTCCGAGTGGAAACAGATCTCCCGGGAGGACTTCGCACGCTCCAAACGCAAGTGAGGCAGCCAGCCAGCCTTCCGCCAGCCTTCCTTGACCAGCCACTGCATTGACTTGGACTACGATCCCACTCCACACAGCCATCTGGATGGCATGTGTGTGTTGGACTATGGACATAGAACCAGTGGGTACACCCTGATCATCACGCAGCCATGACCGACAGCTCATTGTCACTGCACGCACCACTTTTGTCATCACCTTACACACAATCACATGTCACAGTTTGTAATAAATGCACCTTTTTCACTAACTGCTGTTTGTGCCCTGTGTCTTATTTGTACGGAATACAACGGCCACCTTGGGCGGAAAGGCACCTGATGCGTGGCATGGCAATTGAATCCGGAGGGCCGGTAGGGACCTAGGGGTGGGAGACAGAACAGGAGCACATTCAATGAGTGTGTCACACACCCATCACACAGTACATGTCAACAACTACAAGCAATGTACACACATCGCACAGCGCAATAGGGCACAATGCCACAGCCACCAACAGTGGCATACTACCCTGGCCATGGAGCGTTGACACACAGCACGCAGTGAACAAACGGCCACCCTGACACAGCACACACACACCTGCACAGATACAGCCACATCAGCCGTCGTACATGGACACTCACCGTCAAGTGAAGTAGCGGGCGATGAGCTGCTGCCGCACATTACCAGCTTCCTCCTCTCCGCTGTCCTCCTCACTCGAGCTGTCCTGGTCTGCGGGCTGGGGCCCTGGTTGATCTCCGTCATCCACGATGAGGGGGATCTGCTTCCGAATGGCCAGATTGTGCAGCATGCAGCACGCCACCACTATCCGGCACACCTTCTGTGGGGAGTACGCCAGCGCACCCCCGGTGCGGTCCAGGCACCTGAACCTGGACTTGAGGAGGCCAAAGGTACGCTCGACCACACGTCTGGTCCTCCCATGTGCCTCATTGTAGCGATCGTCTGCTGGGGTGCGAGGATTCCTCAATGGACTGAGCAGCCATGCCCCATTCGGATACGCAGAGTCACCTGGGTGTGAGGGACACAGAGAACCGTTGCTAATCCAACTGGACAGGGGACAGCATCGCACAGCCAGCACGCTACACCACTCCACATACTCACCGACAATACAGGCACGATCCTGTTGCATATTGGACATCAGTCGTGGCAAGATGCTGTTGCGCATTATGTGTGCGTCATGGGCCGAGCCTGGGAACTTTGCACACACGTGGGTGATCACCATGTCCGCAAGGCACACCACTTGCACATTCAGGGAGTGCGTGTGCTTCCTGTTGCGGTACAGGTGCTCAGTGGCCTGTGGTGGAACAAGGCCGACATGTGTGCAGTCAATGGCTCCAACGACGTGTGGGATTCTGCCAAGGGCATAGAATGCACCCTTCACTGCCGCCAATTCACGAGCCCTGGGGAAGCGGATGTACCTGTTCCGGTACAGCATCATGGCTGCCAGTACATCCCTCAGCACCTTGCTGAACATGGGCTGGGACATCCCTCCTCCAATGCCCACTGTGTGCTGGAATGACCCAGTGGCGAAGAAATGCATGGCGGCCATCACCTTAGCCGTGGGGGTGACAGCAGTCGGATACACCCTGCGGGGACGGAGATGGGGTTCTAACATGGCACACAGTCGATGCAGGGTTGGCCTGTCCAGCCGAAACTTCCTAATAACCTCTGTATCGTCCATGTCCGCCAGCAATTGGTATGGGCGGTCAATGTTCGGTCTCCGCCTAGGGACAATGGCAGAGGACACATGTCAATGCAACACGACACATAGCAATTTCGCATACACATCACTGACATGACTGAGCAAGCACATGAGCCACAGCCCAGCTGTCAAGCTGGGACAGCACGGCCACAATACACTTACACAGGTCTCCCAACAATGGCAATGGCTAGTGATACAAACCACTGCCATGTGCATGCACATGGGGATCTAGGCCCCAATGACTTGCGGGGCGTGCTGATGGGGACTGACTGCATATCCGTCAAGCGGCAACGCCACGGCAACATGAATGTCTGCTGAGCATGGAACTGCTTCCGCGGCTGGATGAGTATGGCACACGACGACAACGATGTGGGCACAGGCTGAGCGGCCAAAACAAGTGGGACCTGTGGCACGAGGGGATATGAGACAGTAGTAGGTGTCAGCACTGCACCCTATGTACAGCACTGTACGGATCACACCTCCCGAAACATTGACAGGTGTCCACATTGACAGCCCCATGCCAAGACGGCTGTGTGCTTGCAATCACACGTCACAGGTGAGAGGTTACATTGCACGTGCCAGGTGGCACAGGTACATAGTGGGAGCTGGCATGTGTGTGCATGTGTCTCCTGTTCAGGTTCCACCAGATGGGCGCTGACTCTGTACTGACCATTGGACACAGCATGTTCCGTGGTAGGCTTGTGTGTGTGGGATGGTGGCACTGGATGTGCCTCCGTTGGGTGGGGGGCCATGCACAGGGCGGGTACGTCGATGATTGCGCATTGTTGGTCACGGTGGGTGCACCAACTAAGATGTGTTGCCCTGTGTTCAATTCCTATGTCCGCATGATGATGGACTGTAGATGTGGGCAGACTACACATTGGTCGATGTGCTGTCTATATGCATGTGCCTTCACACCAGGCACAGCTGCCCCTGCACATGTGACCCCTGCTGGACTCGCTGCTGGGTCTGTGGAGCTGATGCACCTTCTGCGCGTGGGACGGACAGCTCTCCTCACTTCCCTCATTGCGCATGTCATGACTTTGCCGCAGGTGACATGGATCATGGAGGGCCCACATGTACGCGTGGGTAGGCTACACATGATTGTACACTGGTCGCCACCCCCAGTCAGTGTTTCGAATGGGAAGGTTGTCGTGCTGGTGGTATGTTCGATGTGGCGGATGGGCGGGCCTAGGTGCGGGCTTACATTCCGGACATGGGGGGTAGTTGGATTGGCGACTAGTTGCAGTACACACGGGACACGTCTCTTCCTTTCCACATCTGGGTCATCCCTTGTACTGACTGACAGTGATACAGTCATCTTCGCCCCAGCCCTCATGTCCTCCCCTCGCTCCCCCAATATGCATGCTCACCTGCGAGGCTAGCGCTTGCACAGGCAGCCCCAAGCTCGCACCAGAGAGGGCAAGGAGTGTATGTGTGGGTCCAGTTGCACGAGTGGGCTGTCTCAGGGTATGATGTGTTGCGGGACGCCGTCCACCTGCGTGGTGCCCCAAATGGAGACCCGGCCTGCATGGACTATGCATCACAGTCTTCGCCTTCCGGATCCGCCACCTGCGACACCCACTGGCTGTGGCTGCCCTTGCGGCCAGGCCACGTCCGTCTGTGACTGATGGCCCACACATTCACTCTTTGGCCTCTCTGGGGAGGGCTCGGGGGTGGTGGCGCACGCGCTTGCACTTAGTCGCAATGGCATGTGGCGTGGTTGGTATGATGGGCAATGGATGGGATGGTGCGAGCCACCTCCCTTGACGTCAGTGCTGCTCGTGCTGTGGTGCGTCCCCCTACACTTCCATGTGACTTGTGCCATGCTAGACGTTGAGGTTCTATTGCCTGCGTGATATGACCAGGAGGAGCGCGAGGAGACCTCTCACACACCATGCTCCACTGCCATCCCGTGCCCTGTATCGCCTGTGCGGATTGACTATGTTGGGGTTACACCTGGTCGACTGGGGCTGTGTGTGCCTTGTCAAGGGGCATGGCGGGCGCACAACAGGATCCAGCTTGTCCACAGAGGGTGGGCTGAGGTGCGCCTGGTACCGCTTTGTACGTGTGCCCGGCTGCTGTGCACACACGTGTTCACTCCCCCCGACAGGTGTCCTCTCACAATGCCCAGGGAAGCGGTGGTGTACTGTTCATGACCCCTCCCAACACGGCGTGCTCCAACTTGGCATGTGCGCATCTACCCGTCGCACCCACCCACCTGAGCACTGCGTCCATACGACTTCACACGACACATGTGTGTCTTCCACAGTAGTGCTACTCATTTGCGTTGACATCCAATACCAGTGGACTACATGGTCATGTCACGACTGCCGTGTACTTCACATACTCTCATCCTCTCTCATTCGTACTTGTGAAATGAGTCAGCGGAGACAGTTTAGGTTTCAAACATTATATTGTGTCTTCTGTCCTCTGTGATGCAGTATAGTGGACACTACTGGCAGCGGAATACATGTTGAGGATATACTGAGCATGATTGCAAATGGGATAGGGTGTGGGGTTACATGTGATTGGCTGTTGCATGTGGGATGTGGGCTTCAGAGTGACATCTGCTTGGCCAAGGCTGTGCTAATGTACATTTACGTATAGCTGCGGAGCTGCGGACTTTGACACAGACGGTATACATGTAGCCTACCAGACCGCTTGGCATCATGGGCACAGTCCATCTCAGTTCCATGTGACAGGTTTGCTGCGGTTGTTCCTCATGCACGCGTGCATGTGAGATGACATCAGGGCATGTGCTTGCGTGCATGCAGCGGCGTGCCACTTGTTGTTGCACTGTGGTGGTTACTGGACATGTCACAGTCACTGGGGTCGTGTTGTTGTTGTATGCACTTGTCGTCCATGCAAAGGTCCTGGTATGGGATTCCCGGGGCGGGGGTGGGAGGGGTGCAGCACCCACAGACTCCAGGCGACCTATTCATGTCCACTGAGCGGTGTGTGTGTCCATGTGCGCTGGATCCATGTCGTGTCCTGGTTGTTCGTGCAGTTCCGTCCATGTGGGTGCGATACACAGAGCCCATGCCACTGCCTCCCACGATGCATGCGGTGTTCCTGGATGTGATGGGGAACAGTGTGCATGTCCCGGTCATATCCGATGTCATGGCGATGTCGTTGATGGTGTGGTTACAGTTGCCGGTCGTTTGGTATGGCTGTTGTGGTGGTGACTGGCCAGTCCGTGCGGAAGCTAAGCATGGGTGCGGGGTTGGACATCATAGGTCACTCGGGGAACCTGCGTTGTGGTCCGACGAATTGACAGGTTGTCAGGTATGCGATGCCGTCCAGCAGGGCTTCCATGTCATTGGTGGTGTACATGTTTGCCAGCCAATGTAGCAGATGGTGGCTGTCAAGGTGTTGTTCGTAAGTTGTCCCTTGGAGGACCATGATGGGGCATGCTGGGTGACATTCGATGTAGCTGTTCTCGATGATCCGTCGTGTGGAGGCACAGTGGTCCCATTTCAGTGCGGGTGCGATGTTGGCCACATACGCCATGCCCCCATAGGCAGAGCAGGCCCTGTCGTGTGCGTCCAGAGGGAGGAGTAGTGGTAGCAGGTCCGCCTTCAGACATGCCGGGTTGGAGAGGCATATCTCGACGGGATGCTGGTAGGGACACCTCCGACAGTAGAAGACGGGCATGACGCAGCTGAACAATGTGATGCGGTAAGTCAGTCGGTAACTTACGTTCAGCAGGGACAGGAGATCGCATCCCAATGTATGGAACAGGTTGGTTTTGTACAGCTTGAGCTGTTCGGCGTAGTTGGGTAGGTGTGTTGCGGTTGCCATTTCGCAGCGGTTCGTTGAGGTGGCGTGCTCCGGCTGTGTGTGCAGTCTGCAATGTGCACGCTCCGGGGTTGCTGTGAGCTCTGTGTAGTCGTAGGGAGACAGGACTTGTGTTCTGTTGGCTTGTTTGGAGGACACGGGCCCTCTTCCCACATGCTTCTCAGACAGTTCAAGGTCAGTGATGTGTGACTCCTTCCAATTAACTTGCATGTGGCTGACATGGGGGAGTGTTTTCTTCTTTCTTCCCCGTCCGTTGTGTGCTTCTGTGATATGCGCTATCTGCCCTGTGGTCGGTCTCCTCGGCATGCCTGTGTTGGTCTATTCTTGGACAATGGCTGTATTCACCGGCTTCTGTCGTAGGGCTGTGGTTTCGGAGTTGGAATGGAAGGTCATTCAGTGCTGTCTGCTCTCCCTTGTGTGGGCGGCAGGCTGCCTTTCCGCTCTGCGTTGGGCCTTGTGTGTGAATGTTATTCTTGGGCCACCTGTTGTCGGTCCCCGGGCTCTTTGGTGTTCCGTTTTATATGTCTTGTTCATATGTGCAGGGTGGTATGGGTGTTTCTGTGTGGTACTGGCGTTCCTCTTCCCGAAGAGGCCCTGCTTCTCCTAGTTGGTGTTGCCGCCGCTGTGGGCTACGCCATGTTTGTTACACTGGGGTGTGTCCTGCTGTTGCGTGTCTTCACTGACATGTGTGCGTCGGTTGTGTGGCGTTGGGTGTTGTCCGTGAATTGGGCGTTGGGGACATGTCTGTGGCCGGCCTGTCACGTGTCATGTGCGTTCGGGGTGGGGCTGATGTGTGTGCTGCTTGGTTGTGTCCCTGTGTCTGTGTGCGACGCATGCATGGCGCTGCGGTTGGCCTCTGCGTTGTGCGCATGTGTGGCGGCGTCATCGGCGCTTTGGGGCCGTGACGGGGTGGTTGGTTCCTAGTCCCAGGTGGTGTGTACACATGTGTTCTGCGATGTTACGATTTGGCCTGTGTGTCATATGTGGATGCGATGGTGGATGTGTAGTGTACACGCGCTGGTGGGGGTTGTCCGCTTTTCCGCCCTTGCACTGTGTGCGCTGTTTGCGTGCACTTGTTCTGTGTGTGCCTACCTGCGTCTCCGCGGTACGTTGCGTCCTTGGTGGTGCATCAGCAGAAGCATGGGGAGTGCCTGCAGTGCTGGATTCATGCTCGGGGAGCCGCTTCTTCGTTGTCCGTGCTCGGCATCCGTGTTACCGCTTCGGTTTGTCGTACGGTATCTCTTGGCCATGGGAGCCGTTTGTTTGCAGCATCGTAATTTATGCGCCGGGCGGGACGTGTTTCGTCGGACGGTGTGTGTCAGTTGGGCTGCGCCGCTACATGTACAGGCGCACTTTGATGGCGGACGGTGTTGCTGGCTTGCCGGCGGTGTTTGGCCTACTTTTCGCATCGTAATTGGACGGGCGTGTGGACTGCTGCGTGCCGGCGGTAACTGGTGGTTTTTGCATCCGCCAGCACGGCGGTTGTGCTTCCGCCCGCCATCGTAATGGGCCCCTATATTATGACTGTCGATATTTTGTCATTCTATATTTTTACTTCGATATTGTTGTAGGTCGATATTCTTGTATTCGATATTCTGTCAGTGATCCGAATTTCGATATTCTTCACAACTATATTTTGGCAATTCGATATTCTGTCCATTCTATATTTACAACTCGATATTTTGGCAATTCGATATTTACAATTCGATATTATGTCTGTTTACCGCAGAAGGGCCTTACACACATACACGCTAGTAGCCAGGGTCAGGCTGGGACATAGGGATACAGTATCCATCCCGTCCCCGCCTCTGGGCCACATAGCTAGATAGGTGGAAGGTTCCAGAACCTTCCGGGCTGTGGGAGGAGTTATGTTTTGCCGCCTTTAGGAGGGTCACCTGACCTGGGGGTATAAGAGGCTTGGAGGGAAAACCTTTTAGTCAGTTAGGTTGGAGCACCGCTGAACCTGGGAGAACCTGCGCCGGAGTATAGGCTTTAGGGCCTAGGGGAGACCTACACTACTGCTGCTGACAGGGCTGAGGCCCTGCTGAAGTAAGATAGCTGAGGAACGCCCACCACCCACTGACCTTGCCCAGTGTGAGGGGACCCAGGGAACCACCTTCAGCGTGCTGGGAGGAACATCAAGCAACCCCAGAACCACCAACTCACAAACCCCCCCTCATAAGAAGAAGAACTTTCTGACAAGAAACGTTTGTCACGGACATTATACTAAGCCACTTCTCAGAAGAAGCTCATGACAAGATTCTGAAACCAAGTGTAACTGGAACCCATAACCTGACAGCCAGTCAACCCAGGCTGAATCTTCAACTGGGGATCACGAGGTAAAGCGCCGTGCCCTAAGCGCTAGACCTTCACCCCCCTATCCATCCCTGCCTGCAGCTGGACTGTCCCCACGAACCCTTCCCACACAGCCCTGCTCATAGGCTGCCAGCGCGCTCCGCGCTGTATCTTTCCTGACAGGAAGTTGCCCCAAGCCACTCACCTCGTGGCTACTCTCTGCTGCTGCTGCGGCCGTCGCCGCGTGAGGAGCGCTGTGAGGACAGCCGAGGTACCGCCGAGTTTGGGGTGGTGAGGTGCGCCGTCCGCGCCCTCACCGAAGCTTCCCAAATCGCCCCTGAGATCACCGCCGGGCCCGAGAGCCCTACCGCCGGAGTCGCGGCCGAAAAGGACGCCGCCGCAGCCCAGGAGGTCCGCGTGAAGAGAACTGCTGCCTTCCTAGGCCTCGAGGCCCGCTAGCGCCGTTGCCGTGGGACCGGGGACGCCGACCGCGTCATAGGTCGCGCCCCCGAGAAGGCCGCGACGTGATTGGCCCCTGCCGGAGCCAGCAGAAGAACGACGCCGGAGGGGCTCCACTGCCAGCGGGAGCCCCTGGAAGATATCCCAGGCCGCGCAGGGATTGGGCGGCGTACTCGGCCCGCCCCCCAGCGCGTACGGAGCTAGGAGGGACTCTGTGTGCAGCCGAGGGAAGCGGGAAGCCGTCCGAGAAGGACTGCCGGCTCCCGCTCCCTTTCCCCTCTGATACCGCTGACTCCACGGGGGCCGGAGGAGAGCAACACCGGCCCCCCAACGTCCTGCAACGCCGGCCGGAGGGCCGTGGAACTCGCTCCGGGCCCCGCCCCGCCAATCAAAGGGCTGGCCCGGGAGGGAGTCAGTCGCGTGGAAGAGCGACCAGCCACATCACAGCAGGTGAGCCCGGGAGGCCCCTAGGGCTCCACATCAAGCCCCTGGGGGCCGGGGGCCAGCATTCCCTGGGGGACTAACGAGGGAAGAGCCCTCCTTAACATTTTGTGTAAGGCGAGGCCCCAGTGAGGAGAGGGCCCAGCCTGATTTAACCCTGACCTCCCCTTGGAGACCCAGGGGTCCTCCACTATAGGGAAGCCCCAGTATAACGGACATGTTGAGGGGTCCCCCTAGTATTTCCCTTAACATATTGTTACGCCTGCTTTACTAATTGTCTAGGCCTGATGAATATGCATATAATGAAATGTCCTTACCTGAAGGGAAGGTAATTCATGGAAGTGAACTCACGTGTACCCTGCCCAAAGTTGAAGTGTTTTTATGTTGCGGGTGTACCGGATTGGCGACGCCCTGTGTAATGCCTATGGGGGTGCCTAGACAACTGCAGGCCCTGTTGAGAATGTAACGTAAAGTGCCTAGTTACTCCTCATTTAATATTCATGAAGTGAATTGTATGTTTTAGGCCATATTTTATTACTGCACCCTGGGATCGTTATAGGGGCTGTGATTAGGAGATGATTCTACACTGTTGATGGTATTTTTAATAAGGATGTGCACCAGTTGAATAACGTAATGATTTGCAATGTAAAGGAAGTAATATGCCTCATCTGATGCAACCTTGAGTTACATAAAAGAACTTGATTTTAATTACGCAAGCCTGGTGTGGTGTCCTATTATTGCTTCGCATTTCTGAGTCAAGGTAAGAGTGTGCTGCACAACTGCCTTACACATTGCCTTCGCGTGCCTTCCCCGCTTTGCGCCATGCTACCGTAACGGACTCGGTAACCCCGTTTCCAACAGTCCCCTTACCCAGGATTAATGAATTATTATCGGTAACTAAGTGGATGAAGTGGTTTTCCATGATAGACCTAACATTGGCCTATCACCAGCTACCACTACACCATAGCAGTAAACACCTCACTGCATTCATTACCCCAATTTAAAAGAGTACCATTCGGGTTGGCCTCAGCTGCCTCCATGTTCCAACGTCTCACGTACAAGTTGTTCCAGGACAGGAAAAATAACATCTTTTTTCTAGATGACATCTTGATTATGGAAAGAGATAAAAAGAGAACATGACTTGGAGTTGTGTGGGTACTGAGAACGTTGGAACAATATGGTTTGACGGCCGAGGAAACTACGTGCAGATTTGCAGAAATCACTGTAACATATTTGGGGCATGAAATTAGTTACACACGTATTAGTCCAAAAACTGAATTGGGTGATGCTATAAGAAGGCCCCCATTACCCAGAATAAGGATGAGGCACTATCCTTTTTAGGATTAGCAGAGTTCTACTCTAAATTTGTATGTAATTTCTCGGGATGATATATCAGACAACTGCTGAAGAAAGGCTGTACATTTTTGTGGACGAAGGGAAGCCAGAGTAGTTTTGAGAGCATTAAAGAAGATATTAGCACTGCCCTAGTGCTTCAAGAATTTGATCCCAAGTGCAAAAGCTTTATTACAACAGATGGTAGTGGGAAAGGCTTAGGTACAGTTCTCTCTCAGCTACAGGAGAATGGTACTGAACGAGTTGTTACCTTTGCGTCCCGCAACCCGAAATGAACTGTCCTCCATTATCGGAAACTACTAAACCTTCTCGGCAAAATATATCCTCCAAGAAGTCAACCAATGCCCAAGAATCTACTTTCAGCACCACCTTCATCTAATCCATTTAGAAAAATGGTCCACCAACACCAAAATAAGTTTTGATAAACCATTCACGTCTTGCACAAGACCAAAAATGTCAAGCCCCACTCTTTCCTATGGCATACGTGGAACTGCAGTAGGATGTAAAAGTGGTTTACGGGTAACCATCACCTTGTCGGAATTGGTACACTACATGCAGTCTCTCACCAACTTTTTGATTTCTTTATCCACTCCCGGCCACCTGTAAGATTGTTTGACCCTGCTCTTGGTCTTTACTTGGCCAAGGTGACCTTTGTGGCATAAATTGACTACTCTCTCCGTAAACACTTCGGTTAAGAACCACATGTCCAAAGCATCCGTGATACTCAGGGAATGTCTCAAGGCGCTAAGCTTTCTTGTAAAATGACCCTTCAGATGATGGCTACCTAATAGGGGCTTCTTGCTGAAGATACCGTTTTGTGTCTAAACCCTCATCTGTCCACACTGCTGTGCCTTGAAACTTCTACAATCAGTGTTACAAATGCAGAATCTTACTCCTTGAATGATCAACATGCAGGAACATTCATTTATTTTATTCTGGGTTTCTATAGAACAAGAAGACATGGAGGGCGGCTTGGAACTCGTATTAACCACTAAGCCGCCCTCCTTGTCTCCTTGTTTTACAGAACCCCGGAATAAAATAAATGAATGTTCCTGCATGTTGCTCATTTAAGGAGTAAGCAGTGTGGACAGACGAGGGTGTTAGACACACAACGGTATCTTCAGCAATAAGCCCCTATTAGGTAGCCATCCTCTGGAGGTCCACGAGGCTTACTCAGGGGGTCCATGACTGTATTACAGAATTAAATAGTATTCAAATAAATACATTAAAAAAAAACAAAATATATACAATGAAAGAAGCAAATTTGAAAATGAGAAAACTTTCTCTATATTTGATTGTGAATTAAACAAAATATTTCAATATTTGAGCAATTGTTTGGTGTATACTTCTTTTGGTATTTTTGTGTATTGTTTTGAAGTTTAAATCATAGAAATTGCTTAAGCCGATATCCCAGCCTTCCAATATTGACTCAATGGGGGTCCCCGGACACAAATAATGACTCAGTGGGGGGTTCACTGAAGTCAAAATGATAAGAAAGGCTGCTTTAGACCACTGCGTGATCAAGCTAAAACATACCACAATATTAGCTACCCTGTTTGTTCCTGCTCCTTTCATGTTTGCAGTGTGGGGAACCGCCTCGCTTTCCCTTTTGGACATGCTCGCTGATGCTCCTACTATTTACATGAAGTCTACTGTGAGAGATTTACTGGATGAACTTCTATGCTACAGTGTGAGCACAGCAATGTTAAAACAAAAAAGTGTCATTCAGCAGGCTGTGGTACTTAGGCTGGTAATATCACACCCATTAAATGCTACTTTCAGGACTTGTATTTGCTAAGTGAAATATTGCTTCCTCAACCCAAGTTGTCTACTTCTGATTGAGGAATAACATGATAATAACATATCACTAACACATATGACACCTATTTTCCCTGTACCAAGCTCCAAAACTCAGAATGTGCAGTATTTCCATCAGATTAAACCTGTGGTGCATGGGCGTAGCTAAATCAGTAAGATTGGGGGTGGGGCAGGAGTGAGCATCAGGTTTCCAACAATAATGCTGGCATATCATATTAAAATATATTAAATGAGAAGCAAGAAATGAGGGCGCTTAATAGGCAGGGGCGAGGAAGAGGAGTGCGGATTGTTAGGGGTATTTAAAACACTATGAGGCATATTTAAAAGCCCCTATCGCCACGGGAACGTCACTTTTTCTGACTTTCCTGTGGAGATAGGGGCTTTGCCTTATTTATAAGGCAGCGTTAAGCCACTTAACATGGCTTAACGCTGCCTTGTAAATAAGGCCCCATTTCACGCTATGCTTAGCGTGAAAGGTGTGGGCAATGGATGTTGCAGTGGGCGTTCCACTGAAACACCCATTGATTCTGACTCTGCCCCCTATTTACAAGGGAGGCGTAAATAGGAGGCAGCGGCAGAATTAAGACCAGGGAAAACCTGGTCTTACCCTCGCGCAACGAGGAGAAATGTTTTCATTTCTCCTCGTCTTTGCTGTTTTCACGTGTGCTGCGTTATGCAGCACACATGAAAACAGCAAAAGGCCAATGACTGTTTATGTACAGGAAGGTCCCCCTTCCTGTACATAAACAATAATTTTTTTTAAATTTGGTTTTGCAACTTCTATTTGTGCTGCATTAAGCAGCACACATAGAACTTACAAAACAGCATTTCAAGATTGTTTATGTGCAGGAAGGGGGACCTTCCTGTACATAAGCAATCTTCCCCTGCACGCAGACACCCTTGCACTATGGTGCAAGGAGGGCCTGCGTTGGCGCTAGGCTGCTAAGCTTAGCGCCAGTGCAGGGGGAAACGCAGGGCTGCACCATATTCTTCTAAATATGGTGCAGCCCTGCATTTCTGAAGTGGCGGAGTGAGGCGTCAAGCCAGGAAGGCTAATGCCTCACTCCGCCACTCCCCTTGTAAATTTGCCCCTATATTTTGCAAAGTAAGCAATCATTTTTAAGACCTTCAAAACATAGACAAAACACGCATATGTGTGTATTTTTGTCTGTGTGCATGTAAAACTCCCAGGTGAAATCAGCCAGATACCTCACCATACCTGACTAAGAGCACCTGTACCCAAGTACTTACTAGATAATACATTTATTAGGGGGGTGTAACATCCCAAATACCCCACTGAAGCTACACCCCTGCTGTTGTGGGGTAGGGTACAGTATTAAAACACCAGTATAATGACACTTTGGCCACTAATGCATCTTTTTTTCTGAGCCTGAATTATCAACCAGTTTGCAATGATGACCAAAATCTGTTCTGGAAATGCCGCCCCTATTAGTGCCGACACAGCCCAGAGGGGTTCTTACAATTGTTTAGCACATCCAACATTTTGGAACGATTGACGTTTGTTCCCTGGTAACATTTCCTCTGCTGTTCCCTTCCCATTCACTTACAGAATTTGCTTTTGCTCCAAGAATATTTTTTCAATTAAGTGTGTAGAAACTTCCCAGTGATTCAGAATTCCTGGAAGCGGGCAGTGCTGCCTTCTGATTAATGGACTCTTAGGTATTCCGGGAAATGTCAGAGAAAGATTTTCATCAAGATATCAGCAATTCACCTCTTGAGAACTGAAAAGCAAAGAAAGAAATAGAAAAGATTGTAGAGCATTTGCCACATTTTGTCAGGGCAGACATGGGGTTGTGAATGAGAAATATGGAAAGTATACAGTGTTTTTGCTCACCCTCACTCCCTTCTGTGAGACATAAGAAGCACCTCTGTGCTGCTTAACGCCTCTCTGCAGCACTTGACACTTAAATATAATTTACAAAAATATTGCCCCATTAGAGTTCATATTAAAAAGTCTGCATCCAATTGGACTTTTTATTGCAAACACTAGTCAGGATACAATATATTGGTCAGAATTTCTGTATTCAATATTACGTCGGACAAATTTCTATGTATGATGTTCAGATAAATAACTCTAACCTTCTACTACTCTATGTCTCTTTCCCCTTGTGGGTTGTAGTCCATTATCCGAGTTCGGTACACCCGCGTTTTTACCTGCCTTAAAGAATACATTCCTGTATGTAGTGATCTTTACCAAGCTCTTTCATTTTCTCATACACTGTATGTCTGAATCTTAAGCACTCCTATGTGTCCTTAGAATATGACTACGCTGTATGCAAACTGAAATAAAGACATAAATACAAACTGAGGATGAAGTGGTCATTAACTAAACCTATCTGAAGTCAGAGGAGTCTGTCTGTGTTTAAGGATTTGAGTAGGTTCCCTGTTCCTTTTATGGCCACTTCATTGTAGGTGTTCACATAGCTCTTTTTTAGTAGCTCTAAAGTCTACAGCTTTGTTGTGCAGGGCACATTCTAGGGCCCGGTTCTTCCTCCTGCCATCTTATAATCAAATGCTGGTCCCTCACAGGTCCTTCAGGATTTTTAATGTTCACAGCTGCACGAGGGACATCACGTTTGGCTACTCAAGGCATCCTGCTGGCCTAGTTCAGGCTGACCATTTCACTCTAGGTCCTTAAGGAAACTGTCTCCAGTTCTGAAAGTTTCACCTACAAATCTTTGATTTGAGGCGCTAGTCTAATTATCTCAATAGAAGCAAAACAAGAGTACAACACTCAGAGTGCATTAGGCTATAACACAAATGTCCAGTACTGGACACAGTGTCCATACCGTACTGGAGGGAAGTGGTCATCCTGTCCCATCTGCTATGGTACAGCCCTTTTCACCAGGGGCGGCTCCTCCACTAAGGCGGAGGAGCGTCGCCCTAATGATCTTTGAGCAGGAAAAATAAAATGATAGTAACATAGTTATTATCTTTTTATTTTTCGCAGATTCTCGGCTGGGTGGGGCTGGAGGCACAGGCAGTAGGAGTGGTTTGTGCACACTAAGTGCACATGACTACTTGGCCAGCTGTCTGAGACCCGCCAAACAGTCATGGGCACTTAGCATGTTCCCCACCCGGTTGCATTACACAGCCTGGTGGGGAACATGCCCAGTCACCCTCTGAGTACCGATCCACGATGCTCAGACAGACCAATAACAATGCTGCATTGCAGCATTGTGAATGGCTTAGGGGAGTGAATCACAATGCTGCATAGCAGAGTTGTGAATGGCTATGGGGAGCCTGGGTACTTTCTGGTTCCCGGACTCGCCGGAGAAATGAGGAGAGACGGCTGGCGGAAGAGGTAAGTGGTATTTATTTTTTATGTCCCCCACCACCCTCCCTTCCCCCGCCCCTCCACCCTCATTCCCTGCCAGCGCTACTGCTTTTCACACGTTACAAGTGATGCGGCTCAGCCGGGGGCACCACAGGCAAGCGCCTCTGTTGCCTATGTTTGGAAACCCACTCAGGAACAACAAGAGCATGGGATGAAAACAGGGAGTTAAGAGGGACGAATACACACAAACCTCCCTATCATTACATAGGACAACCCATTCACATTGAGGCCATATTTATCATTTTTTCATGCAACGCAGAAAGACAACTTTCTGCGCTGCGTGAAAGGCGGAGGGCAGCAATGCACCATATTTACCATTATATAGAACATTCCTCTCCTCTCCTTGGGTTTGCGCACTCATTGCAGCCTAGCACCAACTCAGGAACCCTTGCATCATGGTGTAAGGGTGCCTGCATTGTAGGCATGATTATTTTTGTGCAGGAAAGTACACCTTCATGCACAAAAATAATCCTTAGAGGCTTTTTCCTCTTTCTAAGTGTGCTACAAATGTGGCACACTTAGGAAGAGGAAACAACGAGGAGAAATAAAGATATTTCTCCTCGTTGCATCTCCTCTAGGTAGGCATAGCATTTTGATGCATTCCAGGTTTACCAGTCTTGTAACACAGAACCACACAAGGTGGCTTTACATGGCTTGGTAAATCTCATTCTAGGTTTTACGTCACCCTGCATCCCCTTGAGTGGCGTAAAGCCGATGCAAAACCATTGACAAATCTGGGCCAGTGTATAGCCGAGACTGCTCCATTAGGAATGCAGAACTGTAGCTGGAGACTCCAAACACTACTTTTGCGGGTGCATTAGTTGCAGCTCTCAGCAAACAGTTATGTGCACCATCATCAAGAAACAGGATTCAAATTAGTCTGCCAATTTAAAAACAACAAAACGGTCCTTGTGGAAGATACTTACTTATGCCTACTGCCCCTCCTGGGGTATAGGCTATCAACCAGGACACTTCAGTAATCTCTGTCCTGGGCTTTTCTTTCATTCTGACTCCAGGTGTAACCCATCTCCTTAAAGTCAGCTTCGAGGCCTCGGAGCCAGGTTTTTCTTGGCCTTCCTCTTTTCCTTTTCCCTTGAGGGTTCCAGGTCAGGGCTTGCCTGGTGGTGTTTGATGCGGGCTTGCAGAGGGTGTAACCTGTCCAATTCCGTAAATCTCAATGGGGGAGTGATTCGATTTAGGAAGGAAGAGGCTGGAATCTATGATAAATTTAACAAAAAGAGGATACCTCTCTCACCATTGATAGAAAAAACTTTTCTCCTCGGACGTTCCTTTCATTAACTCCGAATCTGGTCAATCAATATACTTTGTCTCCTTGTACACATGTGTGTTTTCCCTTGCATTGAATCTAAACATACACTTCAAATTGGATTGTACCAATCTTTAATCATATGCCATATCCTTTGGCTATATCAAACATTTACTATTTTTAAAAAACAGTAAATAGCACTTTAACACTTTTACATAACAGGATTAAACAATTCATACATTATCAAAGACGAGACTTAAGCATCTAAATAACAGCACAAACAAAAATGACACGACTGATTTTGTGTGCTGTGGAATGAGCACATTAGACATTACAAACATATCACAAACACATGAACTTGTACATTTGTGAAAACATTTATAAAACTTGTAAGTCTCCAGGAGGACCGACCCTCGGTCTAGGTCCACTCTCTCCCCGCAGCTCCGCTGTGCCGTCTCTTGCCTCCAGACCCCGACCTCCTCCTTGGGAGGTTTGAGGCTGCTGCCCGCTCCTGCGCTGCTGCCCGCTCCAACTGGGACCAGACTGCCTGCAACCACTGTAACCTTTCTCAGCTGTTTTTTTAAAAAAAATTCCCTGTTGTGCCACTGTTATTGTGCCCATCTGTGTCTTGCTCTAATTCCACCACTGTTTTTATTTTCTCGTGCCTGCCTGTTCCTTTCGCATTTCACCGCTGCTGCCCCTGCGGCCCCTCCCCCCCGGAATTCCCCCCGGAATTCCCCCGCTCCCGCCTCCCAGCCTCTCCTCCCTCCCACCTCCCCTACTTAATGGCGGTCGCGCAGCAGACGCGTACAGTGGGCACGCCAAAGGCGCGCCAAAGGTAAGCCCGTCTGCGCCCGTCCGCGACCCGACCGCGGCCAGCGCCAGGAACGCTGGACCTCCCACTACCCATCGCTACGATACCACCACCACCCTCCTCTCACTCAACCCTGGAAGACTTAGAGAATGCTAACAGGCCTCGCTGAACACGACCCACGGCCAGTTCTCCTGCCTCCACTGCCGCCAGACCCTCACCGCCACCTCCAACACAGTCGACGCCAGCACCAGCGAAACCCTAAAATGCATCCTCCTCAACGTACGCTCCGTACACAAACACGCCATGGAAATCTGGAACCTACTCGACTCTCTCTCGCCCAACATCGCCTTCTTCACAGAGACCTGGACCAACGCATCCTCCGCCCCCGACATCAGCACCGCCATCCCAGACGGATACAAGATCCAGAGGAAAGACCGCCCCAACCACCCAGGAGGTGGCCTCACCATCGCCCTCAAGAGCACCCTCCGCCTCACCACCTCCAGCGAAACCTTCCCATCCGCCGAACACCTGCACTTCCAGATACAGACCACCCCCAAAGCAACACTCCGAGGAACCCTCATCTACAGACCCCCCGGCCCCCGAACACCCTTTGCCACCACCATCACCAACTTCATCGCACCCCACGCCATCGCCTCAACAAACTACATACTCATTGGAGACATGAAATTCCACCTCGACAACCCCAGCGACCCCAACTCCACTATCCTTCGTGACAACATCGCCAGCATCGGACTTAAACAACTCGTCAACACACCGACCCACAGAGCAGGACACACCCTCGACCCCATCTTCGCGGCAGGAAACAGCGTCCAATTAAGCCACACAACGCAGCCGCCATGGACCGACCACCACTGCGTACACTTCGCCATCAACAAACCCAAGGCACCCAAACCAGCCCCACGCCCACCTCGAAGGAACTGGAGCAAGGTTACCGACGAGCAACTTAACTCCACCCTCATCTGAGACAACCACACCAGGGCACCCGATGCAAACGACGCAGCCAGAGAACTCCACACCTGGATCTCCAACTGCGCAGACGAGCTTGCCCCGCTACGCAACCCCGACAGACAACGCCCCAGGAAAGCCGCCTGGTTCACCACCGCTCTCCAAGAAGCCAGACGAACCTGCAGACGCCTGGAGAAGAACTGGAGAAACACCAAGACAACCGAAAACCACACCACCTACAAGGACGCCATGACGGACTACCACAACCAGATCAGAGCCACCAAGAGGAACTTCATCCACAGCACAATCCTGGCCAACTCCACCAACTCCAAGGAACTTTTCAATGTCATTCAAGAATTCACCAACCCACGCAGAGAAGCCACAGACATCATCCCATCCCAAGACCTCTGCGACAAGCTTGGAACCTAGTTCCACCTCAAGATCAAAAACCTCTACGACAACTTCATCGACCATCCACCAGGTGCCACAGACGGCCCCCCGCCCCCCAGAAACACCAGCCAGCCCACCATCTCCAACTGGACACCGATCACGGCCGAAGACACCGCCTCGACCATGAAAAGCATCCACTCAGGGGCCCCCACCGACCCCTGCCCCCCTCACATCTACCAAGAGCTGCGGCCGCCATCGCACCCAAACTACAACGCACCATCAACACCACCTTCAAAACAGGCACCTTCCCAGACGACTGGAAGCGCGCAGAAGACAGACCCCTGCTCAAGAAGCCCACAGCTGACCCCACCGACCTCAAGAACTATCGGCCCATCTCGCTCCTCCCCTTCGCAGCCAAAGTTGCAGAGAAAACAGTCAACAGTAAACTGACATGATTCATTGAAGAGAACGCCGTCCTCGACCCGTCCCAATCCGGATTCCGAAGCAACCACAGCACAGAGACTGCCCTACTCGCCGCCACAGATGACATCCGCACCCTCCTGGACCAAGGCCACTCCGCAGCCCTCATCCTACTCGACCTATCAGCGGCCTTTGACACCGTCTCCCACCGCACACTAGTCGCCAGACTTCACGACGCAGGCATACAAGGAACAGCCCTTGACTGGATCCGATTATTCCTCACCGGAAGAAGCCAAAGGATCAGACTCCCACCCTTCCTCTCCGACCCCACGAAAATCACCTGCGGAGTCCCACAGGGTTCATCACTGAGCCCCACCCTCTTCAACATCTACATGGCCCCCCTCGCAGCCATTGTCCGACAACACGGCCTCAACATCGTATCCTATGCCGACGACACCCAGCTCATCCTCTCCCTCACCAAAGACCCCACCACTGCCAAACTCAACTTCCAGAAAGGAATGCAAGACATCGCAATCTGGATGACCAACAGCTGCCTGAAGCTCAACGCCGAGAAGACAGAAGTCCTCGTCCTCGGTTCCACCCCTTCTGCATGGGACAGCACCTGGTGGCTGACCGCCCTCGGAAGCTCACCTACCCCCTCAGACCACACCAAGAACCTCGGCATCGTACTCGACTCATCACTCACCATGAACCGACAGGTCAACGCCATCACCTCCAGCTGCTTCAACACCCTCCGCAAGACCTTCAAGTGGATCCCCTCTGAGTCAAGGAAGACAGTCACCCACGCACTCATCACCAGCAGACTGGACTATGGAAACGCACTCTACGCTGGCATCAACAAGTCCCTACTCCGCAAACTCCAGACAACACAGAACACCGCCGCCAGACTCGTCCTCGGCATCCCCCGACACGAACACATCAGCCAACACCTACGAAGCCTCCACTGGCTCCCCGTGGAGAAAAGAGTCACTTTCAAAATCCTCACTCACGCCTACAAATGCCTACACAACAACGGACCCAAATACCTCAATGACAGAATCAACTTCACCTGGGCACCCGACGCAAACGATGCAAACAACGCAGCCAGAGAACTCCACACCTGGATCTTCAATTGCGCAGACGAGCTCGCCCCGCAACGCAACCCCAACAGACAACGCCCCAGGAAAGCCGCCTGGTTCACCACCGCTCTCCAAGAAGCCAGACACGCCTGGAGAAGAACTGGAGAAACACCAAGATAACCGAAAACCACACCACCTACAAGGATGCCTTGATGGACTACCATAACCAGATCAGAGCCACCAAAAGGAACTTCACCCACAACAAAATCCTGGCCAACTCCACCAACTCCAAGGAACTTTTCAGTGTCATTCAGGAATTCACCAACCCACGCAGCGAAGCCATAGACATCACACCATCCCAAGACCTCTGCGACAAGCTTGGAACCTATTTCCACCTCAAGATCAAAAACCTCTGACAACTTCATCGACCATCCACCAGGTGCCACAGACGGCCCCCTCCCGCCCCCCAGAAACACCAGCCAGCCCACCATCTCCAACTGGACACCGATCACGGCTGAAGACACCGCCTCACACATAAAAGGCATCCACTTGGGGGCCCCCACCGACCCCTGCCCCCCTCACATCTACCACAGAGCTGCAGCCGCCATCGCACCCGAACTACAACGCACCATCAACACCACCTTCAAAACAGGTACCTTCCCAGATGACTGGAAGCGCGCAGAAGTCAGACCCCTGCTCAAGAAGCCCACAGCTGACCCCACCGACCTCAAGAACTATCGGCCCATCTCGCTCCTCCCCTTCGCAGCCAAAGTTGCAGAGAAAACAGTCAACAGGAAACTGACAATTCATTGAAGAGAACGCCGTCCTCGACCCGTCCCAATCCGGATTCCGAAGCAACCACAGCACAGAGACCGCCCTACTCGCCGCCACAGACGACATCCGCACCCTCCTGGACCGAGGCCACTCCGCAGCCCTCATCCTACTCGACCTATCAGCGGCCTTCGACACCGTCTCCCACTGCACACTAGTCGCCAGACTACGAAACGCATGCATACAAGGAACAGCCCTGGACTGGATCCGATCATTCCTCACCGGAAGAAGCCAAAGGATCAGACTCCCACCCTTCCTCTCCGACCCCACGAAAATCACCTGCGGAGTCCCACAGGGTTCATCACTGAGCCCCACCCTCTTCAACATCTACATGGCCCCCCTCGTAGCCATCGTCCGACAACACGGCCTCAACATCGTATCCTACGCCGACGACACCCAGCTCATCCTCTCCCTCACCAAAGACCCCACCACTGCCAAACTCAACTTCCAGAAAGGAATGCAAGACGTCGCAGACTGGATGACCAACAGCTGCCTGAAGCTCAATGCCGAGAATACAGAAGTCCTCGTCCTCTGTACCACCCCTTCTGCATGGGACAGCACCTGGTGGCCGACCGCCCTTGGAAGCCCACCTACCCCCTCAGACCACACCAAGAACCTCGGCATCGTACTTGACTCATCACTCACCATGAACCGACAGGTCAACGCCGTCACCTCCAGCTGCTTCAACACCCTCCGCATCCTCCGCAAGACCTTCAAATGGATCCCCCCTGAGTCAAGGAAAACAGTCACCCAAGCACTCATCACCAGCAGACTGGACTATGGAAACGCACTCTACGCCGGCATCAACAAGTCCCTACTCCGCAAACTCCAAACAATACAGAACACCGCTGCCAGACTCGTCCTCCGACACGAACACATCAGCCAACACCTACGAAGTCTCCACTGGCTCCCCGTGGAGAAAAGAGTCACTTTCAAAATCCTCACTCACGCCTACAAATGCCTACACAACAACGGACCCAAATACCTCAACGACAGAATCAACTTCCACGTACCCAAAAGAAACCTCCGATCTTCCAACCTCGCACTGGCCGAAACCCCGCGCATCCACAGAGCCAGAGCAGGCGGAAGATCCTTCTCTCACATTGCAGCCAAGACCTGGAACGAGCTACCGGCAGACATCAGACGCGCCCCCTCCCTGAACACCTTCAGGAAGACCCTCAAGACCTGGCTCTTCGGCTAAACAGATCTGCAGACCCCCCCCCTTAGCGCCTTGAGACCCTCACGGGTGAGTAGCGCGCTTACAATTCCCTGATTGATTACAATTCCCTGATTGATTGAACTTCCACGTACCCAAAAGAAACCTCCGATCTTCCAACCTCGCACTGGCCGAAACCCCGCGCATCCACAGAGCCAGAGCAGGTGGAAGATCCTTCTCTCACATTGCAGCCAAGACCTGGAACGAGCTACCGGCAGACATCAGATGCACCCCCTCCCTGAACACCTTCAGGAAGACCCTCAAGACCTGGTCCTTCGGCTAAACTGATCTGCGGACCCCCCCCCCCCCCTCAGCGCCTTGAGACCCTCACGGGTGATTAGCGCGCTTACAATTCCCTGATTGATTGATTGTAAGTCCTACTATGCTTTTATGTGTCAGGGCCTATCTACTTTGGCTTCACGATACTTATTTATTACATGGTCCTAGTGAGGTCAAAGTGGCAAATAGTACTTCTTGTCTATGCCAAAATTCTTAAGGTTAGACTGTCCGTTATTCTACACAATATTTAAATATGTTAACTCTTGGCCTCGGAAATCTAGTGCCGACGCGTTTCAACCTTCATAATCGGACCATTGGATATTTTGACGGAAGGTCTTCATCAGGGCAGGACAAACTTTTTGTAGGACACGTGGATTCTTAGGGGTGTGAAAAAATCCAACTTCCACTGTAATCTGTCAGTAACGTTGATAGGTATTTTCTCATGTGTATATTGTTCTTCTTATCGCCTTAGTTTTCACTCTATCTGCTTTTTGAAAACGTTGTCTTCTTATCACCGGTGTTGCTCGGTGCGGTCAGTGTCTTCAGGTGTACTCCGTGACTTCTGCTTTTTCCACGTGAATGTTCCGAAGTGTCCTTTTGTTTTCACTAATGTACAAGTTCATGTGTTTGTGATATGTTTGTAATGTCTAATGTGCTCATTCCAAAGCACACAAAATCAGTCGTGTCATTTTTGTTTGTGCTGTTATTTAGATGCTTAAGTCTCATCTTTGATAATGTATGAATTGTTTAATCCTGTTATGTAAAAGTATTAAAGTTATATTTACTGTTTTTTTAAAATAGTAAATGTTTGATATAGCCAAAGGATATGACATATGATTAAAGATTGGTACAATCCAATTTGAAGTGTATGTTTAGATTTAATGCAAGGGAAAACAGACATGTGTACAAGGAGACAAAGTATATTGATTGACCAGATTTGGAGTTAATGAAAGGAACTTCCGAGGAGAAAAGTTTTTTCTATCGATTGTGAGAGAGGTATCCTCTTTTTGTTAAACCTATCCAATTACAGCGTGTTTCATGATTTCTTCATGAGCCAGGAGCTGTAAATTCTGCTGTCATAGGTCGTCTTGCTGATGGTGTTTGGCCAGTGGATTTGGAGGACTTTTTCTCAGTCATGTGTTGATAAAGGTCTGGTGGTTGGTGGTGGTCACTGTTGTCCTCCAAGTTTCTGCTCCACACAGAAGGGCTGATTTTACATTGGTGTTAAAAAACCTGATCTTGGTTTGCAGCGTTAGGTCCTAGGAGCTCCAGATCTTCTTTAGCTGAATAAAGGCAGCCTATGCTTTGCCGATTGTGCGGTGCAAGGGTGACGCATAACCATTAACAAATCTGGGCCAGAGTATGGCTCAGACTGCTTCATTAGGAATGCAGAGCAGGAGACTCCAAACACTCCTTATACGGGTGCATTAGTTGCAGCTCCTAGCATACAGTGATGTGCACCATCTTTAAGCAACAAGATTTCAATTAGTTCACAAAATTAAAAACAACAAAACTGTTCCAGTGGAAGATAGGTTCAATTTTATTTTCACCACCAAACAAAAGATCAACTATAATGTTGGTCTTTGCCAACAAAGTCATAGAAACAGCATTAAGAATTACTGCCATGTTATCTTGTGTTATATGCTCTATTGATTTGTGTTCTCATAGTTTTGGTAGAATCAATACTACACGAGCATGGGCACCATGGTTGGGGTTGAAGGGGGACAATGCCATGAACATTTTTCCTCCAGAGCTTTCCAAACATTTTTTTAATCAACCTGCTTATAGTGTTCTTTCAAAATACAGAGGGTCAGATTTATCAAGGAACTACGCTGCCCTTGCATCACGCAGGGTGTCAGGTTTACCAAGCAAGGCAAGGCCACCTTGCGTGGCCCTGCGTTGCTTGGTAAATCTGGAATAACGCAAGGCAGAGCAAGTCGCTGCCTTGCTTTACTCTGCCCTGGGAAGGCGTACCATGGAAGGAGTGTGGGTGTTCCCACGCACCCACCCGTGGATTTTGGCGCATTCCCAGATTTATCAAACCTTGGAAACCTGGGAATGCGTCAAAATGCCACACCTTCCCAGGGGAGGTGCAACGAGGAGAAATATCTTTATTCCTCCTCGTTGTTTCCTCTTTCTAATTGTGCTACATTCTGCAGCACACTTAAGAAAGAGTAAAAAGCCTCAGGATTGTTTTTGTGCCAGAAGGTGTCCTATCCGGCACAAAAACAATACTGCCTGCAATGCAGGCACCCATGCATCATGGCGCAAAGGTGCCTGCATTGGCGCTAGGCAGCACATTGGGTGCCAGAGCAGGCAGGGAGGAGGAATGGGCCATATATTGGTAAATACGGCACATTCCTGCCCTCGCCCTTTCATGCACCGCAGCAGGTTGTCTTGCTGTATTGCGTGAAACCTTGATAGATCTGGCCACAAACAGCGAAGTTATAGAAGGAGTACTTGAATTACTCTCAGCCACTGGTGATCAGGCCACGTAATATTCCAATGTTTTTGTCCACTGTACCACTTTAAAAAAGACCAATCAGTTTTGGTCCTTGTCAAATAAAACAGTTGAGTACAAGCTGCCTCACCAGCTTCCTTCTAGATGGGAACACAAGCAACCCCTGACAGCACTTGATGAAGCATTTGTATCACCTCCACAAAATTGATTTCGAACACATTTGTATCGTAAAATAAGTTCAGCATAGTAAAACTATTGATGATATCTTGATAGTATATTTACTGGAATCAATATTAGTACAGGTAAATATTTTTGACCTCTATTTTATTTACATAAACCAATTTTGAGAATCTTGGAAAAAAAGTTTAAATAACAAGGGACAATATCTGTTAAAAGAAAGATTGTAGGGGGGAGATCTAGTGCTCCATATTCAGAAGTATGGCAACTCCATCTTCTAAAGGTTTAAAAAAACGTGGAAGTATTAAAAGAATTATTGTAATTGTGAGACTATTGGAATTCAAAATGCAACTTTCCCACAGCTGCATCAGCAAAAGCAACTTGAATTCTTAGACCCTCATTACACATTGGCTGGAAGTGTACAAGAGTCAGAATTACAAGTTGTGTGAAATTTGCCAAGTCCCATAGTGCTTCCTCAGTTTGGCATTTTTGGCAGTGAATAGATGCTAAAATGTGCAGAAAGGAACAGGGTTTCAAAGAGCTGCAAATCTGCTGTAATATGCACAACCTCCCATCAAACAAATTATATTTCCCTATACTAATCCACCACTAATCCTTTGGGTTCCGAAGTAGCATGCTACTCACCGAAAAGCGCTTCAACACCTCATCAGGGATAGTAAGTGCTATATAAATACAATTACAATTTTATATTGGCTTATAATAGAACAGAAAGTTTTTGCACTTGGTAACAATCACAAGATGGAGTATCACATTTTCCCCAGTGCAAAATTGATGCATTATAATCCTTCGGCACTTGGAATGCATTTTTTTATTATGTATTTTTCCCCTTTCGTTCCCTGCCTCCTTTTCCCCCTTCTTTCCCCTTCGTTGGTTTTTTCAAGGGCTTTGTGAAGGGAAGGTCAATTAACAGCTGGTAGAGCTTCTGGGTGTTCTAATTCACAACCAACACAAGCAGAAAAATAGGCCTAATCTGCCTGTCTTCTTTGGCTTGCTTCTTCTCACTGCAAGGGAACAGACTAATAGCAGTAGATAGCAAGAGTAGACTCTAAGCATTCTGGTTGGCTGAGCCAGTCTCAAAGTCCCATGCTCGCACTAATTCAGTGTAAGGCACAGAGAGACCTTGTGATATGACCAGAGCAATGAATGTTTAGTCAAGGTCCTAAAATAGTTTATAACATTGGTTTGAGGCTACAATATTAGCAACAAGGACTTATCCCTACTTGTTGGCTCTATCCACTGCAAACATCTGTCGGTGCTGTTCCTCCTGGAAGTTTATGAGTGAGTGACGCCCAAATAGTAAGTAGAACACATCTACTCCCAAAAAAGCATTGTGAACATGACCATAAGTTTGGCATTTGTGTGGAAGAATGAGCCTTATATGATCATGCAGCTATGAGTGCCCGAGCAAGGAAAAAGAAGGAACTTGCCAGCTCCACCATAGCATATGCTCATAATAGCTCTTCTGGGAGACTGAACTGTATCTTTGGTGACTGCTTTCTGCAAATAAATATGTATTTGCTTTTTCCTCAAGCATATGATCTCAGCCTGTTGGATCATTTGTCTGTGCTCTGACTCATGCCAAAGCTGCTGAGTGAGATGACACGTGTGTGAGTGGTCTGCAATATTAGAAACAGATTTACTAGGAATTATGTCACAGGCTGTTTCTTGTATTAAATAAATAGTTGTAGAACTCAGTGTTGCAGAGTAAGGGGATGAAAATAAAGGGGAGAGGTGGGGGAACGGGTGTGTCACAGGGAGGAGATGTCCAGGGTCACTGAAACACTATTAGGAAGATCGGAGAAGGAGGGCGGTATGGTCCACGAGGAGGAGGTACTTGTGTTCAGTAAGGCAAAGAGCAAAGGATGGGGCAGCAGACAGTCACAGTACAAGGTTCAAAGAGGGGTGCAGCCAATAAGGACAAGGAGAGGCTTGGAGCCTGATTAAAACAGAGACCAAATGAGGGCAGAGAAGGCAGTCAAGGGCCTGGATGCAGTGTTGTACACACAGGAGTGACAGAATATGGGACTATTGCAGTGAGTTCTGGGTGATAAGGCACGGGTGAGTAATGAGAGACAGGCAGAGGGAATAGTGGCCAGCGGTGGAATGAAGGGGTTGGGTAGAGTATGAGTAGTTCCTGTGAGGACACTGAAGATGATTCGAAATTCAAACACAGAGATAAGGAGGGGATTAAGGCCAGGGGCGTAGCTTGGTCAGTAAGATTGGGAGGGGGGAAGTGGAAGCTTCAGATTTCTCAACAATCATGCTGGCATATCTTGTTAAAATACATTATAAGAAGCAGGACACGAGGTGGGGGGCTTAATAGGCAGTAGAAAGAGAGAGGAGTGCAGATTGTTAGGGGTACTTAAAGCACAATAGTTTTCAAACCAACCACATCTTAAGACACATATGCAAGAGAGATAGAGTATGTGTGTGTGCTTTTGTCAGTGTGGACATGTAAAAATCCAGGGTGAAATTCGATAGATACCTCACCATACGCAACTGAAAGCACCTGTACCAAACTATTTACTACAGAATACATTTTTGTAGGGGGGTGTAACACCCCAAACAAGCCCCCTGAAGCTACAATCGTGATTAAGGCACACATGAAGAGGGTAGAGAGGAGAAGGAAGATAAAAAGGTCTGCAAGGGTGGCAGGGAGGAGTCTAAGCAGCGTCGAGCAGCCTACAGGAAGCCACAGTATAGGAGGAGAACGGGAAGAAGGATAGTAGGGGTAGTGTTTTGTTAAGGAATGGGTTGAATAGTGGATCCAGAGCTGAGGCAGTGCAGTGAGTCTGATAGAGCAGGTGAGGCATCTGTGGCTAGACTGGACAAAGGTCAGGTAAAGAGGAGAATTCAAGAGGCAGAGTACCTGGGTGAAAACAGGGGGTAGGACTTTATTCCTCCATACAGGGAGAGGCAGCAGCCATTAAGGCTGGAGTGTAACGAGAAGGATGGGGACATAGTGCACCATGGAAAGGGGAACAGAGAGAGCCTACGGAGGAGATGTGTGCATAGGCCCTGAGAACAAAATCAACAAAAATATGTGGAAAGGACTGAACTTTACGTCTGGCCTAGACATTATAATGCACATTGTTAGAAATGGGGGTCTCTAATTGGCAGAGGTAGGCACCTTTGTCCAAGTAGGGACCCTTGCTTCTAGTCAGGGTAAGGGGGATACACACTTTAGATAACCCCTGCCCACCCCCGTGGTAGCTTGGCAAGAGCAGACAGGCTTATCCCAAAGGCAATGTGTAAAGTATTTGTACCCAAACACATAGTAACACAGTGAAAACACTGCAAATGGACACCACACCAGTTTAGAAACAAAATCAAGTATCTTTATCTAAACCAAACAAGACCAAAACGACAAAAATCCAACATACATATATCAAAATAGCACTTAAAAACAGTTA
Source organism: Calotriton arnoldi (assembly GCA_963921515.1). Lineage (NCBI taxonomy): Eukaryota > Metazoa > Chordata > Amphibia > Caudata > Salamandridae > Calotriton > Calotriton arnoldi. Next base: position 357,765 of record CAWUFW010006561.1, on the reverse strand, counting down.
CTTGCAGAAATAGCACTTGTAGAAGCAAATAGCTCCACATGGAGCTATTATGACGTCGTGACAGCAGCATAAAGTCAAAGTACCGTGCCGACCGCAAGGTGCACGGTGTCACGTGCACCCCCAAACAAAAGTACCTTGGAAAACAAAGTTGATGGATGATGCACGGCGTTGTGGAGGTGAGACATCGATACTGAGGTTGAAACATGTTCCTTGGTTGTCATGGGGGAGGCGAGGCGTTGTGTCCGTGAGGAGGCGACGTGTTGAGTCCAGGACAGGGGAAGGCGTCGACGATGAGGCATCGGTTCCGGGAGGCAATGCGAAGTCGAAGAGTTTGTGAAGTCATCCTACATCTGGTTGCTCTCTAGTTGAGATCATTAACAAGTACAGAGAAAAATTACACAGTATGTGTCTGGGATCTTCTCCCAATAAAAGAAGCATTCTCTCATTGGTGGCATAATCTAGAAAGAGCAGTGCAAGTAATAGTGTTTTAGACTGGCCATAAAAATCTGCTACAGGCCACGTCCATCAAATGTGCCAATGTATAACATAAGAAGTGGTCCCTGTTTAGCTCTTTTTTTATTACAAGGTTACTTACAAACCAGGAATATGTCATGGCAAATCAGGAGAGTAAATAAAATCAGAAACGTCTCCTACTATTCTGGCAGTATCTCTCTCACTAGATCACGTGCCCAACACTTTTCTCATCAAGAGCTGTCCAAGTCTTCAAGGAATGGATCAAAAAGCGTGGATACTGGAGGATCCGGTTTATTCATGCAGAATAGGCACTTTGTTGTTTCAAGGAAATGCCTTATACACTGCAGAAGAAGATTTATAAAGACAACAATGAATTGGAGCCATCAAAGTCTAGTAGACAGACTCCCAGAATAAAATAAAACTTCTTCTGGTGGTTTAAGATTGCCTCAACCATCAAGACATTCATTTTGAAGTGTACTAGCCAAGTGTTCACATAATGAGATTATGAGTCTCTATACCACTTACAACCTTTGTCCACTCCTCAACAACAATGGGCCATGATTTCAATGGACTTCATAGCAGAGCTTCCTGATGGGTACACTGTTTTTCTGGTAGTGGTGCAGTACTTTACCAAAATAGGACACTTAATTCCTCTCAAACAACTTAGTACATAACTGTCCAATATTTCTCTTGAAAAAAACCTTCTGACTTGATGACTCTCAGTCACTCTAGTCAAGGAACAAGATGCCTGATCTATGGCTCTTTTCTGGAAGAAGTTAATGCGACAAATAGGAGGTGCAGGAAATCTGCGTTTTTTGCGTTGTCATCTCAGATTTGTTACCTTCTGCTGAACCCATATTTCTGATGGTGTTAGACCTCCTTGCACTTTAACCCTGCTAACCAGTGGTAAAGTGCCTGTGCTCCCCTTTAAACATGGTCGAATTGGCATTTTTCTAATTGGTATATTTAGCTTATGTACAAGCTGCTTGCATACTGTACAAAATATACCCATTATCTGTAAGGTAAATGTCCTGGTAAACTGCAGGACCTACTGTGCAATTCACTACAGAGACAGTTTAAATTGAAGCTTCAGGCCTACCTTTGTAAACTGACTGTTGAAGTGTTAAAATTGCAATTCGACCTGTCAAAATAAACCCTTTTGACAGGTCAAATCAACCCTCTTAAATAGTAATAACCACCCCTATGTAGGCCTTGCAGTCCACAAGACAGTGTGCCTGGTAATTAAAAAGTAGGACATGCAGAAATTAAATGTTAACATGTCCTTACAGTGACTAGCACTCAAACGCTATTTTTCACAGTGGCAGACCTAGCTGTCCTATGTAGAAAAACAGAGGACAGATTAAAAATCTTATTATAGTAACATGGGGATGGGATTAGCTAGAAAATAATTAAACAACTATATTTTAATATTTAGCAAAAATCCAATTCAGTGGTGAAGTCGGATTTTGATAATTTTTAAGGACAAGTTAGATTTAGAAAGTTATCTTTTCCCTGACTGAATTTGCATCTGCTCTCCCACTGCTGCAAACCAGTTAGCATGTGAATAGTTGTGAAATGCTTCACATGAGCAAAAAACAGGCTAGCCTGAATGGCAGAGATGACTCCTTTGAACCTGACAGAATATGCAGGTTGGGGCTGTGAGCATCTTTTTTAACATTACAGCATCTAATCCTGCTTGTCAGGTCTGCTAGATTTACAAATAACACTTTGGGGCACACTTGAATGGAAGGGAAACAGGATGCCAACAATTCTTGTGTATCTACTGTCTGGTTGCTGAAAACACTACTTTTCTTCTATCAGACTTCTGTCTCTGTGTTTACTGTGAGCACAATGGCTGCCCAAACTGGATTTTACTGTTAGATGTGGGAGGACACAAGGACTACCATAGTATACTCCCCCACACACACACACACACCTTAGAGCCCAAGATTAGTGTTGTAAAACGTTTTTGTCATCTTGAATATGCTTAAAGTTGGTATTTTGGCTCCGGGACCTTTTACCTTATTGGTTAGGGTGTGCCCATGAGCCATTCCCTCCCACTAGCTTGTGCCAGGCATAAATATGGCACCTCTAGGCACCCACTTCAGAATATGTTTGGACCCAAGGCCTGAGGAAGAACAGAAGTGGAGTGGACCTGCTGTCTGTGACCAGAGAGGAGCCCAAAAAGGACTGGACCTGCACCCTCTTGTACCCAGGACAAAGAAGTGGACTCCAAGGGTCATAAGGCTCACGTCCAGTTAAAGCTACAGGAACACAGGAAACTACAGGAGACCTTTTCCTGCAACTGTTCAACTAACCAGTGGCAACTGGTCCTGGGCTGAACACTGCTGTTGGCCTCTGCCTTGCCATGTTGCAGGTCTCTAAGTGCCTTCCCTGAGATACTGGAGGGCTTTAGAAGTGCACTCCTGTGGTGGATTGGGACCTAAAGGACTGAGGTCAGAAGGTAAAATCTATGATCAGGACAAACCTTGTCAGTGTTTCCGACCCGCACTCCAATGTGGTCAACATCAAATTGTGCCTAAGTCCCGATCTACTGCGACAATCATTATGCTTCTTGCCGCTATTCCTATTTAAAAGTTAAAAAATTTGTATCTCCAGTTCCCCTTCTTGGATTTTTGTCATTTATTATTATTTTGTTTATTAAAGTTTACTCTATTTTGTTTATTTAGTTTGGGATTGTTATTGTTTTGCATTTTTATTTTATTACTGTTTTGGTACTCCATAAAGACTTTACACATTGCTCTAAGTTAAGTTTGTCTGCTCTATGTCATAACTGTCAGGGGGTTGAGCTCAAGTTAATTTAGTGACTTTGAGAGTTCACCTTGACAGGGGTTGTGATTATTCTTGGAGGTAGATAGTCAAGCACCCTGCTCCCCAAATAATGATCCAAATTATTAAATTGGCGGCTGTGATGGAATCCAGGGCTTGTGTTTTGCAGTACCACTTAATGATTAAAGTTCAAATCAAAAATCCCTATTGAAATTTGACATCAAAATGCACTTTTAATTTTTAAATTGACTTGTAGGAGGCGTGTCCAAGATGGCGGCCGAGTAGGACGTGCCTACCCGCCGCTCCTGCCCGTTTCCCGGGCCTTACCTGCATAGCTTCAACCAGTGCAACCCTTCTGGCGGATTCGGACCCTGATCGGACCCGAAACGTGTCCGGACATCTTCACGGTGCCTTTGGTGCGGTGCGACTGCCTGCTTCCCGTCCTCAGAGCCTGGGTTGTGCCGCGCTGGTGGCGTCCAGCGGTCATCTCACTGAAGAGAGATCGGCGGAGGTGGAGTTCGGCGCTGCGGATTGGGGGCACTCCCGCTGCAGCCTGCGGGCATCCCTGCTGAGCACCGGCCGCTGACCGGGCGCCGGCGGTTGGGTGCCCGGAGTACATACGGCACATCCCCGCCACAGAGACAAGATGGCTGCGTGGACATAGGCCGGCTGGAGGAGTTGGGCCACCCTGACTGCGGTGAGACGCCACCTAGTGCGCCGCGGTGGCCGAACACGCCAGGACTGCTGGAGCTGCCCTTCCGGACGCTGCCTGGCCCCCCGGGGCTTCTCACCACCAGGGCCCCCACAGCTGCATAGGGACCGGCGCATACCCCGGGAGACGCACCCCGCCAAGTTCTGGATTGGTGGCGGTGCCCTGACTGCTGTCTTCTGCTGGGCGGCGGCCTGCTCTCCCGGGTCTCCGGGGGGACTGCTGAGAGCGGCGTGTGCTTGCTGCTCCCGCCGGGGTGAACCACACTGCGGCGCAATCACTCGCTGAGCGCACTCAGCCTGTTGGACTCTCTCCTCTCGGCGCCCTAGCACTCTACATCTTTCGGGGCCATCAGGAGTCCCCACTCCATCGCTTGAGCGGACGGCTCTCGCTGGGGCTTCCCATGACAACAGACGAGGCCTGCCCTTGTGCTATTGAGGAGGGGGGTGCTGGCCGCGGCGGAGGGCTAGACACCGGGAGACCGGTCACGGCACGGTATGCGCCACAGGCTGACACGCGGCCTGACATCGTCATGCCCGAGAGTTAAGAATAAGGGGAGCACCAGCCGCGTTGCGTGTGGGCCCTGGGTGTGACGGCGGCGTGCGCCTTGGGCCCCCTTTTCCTCGCCTCTGTGCCTGAGATCCTCTCCTTGTTCCAGGAGGTGGGCGGCAGCTAAGGAGCGCGTCCAGGGTTTGGTGGCCCTGATCTTGGATATTCCTTCGCTGTCCACTGGGCGCCACCCCGGAGGAGAACTCTCGCGACCCACCAGATATTGGCAGTGAGAGCTGGCTGCGGGGCGCTTCCCAACGCACGACACGGCTCACACGTCGCGTTCCCCAGGAAAGTACGCCTGGCACGACTCTCTACAGTGCAGCTTAGGGGTCGGGGAGGCCCGCCTGCAGTGGAGGCCTGGAGGCCTATTACACGGATCTCTCTGCTACGTGCCAGCCCTCCGCGCGACCCCCACATTGTGAACTGGGAGCGGAGACCCCTACAAATGGCGGCAGCCAGAGCTCGTAAGGACAGATCAGTTAAAGATTTGTTATTTAAAGTGGGGAGTAGTGGAACAGAGACGATGACCCATACTGGAGGGGCTGCTGAGCGGAGGGGGTCGGCGGAGCTCGACGGACCCGTCACTCGCAGTGTCCTGGAATCTCTCTTCGCGGACCTCACCAGGGAATTTCATACCATGAAGAAAGACCTTACTACCGAAATCCGCGAGATGCGCAAAGACATTGATTCTGTGGGGGAGCGAGTGGACGACCTGGAGAACCAGACGACGGCCAGAGACGAAGAGGTGTCCCAGCTCCAACAAGAGGTACTCAGGTTGCGTGATCAACATCTGGATCTTCAATCCCACGCGGAGGACCTGGAGAATCGCTCTCGCCGAAATAATATACGGATTCGGGCGGTACCTCAGGGAGCAGAGGGGCAGGACATTGAGGCCTACATCATGGACCTGTTCCACCACATCCTGGGAGGTCCCCCTGAACAGGAGATCCAACTGGACCGGACACATTGGGTGGGCCTCAAGAGAGCCCAGACAGCCCCTCCACCCGATATCCTGACGTGTGTCCACGACTTTAAGCTTAAGGAGCGCATTCTTCGTGAGGCACGGTGTAATCATCCCATCGAATTTCGCTCCTGTAGGCCTCTCCTCTTCCAAGACTTAGCGGCCTCCACTCTACAGAAACGACGTGACTTCCGGCCCGTCACAGCATTTCTCCGATCCAAAGACATCGCCTACTCCTGGGGGCATCCATTTAGGCTCATTTTCAAATGGGAAGGCAGACTCCGCCAAATACGTTCACTGGATGAAGCGACATCTCTTCTGCACCTGCCTGAGTCCGACCATGCTGAGCCGGTGAGACCCACAGCGGCCGCCCGCCGAGGGGATGGCGGCCGGTGGCAGAGAGTTGGCGGCTCGCCGCTTGGCTCTCGTCCAGACCCAGACGTGATTGCCAAAGAACGCTCCGCAGTCCTTCAGACCCTGTCAGAAGACTCCAACACCGCAGACTGACCTGTCAACCTTGAGGTGCCGATTTTTGACTCATTGTAGGGTCACACTGGCTATTATGGCCGGGTCCGGGGCGGATGGGGGCGGCGGAGGCCCCTGCTATCCATCCCACGTCTCACCACAGGCGTACTGCCTGGGACATTTGTGAACTTTTCATTGGAATGTTTCTTCCATTATGTTTGTTGTTTGGGGTTTTTCTTTTGGGTTCCCTCCTCCTCCTCCGATGTTCATCAAGGGCGATATTATCCTACTACACCTCATTTCCTATTATTATAGAGATAGTATTGTTGGCTATAGCACGTCTGCGTTCACATCCCTATGACTCCTGACCTCCACGTTGTGTCCCTCAATGTGAAGGGTCTAAACAACCCCACCAAACGCCGAGCCCTCCTGTCCTATCTGAAGCGTTCGGATGCCCATATATGCCTCCTCCAGGAGACGCACCTGCTCCCTGCTGACACCCACCGACTGCGTTCAAAAGTATTCCCTCACCAGATGTTCTCATCAGCCACCTCCAAAACCACCGGGGTTGCCATATTGGTGTCTTCTAGGTTCCCGGGGCGGGTCGGTAGCAAGCAGGCGGAAATTAAAGGGAGATTCTTGGCTTACACTTTCACCTCAGAAACGCACACGTTCTCCGTAGCCTCGGTATATGTCCCCAACACCGGACAGGAGAGTTTCATTAAGACAGTAATTCAGGAACTCATGGGCCTATCAGACAAAACAGTCCTGCTGGGTGGGGATTTGAACATTGTGATGGACAGTGACTTGGACCGCTCTGGGCAGAGGTGGGGCCAGACGGGGACTTTGTCCAATGTTGGGAAGCGACTGCTGCTGGAAGCTGGTCTGACCGACATATGGAGACTCCGACATCCCAACACTAGGGCTTACACATTCTATTCCCACCCCCATAAAACATACAACAGAATTGACTATCTCTTTACCTCAGACCCCCTAACGCGGCCGGTCCGAGATGTGGAGATTCTCCCATGTCCCCTGTCTGACCACTCTGCGCTGCGGCTCTCGCTGACCATGCCCCTGCGACGCCCTACTCGTCGGTTCTGGCGTCTTCGTGAAACTATGCTTCAACGCCCCTCCGTGGTGCAACAGATTGAAGCGAGCATGGCTGACTATTTATCCGTAAACGACAACCCAGACATATCGTTGACGACCCTATGGGAGGCGATGAAAGCGGTGATCCGAGGGGTCTTCATTAGCATTGCAGCGGCCGACAATAGGGACAGGCGGGAGAAAAGAGACCGTTTGATGAGCGAGATCACTGAGTTGGAGCGTATCCATCAGCGGACCGGCGCTCCCAGAGTCTGGAAACTTCTAAAGGTGACCCGGGCACAGCTGGCGGGGTTAGATGTTGATCGAGCTGAATACGCAGCGCTACGCCTCAAGCATACTTTTTATGTGGGTGGGGACCGATGTGGGCGGCTTCTCGCAAACCGCCTGCGAGCGCAAAGACAAGCTCATAGAGTGGCTGCGGTACTAGATCCCAGTGGGGGAGAGAGCAGCGAGGACATTGACATTGTGGAGACCTTCCGACATTTCTATGGAACGCTGTACTCGGCTCAAACTCTGCCCGTACTTGAACCGACCCGATACCTCCATGACGTGGCCACAGCTAAACTGCTGCCAGCTCAGGCGGCTGACCTGGAGGCCCCCATCAGATTGGAGGAGGTCATTTTGGCGCTTGCCCGCTTGAAGCTTAACAAATCGCCCGGTCCTGACGGGTTCACCTCCGGGTTCTATAAAAAGTTCTGTGGGACGTTGGCCCCGCTTCTAGTGCATGTTTTTAATTCAGCCGGGTCGTCCCCCGCATCTTCCTTCCCATCCTCTATGTTAGAGGCCTTAATAACCGTAATTCCCAAACCAGGGAAAGACACTCGTCTCTGCGGCTCCTACTGCCCAATATCCTTACTCAACGTAGACCTAAAGATCTTTACCAGCATTCTAGCGGCTAGACTCTCTCGTCACCTCCCCAGTCTGATTGATCCGGACCAGTCAGGCTTTGTCCCCGGGCGACAATGCTCCGATAATACCAAACAGCTTTTTCACCTGATGGATCGCTCGGAGCGTTTCCCGGCGGAACGCATGATCCTGTCGGTCGACGCTGAAAAAGCGTTTGACAGGGTCCATTGGCCGTACCTCCGTGCGACCCTTGTCCACTTTGGCATTCCGGACCGCTTCATTGATTGGATCTTTCAGAGTTACGCAAACTCTACAGCTACGGTACGGGTGAATGGGGTGGCGTCGGCGGCCTTCCCTATTCATAGGGGAACCAGGCAGGGGTGCCCGCTGTCGCCGCTCCTTTTCGCCCTCTATATGGAGCCTCTAGCTCAAAGAGTCCATGATGACCCGGCCATTAAAGGGGCGCGCTTCGGGCAGGCGGAGCACAAACTTTGTCTATATGCGGATGATGTGGTGGCGACCCTGGAACATCCCCGGGAGTCCCTGCCGGCTTTTTTAGATGAACTAGGTCGGTTTGCGCTCGCCTTGGGCTTCCAGATTAACATGCATAAGTCGCAAGCCCTGAACCTTTCCATAGAGCCCGAGACGTTGGAATATCTACAGCGTACTTTCCAGATCCAATGGGTTCATGACGCTGTCACCTACCTAGGGCTTCGGGTAGCTCCCACCATCTCTGCCACTAGGCAGTTGAACTACACAATACTATTGAAACGAGTTCGAGATTCCCTCCGCAAATGGAGACCGCATTCCCTCTCGTGGCTAGGCCGGATTGCGGCAGTGAAGATGGTGCTGCTTCCCCAGATTCTTTACCTCTTTCACACTCTTCCGTTGACGCCCCCCTCCGGTGTGCTTCGTGCCTTGCAGCGGGACATAGAGCGCTTTATCTGGCGGGACCAGAGAGCGCGGATGCGTCGTGATCTTACATATAGAGACCCGACAGAGGGGGGGTTGGGTGTTCCCGATCTCTTGGCGTACTGGCGGGCGGCTCAGCTGAGAGCACTGGTGGAGTGGTCACGCTCAGAATCCGAGAAACATTGGCTATTTATGGATAGGTCCCTGGCAGCCCAACCGCTATGGGGTGTTCCCTTTCTCTCCCGCAAGGGGCGGCCTCGCAATTTGTACCTCTCAGAAGTAACCCGACCCATAATGTTAGCCTGGGATAGAACTGCGACAGCTAGGGGACTCACGACTTTCCCATCACCCATTACGCCCATCGTACAGAACCCAGATTTTTCACCAGGCCTCGACTATGGGGAATTTCATCATTGGACGACAGAAGCTACTCGTTCTATAGGACATTTCTTTGACCTCACTGGACCGCGCCCTTTTGTCGAGTTCCGTACTGACCACGGACTTCCCGAAACGGAGCGCTTCCGATACCTACAGATTCGACACTGGGTGTTACATGGGGACGTGAGGGGAGGTGCGGGGAAATTGCTCACACCGTTTGAGAAATGGTTAATCACAAGACACAGCGATGCACGCTTAACGTCAGACCTGTATAAATTCACTCGAAACATCTCCGACACCGGGAAATCCCCCGGTCAACTGCGTTGGGAGGGTGAGCTGGGCAGAGACCTCTCGCCGAAAGAATGGAAGGATATTTTCTACCGAGCCCGACGCACGGCCCGCAATGTTTCATCTATTGAAACAGCCACTAAATTGGCCACTTATTGGTATTTAACCCCGGTGAGGCTCCATCGGGGTAATCCCTCGCGTAGTCCATTATGCTGGCGGGCCTGCGGCTCCCCAGGCACTCTCACACACTTACTTTGGGACTGCCCTATCCTAGGGAGATACTGGCAACAGATCCTAGATGAGGTTGACTTCCACTTTGATACCCAGGTTCCGAGATTCCCGGTGTACATCCTCCTTGGCCTACCCAATGCCATCACCTTCCTGCTTACTTCTAGGAGAGGCAAACAAATAGCGCTCACCCTAGGCGCTGCAGTTCAGAATGTTCTAACACACTGGGGCTCCACAACGGTCCCTACACGACTAGGTTGGCTGCATAAGCTATGGTCCATCCTAGGGATGGAAAAGATCTCTCTCTCTTTAACCAACCCCGGAGCTTCCTTTCACGATCTGTGGGCACCTCTCCTTGCGCTCTTGACATCCGAATTTACGGAGCTCACCTGTCCCAAATATCTCAGATTGTTAAGATTGGCGGACCCGCCGCCGATGACTGTCTCTAACACGCCCACTACTTAGTAGCCTATGGGGCTAGATCCCCCAGACAGGAATATTTCCCTTCCTTATCTGACAGGTCATCTTTTGGGTTTTTTTGCGGAGGGGGAGGAAGAGGGTGGGGGGAGGGGGTTTCGGTTCCTATTTTGTTGTTGTTCATGCCTGACATGCAAGATACTGACGTGCCGGGTTGCAACCCGATGATTGTGGAGCATCAGGGCTCTTTTGTTCTTTTTGTGGATAAAACCAATAAAAGAAATTTAAACCTAAATTGACTTGTAATGTTTAATTGGTCATTTTTTAAAGTTTTCATAAATTTCAATCCTACCCCCCAACTTTGCACATGGGATTTTTGAAAGAGTGGAAGTAGATTAGATCAGTATTGAGAGTCTCAGCATGACAGATCTGAGGGGGATGTGCAAGGAGTGAGGGCTGAGACTAGTGAAGGAGTCTAAAAAAGGGGACTACCAGATCACCTTCAGAGCCTGGGAAGAAGTATGCATGCTTCAATCCAACCCACAGGAGCAAGAATGAGAGAATGAAGTGGAGGAGGTGGAGAAAGGAAACTAAATTAATATTGAAGAGGCTCCAGTGCCAAAGGAGGATGAGCCCACTGGGGCTAGATCCCCTGCAGAGCCCAGAGCAGGGAGCAGTGTGTCCTCTGGCAGCTTGACCCAATCAGAGCTGGAGGACATGCAGGCGAAGAGGGCCTTAAAATTGCTGCTGGCAACTCTGGCCTTGGAGGAGAAAAAGTTGGCTAGGGGCTGCCGAAGAGAAGAAGGTAGCCATAATTGCTGAAGAGGAAAAGGAAGCATCAGTGACTTTGGCCCTGGAGAGAAAGAAGTTATTAGTGGCCTTGGAGAAGAAGAAGGCCCTGCTGGCCGACAAGAGGAGGCATTGTAAGATGGAACTGAGGTCCAAAAGGGCATCTGAGTTCTATGAAGATCGTGGTAGAGATAGTGAACTGTCTAAGAGAGGTAAAAGAGTCCATATCCCCAAAGACCTGGTGCCAAGCTATGTGATGGGGTGACAAAGATAACTGGTTTGCAGCATGAGATGGCCCTGTGTATGCATAGAGTCTCAGAGGAGGTTTCGGGGACTAGTCTGTGAAAGTACGTGCCCATTTCGGGAAGGCATACCTTGTTGACCTTTGAAGTAGCTGTCCAGATGAAATATGCCCCCATGAAGGAAGTCCTTATTACTAAGTTTGGTGTAACCCTAGAGAAATATTGCCTGCATTTCAGCAGTAGCCAGAAAAAGTCACACCTGTCTTGGGTGGATTTTGTGGATAATTCCAGGAATGTACTGGATGGTTGAGTGAAGGACAGCAAAGGGAATAATTATGATGGGCTTTATAATTTGATAATGACGGAGCTACTGAGTTTTACAGAGTTGCACTAGCACTTGATAGGTACTAGGGATGGGCATAACTTGTGTAATTTGCTGTATTGTAATAACGCACAATTACAGCAAATTTACGCAAGATTACGTGGAATTGCACAGGGAGCATAACCAACCATTTAGGGGCCACATGTACGACACTTTTTAACGGTCGCAAATGCACGAATGAATGTTTTGCGACCGGAATGTAGTTGCAAAACTCAAATTTTACCAACTTCGTGAAGGAGGCGGTAACCCATTCGCAAACGGGAAGTGGTCCCCATGGGACCCCTTTCCCTTTGTGAATGTGGGCGCCAACAATTTTTAAGAGCAGGCAGTGGTCCCAAAGACCACTGCCTGCTCCTAAAAAATGAAAGGGTAGCTTTTCATTTTTGTTTTTGGAATGCAGCCTGTTTTCTTTTAAGGAAAACGGGCAACATTTCAATTAAAAAAATAGCTTTATTTAAAAAGCACTCACAGACATGGTGGACTGCTGATCTCAGCAGGCCACCATCCCTGTGATTACAGGCCATTCCTAATGGGTTGCAAATTGCAACCTGCCTCATGACTATTGAGGCAGGACAATTGCTACACCATTGGGAATCGCAAACGGTGTCTCAGACACTGTTATACATCTCATTTTGTGAGTTCCTAATTGCGAGTCACAAAAAGTCACAATTAGGAACTCGCAAAATGTTTCCATCGTACATGCTATTTTCTTAGTGCAAAATGCAACTTAGCTTCGAAAATGGCTCTGAGGATGCATTTTGCGCTAAGAAAATAGAGCTAAATGTAACAGAACATGAACAGCAGAAACCAGCAGCCCCTTGTGCTCGTTAAGTTAATTGCTCCTGTGTTCCAGCGCTCCTGCGTACGATTTTTGTGCCAATTGTGCATCAAAACAGTGACACGAAATTAACAAAATTACTCCATTGTAATTAACATTTCACCTAGGCCTAATAGATACAGAGCTCACTGCGCCCAAAGAGCTTGAGAAAGAAGATGACCTGTGGATCAGCACCAGAGTGTCCAATAAGGTACCCAGGAGTGACCACAGGAAGGGGGTTTAGGTCCCCCCCCTCACAGAGGGAAAGGAAAGGCCAGGAAATACATTGAAATCTCCAAAAGGGCCCCAAAAGAGTTTTGATGAAAAGGATACCCATTCCTCTTCAGAACATAGGAGGGGAGGCTTTGATAGGCATAAGCTCAGAGCGCTCTTTCACCCGCCCTGGTGTTATGACTGACTGCAGTCAATGCATAGGAAGGGGGACTCTGTTTGTACCAGGGAGCCACCCACAGGAAGGACCTCCACAGAGGTGGCCAATGTAGTCCTTGACTGAGGCAGCTCCCAGGAGGAGAGGGTAGAACATGCACTGGTATCCCTTAGTTGTGACGTAGACCCAGAAGGTAAGCTGGTGATCCCAGAGAGTGGTAGCCATCACTTCAGAGAGGTCACATTGAATGGGCCTCTGTCACTGCACTGTGGGATACCTGTGCCAGCCAGACCATGCTGTAGCAAGGATAGTTTCCTCATAACAGTATCTGCCAGGTCTGTGCTGCCAAGTGACCCAGGCCCATTGGCAGGACTTTTTCAACCCTAAGGCCATGGTATGTTTAGAATGAGAGGGGTCACAGAGACTGTACCAAACTGGGTTTTAGTGTTAAGTGAGGGAGGACACTAGGATTACCATAGTACACCTCCCCCCCAACACACACACTCAGCCCTTAGAGCACATGTTTAGTGTGGGCAAAGACTTTCCCCATCTTGAAGATGCCCAAAGTGGGTACGACTGGCTCCAGGAATGTTTACCCCATTGGTGAAGAAGTGCCCAGCAGTCATTCCCACCCACTAGATTTGGCTAAGCATCAACATGGCACTTCCAAGAACCCACTTCAGAGGACTCCTGGACATGAGGAAGAACAGAAGAGGACAGAACCTGCTGTCTGAACTGAGATGAGCTCTGAAAGGGCTGGACCTACTCTTTCTTTTACCCAGGACAAAGAAGTGGACTCCAAGTGCCATAAGGTGGACCTCCTGTTAAAGCTACAGGGGCACAACATGCTACAAGAGGCCTTTACCTGCAACTGCCCATCTAACCAGTGGCAACTCGAACAGGGCTAGACCCTCCTGTTGGCTCTCTGGCTGGCACCCTGTGTGTCTCTAAGTGCCTCCACTGAGGTCCTGGGGAGCTTTAGAAGTGTACTCCTAAGCTGGATTGGGACATAACGGACTATCTTTGACCAGGACAAACCTGATTGGTGTATCCAGCCCGCACTCCATCGTGATCAGCATCAAATTGAGCCTAGGTCCCGGAGTACCAGGACCATTGAGTATCGTTGGACAGCTATGCAACTTGTCACTATTCCTACTTAAAATCTTAAACATTTGTATCTCCAGTTACCTTTCTTGGATTTTTGTCATTTTGGTGTCATTTAGTTTATTGAATTTTACCATATGTTTCTAATTCAGTGTATTTCAACTTTTTTGGTATTGCATATATACTTTACACATTGCTCTAAGTTACGCCTTTCTGCTCTGTGTCATAGCAACCAGGGGGTTCAGCTTAGGCTGATTTAGTGATTTTGAGGGTTCACCCTGACAAGAGTTATGATTATTTCATGAGATGGATAGTAACCCCTGCCACCAAATAATAATCCATTTTCTTACATGTATTTTTAACTAAACGTCCATGATTTGCCATCACCAGAGCAATGGACAGACAGAGACTGAATCAATCTATTGAACAGTACATGAGATGTTTTCTCATGGGCCGTCCATCGGAATGGAGTAAATGTATTTTAATAAATCTCTACATTCTTCCATGGGAAAATTTCCATTTTACTGTACCTTTGGGTTTTACCCTCTCATGCTTCCTCACTGGATTATTCCATCTCAGGGCCCCTTAGTGTCCCATATATTGCAAAACATTAAAGAAATTAAACAATCAGTAAACAAACATTATAGCAGCCAGAACAATTACACAAGATCAGCAGAAATGCAAAGAGTGACCTAAGATAGGAGACAGAGTTTGGCTGTTTACAAGATTCTTATCACTTCCAGGCACTCATTAATTCACTCCAAATTTGTGGGTCCCTTTCAGATAGGAGAGTTGGGTAAGGCAGTGTTATTCTGGTTACAATTACCTGAGAAATGGGGAATTCATCCATTGGTTCATGTATGGATTAAGCCTGTAGGAACAGTCTTAGATAGCCCACCTCCTTCCACTACGGTAGACGGGTCACCAAAATATGAGGTGGAATCTTTGGTAGATTGTCTAATTAGATATCATCAGTTGAGCATTCTTGAAAACCTGCTTCCTTTCTGCATGACCCTTTCGATTAGAGAAGTCCATTCCCAACATGCAAATAAATTAGGACCAGCCAATACATCTGGGAAATGATTTTCCTGGGGGTAGATACAGGAATGTGAAGCAGAAAAGTCTGAAAATCATAGAAAGATAGTAAAAGAGGCAGCTCAGGACTCAACAGACATTAAGAAGAGACAGTGAAATCTACAAGTCCTAGGAACACCCATAAAGTGTAAGTGGAGTGGTTTAGAAATTACTTGGAAGTGGTGGAGTACTGGTTTATGGAAGTTAGCAACAATATCTTGATCACTATCCCACTGGTGTACCCACTTCTGAGTTACGCCCACCACTTCCAGGCAGGGCCGGCTCTAGGGCGGTGCGATTGGTGCCACCGCACCGGGCGCTGACTTGGGGTGGAAGGGCGTCATTTTTGCAAGTATATTATCATCTACAAAGTACCTGCTGCCGCGTTCCTGGCCTCCAGCAATATTCAGGCATCAATTAAAATGTCAAGATAACTGCGGTGATTAATCGTCTTCCTGGAAAGTCTAGTGTCTAGTGGAAGTTTTGACTAATCCTAAGGTACCGCAGAGGGTTAAAATACCTGCTGCTAAGAACGTGTACCATGCAGATAACAAAGTGCATGGAATGTAAATAGGTCAGTGGGTTACTGCTTCTGTAAGAGAGCTCCTTTTGTTACTTGTGGTTTGTAAGTCAAAATCCTAATATAGAACATTAAGCTATTAACTGTCATCAAAGAGCTGAGTGTAAACTGCAAGGTATATGTTAGAGCTATTTTGTTTTTGCCCAGTCTTTCATTATCCTAATCTTGCCAAAAGCGTTCATTTGGGTAGAAAACAATTCTTGTTATTAAAGAGAACCCCTAACAATGGTTATATTTTAAATTCTGAATTTGTGTTTTTCCAGAATAAGGACTCTTAAACTATATTGCCTACTAGTATCGATGACATGTTACTCATACACTACACCTTGTAGTCCTGTCTGATGAAACATTTACTATACACTGATTTACTTACCTATGATTGTCTCTGTGCAATGTGTGTGTGATGTAAAGTGCTCTGACACCTTACACTGGTATGAGTGGTACAATCAAACTAAATGAATCCGAGAGGCAGTGGTTCTGGAGACTTGAGGGGCACTGTTAAAGGGCGGTGGTGAGGGAATCCGTGGCAGAGGTGGTCATTGGGGGGCGCCAACAAACATTGTCACACAAGGCGCCACCAGTGTTAAAGCCGGCCCTGCTTCCAGGGCTGTTTAGACAGTGGACGTACTGAAAATCAGTCGTAGTGTGCAATAGTTTTCTGGAAACTTTTCTGTGTAGTTGTAAGTCCTTCTGTGCCACTCATTTCGTCACTGTATTTACTCCCTGCACCTTTCTTGTGTTGTCTCTCACTGTTACCCTCACATGGGTTAGGTTTTAGCAGGATTATTACCCTTTCTGTGTTGTTATCCTCATCTTACAGTGTGCAAGATTCAGTGGTTTCCTGGGGACTGCACATGTCTAGGTCAGTGCAGGTCTCATTATTTCACATTCTGCCATGGAGTGCGACCTACTACATTCCCTTTACCTATTCTATTAATATATGCCATGGCTCTCCTGTTTTTTTGAGTTCATGTAGTTGTTTGCGACTTTTGTTCTCCAGTCTCGTTATCCATTCTGTGCCCGCACCTCCTTGTCGAATTCTAGAAGTAAATCAGAGCTTAATTTGTAAAAAAAAGAAGTCCTGGGGCCCAATGCTTTTGGATATGCAATGCGCCTGTGCCTAAAATCCCTTCAGGACAAACTAAACGGGTGAAACAAAACTATCCGCGCTACCTACTTCCTCAATTGCCAGCACAGTTTAATCTTATTTCGAATTTATGGTCGTGTTCAGCCTCAACAAAGGGTGATGAGATTGCAAACAAGATCTTCGCAGTGCGATTAAAGTGGGCTGGCGAGCATGGGCTGAGTCGGAACACATCCTGCACGCGCCACGCCCGGCTGCAGGGCTTCTCTCTCTCGCTGCAAAGCCAAGCCTGCAGAACACGGCTTTGTAGGGAGGAGTGAGGACAGCCGCGGTTTGTGCAGGTAACAGCCGTGGGGCGATGGGACCTCGTGGGGGGGATTTCGAGGGACAACGCCGAGGGAAAATTAATTATTTATTTAATTTTTCCTCGGCATCGTCCCTCGAAATCCCCCCCACGCGGCCCCACCACCCCACCGATGTTACCTGCACGGACCGCGGCTAAGTGAGGAGACAGAAAGAATGCGGCTGCCCGCGGCCCCCGCAGGGGGCCACCCTAAAAGGGCGGCCCCTTAGTGCCATTTGGGCACTTCCCCACCCCCACCTACAAAGGTGGGACCCTAGGAGGAGTCCCCATGCCAGGCGCACTAGGCGCGTCATGTCCGGCGCGCCGTGAGGTGGGGAGGGTATTTAAGCCTCCCCCCTCCATTTTGTGTCCTCTTTGTCGCCTGGCACGCCGTCTCCCACCCTACCGCTTACCCGGCGTTGGGCTGGCAGGCAAAGTACTGAGGACGTTGATACAGATGGGGTTCACTTGTCACAGGTTGGAATGGACCTGTTCCTCTTGGACATGCAGGAAGCCCTGGAAATAGCAGGTTGCAGGTGAGAAAGTAGCTGTTTTGGTGGGGGGGCTCTTTAGGCGACGGTGGCCGCCTCCAGAGCTTTGGCGGAGTTACAGGGCGATCTGGAAGCATATGGGTACAGAAGGGTACCTCTGCAAGAGCACAAGAGGGGTGCCAGAGCCAAATCCCAGGAGCCTCGGGGGAGGGTCCTGGAACAATTACGTTGGCGCCCCGTTAGTCCTGCGGGCGGTTGTGGGCCTGGACAACCGGGGGCTTGCCTTGCTACGCTCCGCCCTGAAAGGGGCGTGAGTAATAAGGGACCAATGTGTCACGTGATCCAGTAAGGGGATCACCCCCATAAGGGTAGCGCTGATTGGATTCTCCACAGTGCTTGGCTCACCAGGCGGGCAAGGCAGCATAGGTTGGTACAGCTGCCTGCCCTTGGATCGCCCGTAAGATAACCCACCATGTTGCATACTTTTGTATGGAATAAACCTGCAGCAATTT
The DNA here is from genome assembly GCA_963921515.1 of Calotriton arnoldi. NCBI lineage: Eukaryota > Metazoa > Chordata > Amphibia > Caudata > Salamandridae > Calotriton > Calotriton arnoldi. The sequence continues at coordinate 339,829 of CAWUFW010006561.1, read as the reverse complement.
TTTCCCAAACAAAAGTTGTGTTGTGTATTTATTTATGCATACATACTCTGTTGTGGTGTGGGTGGGGTGTGTTGCCAATAATGGGACTAAGTCACTCACTGGCAAGTTCACACTGAATTCCGTCCCAAAGGCCCCATCCAGAAGCAGCACCCTGCAACAGAGGGCCAACTTCTAGGGGAGAGGATGTAGCCTTACGGGTAGAGCGGTCGGCCTCGAAGCTGGGGAACTAGGTTTGAGTCGCGGCAACGATGCTCAACATCCTGTGATTCTTGGCAAGTCACTTAATCTCCCCGTGCCTAACAAAATGAAGTGTCCTTCTGTAACGAAACTGGTGCTCATGTAAAGCGCTCTGATACCCGATGTCTCGGGTCTAGTTCGCGCTATATAAAACTCTTAAAAAAAAAAAAAAAACTTCCTTCCAGGCCTGCGCTTTCCAAGTCTGCCTTGCTGCAGCTCAGCCATGAGCCAGCCCCCAGCTATAGTTATCTAATTGGGAGGCTCGGGCAGGGCGCAGGCGTAGTGACAAATGGGTGAGAATGAAAGCAGCTCGGAAGACGGCTTGGGAAGAATACAATGCCCAGCCACCTGCATTTATGTATTAAAAAATTATCTGCAACTCCGCTACCCTATGATAGAAATCTATTGTACTGGCCATTATTTATTTATTTATTTGAAAAGTTTTATAAAGCGCGAACAAGACCCAACCGGGTAACAGAGCGCTGTACAAAGATGAAAAATGATGTTTACGTACAGAGACAGTATAAATACATTTACAAAGAAAAGCAAATAAACAGACCGATAACAGCCAACCAAGATGAGGCCGAGCAGTTTCAGCATCGACTTACTTCAAATACAAACGAGATACGTTATAAACCTCCAGTTGAAAAGATTGTCAAGCACTAGTTTCAAGCATAAAGTGAATTGTTAAGCATACAATAAAACACCTAAGTACACTCAATAAGGCAAAATGCGAGGAACCTGAGGCATAAAATAACTGAGGGCGCTGGGGGGAGAGTAGGTAGAAGATGAACAGACAGTAAACAGCCCACTCAGATGCGGCCGAAACAGTGTCATCATCTCCTTACTTCAAAGACAGATGAGATACATATTAAACTCCAAGTAAAATGATTGTCAAGCATGAGTTACAAACAAAGTGAAATTAAATTGTCATATATTTCAACACAAGGTAAAGAAGCTTGTCGGAGATGTATGGTAATTGACTAGCAAATGACAAGGAGCTATTGCTGATGCAGTTCTTCCAATAGTAGTCGTTTGATCTGTTTTTTGAATGAGGCAGTCGAAGGGTTGGCTCTGATCTCCGTCGGTAAGGCATTCCAAATTCTTGGAGCCAGCCCTGAGAAAGTGCGATTGTAAGTTCTTTTTTATTGAATTTCGCAGGTTTCAGTAGTAGGGTATTGGAGCTTCTTAAATTTCTTCTGGCTCCGGAAAGCTCAAGTTTTTTGCCAGGTAAACGGGGCTATTGAAATGTATAGCTTTATGTGTCAGGCAGGCTATCTTGAAACGGATCCTAGCTTCAATGGGGAGCCAGTTAAGCTGGATTAAGTCAGGAGTGATATGATCATGCTTTCTTGAGCCAGTGATTAGTCTAGCAGAAGCGTTCAGAGTAGCTCTTAGCGGTGCTAGCCTAGATTTAGGAAGACCAGCTAGGGTTACCAATCCATATTCTACTCGTGAGATAACTAAGGATTGGACTGCTGATTGTATGTCTTCGGGAGGTAGGAACGGTTTGATTTTCCTAAGAGTGTTGAGCTGATGGTTGGCACTCTTAATGGTTGCACTGATGTGGCCTTGCATGTTTAGAAATTTGTCTAGGGTGACCCCTAGAGAACAGGCGGAGTCCACCAAATGCGGTGTGCAGTTGAGTGCTGAGATTTTTGATCCAGTTATGCGTGGGAGCCTCGTGGTTCCGTGGGGAAATCAGGAGAAATTCCGTTTTGAGAGAATTAAGTAAAGGTGGTTATGTGTTAGCCATTGTTGAGTTTTTTGAAGCGCTATATTAAGAGTTTTAATGTCATCTGGAGAGGAGATCTTCAAATATAGTTGAGTGTCATCCGCGTACATGTGGTACTGAATATTTGAATAATTTAAAATGGCAGTTAGAGGTTCCATGCATAGGTTGAAGAGTGTGGGCGAAAGTGCAGAACCTTGAGGCACCCCAATAGAGACTGAAGTGCTGGCCGCCAAAGATTGGTTGACTTTGATTCTTTGTGTTCGGTTATGCAGGAAGAGGAGAACCAATTAAGGACAGGGCCCGATAGCCCCATCCTGTGTTGAAGAAGGTTAATCAGGTTGTCATGTTTGATAGTGTCAAAAGCAGAGGACAAGTCCAGCAGGATTAGCAGACAGGGTGTATCTTGGTCCAAAGCTCTCAATGCATCATCAACAATGTGAGTTAGCGCTGTTTCTGTACTATGACCTGATCTAAAGCCTGATTGATGTTGGTCTAGGAGCTGAAATTTTTCAATGTGTTCGCAGAGCTGTGTGTGAACAGATTTCTCGAGCAATTTCGCTAAAGACATGATGTTGGTGATCGGCCGGAAGTTACTAGGATCTGTTAGGTCTGCATTGGTTTTCTTGGGGATGGGTGTGACTTGCCCCATTTTAAGGCAGTCTGGAATCCTCCCCTGTAAGAGAGATTGTTGGATGATCTTGGACCAGAGAGGCAGAACTGCCAAGTTGAGGTCTTTGAGCAGTTTGGCGGGGAGTGGGTCCTTGTAATGGTTGGAAGGTTTCAGAGAAGCCAGGGAAAGTGACAGCTCTTTCAAGTCAGGAGTTCGGAAGGTATTCCAGCAGGCATTGTTTTTGGGTGTGTAGTCTGTGAGGTAAAGCGGGGCACACACTGCCGTGTGAGCAGGCAAACCCTCGGAACTCATAGACAGCAAATTATCTGCGGCCCGTTGCAGTTCCCGCTCAATATTTCTAGACTTTTCAGCGAAGTGAGCTGAGAAGTCCTCCTCACTGGGTCCAGCGATTTTGATTGCTGGCATAGGATTAGCCTGTTGTTTGATGATATCAAACAGTTTCCTGGGACGGTTTTTAGCGCTGTCAAGCTGATCTCTGAAATGTTCTGATTTCGCGCTGCGAATGTGTTTGTTGTAAGAACTTCTCATCTTTCTTAACTGTTCGAGGCTAGAAGTGGAGGGGGCATTTCTCCAACGTCTCTCAGAGAGCCTTAGATTGCGACGATGGGCATTAAGGGTACCATTGAACCAAGGTTTGGATTGTTTGCAAGGAATCCTTTTAAGTAGCATCGGGGCTGCCGAGTCGAGAATATTAGACATAGTGTTGAAGTAATGATCCGTTAACTCTTCCAAATTATTCATGGTAGCTGGAGGTTCAAGCAGATTCTTGCTCAAGATGGAAAGGTTAGATATGTCGATATCTCTCAGGTTACGAGACAATTGCTTGTTTTTGAGCGGTTGCCCTTGTCTTAGCAATACCTTCTCCTGAATGTGAAAGGAGATTTGGAGATGATCCGACCAATCACATGGTACTATGTCATCTAGTTGAATAATGTGTTCTCTAGCTATGATGAGGTCAAGGGTAGCGCCCTTGCAGTGGGTAGGACCGTTGCAGGCCTGTATATAGTTGAGGTCAGAGAGGAAAGACTTAAGAGAGCAGACTACTGGATCATTAGAGTCATTCCAGTGAAGGTTGAAGTCACCGAGGAAGATGTGATTAGGATGGAGGGCTGAGCTGGCAGAGATGGATTCCATTAATTGTTCTACGAAGAGTAAGTTGTTGTCCCCAGGAGGATGGTAGATCGAGTGAAGCACACAGACAATCTTGCCCTTGTTCCAAATTTCAGCGACAAGTAGCTCACAGGAGGACATCAAGTCCTTATGAGTCTGCTTCAAAACGAGGCTGGACCGATGGATGCAGGCAATCCCCCCCAGATTTAATAGCCCTATCACATCTGACAGTGTCATAGCCAGGAGGAATTAAAATGTCAAGTATTGGGGAGGAAGAGTCATTGAGCCATGTTTCCGTAAGAATCAGGAGGTCTAATTCTTGTGATAAGATGAGTTCGGAGATATCTGCTGCGTGCTTCACTGCTGATCCTCAGTTGAGAAGCATCGATTTGATATGGGAATCTGTAGTTGTTTCCACTAGGTGCGAGGTGACTACCTGAAGTAAGTTATCCTTATTCAGGTATCTCAAGTTAACACTCTGTTCTCTTTCAGGATCAGAGGAGATAGTGGGAATGGAGCTAGGCGAGACTGCGTAGTCCTCATAAGATAGGGAGAGTGCGAGCGTTTCAACCTCAGACCCCTGCGGCTGTAAACTACAGGGATTGGAGTGGAGGTAGGGAGGAGGGTGAGCGGGCCCGTGAGGGTAACTCAGGGAGGTAACAGAAGCCCTTTCCATTCCACCATTTAAAGTAGTTGCAGGGTACGAGGGCAGATCCGATCTCGCAGGCGGGTATGGTGTGAGGAGCTTATCAATCTTTATGGAACATTGTAGGAGGATCTAGCCATGTCTAGTAAGTGCCGGCACTGAGCACCGGAAACTAGTCGCAGCCGGCATGGCTCGCAGGTGGGGTGCGGGTGTTGAACAGGAGGGGGAGGGGGATCGGAAATTAAAAAAATAAAACTTACCTCGAGGCCGGGTCTCGTGTCTTCTGTGCTCCTGCTCTCCTGACTCCAACAGGAACACGAAGCAGCCAGGCTCCCTCCCCTATGCCAATTACAATGCTGCAATGGCAGCGTTGTGATTGGTCTGAGCGCCGTTACATGGGACAGGGGAGTGCGCATGACTGTTCATTGCACACTTAGGAGTGGTCAAACCACTCCGCCCCTGCCCTGCTCGGAGAGCCGAGCAGCCCCGCCCGCCCACCTACCGCAAAGCAGCAGGACAAGAAACATAAAATGACAATAACTTTCAGTTATTGTCATTTTATGTTTCTCACTGCTTAAACGCAGAGGGACGTCGCTCCTCTGCCATAGCGGAGGAGCCGCCGCTGCCGGAAACCACTGGCACAAATTAGGCACTGAAGTAGATGAGTAACACCTGTGTGGCCCTCGCTCTCTAGCTCCCTTTCCCCTTGGTAACGCCGCATTCTGTCACTTTTGAAATGCAAGTATGCATTGTATTTACAATAAAACAGTGCACCCCTGCGTTTCCCCCTGCGCTGGCGCTAAATTCAGCTGCCATAGCACCATAGTGCTAGGGTGCCTGCGTTTAAGGAAATGATTGTTTATGTGGAAGAAAGTGTGCCTTCCTGCACATAAACAATCCAAAATGGCGATTTGTAACTTCTATGTGTGCTGCTTTGTGCAGCATACAATAAAGTTACAAATTGTAATTTTAATGATTGTTTATGTGTAGGAAGGAGACCTTCCTGCACATAAACAATCGTTCATGGCAATTTGCTGTTTCTATGACTGCAGCACAGATACAAAACAGCAAACGAGGAGAAATTAAGCATTTCTCCTCTTTTTGCCATGTTAAGACCAGGTTTTCCCTGGTCTTAATTTTGGCGCTGCCTCCTAATTAAGCCACCCTTGTAAATAGGGGGCAGCATCAAAATCAATGTGTGTTGTGGCAGAACACCCACCACAAACACCCATTGCACGCCACTTTCATGCTAAGTGTAGCGGGAAAGGGGGCGTTATTTACAAGGCGGCGTTAAGTCACATTAAGTGGCTTAACGCCGCCTTGTAAATAAGGAAAAGGGTTTATCGCCACAGGAACGTCACTTAAAGTGATGTTCCTCTGGCAATAGGGGCTTGTAAATATGTCCCGATATTTTCCCACGTCTTGCTCGTCTCTGACACTTTTTTGTGGACCAGAGACATATTACCTTATTACTTTATACATTTTTAAGGATACATTTTCATTAGTGGTTTTAAAACCAATTATTGGAAAAACAATCAGCAAGAAGGGAGATAAGTCGGAAAAAAATAAGCAAATATGGTTAGAAGTTATGGCAAGGGAAGGGTTAGGAGATAAAGTAAGGGTTAGAGAGAGTTTAGGTAAGGGCAAATGTGAATGGTAGGATGAGAGTTAGGTTTAGGGTTAGGGTTGAGATAAGGTTAGTTAGGGTTAGTTTTAGGGATAAAGTTAGGGTTACAATGTGGGTGAGGCTTAAAGTTATGGTTAGGCGAGGGCGAGAATAAGGATTAGGGTGAATGCACATCTTCACTTATATTTCCCCCAGAAATTTCTACACTATTTCCTTAGTCTGTATCCATTACTGTTGGAAAAAACTACTAAAATCTAAAAATACTAGTTTCAATAATTTAAAACCTGGAAATTCTGCAAATAATCTATTTCAAACCTCAATATGTCAATCTCCTTACGAAACGCTCCATTTAATGGTAATCGTTGCAGTTTAATGGTGTATTTTAGAGTGCTAACTCTCTTTCATTGCTTTCAAACTATAATATCCCAAACTAAAATGGCTGCCAAGTCACGCTAGAGTTAGCATGATTAACTCATGTGCCTGAGCTTCCTCTTTTGTGCGGCATCAAAACATGCCGTCTGCTGTTTGCACTGTCGCTGTGCTGTTTCTCGAAGCTGCGAACCGAGCGGTGCCACTTGAATTGCCGTTATCAGGCAACTTGGCTCAATTCAACATTTAAAAAAAACTAAAAATCAAGCGCTTGCTGCATCTAAAGGTACAATGTCTCATCTTTCCATACTATGCACTCTGTCTGTTTGTAAAGCGCTCCCAAAGACCATGTATCGAGCAAAAACATAAAACACACAATTTCTTATTAATTAAGATATCGCCTAGCAAACACATGTGTCACTTCTAAAAATTAGAAGCTTAAACAATCATACAGCTCAATACTTTTAAACAAACATTCTCCAAATTCAACACCTCACACATAGTACTTTCAGCATTAAAAGAGGAAAAACATTCAGTGAGGGGAATATTTATGGACTAAGCAGTTCTAATTCTTGATTGTTGTTTTATTGTTTGGGGCGTGGCTAGCCAGCCAAGATGGCGGACGCACTCTGAGAGGCTCCGTACACCGACCCAGGAATCCTGCAATTATCCTGCACCGCTAACGGCCATCGTGTCGACCCCCGCACCTCATCGGATGCCTTATGTCGCCGTGACCAAGCCGAAGGGCCTTTGACAATTTTTAGTGCCCGATTGACAGTGGGGCGACTATTCACAGCACTACGGCGTGAAGGGTGTGGCCTGAAGCAGAGAATCGGCCCCGGGCCTAAGAGCTGCGGCAGCAGCACAAACGGCGAAGGGACTGACGCGGAGCATGAACGCGCGCCAACCGAAGCAGTTATATGCCTCCAACCCCTGGAGAACTGTGCGGTGAGCCGAGAGTGGACGGCACCACGCAACCATATGAGAGCCGGGGAGGCTGCGTGGGGGCCATAGTGAGCTGCGGTGAGGCCAGTGGGCGAGCGGCTCCAACTCAATTTCCCATGTAAGCCCCGAAGATGCCGCCTAGGCAAAATACAGGTACCATCGACTGTCGCAGAAGGAGGAAGTAAAGCAATGGAGCTGGAGAAATGTGAGACGCAACTTGGGTGAGCAGTACGGTGTGACCGGCTGGGGGCTGAGCCTCTCTGAGACGTGAGCGGAGTCGTGCTGTAAATGAGGCTGACTGCCGAGGAGACTGTGGGTGAGCGGCTGCGAAGTGCGGACTGATGGGGCGGCCGCTGCCTGCGGGCTCTGCCGCAGCCTGGCGGCCTGCTACCGCCCCATTAATGGACTGTGCGGGGGCTGGGGCCTGCTGACGCATTTGGAGATGCACTGGACTACGCCTAGCCTGCACTACATGACGATCGTGCCTGGCCCCCGGTAGCGGCGACTTGATCGCAGTCCCTAGCCTGAGTGCCCTTGGGAGGCCTTACACCTCTGTCACCGCCAGAAACTATGGCGTAAAGTAAAAGCCGAGACACAAGAACTGTACTATTGCGCTACCACGCATAAATCACGGCACAGGAATCAGGAGCCACCGCGGACCGTACCTGGTGATCCCAGGGGTGATGTCAGTGTTGTATTCCGCTTTAGGTGTCCGTATATAGGTTTTCCTGAAACATGTCCTTATATAGGCACAATTCGCATTGCCCTTATATAGGCATAAGATCCCAGTCCTTATTTAGGCATTAGCCATGCTATCCAAATACAGGCATGGTCACTTACATCCGTCCACCCTAATGTCACAACGAGTTCTTAGAAACCAGACCCTTAAGCTCTTGGGAGTTCCCCTAGCACAGGATTATTGATTTCTCCAAGAACTCATTTATTATGCATGAACCGCTATACCTTAAGGGTTCATTCCTGACGTCTTCCTCTGCCCGACTTTACGTCAATGCTAACATTCCAAGGCACCTACCGGGTATAAATATACCTTCCCTTGCCCAAGCAAGTAGGAGGAGACCTCGACTTTAGAGGAGCCCGTGTCCCGGCCTGACGCACTGACAAGAGACGTTGTCATCCCTGCTCGCAGAGAATCCAGCTTCCAGTGTTCTGACTCCCTTCGCTTCGCGGGGTGTTAGAGTTCGAGACTCGGAAGGAGATTCCCACCTCTCTCATTCTCAAGGTATGGAGCTGACTAGAACCTAGAGGGACTCTTGGCATACTAGACTTGGCATACTAGACTATAGCATACCATACTATAGAATACTTCACCTACTTCTTACCTTGCCTTACACCTAGGTTAGGTTAGGTACTCTGGGGTAGAACTAGTTTAGAGAAGCATCTTATGAGTACTCGCATTTTTAGCTTATGTTATTTATGTATATGAATATATGTGTCATAGCTAAAAGATAATGCTAGCGCAGTATTATTTCTTTCTACTGCTTACGCTGTACATTATATATCTCGCATACTGTCTTGTGATCATAACAGCTCATATCTCTTACACGAGAAACAAGACTGTTCAATAAATCCTTTTATTGAAACGCCAGTCTATTCTTTCTGTGTAACTCTGAAGAAACTAAGCATGCACGATTAGCTGAGTGAAACTGTTATCTATTGTTTCCACGATTCTGAGAGTGTTCCGATTCTAAAGGGAAACAAAGTTGTCATGTTTATGCGGTTGCCGGAAACTACTCCCTTCTTGTTTACAAGGAGTTTCTAGTGGCCTCTGAGTTAGCTGGTACAAAGTAATTAAGTTTAATATACTCGATAGGGACATACTGACCTCAGTCCTATGTCGAATCTATAGGGTATATTATTCCAATGCGCAGAGCCTATTAGGGAAATAGGAACTACACTACATGGCGCCCAACGGTTTGGTAAGGCACTAATTTAATGCTAGATACTGAGTAACTCAGTCGTGCTTTTCTCAGAGACCCTACTCACATACTCCATAAGACGTCTGGAGTGGGTAGGGTTAAGTATCCGCCAAAGCTAAATAGGACAAAAACCCTATATATTAGCTGTTTGGTTTGTTCAACGTTGAAGGATACAGTGTTTCAAAATATTGTGCACCTTATCTTTTGTTTCCTTGAAACTTGTTCTACATTTTTCAAAAAACAAATGTCCCTGCACGGGGATAATGGCACCGAGAACGGTGTAGCTGCGACTGACCCAGTCGTAACAGCTTTTAACTTTACAGGTTTAAATGAAACCGATGAGGGTGTTATAAACATCCCTCCAAACTTAGGAAGAGCCATCACTCTAAAACGTAGAAAACACGGCCTACCACCAAGAGGTGGTAGAGCAGTTTTCGTGATAGAGGCACACGAATCCTTTCAGACAGAGGTATTCTATTCATGGATAGTATTCCCAGAATCAAATCCAATAACAAAACTGTTTCACTTCTTTAAAGAAGATGAACCACCAGAGGAATATATTCCTTTCGAGGATATTGAAATTCCACTCACATACCAGGAGCATAATCTCTGGTTTAAAGGCGCCCTAAAACATCACAAAAACATTACCAGGCTCGGTCCACTAGGTAGACCAGGAGCAACATGGCCGATTCTAGCCGGCTACACACCTCATCCTGACATCGATGTAATGTCAGACGAGAAATTACTTACTCAACTACAAGAGTTAATAAAAATTTACAGACAATTAGTCCAATATGTCTTGCGGACTTTCACAGTCCAACCACCAATGACCATTCCAAGTCAAACCCCTCTACAGTGGAATACACTAAAAATTACTCCACAGACTTTACACGCAGTCATGGGTAAAATGCCCACAAAACGTGAGCAAATTCCATTCTGGATAGCTCAAAAAATTACTCAAATCGAAGCAGTATTTCCTAATACTAGCCCTTATGAGAAACACAGAATCCTAACAATCTGTTTACCAATGGGGATCACACCACAACTGGAAGATTGCACCACTTGGGGCGCAGTCTTTGCTGCCATCTATACTAAAACACATGGTGTTCCATCAATTGCAGTAATACCAGATGTCCTGAAACAAATTCAAAACGAATACGGGACAGAGCCTGCTCTGAATTTAGGTATGAAATTCCTGAAAAACTTCGACCAGGTCTCAACAATAATATTATCTAATATTAAAGGGGAGGCAGCATCAGTGGCGATCCGCCAACGCTTAAGGGAATTTGATATAACAGAACATCAACATGAACTACCCAGAATAACAGAACAGTCTTATGCAGAATTAGGCAGAGATAGTTTGGGTGGAAAACCTTTGAAGCCAAAACTATCTGAAAGTCCTGAGAAGGACTCTATTAAACAAACTCCTACATCTTCTAAAAAGAAGTGGGAAACTAATAAACAAAATTCAAACGAGACACGTTCTCAATCCCGAGGTAGGTCTCCTCAAAAGGAGCCCTCTGAAAGGAGGTATAACCTCAGAAATAGGGATAATTTAAGAAAGCCTGACAGGTATCAAGATACTGATACACGTTCCTCTCGTACCTTTCAGATATCGTCACAGACATCAGAAAGAAGAGGACGGTCAGAACATAGAGAAGAACGCGTGAAATCCAAAGACGACAAACACAATCAGAAAAATAAATCAAAACCTCAATTCACAAAAAAGAAGGTAGCAGGTCTGAAGATCAGACATGCCGAGAATACTGAGAACACAGCTCAAGAACGGAGAATGGGCTCAGACAATGCTGGACAGTGCAGCAGAAGTCACAATAGCTCACCAGAACCTGAAGGAACTTCTGGAGATAGTGGACTTGAATGAGTACATCACAGTAGAAACTGTAGACACCAGGGTTAGTACTCCACAAAAGTAATATGAAATAACACTCCGAATGGAGGGAGACATACCAAGAAAAGTGAAAATACTCTTTTGGGAGAAACTTTCAAGGGGTTATGATATACTTCTAGCAGAAAAAGACTGGGAGTGCCCACATGGTGAGGACATCATTATGCCTGCCTTCTCCAACCATATTCCAATTCACCTAAAATATACTTATGCCAGGAAATGGGCAGTTGCCCAGGCCCCAGCATTATATAAAAATCATGTAGGATGGGATGAGGACTCACCTCACCACAAAATACAGCTAAAAATGAACCTACTGCTCAAAGGCAGTACCCAATAAAGCAAGAAGCTAAAAAACAGGTCAGGGAGATCTTAGATCAACTTGAATACCAAGGGGTGATTGAAACATGCACCTCCTCAATGAACAATCTTTGTTTCCTGTATCCAAACCAGACAATACATATCGTCTAGTTTTGGATTACAGACACTTGAACACTTGTTCCAAAACATTTGCAGTGCAAAATGCACATAGTACAGCATTAATGAATAACATTGTGCGTAAAAAATATAAAACCACATTGGATATTTCAAATGGTTTCTTTTGTCAAAACATAGCACCTGAAAGCAGGTACTTAACAGCTTTCTCAATAATGGGGACCCAGCGTCAATTTTGTAGACTCCCACAAGGGTTAAAAAACAGCCCGGGGTTATTCTCAGCGAGGGTAACAGAGTTACTACAAATTTATGATAATGAGGCATTGTCATATGTCGATGACATCTATCTGACAGACGATGACCTAGATAGGCACTTGAACAGGGTGAGTACCATTATATTGGGCTTCACCTCTGAAGGCTATAAATTCAACTTTAAAAAATCCAGAATTGCCCATCTCAATGTCCTTTTCCAAGGATATGAGCTTTTAAGTGAAGGCAAGAGCCTGGCAGCTAACGTTTTAGAAAAGTGCGCGCTGCTTCAACCTCCAAAAACGCTGAAAAATTTACAATCCATCTTGGGTTTCCTAAATTTTGGAAGAACTTACATTCTAAATTACGCAGAAAGGGTTAAACCTCTCTACGAATTAATCAAACCTGATTTTTCAACAAAACATTGGACACAGGAACACACAGAAATCCTGCGTTCACTCCAAGCTAACATGTTAGCAACAAATCACTTACAAACACGCGTAAATCAACGCAATTTAGTGATCCGAATAATTTCGGGTCAATGCGGATTCACCTATTTAACATTTAATGAGGGTGAAAAAGTACCAATAGCATACAAATCACATTTGTATACACAAGCAGAAATGCGCTTCACTTCAACAGAAAAAATACTGACAGCAGTTCAAACCGCTGTAGCAAAAGAAAGAGCTCTAGCTCAAGGAAAACGCATTATTGTCGTAACCCCAGTACCAGCCTTAGAGGCGGTTACAAAAGCGAGCATTCCGAATGCAAAAGCTTTACATCCTAGATGGATACAATGGGTCAATTCTCTTGCTGCAACAGATGTTGAATATGTTTTTGATCCTGATTTAAAAACACAAGCGTCCCTGCAATATGAACATGAATGTCCTCTGCCCACTGAAATTTTGCCTCTTGATCAGTATGAATTTATAATTTACACTGACGGATCAGCACAACCCGCTACAGGGAGTAAGCAAGCTTACAGTGCAGCGTGCGCAATCGTTAAAGGTCGCATGCAAGATGGTAACTTCAGACCAATGGTCACTAAAACTCAATCTCTAGGAGATTGTACAGCTCAGCGAGCTGAACTACAAGCATTCAAACTGGCACTTGAAAATACAGATCGCGAATTCCCCACACTTATAGTGTGCGATTCTTTTTACTGTGTTCAGTCGTATAATGAATATATACAAAATTGGCTTGAAAACGGGTTCAAAGATGCAAAAGGTGGCACAATAAAGCATAAAACGCTTTGGGAACAAGTAGTTCAGTTGAAAGACGAACTACCAAAAGCTCACGTGATACACACGCTGAGTCATCAACGTGAAGGCGTTCACGTTGCAGGGAATTCATTGGCTGATGAAGCCACAAAGGGGGCTGTTCAGACGGCTTCCGTAGCTGCGATCACTCGTTCAAAAACAAAAATAGACAGTGAGATATTGTTGGCTGTCAATGCTTCAAGCAAAGGCAGTGGTGCAGCGTTACCAAAGAAATTTCCACTCAAGTACTCTTATGTAATTGATGCGAACAACGTTCCTTTTGCCCGAATCCCTGGAGTGGGGGATAGGGTAATTCCAAACATGGAACGTAGAGCAGCTTTGATTTATGAAGCACATCTGGGGGAGGGTCTGTCACATCAAGGGATCTCTAAAACAATATTAACATTAAAAGAGATGTACTGGTGGCCTGGAATGAATACACAGATTCACATCTTCATCGATGAATGCATAGACTGCAATAGACAGACTAGTGCAGAATGCCACCAGACACCAGACTACGAAGTAGCCTGCCCAGTACAGACACCAATGTTAGACAGCCTTAGACTATCTACGCGCAGGCGTCCTTTTGGACAAATGCAATCCCACAAATACTAAGTCAAGGTTCCTATGGATGTGGCCTCAGCGCTCGGCTGACGTTCGAACTGTTATAAAAGATTTGCGAGTCTTTATCGGCACATACGCAATTGGCACGCTACATTCTGACCAGGGCCCTGCGTTTAGCTCTCGGGCTTACAAAGAAGCCATGGCCAGTTTGGGCATTGCATTGCGGTACTCCTCTCTGTTTCATCCTGAGGGAAATTCTGTTGTGGAAAGGAAAAACCGGGACATAAAGCAGTCTATAACAGCTAGAGTATTAGGTTCGGGTGATGGGTGGGTCAAACATCTTTATGGGGTCCAACGCTCATTAAATAATTTGCCAAGAAGTTCTCTAGGGGGGTTTACTCCATATGAGGTCCTATTTGGGACAAGAATGTGGGTTCCTGATCTCGAATGTAAAGGCACAGTGGTGGAAAATAAACCCTTTGATATCAAAGATCGTTTGGCTGTATTACAGGATCTAAATGAACTAAGATCGAAACAAAGCAACGTGTTCCTGAAGCCAACCACCACTGGGGAAACACCGGCAGTCCCAGCAAGGCCTGTCTGGATCCCAAAAGTTGGGGATCTAGTCAGAGAGAAGATTGCGGACAAGAAGGAATTTGGACCTTTTTACAGACAACCAGTACCTGTCCTAGCCGTCCACGGAACAAGAACAGTACTTCTGCCGCCCCTTGCTGGTAAAAAGGAGAAAAGATTTGTGTCAATCGACCTCATCAAACCACAGTATGTGGCCAATACTAAATAGTAGGCCTCGAAACCAGATAAAGAGACTTATCTGGTTTCACCATGGATTGAACTATGGATTATTTCTGGAATATTTTTCTTTCTGTTTTGGCTGGCTTTGGTTATGACTCTTAGCGTGCTTATAAATGGCAGATACATCCGTATGGACACTGAAAGTAAAAATGTGAACTTACTTTTAAAACCACACAAATCTTCCCATCGTGAAACAAGAGACTTGTCAGCAGTGAACATCACAGCCGTTCCTATACAGGATGGTATAGTGTGGGACAAAACCGATTTTGACATATTCGGCCCGACGGAACCTTTGAACATTCCACATTTATTTAAAAGTTCATTAAGTGATTTTATTACCTCCAGTACCTATTCTGATGATTGGGACTTTGAGACTGTTAATGATATGATGTCTGATCAAGAAAGGTCTGCTGCATTCTCTAACAATGAATACTTAGAGGGTTCATCAGACTATGAACAGCTTTATTGTTACAACCACTATGGTCATCATTTCTTGCATAAAACTGCAACACCTAGAAATGTGTTTATGTTTAACCAATGGGAACATTGTCCTACACCACCAAGGGGTAGTTCAAAAACGTTTGCAAAGAAGTTTCCATATTTTTCAGGGTACAATACATCTGATCCAGAAACATTTTACTATAAAAATGTAAACAAAACAGGACAGAAAATTATGTTAACTAATACAAAACAGATTTATTCTGCAGCCTTTATTACCCAACTGTCTAGACAAGGATTTGACTTTTGGAAAGACACAATCGACACAAAATCTATCTGGGGTTCTAAAGATTGGCAAGTGCAGGGGATAGAAGCTTTGTTTAGAGCATGTATCATCCCACATCAAATAATGTTTTTGAATGACACTGTGCAACAAACATCTTGCCTTGGTTTAGCCAAGATCAAAGACATGAACACACCTTCTGTACCAACACCTGCAAGTAATAGCACTACACAGGGAGCGGTCACAGTAGACACTATAATGCAAAACAACAGAACTGATCCTGATTGGAAAAAATGGTTACTCTGGCCCACAGACAAAAACATCTGTCAAGAAAGATTCCTGAATAGAATACAGGGCTTTACTATCCATAGGCCAGACCCACGCTATGTTCAACGACAACATCCGGGGGTAGTAACAACATACAGTGTAGGAAAATTGTGCCTCGACTGGTTACAAAAATCTACACTCGAGGATGTGAAACAACACTTATCTTTACTTAAAGAAGACGCAGACCTTAGAGAATTCTTGCTAAGACCAAGAAAACCGCATCAAAAACGTTTCATATATGCCGGCATTTATGCTGCTTATAATGAAATATAAAAGGTTTCACAGGCAGAGGCCGCAGAAAGAATACGTGAACTTGATCGTATTAACTTAGAGAAATCTCTCACTGTGGTCGACAATGGGTTAACAACCTTGTCATCCAGAATTTATTCATTGGACAACATTGTATCCTCTGCTATTGACATACTGGAACAAGATTTAGCCATGTTACAACAAGGCCAATCTCAGTTGCGTTCTATTATGTTATTAGGCTGGACGCTGCAATCTTTGCGTGAATGAATGAATATACACTTATAGAGCGCATGGCTACCAACGGCCTCCCAGTGCTAGAGACAAAGCCCTAAACCGAGGTATATCAGGAGCTCAAGGGAACAACAGAGTCTTCAGAAGTTTGCGGAATGAGAGATGGTTGGCCTCAAGCCGAATATGATCTGGTAGTTGATTCCAGCATTTCGCCGCGATGAAGGAAAATAGACGGCCACCACTCCGGACTCGGTTTACTCTGGGGACGGTTGCAAGATGTTTCTTCTCAGAGCGCAGTGATCTTTTTGGGAGGTAAGGGGAGATGATAGATCGAAGAATCGGTGGGGCCCTAGCCGAAAGCGACTTATGGGCGATGCACAAGGCCTTAAATTAGATTCTTTCGGCCACCGGCAGCCAGTGCAGAGAGATGATATGTGATTTAGCAGATTCCCGATTAGGAGCCTGCATGAGAAGTCGTGCAGCACAATTTTGAACCGTGCAGGCTATGTGCCTTGGCGTTTTATCAACACGTCGTCTCTGTTTGCAGAATACAATCTAACGGATAAACAGATCAAACTGGCACAAAGGGGAGCAAAGTATACAGTGCTGAGCATTGAAAAACTGGAAAAATTACCATTTACGGTAGCAGAAAAACCAGCTACAGAAGGGCTTATTCATGGCAAAATAACTCTGTCTGTCACTACTTTTCATTTTCAGTATTGCCTCAAACAAATGCAAGCAGGCAAATATGAAAGGTTGGGTAAAGAATACATTAAGACATCCTGGGATTTACCTTACGAATACAGATGTTGGAGCGGGGATCGTGAAGTGTTTCTAAGCGGTACACACTGTGAAAATGCACTAAGCGGTTCACTCATATGTCAGGACATTTCTTTACACGGGGCTTGTAATGGTTCTGTGGCAAACTTGTCCTGCCACCAGCAGGGTACACCAGCTACTGTGAATAATCCAACGTTTGGCCAACTTTCTAACGGGAGTTACCTCATGTTGAATGATCAGAGTTGCTGTGGCATGTTGCCAGGCATCCCATATCTGGTAACGGTCGGCTCCAGGGTTACTTGTTGTATGCAAGTATTGTTCCCCCAATAGACACAGTCAGGGAGTCGCCTCTATGGCCTTCATTGAATGTTTCTTTTATACGTTTTGATACTTTAAGCAGAATGAAAGCCATGCTTTTGCAACAGACCGTGCCTTTGACCTCGGCCAAAGAAATCTATGATTTACAAATTGCAAGGACTTCGGCTGAGATACAGGCTTTAATTCGTACAAACTGCCCTATACATTTCGTAGAAATGATGGGACGTATCTTAAACATGTCTGATACGAGCGGGATTGTACATGTATTTAAGACCATCTGTTCAGGACTGTTAACACCTTTTCAGGCAGTCCTCAGAATCATTCCAAACTTCGCACATTCGGTGTTTGGTGGTGTGCCATTACTTCTAGCACTGGTTGCGGGAATCCTGTTTTTATTCCTACTGCTACGCTATGGCAAGCCTATCCACAAGCGTCACTCCCAGCAATTTGGAGAAAGCTCTCCTAGAACGGAAGTGCCGTGAGCGCATAGTGCAACTTTTGGGCATACCTCATCTACGGGAACTTAATACAACATGGTTTCTGTCATTTAGACCAATCTGGCAAGATTGCATCTTACCTGTTCTACGCTGCCTGCTTTGCGGTGAAGAATGCGTGCTAGACACCTGTCTAACACTCCCATCAGTCATGCCAACGGATATCGATACTCTGCTGGACCCGATAACGGCCCATGCTCTGTGTTGTCCCCAAAGGCTACCAATCCTGATGACGGCATTCATTGAGATCTCACAGACGCTTCCTGCTGCTGCTGAGGTACGAGATGGATCAACAGGCACACAGGTAACAACGGACGCGAACATTGCTGCGGCATCCTATGCTGAAGGCGATGCTTCACATCTCTGTGCAGTTAACCTTCTAAATGAGGTATTCCAACTGTCACCGACATCGGTAAAGGATCTTTTGTCTACAGAAATAGATGATTTCATGTTTACACCAGACCCATACACTGACTTTGATTCGGCTCACAGTGTACCAGGGAAGCAATGAAATTTGGCCTCCATATTTTCAAAACAGAACAAAACTTGGAACTCTTCCTAAAATTGAACTTTTTCTTTTTTCTATTTTTTGAAAATACATGGCAATTCAATCTGCTTACAGTAGAACTATTCAAATAAAACTGACTTCTTTGAATACTTCTAGGGACACATTGTCACCTTATTTTATTATAATTTCATTTTTAGCACCATGTTTTGAAATGGCTTTGATTTTTGAAAACTTGTCAACCATTTCGTCATATGTATATATTTCTGTTTATTCATTCATGTTGCATTTATTTCCAATATATGCTTAGAAAGAAAAAATGCTTTAAAATGTACAGTACCTATTGCATTCAACAGTTTATTTTAAACTTCTTTTAATATGCTTTTAGAAATGTTTTTAGCAACATGTGGTACTCAGTTTAATGTTTAGCATTTAATGTTTAGCATTTAGTATTATCGTTCATTCGAAAGTGGAGTGGGTGTTGTATTCCGCTTTAGGTGTCCGTATATAGGTTTTCCTGAAGCATGTCCTTATATAGGCACAATTCGCATTGCCCTTATATAGGCATAAGAACCCAGTCCTTATTTAGGCATTAGCCATGCTATCCAAATACAGGCATGGTCACTTACATCCATCCACCCTAATGTCACAACGAGTTCTTAGAAACCAGACCCTTAAGCTCTTGGGAGTTCCCCTAGCACAGGATTATTGATTTCTCCAAGAACTCATTTATTATGCATGAACCGCTATACCTAAAGGGTTCATTCCTGATGTCTTCCTCTGCCCGACTTTACGTCAATGCTAACATTCCAAGGCACCTACCAGGTATAAATATACCTTCCCTTGCCCAAGCAAGTAGGAGGAGACCTCGACTTTAGAGGAGCCCGTGTCCCGGCCTGACGCACTGACAAGAGACGCTGTCATCCCTGCTCGCAGAGAATCCAGCTTCCAGTGTTCTGACTCCCTTCGCGGGGTGTTAGAGTTCGAGACTCGGAAGGAGATTCCCACCTCTCTCATTCTCAAGGTATGGAGCTGACTAGAACCTAGAGGGACTCTTGGCATACTAGACTTGGCATACTAGACTATAGCATACCATACTATAGAATACTTCACCTACTTCTTACCTTGCCCTACACCTAGGTTAGGTTAGGTACTCTGGGGTAGAACTAGTTTAGAGAAGCATCTTATGAGAACTCGCATTTTTAGCTTATGTTATTTATGTATATGAATATGTGTGCCATAGCTAAAAGATAATGCTAGCGCAGTATTATTTCTTTCTACTGCTTACGCTGTACATTATATATCTCGCATACTGTCTTGTGATCATAACAGCTCATATCTCTTACACGAGAAACAAGACTGATCAATAAATCCTTTTATTGAAACGCCCGTCTATTCTTTCTGTGTAAATCTGAAGAAACTAAGCATGCACAATTAGCTGAGTGAAACTGTTATCTATTGTTTCCACGATTCTGAGAGTGTTCCGATTCTAAAGGGAAACAAAGTTGTGATGTTTATGCGGTTGCCAGAAACTACTCCCTTTTTGTTTACAAGGAGTTTCTAGTGGCCTCTGAGTTAGCTGGCACAAAGAAATTAAGTTTAATATACTCGATAGGGACATACTGACCTCAGTCCTATGTCAAATCTATAGGGTATATTATTCCATTGCGCAGAGCCTATTAGGGAAATAGGAACTACACTACATCAGGAGAGCGTAGATCACTTCCTACTTGCCTCCCACACATACCATACTCGACAGAGGTGAATGTTTACTGAACATAATAAAATCGGTCACCATATCCATAACACACCCGCAGGACCCCATTGCCAGCAGCACACTGAGCATCAGGCAACGACGCACAGTACGGAATGCCCTGGCCTTGAGGCCCAGAACTCTAACTCCCACTAGACACTCTGTGCTGGTGCCAAATAGCATTAAAGAAACGTGTCCGGCGAGCTACGAGGAGAGGGCCTCGCCACAATCTCACAAAGCTATCCAGGCCCCACTACTGAATCAGTCATCTTGCGGGCCTCACACGGAGGCCAGGTCATGATGGGTAAACCCAGAGCGGGGTCGAGCGTTACCTGCACACAGCCAGCACCTGATTCCATGAAGCCAGTCCAACCAGCTGAGGACCTGGGGCAGCCGAGTCCTCAACGCTGGAGTCAAAAATTGATTCAGTTCTCCAAGCATTGACAAGCATAAGTGAAACACTTGCACAGACCAGAGCATCACTGGAAAGCCGAACAGACAAAGTCACATCTGATTTTACGCTATTACATGCGGATCACAAGAAATTGGCCGGAAAAGTGACCGAACTGGCAGCGGAAACTGCAGCAGTCACTCCGATCGCTAAGGAGTTGTCAACGGAAGTCGGTGAACTTAAGGCGCGCCTACACTCCCTGGAACGCAGGGTGGATGATGCCGAAGGCCGCTCCCGCAGGAACAATGTCACATTGGTGGGGCTGCCGGAGGGCGTGGAAGGCAGAGACGCTCCTGCATACACGGAGGCCTGGTTGAAATCTCTGATGCTGACGGACTCCCTCTCCTTGTACTTCACAGTAGAGCGGGCGCATAGAGTGCCATTGGGCCGGCCGATACCGGGAGCTAGAACCCGTCCTTTCCTTTTTCGACTCCTTAACTACAAGGATAGAGACGCAGTCCCCCGCGAAACCAGAAAAATGGAAACGGTTAAAGTGGACAACTCCCAGGTACTGTTCTTTCCAGACTATGCCTCGGGGGTACAGAAGCAGTGCAGTACATTTCTCCCAGTCAAGAAGCGCATGCGAGACCTGAATATAAAGTACTCCCTCATATTCCCAGCTCGCCTACGAGTGGTTGCCGATGGATCCACTCATTTTTTCAATGATGCCAATGAAGCATGGGACTGGCTCGTGTCTGCGGGCCATCACACTTCACCGAGCCAGAGAGGCAGCAACATGGAACCGCATCCAAGAATTCGTAGAGGACGTCGAAGAAGGCAAGGGATGCGTACAGGAGAAACATCGAACCAACTGGTGACTGCTCCCAACACTTAACAGGCACTACAGGAAAGACAGGGCGTTCTGAGAGCAGTGGCAAGAATGAGAGATCGACGTCCTAGCAAAGACACTAATGCCTCTTCGGAACACTCATCCAGCGAGAACGGCTCCTTGGCAGTGAGGCCAGTAGGCGAGGACTCACAGTCGCTTCCCGTGGTGACGCCGCAGACCACTGACGACATGATGTGATGAGCTGTCTGGACATTTGACATTCCATACGTATGTAATTGGGTCCGCATGTGCAACCGCAGCTTGGTGACATGCGCACACTTCATGGGACACCCTGGTTAACATAAAAATGCACTGCGCCAACCTGTGTTCATTCATCCATGACCCGCGCCAAACACTAATTAGTCGTTTCTTCATGAGCGCCAAGTAATAGCGCGTGCTTACACCTCTGCAAAATGGGTCCACAACATTATCGCACCCACTACACACCAAACTCTGACCCACAATCCCCCCCCAACATGTTTAACTCGGCGCACATTGCCGTTTGTTGGCACATGGCATTGTTTTTCATTTGGGCAGATACCTGTTGTCCCTCTGCTCTATCTCAGTTCAGGCATACATGGCTTCCCGGTTTTAACAACTCCTCGACACGATGCGCACATGAACATCAATGCACTAGAGATGCAACATTCGCTCTCTGTGCTAGGAGAGTGGATGTATCGCTGGGATTTGCTAGATGTATGGAGATCCCTTAACCCGCTGGCACGCTTATATTCTCACTATTCCTATCCGCACGGCCTGCATGTCCGTATTGACCGCTTTGTTGCAAGTCAACTGATGCTGACCCAGTGCGTAAGTGCAGACTACCTGGGTAAAATTCACTCAGACCATAACCCCCACATAATGCAGCTGCGAGGGGATGAGGCGGGGCTCACCACATGCGTATAGAGGTTGCAGCCTCTGGCACTGGAGGATCCCCCATTTAGAGAGGCAGTTGGCACAGCGATCAACACGTATTTTGCAGAAAATACAGGCTCAGTGACTGACACGGGACTACTGTAGGATGCGGGCAAAGCAACAATACCGGGTCAATGTTTGGGCCTGAGCTGGAGTGTCCAAAAGCAACTGGACAGTGAAATAACACATATTGAGAATAAATTGACGGGATTGGAAGCTGACCTAGCGCGAGGCAGAGACACGCAGTGCGCAATAGAAGCGCAGAAACAAATGCATGCAGAGGTTTTGGAGAGACTGCGTTACTTAAATTACGCGTCACATGCAGCGCGTACACATGCAGCAGCAGACAGAGCAGGCAGGCTACTTGCGCAAATGATTAAACAAGAACAGGCACAATCACCCATATTGCGCTTACAATCAGCAAGTGGGCACATCCTCAGTTTACGACACACTACACTAGGGTGTACCGCTCAGTACATTGTATGCAGCCCCCAGACCTGAGCTCCTTCCTTTCCCCACTGGCACTGCCACAAGTTACTGCTGAGCAACGTGATGAATTGAATGAGCCACTTTCTCTGCTAGAAGTCCACGAGGCGATACGCTCACTGGCCACAGGCAAATCACCGGGGCCTGACGGTTTCCCGACCAAATATTACAAGGCTTATCAACAAGCCCTGGCACCACAGCTTCTCAATATGTTTCAAGAGGCACCGGAGGCAGGGACCCTACCTGGCACACTACGGGAGTCACTTCTGATATCACTACCGAAGCCAAATAGAAATACGGAGCTGCTTGCCTCCTACCGCCCGCTGGCGCTTTTAAATACTGATTACAAAATGTTGGCAAAAATCTTGGCATGCAGACTGGCCCCACTGGTTCCGTCATTGGTCCATCCAGATCAAAACAGTTTTGTGCCCACTCACAGTACGTCACTAAACCTACGCCACTTCTTTAGGGTAGCACATTATTCCAGAACTGCTTGGGAACACTCAGGGTGCCTAGTGTTAGATTTAGAAAAGGCGTTCGACACCCTGGAATGGGGCTTTTTATTTGCCGCGCTACGTAAATATGATTTAGGAGATAAGTTCCTCGGCCTTGTTCGGTTACTTTATACGCAACCGGTAGCCAGAGTCAAAACAGGCCCATACTTATCTGACCAGATTCCTATCGAGCGAGGCACCAGGCAGGGCTGCCCACTGTCACCGCTTCTTTTTGCACTGGCCCTCGAATCCCTAGCCGCGTTGCTGCGCGGATCGCTGTTCAAGAACCTTGAAGTGGATATGAGGAGGTTCATCTGGGGCGCATCGCGCAGCAGAGTGGCCATGTCCAAAATGTACCCCTCGACAACTAACGGAGGCCTTTCACTGCCACATATGGCGCAATACTACCTCGCTGCCCAGCTCCAATGAGTGGCAAGATGGTTAGGCACACGCCAACTGGAAGACTTAGCGACTCACGCACCTGCTCTCATTCGCAAGTGATTGAGCTGTTCCACCCCAGCAGGAAGGGACACTAGCAGAGGACTCTGGCCTGCCGGGGGGTCAATTCTTGCTGCATGCAGCGGTGATCCGCACGTTGCAGATTGCATGGGGCAATATAGCACAGGAACCGTCCACGCACTTAGTTGTGCAGTATTTGCATGAAATGGGCACAGGCCGCCACCTCGTCAAATGGTTTGCTGGGTCGCTGAGAGCACACCCGGCGCCACAGTTGAGCTCCCTATGTGCTCACTGGGAGGCTGATTTACAGCGTCCCTGCACTGAGCGTGAATGGTTGGCCATTCTCGAGGGTCCCACCTGAATCCCCCGCAACGCAAGATTCCGGCTTATCCAATACTACATAGTGCACAGAGCCTACTTAACACCGGCCAAAATAAATAAATATTTTAATTATACTGACGCCGGCTGTCCTCGATGGCGGGAGGTCAGGGTCGACTTACTTCACATGGTTTGGTCCTGCCCAGTCAAACAGTAATATTGGAGAACCGTCACCATGACCCTAGCACAGTGCACGGAACGTGCACTGGGTTGGTCTTGGGAGGTGTGCATACTTGGATTATATCACAGATCCGGTAAACACAAAGTGACATCTCGTTACATAGACTTAGGACTCATAGTGGCCAAGCGTCTGATCACGCGGCGCTGGAAGTCACCTGACCCCCCTGCAAAGAGGGCCTGGTTCCAATCGCTTCTCTGTTGGGCACAGGTGAAGAGTGTAGCACTGCGTCGTGAAGATGCGATTGGTATTCGTAAACAGCCGCTCGCGGGGAACTGGGATGCGATCCTAACGGGTTTTGGCACAATCTGGCGGAGTCAGGCTGAGGAGCCTAATCATTCACCTGAACAAAATGTGAGCTAGACCCGGGAGGCACGATTAGATCACAAGACCTATAATAGCACCTTCTCCAGAAGCATATTCAGGGTGACGGGCGCGAACCCTCCACTGACTACTGTCCAAACCAGTTAACACAGTATATAATAGACAATCGCTGTGTAGTAGGCACCCTGTGGGATAGGGCACAGAGCAATTAATAAATATCCAAACGCTGTGTGCAGACAAGCAAATAGACCTCGTAGTCAGAAGATATCAGAAGTGCATCGTGTTGTTATGTTTCGATGTTATAATTTCAAACGTAGGATTCAGTGTGATATTTTATTTGTTATATCAATGTTGTGTTGCAAATAGTTTAATCCTATGTTCAACAGGTTAGCGAATCCACACTAAAAATACCAGGCCTGATTATTATGTGTTGATGTTAGTCAGTCAGTCAGTCAAACCACTTTATTCGGTTAATAAAAACCATAAAAGTACAGAACATATATCACAATACACAATACCATAAAAATATTTAAAATCCGAATACTCAGCACATATGGGCGACTTAAGAAAAAAGACATAATAATATAAGATCAAATTTCATTATATCATGTAAAAATCCAGGCTACCAATAGAACATAATTCTAACAGTATAAAAACAGTGATCACCAATAACCTAAAAATCACTCATTAGGGGTTTAGTGTAATATAGCGCTTTTTGAGTCGAACAGCTGCAACTAAAAAAGTTGCGATATTAAATATCTCCCATGGGTCATTCAGCAACTGCAAATAAAGTAGAGCGGGTTTGACCAGTATAAAACCTTTTCCCCTTAAAATTGGAACTAAAAACCTCCTTCGAATGACACTATAATATTCACAGAACATTATAAAATGCATGGTATCTTGAGTTGAAAAATTGTCACAAGTAGAAGGACCTAAATCACATACCCTACTCCAGCCTTGCGAATTACCTAAGAATGTATGGATTAAATTAAATCGAAACCTAGTTAAAAGCTGGCGATGATAGTGCTTCCTGACAATTTTCAGATATGGTTCAATCGAGATTGTGGTTTTTAGCAAGAAATAGGCTTTTACTGTAGATTTCATTAGCTCTGTCTCTTCCCGCTCAGCCGCCATCAGATTCAAAAATTGTGTTCTGACCCATGTCACATCTTCTTTTCTTATTTGATCAGGAAAAATAAATAAATCTGGGCGCCCTAATTTACTTAAAATATTCTTCACATAATATAGCCGCGGGATGCTATTAGCTTTCTCCAGGGCCACACAATCCCTAATAATCTGATGATTAAGAGTTAATTCGGGATTAAACCAGGTCTTTAACCAACAGATCACCGGGGCCAACCTCGACAAGTATGTCACATATCTTGCCCCAACCTCTTGATGTATTATAAACGTTGAGGTAGACTGTGGAACAGACAGGAGGGAGCATAAAAATTTGTTTTCAACTATCTGTACCCCCTCTCCTATCTTGTAACCCCATAGAGCTGAACCATACAAGGCAATAGCCATGCATTTGGACCTATAAATGTTGAGCATGGCTTCAATTGGTCTGGCCCCCAACCGTTGTGCAAAGCCATGAAGAGCAGCAGTTGATCTTGCCATCAAATCTTTTTTGACTATCTGTTGGGGGGCCCATGTTCCCTTCTCATCAAATAAAACCCCCAAATAGGTAAAAGAGGACACCCTGGTCAGCTCAACACCTTCACAATAAGAAGATTTTAATTTTTTATTTTTTTGCCCCTTAGACATTGTTTGAGATTTCGCTATATTAACTACAAGATCCAATGATTTCATGTAGGCCCCAAATGAGTCCAGTAGCCTCTGAAGCCCTATGGCTGTACGGGCCAATAAGACCGCATCATCCGCGTAAAGGAGCACAGGAACCCCCATGTCCCCTATTCGCGGGATGTCCTGCCTAGCCGTTTCAAGAGACTTAGCTAGATTATTAATATATAAGGTGAATAGTAGTGGCACTAAAATGCAACCCTGTCGAACACCACTACTAGTATTAAAGTGCCTTGTGCATTTACCTTCTTGATTTACCCTTACACTTGCAGAAAGGTCCCTGTGCAGATCTGCCATGAAGTAAACCAGACTTGAATCAATGCCCATGTCTAGCAGGATTCGACCTATTGACCAAGTCAAAGGCCGAAGTGAGGTCCATAAAAGCCAAATGCAGTGACCCCAATTTGGCTTTTGTATATTTACCTGCTAGTAGATGTAAATGAAGGCACTGATCCAAGGTGCTCCTTCTTCTTCTAAAGCCGTATTGAAAATTAGTTAAAACCTCTTTCTCATTCAGCCAATCCATTAGCTTAGTTAAAATAACTCTCCCTAAAACTTTTACTGCGGAGTCAATTAATGATATTGGCCTATAACACCGTGGGTCCCCTCTCTGTCCTTTTTTAAAAACTGGGATGATCGTAGAGAGTGACCAAGATGATGGGAAACCCTGGTGACTAGTTACATTAAAAACACTTGTCAAAAGTTTGGCCCAGAAGGCAGGATATTGTTTAAATAAATCGGCTGGTACTCCATCAGGGCCAGGAGCCTTATTACTGGTCATTTGCATTATAGCCCGTTGTACTTCACCTTCATTAAAAACAATTCTTTGAGAATCCCTACAGCACTCACGGCTACCAGCGAGAACCGGTGTTGGAGTGGCCTCATATATAGTTTCGAAATGAGAAAGCCACTGGGCTTCAGTAATGTTACTGTCTAAAGGGATATTCTCTGTATCTAGAAAAAAAGGTTTGTTAACAATAGCCCAGAATCTGGAACTATTTTTTAAAACCTCCACCGAGAAAAGCTCCTCCCAAGCCTCCTCCTTTATTTCCCTTTTACGCATAGCCAGTGCCAGCTTATACTGCTTCCTTAACATAGCTATTTGATCTTTGTCTCGTGGGGCCGTTTTCAAGGCTGCAATTAATTTGCAATGCGCCACAGAGCAATTGCTGTCAAACCACCTTTCACCAATATTTTTCCTATAAGTAGTTACTATGGTGAGATCTGATGCTGCCTGCGCACAAATTCCTTCAAAGGCTTTAAGTACCTCCACCCCCTGACTAAAGTTATCAAGGCAGGTTTCTAGCTTATCCTCAACCTTCGCACAAAGTTCTTTAAAAAAAAGGTCCGGGATTACCTTTGCCCATTTTAACCTACGTCCCTGGTCAGTTACTTTCACACAGTTGTCACTACCTAACTTTTCCAAATTCCCCTTTAGGCCGCATCCTCTATTCAAAACTAGAATAACAGGGTTATGATCACTGTAGGAAGACCACCTAGCATTATAAAAAACTACATGGGATAACAAAATAGGGGAGATAAATATGAAATCTATAATAGTGTCCTTCCCTCGTCCTTTAAAAGTGGGAACCCTATCATTAATATCAGAATACCTTGGTTCAGAAAGGTCTACCACGGCCAAAAGCTCCTCCAAACATACCCCACATTGTGTATGCTCAAAATGAGGAGTCGAAGAGTTTACTGGGCCTAAAGGATCTTCTAGTTGACAACTCATCTCACAAACATGCACATTAAAATCGCCCATTAGTACAATTGAATAAGAAGTGGTTTGCTTCAAACAATACTCCTCTAAAAAACATTTCAATTTGCATAAATGTTCATTTAAAAAACTGCTCTCGCCAGAATTATAAAGATTAACAAACAGCGTTTTAGTTGAATTAGGAGCAAGAGACTCAATTATCAAAAGATTATGGGACCCCACCTCCACCATCCTGTTAACACCTGTCAATTCAAGTGAGAATAACATTAATAAACCCCCTTTGGGTCTGCCGGCCGCAGAGGGACGTGCCGGAATACTGTATGTTTTAAAACCATCCAACCAAAAATTATTTTCCAAATCCCAGGTCTCCTGTAGGCTCACTATATCATAATTTTTTATAAAGTCAAGCCACCTAGGGTCTTCCTTTTTACTTCTTAAACCTGCGATGTTCCAACTGAAGATCTTACAGTCAGACACTTCAATTTCGTCTAACCCCTGCTCTGTAATATATTCCTCAGTCTGGCCCTGATGGTAACTTGGCTGCACCAGTCAGTCATTCTCATCTAAGAGTGACAATGGGAGAAATCTATTTTGACATGCTAACCCATTCCCATCATCAGTTCTTTCTAAGCGTATGGATGGCAGTTGGGTAGCACTTGCTAAATTCCCATTTGGGATAACAGAGCAATTCTCCTTCCTAGTACTTGAGTGAAGGGTAGAACTGCCCTGATTAGCCTCTACAGGGTCAATCCTCCATAGGTGTCCACTGGGCGAATGAAACCCCCTTGTTGGTGGGTAGAAAAAACCAAGGGGCAAAGCCCTAATGCTCCCCTGACCCACACTAATGCCTCCCTTAAATAACTGCCCCGCTATATCCGCCCTATCAAAGTTGATCACAATACAGTCACCTGTGCACTGTTTTGGTCTATGACCAACCCTCCCCACTCGTCTGACCATTATGATGTGTGATGAAACCTTGGTTCCATCTTTACATTGCTGGTCACACCAATATTTGGTTTTTCGGAGCAACTCCATGGTTGATTCCGGACAGTTCTTTCTAAGTGGGGGAACCCCTGTGAGGATAGCCACTAAAGGAGTAGCTTCTGGGGGCAAGTTGAGTCTATCACTATTGGGCTCAGTGTTAACCGTTTGATCACAGTTATCCCTAATCTCAGTCAAAGACTCATGGTTGCGCAAGGGGCTTTGAACTAAATTTGTTTGATTACAAGTACTAGCCCCTACATGTCTCCCCAAAGTTACATCTATCTTAGTTGTAGCAAAAGGCCCAATCTTATTCCTTGTTGATGTTTGACTAAAATGACTAGAATGACCCCTCTCACTATTACAGGTACTAGGCTGCATTTGGGCCTGATTAGTACTGCTATTTTTGCCGATTTTATTGTCATTAATTGTGCCCCCCAGATGAAATTCCCAACGCTCAAGTTTCAACATAATCCCCTCTACAAGATTATTCAATGAGTCAGTTATTTCTTTCCCAATGTTCATTAAAATGGGTTCCAGTCGTAACTTAAAAAGTTCCTCCATTGTAAACCTAACCGCTGCCTGAGCCTGAAGTGCCAAGTCTTCAACATGAACCGAGGTCGTTTCAGCAGTTACAGTAACATGTCCAGGTTTACTTGGCCTTTTCCTCCCCTTCTTTTTCCCTTGATGGATCGAGTGGGTCTTTTGCGGGGATAAATGCACTCTGGGTATCTTCATGTTACGTTCTCCCCCTACATCCTTTGGCAATATGTCATTGTCTGGGGAATTTTCCCCCCCTTCTCTCTGCTTAATTATCAGCATCTTAGGCTCAATGGGCACTGACATTTTAGGGGTATTATCAATTAAAGTTATAGTCCCAACAGGGTCTGAACTCAACCCCAATTCAACCTCCGCGTTTTGAATTTCTTTATTCAAGGCCCCCACCGCCGAGGTCAAATAAGAGATAATGGATGCGGAGTTCCTGGGGACCTTCACCCTGTTACGCCCCTGATCCTGTAAGCATGGTTGTTTCCGCTTACCCATTGTGGTTGATGACGGCGCTGTTATTAGAGGGGTGGCCCAGCCCGGCCTCTTCCGTGCTCTGATGGGCGCAGACGGGCCTGCCCTTGGCCCGGGCACGCCCGCGCGCTTCCGCAGTGCGGGAGCCCGCGCTGATCTTTAAAGCGCCTCCAGGCGCTGAAAGCTGACGTGCGCGGCTCCGGCCACGTTGAAGGCTGGGATCGGTAGTGTGTGTGTGTCCCTCAGGCCAGGAGATCAGGGCAAAATGTGGCAATGAAGAAACGGGCGCCTCACAGTGCGGGAGCCCGCGCTGATCTTTAAAGCGCCTCCAGGTGCTGAAAGCTGACGTGCGCGGCTCCGGCCAAGTTGAAGGCTGGGACCGGTAGTGTGTGTCCCCCTCAGGCCAGGAGATCAGGGCAAAATGCGGCGATGAAGAAACGGGCGTCCCGCAGTGCGGGAGCCCGCGCTGATCTTTAAAGCGCCTCCAGGTGCTGAAAGCTGACGTGCGCGGCTCCGGCCGCGTTGAAGGCTGGGACCGGTAGTGTGTGTCCCCCTCAGGCCAGGAGATCAGGGCAAAATGCGGCGATGAAGAAACGGGTGTTGATGTTTAATTCAGATACGTTTTGCTAGAAACCTGATCCAGGTGAAATAATTGTATCGAATTGCAAATGTACTGTAATTGTATTACCTGAAGTGTATTGAAATAATGCAAATTTGAAAATCAATAAAAACACATTTAAACAAAAAATGTTAGCCTTCGGTCTTGTAATGAAATCCATAAATACTATAGACCATCCCCTCATCAGAAAGGGACATTATTAGTTCTCAGGAGTAGACTTGAGGGTACATGTCTCTGTTATAATAAATAATAATAGTATTTAATGAATACTTAAGAGAGAGCTGAGGTGCCCATGGGTCACAAAAAGGGGATTTGTAATTTGTCCATTTTTCAAGTTCTGCTGCAGGCCTCAGGAGAGACTAGCACGTTAAGGTTGTCATACGTTTCAGTGTATGCACCATACATTCAACCCTGAGCAAACCATGTGCATAGAGGGGCAGTCCTGCCTTTGGGAGAGCTGTGCCTTCAGCACTTGGTTACAAGGAGAGAATGAACCTTCCAAGAATGAGATCAGGCAGATATTTCAAGCTGTGCGGAGAACAAAATGTACTTATTTTATTCACGGAAAAATCAATTGGATTTAGAACAATGAATCAGAGTATCCAGAAAGGATTCTCTGTTATACACGTCTTTGAATAACGACCTTGAGAGGGACTTTCCTGGGTGGCCGCTAGTTTATAAGATCTATAGCGCCCGACTAGAGCCACCCTGGGGGTAATTGGGCATGTTATATCAGGTGACCTCCATAAGTCTGGCATACCTAACTTGAAAGCGTGGTCTCTTATATGGTTCAACCAGGAAATTTTCTTAAAAGTACAGGGGACTAAAAACTCCTTAAGCTCAGCCCTAAAAATGGACAGTTCCGGGGTCGCCCATAGACGGCGCCAGAATGTGATGGGTCTAAGGGCGATCTCCTCATCTATGGGCCTAATACTCAAGTCCATGCGAATAGGCAGCAGGGGAGTACTACGAGGAAGGCCTAGGAGCTGCCGCAGGAAGCTATTCTCCACCTTACTCAGATCAGAAGAGGGGCGGTGCCCCCACAGTTCTGCCCCATATAAAGTAGCACCCCTTGCTTGTGCCTTGTAAACTTCCACCACAGGACCCGCTGGTTTAAATACAGAGGAGCTATGTAGTTTCATAATCCCACCCACCATCTGCGTAAGCCTAAGCCTTGCCTTTGTCATCTGTGGCCCCCATTCAAAGTGTTCGGACAAAGTGACACCCAAATAATCAAACACCTTAACTCTTTCCAGGGGAATTCCATAGAGAGATGGGTTGGGGCGAGTAGTTTTAGGGGGGTTGAAGACCATGTACTTTGTTTTTGAAATATTGATCTCCAATCCCCGGAGCCTGCAAAAATTGGCAAACCCGTCGAGAATACGCTGAATACCCATTGGTGTTTTAGCAAGTAGGAGGGTGTCGTCCGCGAACATCAGCGCCGGCACCCTCCCAGAGGCTAACTTTGGGGCATCATTGTCTTTAATTCTATTGAGATGGTCAATGAGCCCGTTGACAAAAAGGCAGAATAAAGTAGGAGCTAAGACACAGCCCTGGCGAACCCCTTTCCTAACAGGAAAGCGCGGGGTAAGCTCCCCGTGTTTTCCGCATCTCACTTGGGCAAAGTTGTCTTGATGGAGCCTTACAATAACATTGAGGAGATAAGAGGGGATTCCCAGGTCTCTGAGCACTTCCCAGAGTCGTTCTCTAGGTACGAGATCAAAAGCTGACTTCAGATCTACAAAAATTAAGTAGAGGCTGCCACCCTCTACTGTCACCGTTTTCCAGAAAAGAAGTTGGAGTCTGAAAATCTGGTCCACGGTTGACATGTTTGATCTGAAGCCAGCTTGATACGGAGTCAAGATCTCCTTTTCCTCCATCCAGCCCTGAAGTCGATCTAAAAGGACCCGACCGAACAGTTTTTGAGTGATATCGATTAAACTGATCGGCCTGTAAATTGTTGGATGAAGAGGGCAGCCTTTTTGTGTATGGGAACGATCTCTGCCCCACACCAAGTGTCCGGGGGCTTCATGCCCTTCATAACGGCATTAAATAGAACCCACAGGTAGGGTACCCAGATTTTGGGTTCCTCTTTAAAAAGGTCACCTGGTAGTTTGTCTAGGCCCGGCGCTTTGTTGCTGTGGAGTCTATTAATAGCGTTACCCACTTCGGTCATGGTAATCTCAGTGATCCCCTCACTATCAGGTTCTAATATTACAACAGGGTTGCCAGTACAGTCAAGACTGTCTTCCCTAATCGAATACAGCAACTCGAAGTGGGACTCCCATACTTCGGGAGCTATGTTTGGCTCTATCGACGAGCTCCCTTCCCTATCGCCAGAGCTTACTATTGCCCAAAAGGTTTTCAAATCCTTGTTGTCTAGGGCAATCCTAAGAGATTCCCATCTGTCACTTTCCCACTTCTTCTTTTCCTGTTTGGTTATCTCTTTATAACCAACCCGGGTGGATTTAATTGAGGGCTTGTCCTTCGCTTTCAATGCCTCTAATAGGGCTAGCTTGGCCATACGGCACTTGTCATTGAACCAGGGACATTTGGATCATTTGGGTTCCCTCCTACGCACCAGGGGATGGAATACGTCCACCAACTTCTCCAGTAACTCTTGGTGCGTAAGGCCTGCCTTGTCCAGCTCCAGTAGGGGGGCCCCCCACCTGCACTACCTCCCACATTTTAGTCATTGATGGGATGACTGCCTGATAGACTGTGGCCAGCTTAGGGGGTGAATGTTGTATGTAGGCCCATCTAACATTTCTTCTATTGTTTGTCAATGTTAGTGCTCGGGGCGGACTATCCACTGGGGCAGCAGAGTTAAAGACACCAAGGTCCTCTGCTTTCAGGCTCAAGATTAAGGCGTTATGGTCACTATCATGTCTAATAATAATTCGAAAGTCAAGGACCCATCCCCATGATCTTGTTTCCACTAGAATATAGTCAAGTAAGGATGCTTGACCTACTCGATTAAATGTAAGTTGTCCAGGGCGGTCCGATTTGGTACGCCCATTGCATGCCCTTAATGACAGAGCCAGCGAAAGTAAGTTGATTTGTATTGCCAGTGGTGACCAGATCCTGATGGGACTGATCTGGGAATCAGGGACTGACCATAGAATATCCTCCTCGCTGGGCATGAAATGATCCTGATCAGTAAGGGGTTCGTATTGGCAATTAAAATCGCCCCCTACAATGAGCCGGATAGCTGGGTCCAGAGTTGGAATAAAGAGCCCTAACTGATTGATGGTATCAGATTCCTGGCTGGTACTGACAGGTCTGGAATACACGTTAATTAGGGCGATTTTTATCGAGGAGGGAAAAGTGAGCAGAACACACTGAATATCTTTTGAAGGGGTTACCAACTGTTCGGCTCTACAACCCAAGTGGGTGCCCACCCAGATAGACAAACCACCTGAGGGTCTCCCACTACCCCCCAAAGGTGGCAAAGGAATTGAAAGAGGCAAAACCCACCTGCTGAAGCTCTTCCCTCGCCCATGTCCCCTGAAAAAGACAGATGTCCTGCTCTGCCACAAAAAGCCCCCATTCTGGACAGAATAGTTTATTTTTAAGGCCCGCCAGATTCCATGATAAAACCCTAATACTGTTGTCAAGACATCAGCAGCGCTGTCATTAGGGGCCACGCTATCACCTTGTTGTGCTAGATGGGGATTATCTAGAGCAGAATGGGACTTACTGTCTTTCCTTAGCTCACTATCTGGGGCGTTGGAGATGGTAACGAGGGGCCCCCTGAGGTGGATGGTTTCACAAGGAGAGTTTATTAACTGGGGGGGATGAACTGCCATCCCTAGGTGTTCGCCTCAAACAATTCCTAGCATTACACTTCAGGTCCTGGCTGTGTGGTCCTCGATTCCCTTCCATAGTTGTCCCTTCCCGCAGTCCATCCACCGCCTCCAAGCTATCATATCTGTTGTTAACCGGGATGTTAAAGAAGAATCGTGGGTGGGAAACATCCCGGCATCCTTGTATTAGGGGTCTAAGACCCCCAGTCAAGGTGGAATTAATGACACGGCCCCTGTGGATTGCCCGATGAGAAGAATAAAAAGATTCCAGAGAACGGAGATTCATTCTAGTTGGAGCATTAGGATAGTAAGGAGGGGATCTGAGTAGGTTGGTGACAGTGATTGGCTTTTTAAAATTGATAACTGCACAATCCCCAGGATCTATTTTTTCACCATTGCCCATCCACCCTTCTCTACGGACCATTATGATCTCGTTGGCTTGGGCGTAATCAAACTGCTTATGTCTAGCAAGCCAGAATAAGCATTTGTTACGGAGCTCCAGGTGAGTTTCCTTACTACTATTTTCGATTGGGGGGATTCCTGTCAGAATTGCCACGTATGGGGAGCATGCAGGGGGGAGGTTTATGTGGGGCAAGTCAGAGCTTGTACTTGCATGCTTCTCCTCAGTGTCAACGAGTGATGGTTGCCCCATCAGGTTGGTCTTGGGACCTGGGTCGATTGGCCTCTGGGTGGCCAAGGATCTAGGGGGATCGGAGCTAGGTTTGGCCCTACCCTCTAAACTTAAATTCGTGTTGCTCTGCTGTGTAACAACACTCTGACCCTTCGTCTTGTGTCCAACTGGGGGGGCTTCATAGTTGTTGTTGGCTCCCTTTGCGAGGGGGGTGGTGGTAGTTTGGATGGCTGCCTGGCAGCCCAAGTCAATCCCTCCCCTAAACATGTTAGGGGAACATGTTTGCTGTTCTGTTCTTCTAACTTCCCTTGGTGCAGAAATCCTTTCTAAGTTGGCTAGACGGCTAATGGCAGGAGCCAGTTCTTCTCTAATTGTGGCTCTCACTATGCTCTGAACATCGTTCATCAAGTTCTTAGCCCACGTAGGGTAAGAGTGATCGGTGTTAACGTCCTGACAGTCATCCTGGTTATAGACTTCCCCACATGCTCCCTCTAAGTTGGATAGAGGGCCCTCGCAAGTTCTTTTTCTTTTTGGGCCAATCTCCGATTGTTGTTTGCGTTTCCCTGGCTTGGGGATGCTAGATATAATTGTCCTCTTCCGCACTGCTCCCTTGGTTGAAGCCTCACTAGGGATTACTAGAGGGGGGGCTTCTAACTGAGATGGGGCCGCAATTGCTGAAATAGAGGCGGTTGGAGATGGGGATGGTGGGGGGTGAACTTCTAGCTGGAGTGGGGTCTCAATAGACAGGGCGAGGGCATTTGAGGGTGGGATAAACAAATCCGGGGTAAGGGAGAGCCTCCTTTCCGTAAGCTCGATTTCCGTATTAACCACCCCTATGGCCCTCTGAAGCATTTTATCTATAGAAGTTTGAGGCACTGAGGATTCAACCCTAGTTGTAGATCTGGGAGGCCCCAGCCTCTTCCCCATTCTGCGATGTACGGGAACCTTGCAGCCCAGCATTGGGGTATCAAACCTGGACACCTTTTCCTGTAAAAACAGAGCCCACAGCCAGCTTACAACCAGGGGATCGATTAACACAGAAGTCCTATAGCTGGTGACCCACTCTCCTTAAGCCCAATAGGGGGCCCTGACCGACCACTTACAGTTGTGCCAAGACACCAACACCAATAACTTTGGGTCCTGCACAGCCTAACAGTCCTTCAATGGCCGGCCAGTCATTAGGTCTTTATTAATCCCCGGAAAAAGGGCGTCACGACAAGTCTTAAGAGCCAAAGCTAGCTGGATTAGCTAAACGTGCAAGAATTCAGGGCTCTTAGAGCATCAACACGGACAGTCTATCCAGCAACAAACGGGGAGGAGTTCGACAAAACAAGAAGCAAGTCAGTGGCAGGAAATACCTTATAATTTGGAAGCCTGTTCACTGGCGGAAACACAAGATGGTGAAAAATGGAACCAAAAGGGCTGGCCCTGCCCTGCCTCTTCCTGGCGCAGACGGGCGCAGGACGGGCCCGCCCTTGGCCCGGGCTTGGCCCGGGCACGGCCCGCGCGCGTCCCGCGCTGCGGGAAGAATGGCGGTGCTGATAAGCGCAGGTGGGGCTCCTCCCCACACACCTGTGGCAGCGCTAGACTTGCGGGGCACCCTGGGACTAATAGTCCCACCAGGGAATAGCGCGTGGCTGCGGAGATGCAGAGCGGTCGATTTACACCCCAAAGTGGTGCTTCTGTATGGGGGCAAAGTTCTCAGCCGATTACCCCCGATGGGGCAGCAAAGATGGGCAGCGGGCAGCAACAACAGCGTCCTGGAACCCGCGCTGCGGGAAGAATGGCGGTGCTGATAAGTGCAGTTGGGCCTCCTCCCCACACACCTGTGGCAGCGCTAGACTTGTGGGGCACCCTGGGACTAATAGTCCCACCAGGGAATAGCGCGTGGCTGCGGAGATACAAAGCGGTCGATTTACACCCCAAAGTGGTGCTTCTGTATGGGGGCAAAGTTCTCAGCCGATTACCCCCGATGGGGCAGCAAAGATGGGCAGCGGGCAGCAACAACAGCGTCCTGGAACCCGCGCTGCGGGAAGAATGGCGGTGCTGATAAGCGCAGGTGGGGCTCCTCCCCACACACCTGTGGCAGCGCTAGACTTGCGGGGCACCCTGGGACTAATAGTCCCACCAGGGAATAGCGCGTGGCTGCGGAGATGCAGAGCGGTCGATTTACACCCCAAAGTGGTGCTTCTGTATGGGGGCAAAGTTCTCAGCCGATTACCCCCGATGGGGCAGCAAAGATGGGCAGCGGGCAGCAACAACAGCGTCCTGGAATCTACTCACATTCAGTCGCCACAGTCAAAGACATTTAGTACCACGGGATTTTATGAAAACACATATAGAGTATTTAGTCGTACATTCAATAAAATAACAGCCAATACAAATTGTTATAAGGGGAGCCTTTCAGCATTCTTCAAGGCAGACAAAACCATAAGTCAATTATATTTGACCAAACAATGGATTGCTGGATTTAGAAATGCAAGTTTAAGTTAATTTTCTGTAAATACCGAGATGCACTGTACTTTTTCAGTTTACCATTTATGTAATTTCACAAACGCCTACTTAATATCACGATTTTCAGTGTTCCATCAATCAGCATCTTTTCAGTCTTTGACACACCTTATTTTGTTTATAGAGAAGAGTACATTTACACCATCCTGACCAAGAAACGTAATGTTAAATGTCTACATTATCCGACTCAATCTTACTCTTTTAATTGACTTGGAAGGATGAAAGACTGAGTTGGCCCCACCACGATTTGGTTCAGAGTCTTGCAAGTTGAAAATAGATCTGCGCAGTAGGCCATTATCTTAATAGGCTATCTTGAGAGCTGAAATAACACATTTATACATAAAGACACACCCAGTGTGGGATACTCAAGGTTAGTCACGTCAGGAAGCAAGTGTTTAAACCGTCTGAAGTGATTTATGGAGGTACAAGTTTTGTCTGACGTCTGTGAGTCAGGGATCGGAAAGCCATCCATAGACCTCAAGCAAGAACTGGCCCTTAACAAAGAAGACTGAAGACATTATTTACAGTCAGGAGACTGACCACATGGTGAAAATGAAACTGAAATAGTTGTACATGGAACTTGGCACTAGACCATTGGGTATTCGCAAACATTTTTCTAGGGTCCAAATGTTTGGTCTGTGATGTGACTGAGGGCTGCATTGATGCCAGCAGGGTGGTGGTCAGAGAGGGGTTGGCAGTAAGGTGCGGGAAGCAAAGCATATACATCTAGGGGCTGAATTGCACAATGTGAAACAATAAAACCTGGGATTAATCCAAACTTCCACACTTAGGGCCTCATTACGATGTCGGTCGGAAAGGCTCCGAACGGCATTTGGATTTTCCTAACCCGTGTCGGAACCCATGTTTCCGACCGACTGGGAAACATTTCCGACCGACTGATTACGATAGAGAGGTAACCATTCGGTCTTTCCGAATCGGGTCCGACTGGCATTCAGAGACTCCGAGTCGGTCGGAGCTGAATTGTACAGGTCTATGGACCGTGTTTCCGACCAACGTATTACGATGTCAGATTCGGACAGCCTTTCCGAATTGGTCTGTCCGGAACGGCTGTCGGAAACTGACTTTGGGGGCTGGTAGCAGGGCCCCCTTCACCAAGAGTCCTCCGTTGGGGCCCGTGGGGGTACCCATGAGACCCCTCTTTACAACCATGCACAGTGTGGCAGGCACCATGGGGTGCCCGCCACAGGGTGCAAGGTTTTCCGCAACCACCCGTTTTTCAATGGTAGCCTGTGTTGTTGGTCGGAACACAGGCTCCCATTGAATTCTATGGGAGTCCGACCAAACGGTGTTCGTAAACATCGTAATTAGTCAGTCGGACTCGCCGAACCCGAGTCGGTCAGAAACGATTCCGGCATGGAATCGGTCAGAATGCTTTCCGACTGACATCATAATGAAATTGTGTGATCCTAGGCAATTGTTTTATTTCACTGTGCCTCCTTTTTTCTTCATTATCACCTATAAGAGGACCTCAAAATACATGACTTCAGGATGTGCGCTGAACAGAACTTTCTCCTGTGTTTGACTTACTAAACTATGTTGTTCATGTGTAATAGGAACCCAGGCCACCCAAAAGTACACATAACAACTGACTTGCCTCTTAGTTCACTATTGGCATTGTTGTCAGGGTGGAGGTATAATGAATGTTTCTAAATTCATGTTTGAAAACTATCACTTGAAAAAAAAATACTTCTCAAGGCACTGAAACAATCTGATATACTAATGAAACACACATTTTAAACTTTGAAGAGACTTTATCATATTTTTACACTTTTGCTGAAGATGTCTTTTAAAATGAAGCTGTTCTTGAAGTTAAGCTGTGCAGGACACCCTAGTTACTTCCTTTCTTTAACTTCTATTAACCTTTAAATGAATGCTTGTCTGTTTATTTAGATTCTTTTTAATTTTCATGCAGGGTGGAGTAAGCAGAGGCTCAGTGCTGCTGTTGACTAGGGGGCCACATGTAAAGGTCAGGACGGCCGCATGCGGCCCCTGGGCCGTATTTTGAGTATCACTGTACTAGACATGAAACATGTCTCTTTACTAGCATATATTTATCTAGCCTCGGACACCTTCTCATGTTTGTTGAAATCAGCCTCTGTATGCACAAGTGCATGTGCAAAACATTCTCTGCAGACATCTGTGTTTGACCATATAGTCCCAAGTCTGAATCCTGGTGGTGCATTCAGTCCATAATCCTCAGAATAATAAAATGAGTATCATTAGTGGGAGATACTAAACACGTGTCACGTCCTTAGCGCTAGGGGGACCCCTTGGGTGAAGTGTACGCTACAGCTACATCTGTTGTGTTATGTTTGTTTCCATGTGTGCTCATATGAATGGAGATGTGGAACAATTGCACACATTTCCTATGGCACGTGTAGTGTATACACCTACGATGGTTGGAAGTGGTTTCAGATTCAGAGTTTTGGCAACTTGAGATGTTTGTAGTTTTCTCTGGTTTAAAGTGAGAACTAAGACATAAAAAATAAGACATTTATCAGCTTTTATTTACTTTTAAAATAGAGAGTACATTGTCAGGAATGTGCGGTGGCCACCCGTGCCATAGTAAACTGATGTACTAAAAAAGTAAAGCGGTGATATGTGGTATGTTTGCGCAAACGTGGTCCCGTGATTTGACAATTCCTAGAAAAAGACTACCTTGAAAATATTGGGTTTATTGTGTCTAATGGCGCCACAAGGATCCTCGCATCATGGTTGGCGCTATAGAAACAGTTCGGCAGCCTGGCACTAGCATTGATTCGCTGGTGCAGTACCAACCCCAAAATGCTAAAATCTTTGAGGGGTGAAGTAATCCTCATTATGCAAAGACCTATAACTTCCAAAAAGGGGGTAATGATGTTTTTTTCACCAGAGCACGAGATGCTTATGTCAGGAGAAAACTCACAACTGTTCTGGTCAGTGGCAGTATGCACACTAGCCATTGCCTGGAGCCCCTCTCTACGGCTCTTAAACCCAGAAAACCAAGGGCGATTCACAGATATTCTCACAGAGGTGAATGACGTCCTTCAGCCAATATTCCGGCCTCCCCTCCCCCAACAACAAATGGGCATCATTAATCAATTAAATCAGTAGCTTGTGTTCTTTGTTAAAATAAAACACTGCAAAGGGCAGACCTAGAACTCATGGCGCCGGAATTTAAATCATTCCCTTTGGCATGTGTTTGTTTGCATTAGTCTCTATTGAATTTCTGCAAATTGGCCATACCTCATCTCAAACATCATAACTAGGCCTGGGTGGAACTCAATGAGTTTAACTCAGTGGAATTTTGCGGAGTTGCAAATAAACTGTGCGATATTCTGCGGAATTCCGCAAACGGGCGGAAATAGGCACGCGGTGCTTCTCTTGCTGTGATTTAGCGCCAGGCGCTCGTTTCGTGCTGAAAAATCAGTGTGAACGGCACCAAGCGTGTGCGCCAGAGGTCGCAGTTTCTCAAGTTGATTTTGTTGCTGCTCAAGTGGATTTTCAACTCAAGTGGCAGATTTCTGACTGGGAACAGTCTGCGTTGGCAAGCTGTGTGCGAGAAAAAACTCAATCTTACGGCGATTGGCGGAATTTGGCCGGAACTCCGCGTTAGAAGCATAAGCCAGAGTGGCCAAAACTCTGCCAACTCCGCCAGCGGAGCGGAATATATAGCCCACCCCAATCATAACCAGTCCTTTTTTGTGAGTCATACCCTGCATTCTAGCAATACCTAATCTCCTCTAGCTCATCTACTAATCCCACCAACCATATACATGAACTAGCGTACCTTCCCACTAATGATCACACTTAACTTCTACTAATTTAATCCGCCGTAAAGACACTGGAGTAAATGCATGGAATGGTCTCCATCAGAGCA
Source organism: Calotriton arnoldi (assembly GCA_963921515.1). Taxonomy (NCBI): domain Eukaryota; kingdom Metazoa; phylum Chordata; class Amphibia; order Caudata; family Salamandridae; genus Calotriton; species Calotriton arnoldi. The sequence goes on along the minus strand of CAWUFW010006561.1, from coordinate 298,506 downwards.
CAGGACTAATCCCCGTAATCAATAAAAACCAATAACCACTTATTTATTACTAACCTTGGGTTTCGGAGCAGCGTGCTACCTGGCGTAAAGTGCTTCAATGCCTTATAAGAGGTAGTAAGCACTAAATAAATGCAATTACATTAGTTTAAATTTTTTCTAGCAACACGCAAGCCCACCTGTGCAGCTTTGGTGTGCCTAATTAGAATGCGTACAATGGGCCTCATGACATACACACCATGAGCAAATTCCCTGTGGCTTTGCATGTCCACATAATTACCTGCGTCACTTTGGTAATTGGTGGTATTTGTAAGAAATTGGGTTACTGGTCTCAGTTCACAATTCTTCTCAGGGTGAAGTCACAAGCAAACACTAAATTAACCTGTGCTCAACCCTCGGGTAGCTTGGCACAGAGCAGGCAGGCTTAACTCCGAGGCAATGTGTAAAGAATTTGTTGAACACTTCAAACAATAACAGAATAAAAACGCGCCACAGAAGGACCCCACACCAGGTTAGAAACATAGAGCAAAATTTAATAAATAAAACAAGACCAAAAAGACAAAAATCGAATCAGTAGAACCGGAGTTTTGAATTTTATTGACAATAGAGCCAAAAAGCACAAAGCGCCACCTAGGAATATCTGGTCGCACCGGACTGGGTCAAAGTAACACTTTCAGGCCCAACGCAATGAAACACAGGTCGGCTACAGTTACCAGGTTGGGCCCGCAGAAGTTTACCATCTCAAATTTGTGCCAAGAATCTTGTTCGCATTGGAGAGGGCTGCGAGGAGCATGGAGAGCATCACAGGAGGTGGTCGGCATAGCACGAAGAGCCGGCCAGAACACGGGTGGCCGTTGCTGGAGCTTCGCGTTGGTGGCCCCTGCTAGTGGTCGAGGATGTAGCTCGAAGAGGCATCTGCCGGAACTTTGTGTTGAATCGTGGTGCGAGTGGCGAGGTCTCGGTGCGAAGGGCCTGTCCGTGGTCACAGATATCTCAAAAGCTTGAATTCAGCTCCCTTGAGCCACACCAGGGATCCAGGACCTGAGGAGCACCACTTGGGGGGTTAGGTACTCACTGCAGCTGGGTCCAGGGGATGGTGCAGGATGTTTGGGGGCTTTTTATGTCCCTGAGGCTTAGATCAGAAAGCCAGCAGACTTGCCCTTGGAGTCACTCTGGGATCCTGGGTTTAAGGGTAAAGTTGCAGGTGTAGTCTCTGCTCACCCAGGCAAGAGCAGCAGTACAGCAGAGTGGCAGTCTTTCCTCCTGGCAGAGTATTCACAGGTTCAGAAGTGTACTGAAGAGTTGGTGTCTGAGTTCCAGTATTTATACAGAGTTGTGCCTTTGAATTGGGGGAGAAGCTTCTAGAAGTTTCCCCTTGAAGTCCTGCCTTCCCTGTCCTGGCTCCAAACTAACTACAGGGGATAGGAAGCCCTTTGTGTGGAGATAGGACACAGCCTGTTCAAGTGTAAGGTGGGCTGTGCCCAGCTCCTCCCTCCCATCCTGCCAGTGATGGTCGATCCAGGCACACCTAAGCTCCCTATTGTGTGAGGCTGTCTAGGAGGAATACACAAAGCTAAACTGTTAGATACACCCAGTCATATGACCCCGGTGAAGGCTACAGGCATTGGGCTAAGGCAGGAAAATGGCAACATTCTAAAAGTTACATTTTCAAAATTGTAATTTAAAATTCAACTTCACCATAAGTTAGGATTTTAAATTAGGATTCCAGTGGCACCAAACATGAAATGTTTACGTGTTCCCATTTGGAAATTACACTTATAAAATGTAATAAGGTAACTCCAATGTTATCCTATGGTAGAGGTAGGCTATGCAGTAGTGAAAAATGAATGTGAGAGTTTTTTACCACCAGGACACGTAAAACTAAAACGTACACGTCCTACCTTTTAAATAAATTGCAACTTGCCCTCTGGGCTAACCAGGGCCTACCCTATGGGTGACTTATATGTATAAAAAAGGGAAGGTTTGGATCTGGCAAAAGGTTAATTTTGCCAGGTCGAACTGGCAGTTTAAGCTGCACACACAGACTGTAATGGCAGGTCTGAGACATGTTTAAATGGCTACTTAAGTAGGTGGCACAATCATTGCTGCAGGTCCACTAGTCATATTTAATTTATAGGCCATTTACCACTTTACTAGAAACTTATAAGTAAATTAAATATGCCAATTGGGACTGAACCAATGTTACCATGTTTCAAGGAGGGAGCACATGCACTTTAGCACTGGTTAGCAGTGGTAAAGTGTGCAGAGTCCTAAGGCCAGCAAAAACGAGATCAGCATAAAATGGGGGAGGAATGCACAAGTTTGGGGGAAGACCACCGTAAGACTGACAGGTCTAACAGTATTGTATTGTAATTGCATTTCTATAGTCCTTACTACCCTGACAAGGCATTGAAGCACTTTAAGAATGTGTTTCAGTGCTGACCTCCGAGGGAGGCTCACGTGCCCTGAGCCAACACAGGGTGGAAGCTCTGAGGCCACTAGTGCTTCTTCAGACCTCTCTCTGGTGTATTTCTCAGACAGGAATGGATCTTGGTTTGAAACAGCCAGATCACTGTCAGCAGCCCACATTCCTGAGTATTCCAGTGTGTAGAGAGTGGGCCCCTCAGACCTTCCTGAAGCATCTTAAGCGTGAAGCCAAATTACAATGTGGACCCCAGGCTGTATATATTGTGGGGCATATTTATCATTGAGTTGCGTCGCCCTTGGGCCATGCAAGTGGGCACAAGGGCGACGCAACTTCTAAGTCAGATTTATCAAGCCACACATGGCCACCTTGCATGACCATGCCTAGCTTGATAGATTTACAGTAACGCAACGCAGCGCAGATCAATGCCTTGCATTACTTTGCCCCAGGGAGGCATTCCATGGGTGGAGTGTGGGTGTTCCCACACATCCACCCATGCATTTTGGCGCATTCCCAGATTTACCATTACTGATAGATCTGGAGATGCATCAAAATAATATGCCTACCCAGGTGAGGCGAACCAGGAGAAACATCTTAGGTTCTCCTAGTTTTTTCCTCTTTCTATGTGTGCTGCATGCAGGAAGGTGTCCATTTGTGCACAAAAACAATCCTGCTTACAATGCATGCACCCTTGCACCATGGTTCAAGGGTGCTGGTGTTAGCGCTAGGAAGCCAAGAGCATGCCAGCGCAAGGAAAGGACACGAATGTGCAGTATAATGTTAAATATGTTTCATTCCTGCCCTTTCCCTTTCATGCAACGCAGCGCAGCAAGGTGTCTTGCTGTGTTGCGTGAATACTTGATAAATTTGCCCCTGAGTGTATGGAGGTTAAGCATAGCTGTCATGAAACAGAACAACAACTTCAAGCTGTGTAGTGTTTGAATCTTTAATAAATGAAAGCTGCTAGCCTAGGCTGTGCTTTGAAATGTTGCTGGCTGTTTTATTCTGAAAGGACATTATTCCTTTAAATGCTTTAACATATTGCATTTCTTGAGTGCTGCAAGGAGTGGTTTATGTGCAGGGCATTACGTTAGACTGAATGATGATTGTGCAAACGAATGCCAAGTATCAATCCTTATCACTGACAAGGATCCATGAAATCCTCTCATTAACCCACCTCCATGTTTGCCAATATGCATTTTGAAAAATTCCTGAGAAAACGATGGAGTGTGATGTACCATCAAAGGAATGAGGCTGAAAAAGCACCCATCCTGCAACCCATTACCGTCTGAAATGTCTGCATTTCATATAATATGGATAACTACAGTAGGTGTAACGTGTTTCATTTTTACAAATAAATCATGTATTTTTCATTGGGTGAGAATTTGTTTTCGACATCGAGGTCTCTCATTGAATCATTCTTTTAATGTGTATCTTGTCACTGCGAGGTTGTCAATGTGTCATCATAAGTAGATCAGCAGACCACCACCAACTGTCTGAATTGGAGTTAATGCTTTCCCTTTGGTGTTCAGTGGATCAAATAATAAAGATAAAGGAAGCTGTTGCTATAATAATATTACAAAAAAGACAAGTGTTGACATCGGCGATGCGAGGAGCGCAAAGTAAGTGGTTTTCTTTTTTAAAATTTTTATTTTCCCTCGTCCTCATTTGGATACTTCCTCCTACCCCGCTCTCACCTGCACTGGCCGTCACATGGTACAAGGGACAGGGTTTAATAAAAAAAACAAAAAAAGAAAGAAAATAGCTTGTAAGTGGCTTGACCTTGCTCTGCTTTTTTCACATAATATAGCATGCAAAAATGGACACAAAGCATTTTAGGCATCACACCTGGAAAGGTCTGATTACACACGTTTCCAGGTGTAACCTGAAAATTTCTGTGAGTTTCAGACAGTCAGAAATTTGCACCCATATAAATAAAGTCGGAAATCCACAGATTTCTGACTGTATTTAACAATGGAGCCCAAGTGTCTCAGTCTGGGAGGTAGAAAGGTCACTGTTAATGAAAGGACATACTTGTGCTTCCATGTAGAACAAAGATCACTTATTGCTGGTGAATAACATTTTGAACAGGATTTGATGTGCGTGTATAGTTTTTCTCCTTAAGAAATGTATGCATTTTCTATCTTGAGGAGATTCCTCTTGCATAAGTGTGTGTTACATTTTCAAAATAGAGTCACCATAATGCCACTGAATGTGCCACATAAATTGCCTTTAATTGCACAGTCTGCCGCACAATTCTTCTTTTCTTGCCACCGTGAAGCCTGCTTTGCTGCATAAATGTAGTGAACCTGGTTATAGTTTTCGGTTTCAGAGAGCTATGAGAGTTTACCAGCTAAGAAAGACTACTGAGTCTTTTCACGAGCCCTGAAGATGCAATGACCTTGGGCCCTTCGCACCAAGGGCATAGGCTCCAACCTCTGGGTCTTCTGTCCTACTGTTGTGGGCACTCAGGCTTGAGCACATGTTAAGGAGGGGAATTCCAACAGGAGGTGGGGCTCAGGGGCCTCGAGAATCTCTGTAACCCGAGTCTCATTCCAGGCAACAGTTGACCGGGCTTCTCTGAACCTTGAGCATCAGAAGCATTCGACATTCACATCCAGGCCCAGTTCAATCTGGCCCTGTTTCATTATCGGGCTCGGTTTAATCAGCAGAGCCAGTGAAGCAGATAATCTTTCCTTATTCGAGCTTTCATTACCTTCCAAAACCCTGCCTGTGCTGTTCCAGGCTGTCTCTACTTAATTAAGACTTAACATTTCCCCTGCTGCAGCCCTAAAATTGTTTCATGCTTCGTCTTAAAAATAAAAACAATATTGTCAAAGAAATTGGTTTTGCCCGATTCCCGCGGGCACTCTGGGTAGAAAGCAATCTGAGCCATCTCACATGGAAGCCATGCAGGATGCAATGAGTGTTCGCTGCACTTAATTGACCCAGAACAGTCCTTAGCTATTCAGTCATTGTTCTAAACTCACGTGGTAATTATGATGCCTTCGATACGGTTGTGTAATCATCCAGGCGCGCTGCCTGCTCATTAAGAAAGGGTGCAATGTTAATTATTGGTGATGCATAACATTTAGAGATGGCACGAAACAGGGCCATCTCTTCTAATTTTCTATATATGTGGGTCAGTGCACTGATTCACAATGTGACATAAAAAACCTTCACACATGCATGTCTGTTTCTAGGATTTCCTACTTTCTTCGATGATGGACCACCAACTTTCTTCATACACAAGACACCACCTTGGTTGGGTATTCGTGGTACGTCTAGAATAAGAACCCTAGGGCCATATTTCAAAGCCCTTGCGTTGCCTTTGCGTATTGTATGGCGGCGCAAGGCACTGCAAGGGCCCAAGTGAGATTTACTAAGCCACGCAAAACCCCCTTGCGTGGCTCTGCGTGGCTTTGTAAATCGAGAGTAAAGCAAGGCAGCGCAAATCGCTGCTTTACGTTACTCTGTGTCAGAAAAGCGTTCCATGGGTGGAGCATGGGCATTCCCATGGATCCACCTATGAATTTTGATGCAATACCAGATTTACTAACAGTAGTAAACCTGGGATTGCATTAAAATGGAGCGCCTTTCCAACAAAGGCATAACAAAGAGAAATATCTTAATGTCTCCTTGTTATTTCTTCTTTTCAAGTATGCTGCATCCCTTAGAGGAAGATGCCTTTAAGGATTTTTCTTTTGCAGGAAGGTGCCACTCCGTGTGCCAGCAGAGGGAGAGGGCTGGAATGCTCCATATCTTAAAAGTTGTGGAGCAGTCCAGCTCTCTCCCATCACGTAGTGCAGAAGGTTGTCTTGCTGCGTTGCATGACATTTTGATAAATCTGGCCCCTAGTCCAGACGAAATGCTGCAGACCTCATAGGCATAAACAGGCATGAAATGTAAATACAAGTTCAAAAAAATCATAGCTCTCCCTTTTGTTAGGTCTGGTCTTTGAGATAGCTTTAGCTGTCACACCAGACTCTTGATTTTCTAATTTTTTTTACATAATATACATACATAGAGTTGCTTTTGGTCAGCGAGCTTCATCCGTTGCCCTATTAGACTGTCATTCACATTTTGCTTCCACCCACCACTGCATACAGCATGGGCCCACTTTGCCCATTGTCTCCCTTCACTTTGAGTGACTGCAGAAAGTTTGCGTGCATTGTTTACATACACTGAAAAGTAGGGATTTTTTTTGTCTGTGATATATCTGGCTCAAGGTCTGCTTTATTTTGAGTATTTTATATATTCACTTTTAATACTAGCTATTTATATATAGCTATATATAAGGCTCCAGGGGGAGGCAAAGCTCTACTGAGGTTAGCACTCTAGCACTTTAGCACAGGTGCGCTAGAGCGCCCTGACGTCATCACGCATAGTCGGCCTCATTAGGAGCCGATGAAGAGACCGCGCAGGAGCGCATTTACCGATATTTGACAGGGCAAGCACTTGTGTAGTTGCGAGCGCCTGCTTAGGAACTGCTTACTGATTTTTAAAAATTGCATTGAAAAATTGTTGTTTTTATTTAATTGTATTGGGTAGAATCACGGAGCTGTGTTAAGGCTCCAGGGGGAGGCAACGCTCTACTGAGGTTAGCACTCTAGCACTTTAGCACAGGTGCGCTAGAGCGCCCTGACGTCATCACGCATAGTCGGCCTCATTAGGAGCTGATAAAGCAACCGCGCAGCGGGCGCGCCACTGGCGCGCCAAAGGCGCGCCTAAGGTAAGCCCGTCTGCGCCCGTCCGCGCCTGAACGGAACCAGGGGCCAGGAACCCTGCTGGTTCCAACAAGGGAAGGCTCTGTTATACTCCGGAGCAGCTTAAACTTTATAGGGAGCAGCCTAAAAGTGAGTGCAGGCACTCTATACCTCCTGAACATAATGTCTTACAATGTCTTAGTTGTGGTTATAAAATCGGCCACTCTGTGCGTAGGTCTGATAGCCCACAGGATAAAAAGGAGCTTAAAATGTTTCTACTTAATTGTCGCTCCCTCCCTAAACATGCTCTAGAAATTCATATCCTGTTAGAAGACGAAAAACCAGATATTCTTTTCCTCACGGAAACCTGGTTGAACAAAGGGTCGGACTATGCAATTTAGCACAGGTGCGCTAGAGCGCCCTGACGTCATCACGCATAGTCGGCCTCATTAGGAGCCGATGAAGCGACCACGCAGGAGCGCATTTACCGATATTTGACAGGGCAAGCACTTGTGTAGTTGCGAGCGCCTGCTTAGGAACTGCTTACTGATTTTTAAAAATTGCATTGAAAAATTGTTGTTTTTATTTAATTGTATTGGGTAGAATCACGGAGCTGTGTTAAGGCTCCAGGGGGAGGCAACGCTCTACTGAGGTTAGCACTCTAGCACTTTAGCACAGGTGCGCTAGAGCGCCCTGACGTCATCACGCATAGTCGGCCTCATTAGGAGCTGATGAAGCGACCGCGTAGGAGCGCATTTACCGATATTTGACAGGGCAAGCACTTGTGTAGTTGCGAGCGCCTGCTTAGGAACTGCTTACTGATTTTTAAAAATTGCATTGAAAAATTGTTGTTTTTATTTAATTGTATTGGGTAGAATCACGGAGCTGTGTTAAGGCTCCAGGGGGAGGCAACGCTCTACTGAGGTTAGCACTCTAGCACTTTAGCACAGGTGCGCTAGAGCGTCCTGACGTCATCACGCATAGTCGGCCTCATTAGGAGCCGATGAAGCGTCCGCGCAGCGGGCGCGCCGCTGGCGCGCCAAAGGCGCGCCTAAGGTAAGCCCGTCTGCGCCCGTCCGCGCCCAAACGGAACCAGGGGCCAGGAACCCTGCTGGTTCCAACAAGGGAAGGCTCTGTTATACTCCGGAGCAGCTTAAACTTTATAGGGAGCAGCCTAAAAGTGAGTGCAGGCACTCTATACCTCCTGAACATAATGTCTTACAATGTCTTAGTTGAGGTTATAAAATCGGCCACACTGTGCGTAGGTCTGATAGCCCACAGGATAAAAAGGAGCTTAAAATGTTTCTACTTAATTGTCGCTCCCTCCCTAAACATGCTCTAGAAATTCATATCCTGTTAGAAGACGAAAAACCAGATATTCTTTTCCTCACGGAAACCTGGTTGAACAAAGGGTCGGACTATGCAATTGTACGAGCCCTTCCATCCAATTATGTAATACAGAGGCTAGACCGAGATGCTGGTCGGGGAGGAGGTATTGCTATTATCTATAAGGATGATTTTAAATGCTGCATCACCACCAATCCTATACCTGATTGTGAAAGCATCCTGTTTTCCATTCGGGTATCTCATGTTTCTACCATATCAGGTATTCTGATATATCGTCCCCCAGGCCCTGATGGCCAATTTTGCCAGATCATGCCAGCGATTGTAGCTAACCTTGCAAGCTCCCTGCCCAATTTCACCTTATTGGGAGATTTTAATATGCATTTTGATAATGCACAACTCCCCCAAATATCCGACCTTGTTGAAGGGTTAGCGGCCTTTCAGCTTAAGCAAAAAGTCGTAGGCCCAACACACACCAAAAGCCACTTATTGGACCCTATTTTCTCAAACATTCAAACTCTGGTTACCTCGCAACCCATTCCACTGCGTTGGTCTGACCACTTCCTGCTCCCATTTACCTGGGTTACGCGGGAAATGAGTCCACCTGTGAGGGAAACTAAAAAGCTTGTACGCACCTGGTCAAAACTTCAGTGGGAATCATGGGAGACCAATTTGGAGATTACAAGGCCTAAACCCCACCCTAATCCCATTATTGCTAATGATATATTTAATGGTTGGCTAGAGTCCTCGCTTAATACTATCCTTCCCAAAAAAGAGATACATATAAAAACAGGAATTAATAGAAATCCCTGGTACTCCCCTGGTCTCCGGAAACTTAAACAAAAGTGCAAAATATTGGAAAGAAAGTGGAGAAAGGACTTTTCACTCGACAACAAAGTCAAATATAGAGAAGCCATAAAACACTATAAGTTAGAAATAAAATCTGCACAAAGCAGTTATTATCAAGACAGAATTACATCGGCCGCAAACACTCCGCGTGAAATTTTCCATATCGCAAAATCACTCTTGACCCCTCCGGCCCCCTCACAGACTGTAGATAATCCTCAACTCCGATGTAACCAGTTAGCGGAATTTTTTTCTGCTAAGATACAAACCATCTATACGTCATTCCCTCTAGAAAGTGACCAACAGATGGTACCCTCAACTGATTCAATAAAGGAACAGGACGTGTTGGAGGAATTCCCCCCATTGGACCAAACTTCCTTAAAAAAGATCTTGAATCATCTTAAATCTGGCTCTCCAATAGATCCAGCTCCGCCTACCATTTTAAATAAGATTAGGAAGACTATCTCTCCAACCATATTAGATCTGATTAATGCCTCCCTTCTTACTGGAATTGTGCCTCCGCTGTGGAAACAGGCGATGGTCAAGGCTCTGTTAAAAAAACCTAATCTGGACCCGGAAGATTGGGCAAATTATCGACCCATATCTTTGTTGCCGGGCACAAGTAAAATTGCTGAGAAGCATGTGAACTCATCCCTTTCGGGATTGCTGGAAAAAAACAACCTGCTTCATCCCTCTCAGACAGGTTTTAGATCACAGCAGGGTACAGAGACCGCTCTCCTGTCGGTAGTAGAGGAAACTAGAAAAATCATTGACGACGGAGGCTGCGCGGCAATTATTTTATTAGACCTGAGCGCAGCCTTCGATACAGTCAACCACCCGCTGTTGATTAGTAGACTTAAAGATGTAGAAGTGACAGGAATGGCACTTAAATGGTTACAGTCTTTTTTAGAAAACAGAGTCTTCTCAGTTTTTGAGGATGAAACCCTGTCCAAACAAGTGCCTCTCATATGCGGAGTTCCTCAGGGGTCAGCATTAAGTCCCACTTTATTTAATGTTTACATGGGTTCCTTGGCGCATATAGTCACTCCATCTGGGGTGCAGATTGTCACTTATGCCGACGACACTCAGTTGGTCGTCTCCTTGAATAAAAATGACAATTCTAGATCAGGCCTAACTTCTTGCCTAGAAAAAGTGGCCAGATGGATGGACACCTCATTTTTGAAGCTTAATGGGGCAAAAACTGAGGTCATGCTCCTTGGCAACGCCGCTCCGCTCAAAATAGACTCCTTTTGGCCTAACTGTCTGGGTCCTCCTCCTGTCCCGAAAAAGCACATAAAAAGCCTAGGAGTTGTGCTGGATTCCAACCTGGATTTTAAGGAACAGGCTCGGAAAGTGGCAGCCACCTGTTATGGCCTTGTGAGGTCGATCAGGAAAATCCTTCCATCATTACCTTTCATGGCTAGAAGGCTGCTAGTACAAGCACTGATTTTGTCACGTCTTGATTATGCTAACTCTTTATATTTAGGAGCCCCCCTTTCTACAACTAAAATATTACAGACAGTTCAAAATTGTGCAGCTCGGTTGCTCCTAAATGTTCCGAAATTGCTCTCAGCTAAACCTGCTCTTCCCTCTCTGCATTGGCTTCCAATTCAGGAGAGGATTCAGTTTAAGGCTATGTGCATTGCACATAAAGCACTCTCCGGAAAAGGATCCCCGATGATTTGTGCAATGATCCATCCCTACCATCCCAAAAGAGCTTTAAGATCAGAAAATAAACATCTGTTGACAGTTCTAAAAATTAAACGAATGAGAAGTGGAGGTCGCCTTTTTTCTTATAACGTTGCTAAGACTTGGAATCTTATCCCCCTCCACACTCGTTCACAACCAAACTACAGGAACTTCCGTAAGCAGCTAAAAACCTTTTTCTTCCCCTGACATGTCTTGAATTGAGTATCTGTGTACCTCTCAGCGCTGGGATGCCTTCGGGTAACCAGGTGCTTTATAAGTGCTACCTCATTCATTCATTCATTTACTTTGTTTCAACTAAATCATGATGAGTTATTTTCTGTATTTTTTTTAAAGTTGCTGTTATAAAGTGTTTAAGTGACATTGTATCTTTGAAGCAGCCTGAATGCTTGGTTTGATGGTGATTTGTCATTGTCTATGTCACAAGTAAAAATATTAAAATGCAGGGCACAACGTTAAGGCTAATTATTTAAAAAATTTCAGTAGTAAAACGGCCACATTGAGTAGCATCAAGGTCCACGAGACGCTACTGGTAATGAGTCGAGACAGGTCATTGGAATGGAGGAATACGTAGGACTTATCATAAGCCAGTCCCAGCCTAAGCCACTGATGCTTCAAGAGATAGCAGAAACTACACAGAGAGACAGACAGATGAGTGTCTAGAGTTGGCCGAACTGGCATTAGTAACTGGGAAGAAAAAGACTATGCTGAACACTCTAGCGTATAGGCCGGACAATGTCAACTGCAGCCTCAAGTGCTGTTCAACTGTCAGTGACCTACAGTGAGATCCTACTAAAAGGAAGCGGAAAAGTCCTCTCTGAAGGCACTGACATCACACATACTCCAATTACAATGCTCAGGACACAAAGCTGTGGTTAAAACAAAAATGCAAACCATGCAGAAAATCTGGTTCCCAGAGAATGACAAACAAATCGAACATCTGCTATCCCACTGCCTAGCATGCCAGACCTCTGGCCTCCCTGAACGCCCCACACCCATCCAGTCCTTGGAGATGCCAGATGACCCACACGTGCGCCCACGTGCTGATTTAGCAAGTCTGTTGGATAGCAGCATTTACTACTGGTAGTGGACCACTAAATAACATACCTGAAATTTAAGCTGTCAGGTACATCTAAGCTAATCACTGGTTCTTTGAAGACTGAGCTATGGAAATACATTGCTCTCATGGATTCTGAAAATTCAACTGGCATCTCTGAAGACCACCTGTAATGCAGCAAAAACTCGCATCACATGAGTACAATGTTTTGAACATCTTACAAAAACCGTGGTAAATCTCTAATGGCTCCCCATTTACACTCTTTGAAAAAGTCAAGCCTAACCCACAAAGCCCAGTATAGGGACTTCCTGACATACCTGGAAATAAACCCAAGCCCTCTGTGGGCAGCTCTGCCCTACAAGGTAAGGAACCCATGCTGCTAGAACCCCCAAGTATCAAGAAATAAAGAACTAACTCTTGCTCCTTCTTGGGAAACACCCCTAAATATGGAACAGCGTCCCTACTGCAAATTGCATGAACCCATTATTTGAGTTCTTCAAAAACGACATGCAACCACAAATGTTCCAGAAGTGCCACCAAAGATAATTCCATAAGCCAAGGCCAGCATTTTACATTGACTCTAAACCCTGAACTGAAATATACACATTTTACTCCTGATGTGTATATGATAAAATCTCCTCATATATTCTAGCTGTTTGCCCCTGTAGAGATATATAGCTTAGGTAAAGAACTCCAACAAACCGCAAGGTGTGGTAAACGCTGTAAAAAGCACTTTAAAAGTAGGAAAAATAAATGAAGATTGTATGGGCTAGACAATGGATGGGTTTAAAGGTGAAGTAAAGAAAGCAGAACTAAAGCCAAAGAGTGAATGAAAGCCAGTGGAGAGATATTAGAAAGATGAGCAGCGGTAAAAGGTTTGAAGCGAAGTCAAATAGCAGATTTTAAGAATGAGTGTAGAAAAGCAATAGAATAGACAGGAAGAGCTAACACTAGAAAAGAACAGTGATCAAGACAGGAGAAAATGTGAGTGAGTATGGTCTGAAAGTACAGAAAAGAGCTGATCATGAGAAGCTGGTAAAGACCAGACCAGGAAACAGTACAGGTATGAAAAGACAAGGATAGAAATTACATCAAGATTAAAGGCTGAAGAGGACCAAGAAAGATAAGGGGGTTGGAGATGGTGAGGATAAATTAGAGGAAGCTGCAGGGTATTTTGTTTATGATGGATTTAGGTGGACTGCAAGTGAAGACATCCACAAATTGATGGTCGAAAGTCATGACAAAATATTTTCTTGAATAGGTAAAATAAAAAAGGAGAAAAGGGTGGAGAGCTGAGAATCATCAGCATAGAGGTGATTGAAAAGAATACATGAGGCGAAGATAACATATAGGGGTGGGGACTGAGCCATTGTGCATTCCATTGAGAGTAGAAGACAATGAATCCTTCCTTCCTGGACTGGAACGCAAGCAACCCAAGACCAGCTTCACCCTTATTATGGTTCATCAGTTGGGTAACTCTGTGCATACCCATCCACCTAAGGCATCGCACTGAAGTACACAAAAAAGTGATGGATGGAAAGCTTCAATTAATTTCAGCCTATAATTATTCGAGGTCGCATCTTAGTCCATCAGTTTTAGGTTGCTTGTGTTCTGGTTCAGGGAGGACCTGGCCTGGCAGTTTGGACAGGGCTGTTCCAATTGGAGCAGCGTCAAGACTGATTTGCATATGGCTGGGTCTAAACGGAGGTGGCATGGTGTGCAAAATAACGATGGACTGGGATGCAGCACAGACTATTTACCAGTGGCTAAGATTAATTCAAGAATCCCATTCATCACTTTTTTGTATACTTCAGTGTGATGCTCAAAGTGGGATAGGTATGCCAAGATGTGGCTTCCGTGCACACTTTTCCACTAGAAACAAGCTGATGAACCCTAATAAGGGCAAAATCGGTCTTGTATTACTTGTGTGCCGGTTCAGGGAGGACCTGGCCTGGCTGTTAGGGCTGAAATGTTCCTTTCTGGAGCAAGGTCAAGGCTGATTTACATATGACTGGGTCCAAACTGAGGTTGTATGGTGTTCAAAATAACAATGGACAATTGGCCCATGTAGCTATCAGCGACTGAGATTAATTCAAGCATTCCATCCATCAATTTTTTGTACACCTGTCTGTGTATTTCAGTCTGTATTTTATTAGAGGACTTCTTGAAATTCCTTCCCACTCTGTGGAGAATAATTAAATCCTGTTTATTAACTGCTTTGGTGTTTTATAATTTACTTTATGATAATAACACTAATACTGGTGGTATTGTAAATCAGTATAGAGATTGGTGATTGAAGGGTACAAGCTCACCCATTTGTACAGATGTAGGAAAGGATGAACAAGGGTATTATTTGGGCAAAATCTATCTGTTCTTAATCTTAGGTACACACTGCAGAGAATTATCCAGGTTGGCTAAAAAGGTGTGAAGGGGATTGCATGCTTCTAATTGTTGTTGTTAGGAGGCAGCTGGCAGGTTTACACATATGCTCTGGAGATGCAATTAAATAGCTTCCTTTTGGTGTGATGTTTTAAATTGTATGGAATTGGCTATTGTGTTTAAATTGATTGAACATCAGTTTGCATATGCTTCAATGTTATTGTCAGAAGATGTGAATACTAACTTTTTAATTGTAGCAAAGAAACAGACCTTAAGGAAATAGAAATATAATCTAATGTTTTCTGTAGATAAGTGAATCGCAGGGATGTCATTTGAGCACTTGGGCAAAGATGACAAGATTTAGTGCGAATGTAATAAAATATGTTACTAACTTAGGAGAAAAATCTTTCTCTCCATTTTTGTGTCCAGTGATATATGCATTTATCTTGTTTGTTCCATTTCTCTACTTACATTAAAAATAATATTCGTTTCAAGTTTTCAGTTTATCACTACTTTAATATTATATTTATTAATGGTTTGTGGGGAAAGAAAAATGTTGTTTTAAGTGGACTTTTACAATAAAATCATCATCATCTTCGTCATTAACCACCTGCTTTTGGTTGTAGGAGTTTTCAGGGGTATTTCGGCCTGTTTTTTGATGTTCCACCCAGCTTGAAGTATCTAGGTTTTTTAAGGTTGGGGTTAGTTGTCTTTCCAACTTCATATTTTCAAAAAATGTATACATATATATGTACATACTTAGGGATATTCTTCAGCCTTTTTTATCCATTGGTGTTTTGAGGTGTAATTCACATTTTTATGCCCACCACAGTATGCTACAAGAGCCAATGGTTCCGTCCACTTCCGCCACTGGCGGTATTCCGCTGGGAGCCATGATATTTTCTTGATCACTTGTGCACAGCTGTCTGAAAAGCTGTGCACTTCAGTACCATAACATATGTTTGCAAAAAAACTTAAGTAAACAGAATGTATGCTTGTCAAGGCCAAACCCTTTGGATTTGACAGTGCTTGTTTTCTGTATGCGATTTTAGCACACATGGTTGTACAGCATACAATTACTTTACATGTTGTTTTATTGCGCAAGCAAAACGTGCATACAGTATGACCGTGAACCTGAAATGAAGTTGAGTCATGTTAGGGCTGGAGTGCTTTGCTTCTCTCCAAATTCCAAGATTTTACTATATACACAATGAAAATAGATTGTCTGAGGGATAAACAGAGAGAGAAGAGCTGAGAACTGTTAGGGTGGAGGTTTAGAGGCAGTGGGAGTGAGATGAGAAGGAGAAAGTAGATAGATAGGGGCGGGAAGTGTGAAAGAATGGTTATCACTCTAGACACACAACATATTAATGCTGGAAAGCTACACATGTATTAGAATAAAGGTTGTTTGCAGGCCTTTCAAATGTATTTGTTGTCACTTAGGCTCTCATAATAAGTGGCTACTCATTCCAATGAGGCTTGCAACAGCAGTTATGGGTCCCATCAGCATTATGAGATCCGCTGGAATGCCGTGGATCTCTTTACATTCACAGGACATATCAGCTGCGGAAAGCAGTCAACATATCCAATGATAGTCTATAGAAAAATGACCCGCTTACTTCATTACTCCAAGTTTAAGTCTTCTTCATCCCGGTATTAACGAGAGGATGCCATCAGGCTAAAGTCAGGATCCCAATTTCAATTTAAACCGCAAATGAAAAAAAGACTTATTTTTGCATTCAATAGGTTTTTAGTCTTTTTACCATGTTTACTTCCTCCTACAACTATGTACCTCTTGCAATACTCAAGCAATGTCATCTAAAGGAAAGAGGAGGGAAGACAGGATAGGGAGCAGCAGTAGAAGGAGGAAGTGATCGGATCATTAACTGCTCATCCATCTTCCTGATCCCAGCCATAACAATACAATACGCAAATATAACAAACAGAATATTGTTTTAATGCCTTTATAACAGGCAAACACCAAAGTAAATTAATTAGTGTGTGTTGTATTCAAAATAGTACAATCAAGAGTCAACTGTGTTCAATAGTTTTGCTAAACAAACTGCAATGTTTCCAATAAAAATGAAGTATAAATCCAGTTGAAGGTAGAAGATCTTTAATGGATAGGGCACAGTACTGCTCATTAAAGATCCAGGAGCAGAATGATAAAGGGTTCCAATTCTAAATGAAATCACAGCTAACTGTATAGCAGGTGCCATGGTTAAAAGTATACAAAGAATTAAAGGGGAAGTAACAATGAAAGAAAGAGAAGTACAGCAATATAACAGGCAATGTAACACTTTCACCCCCCTAAGGAAATTTATGAAGAAACATTAATACATTTAGAAACTCGTTTGACATTCCAAACTTTTCCGTCTTGGGTAACAATGCTGTTGCGATTAACTTTTTAATGGGTCTACCAAATTTCATCTCACCCTTAAGCAGAACACCAGGTTTGCGTATCCTGACCCATTCACCGACAACAAAATGAGGTACCTTCACTTTTATGCGGAGGTCGTAGTAAAGTTTACTTTTCTGTTGTTTCTCTTCCACCCTGTGGGCTATATCATCTTGATTGATTTCAGACTTATGGTTCCGTATAGCCTTTCTGAACCACCAAGGACACAATTTGGAAACTGGTTCTCTTCCCTTGAGTAAACGAAAGGGAGAAACTTCAGTGGTTGAGTGGGGAGTTATACGGTACAACCATAACTTCTCCCTCAATTTGTCCTTCCACTGAGAACCAAAATTCCGTGCCCATAAAATGTCCTGTTTGAGGACTCTGTTGTATCTCTCCACTTGGCCATTACCTTGAGGTTCGTACAAAGCTGTTGTAACATGGCGAATATTAAAGAAACTAAGAAAATCAATCATCTCACGAGACCTCATTTGTACACCATTATCAGAGGTGAGAACCTCAGGATAGCCTTCACGGGCAAAAACTTCTTTTAGGAGCAAAATGATGCTCTCAGAAGTGGCGTGAGGGACCAGCTTCACTTCAGGCCACTTGGAGTGGTAATCGACCATCACTAAGGCAAACCTACAGTCCGGAGGCAAGAAATTAAAAGGACCTGCTATATCCAGACCTACCCTTTGCCAAGGATAAACCGGCCATTGGATGGGAATGAGGGGAGCAGGATCACATTTAAGCATCTTCTCACTGCTCACACATTCAGGACACTCTCTTACCATCCTGTCAAAATATCTATCCAAACCAGGCCACCAAAAGACGGATCTGATCAGCCTTTTCATAGAGGACATTCCCAAATGACTCTCATGACTCACAGACAAAATATGACTACGAAGAGACAAAGGTGGGATACAGTTTCCTTGTCTAAAAATAAGACCACCTTCAATGACTAACTCATTGGAGATCTTCCAAAAAGGAATCAACTCAGCGGAAATTTCATTTCTCGAGGGCAATCCTATTCTGGTATAATTGATAACTTCATTTAAAAGGCCATCCTCACTCATGGCATTTTTCCACATCTCCTCAGAAATGGAACTACATTTCCCAGATATGATTTCAGAAATGTCAGCAACAACTTCTTCATCTTCACATATATCACTGGTATTGTAGGGAAGTCTGGATAAACAATCTGCAGTAATATTGATCTTGCCTGGAACATACTCAATGGCAAAACTGTACTCTTGCAAACGGGACATTAATCTGGCTATGCGGGCAGTGGCATTAAGACCCCCTCCAGGAGACAAAATGGAAACCAAGGGCTTATGGTCTGTCCTTAGAACAAACCGCGCACCCCAAATGTAATTGCGGAAATGTTCCACTCCCCAGACAAAAGCCAACAATTCTCTCTCAATTACAGCGTAACGCCTCTCAGTAAGGTTAAGTGTGCGGGAGGCAAACGCAACATTCCACTCCTCTTTTCCCGCACGTTGGGATAAGACACACCCCAGACCATATAGGCTAGCGGCAACAGTTAGTATACATGTCTTCCCCATACAATAAGGTTTTAGGGTGGGAGGAGCTACCATTTCTGCTTTGATACTGTCGAAAGCTTCCTGTTGCCTTCCCCCCCCAAAGAAATTCAGCATTTTTTCTCGTTAGTTCTCTTAAGGGTTCCATTTTGGACGCAAAGTTCATAATACATTTGCTGTAATATTCACAGAGACCTGAAAAAGAAAGAAGTTTGTCTTTGGAGTCAGGAGCTGGTGCCTTTAAAACAGCATCAATGAAGGACTTTTTAGGGATTACTCGCTCTTTGGACAAGGTATGTCCCAGATATTCAACAGACTCTTGATACAGTTTACACTTACTCTTTTTAAGAGTCAACCCAGATTCCTTAAGGATACCACATACATTCCTGAGATGTTCCGTGTGTGTTTTCTTGTCCGGAGAGAAAATAAGAATGTCATCCTGGAAGCACTTCACACACGACTGCATGTCCTTAAAAAGATGACACATGGATCTATGGAATACTGAGGCCGCTGACGCCAAACCAAAAGGCATCCTTTTGAATTGGAAGAGACCTTGGGGGGTGATGAAAGCAGTCATGTGGCGTGAGTCCTTAGCCAGTTCAATTTGATGGTACGCAGACCTAAGGTCAAGAGTGGAAAAGTTTGTGGCACCTCCTAGCATGCTCACCACCTCATTGATATTAGTCAACGGGTGGCAATCAACCAGAATATTGGCATTTAAGGCTCTGAGGTCAATGCACAGCCTCAATGATTTGTCGGGTTTGCGTGCCAATACAATCGGAGAAACCCACTCAGAAGATTCCACCTCTTCAATAACACCCTCATCCAACATCTCCTTTACAGCTCTCCCTAATTCTTCTCTTACATTAATAGGAACATTCCTGAGTTTTTGTCTAACAGGGGGCGCTCCTTGTTTAAGCTTAATTAAATGTGTAAAACCTTTGAGTTTCCCTAACTTCTCGGAAAATACTTCTGGAAACTCTTTCTCTATGATACTAACATCAATACTGTCCTCTACCACCATGACAGGTTCTTTGCTGCGGGGATTGAGAATGATCCCTAGTCTCCATTGGTCTCTCCAACCCAATACGTTAACGCCCTTCTTGGTCACATACAATTTAATAAAAGCAGACCTTTCCTTGAACTTGATGTCTGAAGCAATGTACCCCATAAAGTCAATGGCAGAGCCATCAAAACCCTGAGCTGTAATGTCAGGAGGGCACAGACTCTCAGTGGATATAACACTACCACATTTCTCATTCAAATAATTTTCTGTGACAATTGACCAAGGCGATCCCGAATCTGCCATGAGTACTACATTTTCATTCAAGAAATGAACAACACACTTGGGTGAACTCAAAGTCTCTCCTTCGAGACCACACAGATTAACTAAAGAAACTACAACACCCTTCTCACTTAGGAGGTCGTCATCAGAAAGTTGAGTACATCTTACGCAGGAAACTTCACTACTCTTAGTGGAAAAACTTCTACCTTTACCAATGGTTCTCTTCCTGTCATCCCTACAGGCTCTGGCAAAGTGTCCAAGTCTACCGCACTTGATACATTCCTTTCCAATAGCTGGACAAAACTTGAAAGCAGCCGCGTGGTTGGTGCTACCACACCTATAACATATTACACCCTTATCACCACTTTTTCCCACCTGGGGAGTTTTGGTAAGGTTACTCATGGCACACACTTCATCAACACTTTTATTACTCTTATCCCCTTTAGTATTGACATCCTCAATGGTCTTCATCCATTTTTCGGATTGTTCAAATGCTTTCGCAGTGGCTATGGTGTCGTGTAAATTTGGATTACCTAAAACCCACAATTGCTCTTGTGTTTTTTTGCTTTTAACATTCACAATTATTTGATCTCTAATCATTTCATCAGCTATGACGCCAAAATTACAAGAAATCACCAGGGTCCTAAGAGCAGTTAAAAAATCGTCAAAAGATTCAGAATCTCTTTGAGATCTAGTATAAAATTTATATCTATTTAAAGCTATGCTGGTGGTGGGCTTACATCGTGTTTCCATGCGTAATAGAGCTTCATCAAAGTGCTGAGTTCACCTTGCACAACAGGAAGAGTTCTGAAAATAGCTTGACCTTCTGACCCTAAACAATGGAGGAGAATATTCTTTTTTCTCTCATTTCCCATCCTATCCCCATCAATGGCCTTCATATAAGTTAAAAATTCCTCCTTCCATCTGGACCAAGGAATAGGAGGATCACCTTTGGATTGAAGAAATTTGACAGGAGATTCGAATTGCATGGTAAGATATAACAGTAGCAACCCACTTACGTAATTGCAGAATCTACAGTGCAAACAGCAGTACAATAATACTATTATACAATTATAGTGGGAAAACAAAATTATTTAAACTTTGGTAGCTGTGCACATCAGCGTGATGTGCATGTTGTTAGTAATATAAACTTGCACACAATAATGTAACATAGCTGTAACATATCCATCAGTACCTTTTATCAGCTGTGCGCATCGGCGAAATATAAGCGTATCCGATCAGTTGTGGTTTGTAATTCCTCAATAACAACTGAGTCTCAATGCGTTGTCGTGCGCATCGACGTTGACCCAATAGTGGAAAACCTTGAATAAATTATGCGCAGTCGTGCGCATCGACGTTACCCAATGAAAATTTACTAATAATTCTCCCAATGCGCAGTCGTGCGCATCGACGAAGAATATGGGAATCCAAGATGGCGCCGTGTGATGACGCCGTTGCGTTGTAGGAAAAGGTTGAAGGCGATGGACGCGTCTCTCCGTGTGACGGCTTGGCAGCAGACTCCGAGCAGAGCGCGTCGTCCTCAGCAGGCAACCAACATCGAAGGGATCACGAGAGCACTTCTTCTCCTCTCTCGTGAAGCAGGTAAGATGGTGCTCGCATGGGCAATGACGTAGCTGGAGTAACGGCAGACCAGTTAAACGATGCAGCAGAGTAAAAAGTCTAAAAAAGTTGAAAATCAGTTCCTGGTTGAAGAAAATCTCTGCGAAGTCGCGGAAAAAAAACGGTGGTGGTAATAAGATAATATTGACCACATATAGTTAGAAATCTTTCAATATGAAATGGTGCTCCAGCGGAATTTCAAAGCATGAGAATCCCAAAAATAAGTTGTACCGCTCCTGTGCCCTAAGTAGTAGCAGGTACGCTGTAACTCGTCGCCAGTGTAATGTTTCCAATAAAAATGAAGTATAAATCCAGTTGAAGGTAGAAGATCTTTAATGGATAGGGCACAGTACTGCTCATTAAAGATCCAGGAGCAGAATGACAAAGGGTTCCAATTCTAAATGAAATCACAACTAACTGTATGGAAGGTGCCATGGTTAAAAGTATACAAAGGATTAAAGGGGAAGTAACAATGAAAGAAAGAGAAGTACAGCAATATAACAGGCAATGTAACACAAACCTTCTTAAAATAGCAACAAGACAGTCAATAATAGAATGCAGAAGAAAATGTAGCAGCTCTACATACTTCAAACAAGTGGACATCTTTCCTGTAATGCCAGAAATCTGCTATACTGCTGGTAGAACGACCTTTTACAGAGTCTAATAAAGGGACCATTAAGCCTTTATAAGCCTTGATGATGCAGTTTGTACCCTCTTATTGATAGTAGAGATAGAATCCTTTTTACCCATATCAGCTGGACCAAATGTCATAAAATGTCAACCTGTCTTGAGTGTATAAGGATAGTTTTATTGACGTCTAATTTGCGTAAAGTTGTTTAATTGTCATCTATAGGTTTGGGAAAAAGGCAAGTAAAAGTATATCTTTTGCACCTTGAAATTTCAATGCCACTTAATAAACAAAACAGGTGTCAAAAAAACAGATTCTAGTGAGATTTTCAAATGAGGATGTGACTCCTGATCAAGGTAATTCCAATTAAAAAGGCTAATTTTGATGGCTTTTCAACAACCTTACTGTTGGAGTTCACTCCTCTCAACCTCAAACATAAGTGTCTCAGGGAAGATCTTGGAAGGATCTTGGAAGCAACAGACACAATAATGGAG
The DNA here is from genome assembly GCA_963921515.1 of Calotriton arnoldi. NCBI lineage: Eukaryota > Metazoa > Chordata > Amphibia > Caudata > Salamandridae > Calotriton > Calotriton arnoldi. The sequence continues at coordinate 276,079 of CAWUFW010006561.1, read as the reverse complement.
GTAGATCTGGCTGACATTGTAACAGTGGATCCACAGGCAACCGCAAGAGAAGTGGAAACTATGGGCTTCTCTGACAATTTTGCACAACTAGAATTACTGTTGGCTTCTCCGCCAGAATCTTCACAGCACCTTTGGAAGAAGGCGATTTAGAAGAAATGCATATAGTAGGCTTGGTGGCAACTAGAATAACAGAGCATGTACTGCCTAAGCTCCCCCTGATTCTGAGAACACAATAAAGGGACAAGAGCATCAGTCTGACGTGCAAAGTGGCCGAGCCAGAGGAGACCCCATCTTGAACAGATCAAGGAAAACATTTGGGTGGAGGTTGAAAAAACACAGAGGAAGGGTAGATCTTACTCAGTTGATCTGCCTGCAGATTCTTCATTTGTGGAAAGCATGCTGCTCTCAGAAACTAGGTGTTTATCTGACAGGATTCTACCATTGCATTATATTACGCCTATCAGACTAGGAAGGCTGTAGTAGTAACGATGGTGTGAAAGGTGTTACTACGGGATACCTTTCTGAAATTGGTCAGAAGGAATCTCTTGAAATTTTTAAGATGCCCCTCACACACTGATACCTAATTCAGTGTCATGCTTCATCATTGGGGCCTTCCCGTCCCTCTACGGGGCGGGCGTGCTAAAGACCTACGTAGACGCGAGAGCACTCAAAATTATGATAGATGTTATGTGTAGTGCAAGGGATAGTTGGGTCGTGAGGGAATAGTGGTGTATGTGTTCTAAAAATTCCCTGGCTAGTGGAAAAAATACACTTTATTGTCTTCCCTAGCTGGGAACGTTAAAAATGGGGAGGTGTAGAGGGTATACTGTGATGTGTCACCTTCTACAGGGTCAACATGTTTCGAAAGCCATCCCCCTGGCTCTCATCATCAGGACCAAGAACGATCCCTACTTTACTTAATGGAGTATTAATTTCCAAAAGTTGTATATGCCTAAAGTCTTAAGGTGCACACAATGATGCTACCAAAATGCATATCCGGCGATACCCTATTGGTATATTTGTATCATTCTGGAAAGGAAAAGGAACAGAGAAATGACATTACTTTAAATCATTTGCACACACTTTGACTTCACCATCATACGAACCAATGCGGCGTATGGCCAGTTGCTGTGATATATTTTTCAAGTGACTCACTGTTTATGTAAGACAAAAAGTGAGATCGTGGTAAATACCACCGTGATATATTTTTCTCACTTGGGCTCATTATGGGGGGAGAGAGAGAAAAGTGTTCTACCTTACTTAGGCAGAACTGCTAAATCACAAGATCTAAAAACACAATTCACGATCGATTATTGGTGCTCCTCCATTCATTCGTGCCAGACATACTATTCACATTCATACTCGTGGTTATTTGGGTTATTAGCGGCGTTCGTGTATATTGGGTCCTTGGAACGCCCGATATTTAAAGATAAAGCTAAAAAACAAAAAAACAAAAAACAAAAAAACAAATAAACATTCACTCGTAACTCAAAAACACGCATTATAGTGCTTTGTGCCGTTAGGTTTTAAACCGCACGTTTATGAGGCCAAAAAATGAGGCATAGTTAAAGTACATACTTAGATTCAAAATGCGATAAGCCCCTTGAGCTGTCACGATAGGTGAAGGCGCATGCGGTCAGACACTGCAAAAAAGGTAGATAAAACAGGCCGGTTACGAGTTACGGTAATTCGTATTTTAGTGCCTCAGTAAGTGGCTGTTTTCAAGACTTGCCATCGTCTTACTCACATGCTGGATGCTGCCATCACAACCTGGTATTACCTTCTCGTGGCTCGTGGGAACAGAGACTGAGCGTGAGGGTTCTGTATTTCAGTATACACGCTTCATGGTTGGCGCGCTGAGAAATTTGATGTAGCAGAAACACTAGAACGTTCTAGAAATTAAAATGGCCTCCTGAAAAGTGCTGTTTCTTTAGTGCTAAAAAAACGCACTTCCTGTGTTTTGGCATTCTTGATTTAAGTAGAGGCTGCATTGAAAACATTACTTGTCTGGATGTAAAAAGGTGATCCTAGTTAAATCGGATAAAAAAGGATTTGTCTGAAAAAGAAAAATTATTTAAAAAGAAATTGTCCTCATAGACACCTGGGTTATTTCTGAAGAAAGGGCATGAGTGGCAAATATAAAGCGCTTAATGAAAAAAAAATATATATACATATGCCTGATACATAAATGCATATATATATGGCCCCTTCCGGACTTCTTATGAAAAACATGGATTATTAGCTGCATGATTACTCCAAATGTGGTAGAAACGAAAATTAAAATTAAAAAATGTTGGAAAAAGGGAGAGACACACCAGTTTGTTATGTCTTAGCATATGTCCATCAAATGGGCATACATGTGTCTAATGTTTTTGTGGGCCATGCTTTCATTTAGGTCTAATGGTTTTTCAGATACATGTTGTTGTAGATTGCTGTTACCGTGATAAGAAAAAGCTATTTGAGCGATACAGTAACCAATCAAGGTATGCAAAAATACCACACAGGCGATTGAAAAAGTCTCTAGGTGTTAGACCTCCTCTCATGTTCACCGTCCATATTCAATTTGTATGATCAGTTTTTTTGGTACATTTACAATTGGTTCCAAGGAATGTCATCGTTCAGCCCTGTATCATGAGTCCTAAGACGAAATACCCATCTTTGTTCCTTTTCAAACAGGTGTTTATCATTAGAGACCTGTTCTATCACAGTCCAGGCCATATCTTCCCATTTATGGCCTTCCTCCAGAAAATGTGCAGACATCTTAGTGGCATTCTTTTTACATTTGATATTACTTTTATGTTCTCCAATTCTGATTTTGATTGGGCGTGTGGTCATGCCCACATACTCTAATCGGCACGGGCACGAGATCAGATAAACAACATTCTTGGTGTTACATGTGGTAAAATGTTTTTGATCCCATTTAGTCCCGTTGCGGAAGACTATTTCTTTACTTCTTTTGGTGAGTCTGCAGACCTGGCACATGCCACAAGGATGGTGGCCCGAGATAGGTGGTAACAACATTGTTTGTGTCTCAGGTTCTCTTTTTTTAGGTCTAGTATGCACCACCATGTCCCTGATACTTCTTCCTCTCCTATGTGAGAAAATTGGTTTGGGGATATTCATCCCTCCACTATTCAAGATGCGCCAGTGCTTGTTCACAATTTTTGTGATTTCGTTAGAATTTGTGTTGAATGTCGTAATGCAAAATGGGCGATTTTCCACTTCTTTACGTTGTTGTGGCTCCAGTAGGCTTTCTCGGCAATTGTTGCCAGCTCTTTTATATGCTTTTTCAATTACCATATTCGGGTACTGGCGTTTTTCAAGTTTCTTCTTTAAATCGCCTGACTGTTGTTTAAAATCTTTAATCTCAGTACAATTCCTTCTCAAATGCTGGTCCCGTGCTTCTGAAGATATAGGGTGTTGTTGTACTCAAAGAAGTTCTTTTTCAATGCTAGATTACAGCATTCCATAATCACATTTCGTGGAGTCTGATATTCCCAATCAGTATCGAAGAGTACATCTTCAATGATAGTCAGGGTTTCATTGTGGGGAAGGCTGGTGTAGAGACTTTCCACATCACAGCTAATCAGCAACTGTTTTTCTGGGTCAAAAGGTATTTCCTCTAATAGTGTTAACACATCTTTTGTATCTCTTAGGTATGTAGAGGTCTTTTGCACTAATGGTCTAAGATATGCATCCGCAAATTTTGAGACCGGTTCTAGAATGGAACCTATTCCTGAAACTATAGGGCGTCCTGGAGGGGTTTCCAGGTTTTTGTGTATTTTCGGTATTGTGTAAAAATATGGTGTTCTTGGAGAAGCTGTTGTCAGGAAATCTCCCTCTTTCTTGGATATCCATCCATGTGATTGTGCTTCCTCCACCATGCTGATTATCTGTACTCGGATCTGTTCCGTCGGGTCTTGATTGAGGATTGTGTAGTTCCTCTCATCTTGGAGGAGGCGTCTACATTCAGCATCATATTTCTTGGCACATTGTATTACGATGGCCCCTCCCTTATCAGCTGGTTTTATTACTAGATTAAGGTTGTTTGCCAATTCTCTAATGGCCTCACTTTCCTCTTTAGAAGTGTTGTGAAAAACTTTATGGTAGTTGGATCTATCTCCTCCAGCTCTTTCATGACTGCTTTTTCGAAAGCAATCAGTTCGACCGGAAGGTTTGAATCTGGTGGACTGAAGGTAGATTTTAGTTTTAGACCTGTGTCCCCATCCTGTTTATCCTTTTTTTCTTTGTCTTTGAAGAAGATTTGTATTTTTAATCTTCTCATGAACTCCTTCATTTCTTTACACAAGAGGAATTTATCCAACTTGGCTGTGGGAACAAAACCTAGGCCTTTCTCAAGAACCCTGTTCTGTGCTGATGTTAGTGTGAGGTCCGTTAGGTTTACCACGAGATTCATTTCCTGCTCGTTGAGGCCACTGTCATGCTCCTTGTTGATACCCGGATTGGTTCCTCGTCTCGGGGTGTCCAGTGGACATTGTGCCCTCTCCGGTTTCTCCCTCTGTTCCCTCCTTGGCGCGATCCTAAAAAATGGGTCTGCTCATAGTACGGGTAATTCTGTGGGGGGTAGTTCCATTGTTGGTACGCCCCTTGTGGATGTTGGTATACTGGGGGTCCCATGGGATGTGTTGGATACATTTTACCGCATGTAACACCAAGAATGTTGTTTATCTGATCTCATGCCCGTGCCGATTAGAGTATGTGGGCATGACCACACGCCCAATCAAAATCAGAATTGGAGAACATAAAACTAATATCAAATGTAAAAAGAATTCCACTAAGATGTCTGCACATTTTCTGGAGGAAGGCCATAAATGGAAAGATATGGCCTGGACTGTGATAGAACAGGTCTCTAATGATAAACACCTGTTTGAAAAGGAACAAAGATGGGTATTTCGTCTTAGGACTCATGATACAGGGCTGAACGATGACATTCCTTGGAACCAATTGTAAATGTACCAAAAAACTGATCATACAAATTGAATATGGACGGTGAACATGAGAGGAGGTCTAACACCTAGAGACTTTTTCAATCGCCTGTGTGGTATTTTTGCATACCTTGATTGGTTACTGTATCGCTCAAATTGCTTTTTCTTATCACGGTAACAGCAATCTACAACAACATGTATCTGAAAAACCATTAGACCTAAATGAAAGCATGGCCCACAAAAACATTAGACACATGTATGCCCATTTGATGGACATATGCTAAGACATAACAAACTGGTGTGTCTCTCCCTTTTTCCAACATTTTTTAATTTTAATTTTCGTTTCTACCACATTTGGAGTAATCATGCAGCTAATAATCCATGTTTTTCATAAGAAGTCCGGAAGGGGCCATATATATATGCATTTATGTATCAGGCATATGTATATATATATTTTTTTCATTAAGCGCGTTATATTTGCCACTCATGCCCTTTCTTCAGAAATAACCCAGGTGTCTATGAGGACAATTTCTTTTTAAATAATTTTTCTTTTTCAGACAAATCCTTTTTATCCGATTTAACTAGGATCACCTTTTTACATCCAGACAAGTAATGTTTTCAATGCAGCCTCTACTTAAATCAAGAATACCAAAACACAGGAAGTGCGTTTTTTAGCACTAAAGAAACAGCACTTTTCAGGAGGCCATTTTAATTTCTAGAACGTTCTAGTGTTTCTGCTACATCAAATTTCTCAGCGCGCCAACCATGAAGCGTGTATACTGAAATACAGAACCCTCACGCTCAGTCTCTGTTCCCACGAGCCACGAGAAGGTAATACCAGGTTGTGATGGCAGCATCCAGCATGTGAGTAAGACGATGGCAAGTCTTGAAAACAGCCACTTACTGAGGCACTAAAATACGAATTACCGTAACTCGTAACCGGCCTGTTTTATCTACCTTTTTTGCAGTGTCTGACCGCATGCGCCTTCACCTATCGTGACAGCTCAAGGGGCTTATCGCATTTTGAATCTAAGTATGTACTTTAACTATGCCTTGTTTTTTGGCCTCATAAACGTGCGGTTTAAAACCTAACGGCACAAAGCACTATAATGCGTGTTTTTGAGTTACGAGTGAATGTTTATTTGTTTTTTTGTTTTTTTGTTTTTTAGCTTTATCTTTAAATATCGGGCGTTCCAAGGACCCAATATACACGAACGCCGCTAATAACCCAAATAACCACGAGTATGAATGTGAATAGTATGTCTGGCACAAATGAATGAAGGAGCACCAATAATCGATCGTGAATTGTGTTTTTAGATCTTGTGATTTAGCAGTTCTGCCTAAGTAAGGTAGAACACTTTTCTCTCTCTCCCCCCGTAATGAGCCCAAGTGAGAAAAATATATCACGGTGGTATTTACCACGATCTCACTTTTTTGTCTTACATAAACAGTGAGTCACTTGAAAAATATATCACGGCAACTGGCCATACGCCGCATTGGTTCGTATGATGGTGAAGTCAAAGTGTGTGCAAATGATTTAAAGTAATGTCATTTCTCTGTTCCTTTTCCTTTCCAGAATGATACAAATATACCAATAGGGTATCGCCGGATATGCATTTTAGTAGCATCATTGTGTGCACCTTAAGACTTTAGGCATATACAACTTTTGGAAATTAATACTCCATTAAGTAAAGTAGAGATCGTTCTTGGTCCTGATGATGAGAGCCAGGGGGATGGCTTTGAAACATGTTGACCCTGTAGAAGGTGACACATCACAGTATACCCTCTACACCTCCCCATTTTTAACGTTCCCAGCTAGGGAAGACAATAAAGTGTATTTTTTCCACTAGCCAGGGAATTTTTAGAACACATACACCACTATTCCCTCACGACCCTACTATCCCTTGCACTACACATAACATCTATCATAATTTTGAGTGCTCCCGCGTCTACGTAGGTCGTAGCACGCCCCGCCCCGTAGAGGGACGGGAAGGCCCCAATGATGAAGCATGACACTGAATTAGGTATCAGTGTGTGAGGGGCATCTTAAAAATTTCAAGAGATTCCTTCTGACCAATTTCAGAAAGGTATCCCGTAGTAACACCTTTCACACCATCGTTACTACTACAGCCTTCCTATTCTGATAGGCGTAATATAATGCAATGGTAGAATCCTTTTGTTGATATACAGTATTTTAGGAGGACGATTCTACCTGTTTTTCGTCTTAAACTCCTTTTTTGTTTTTGAATAAAGTTTATCTGACAGGAACATAGATCCTGTGCTGTGTCTGCCAGACTGACAGAACTGGACCCTACCTACCCATTGACATAGGCTCTTGTGAGAACTTTTTTGTGCTCATTGACCTTTGACCACAGAGTGCTCTACAAATTGCTGGAAACTCCTTCCCATTGGAGGATTCATGAGCTTGACTCTTGCATCAGTAGTCAGAACAACTGTGATGGGAGGATTCAGAAAGATACCTGAAAGAATGTGATTGTCTATCTACACCAAGATGTCGAATTCCAGGAATGGATGATTTATAATTCCCTTCCCACTGAGACCAATGATCCAGAAGAAACCTGAGGCAGGGCTTCAAGTAGAGATGCACCCAAGGTACTACTGCCATAATGGCAGGCATCAATACTTGTCTCAGTAACATTCTTGGGGACACATTAATTTCAGAGCTTTTGATAAGAAGACTTGCTGAATTCTTTACCTATCCAATGGAAGAGAGACAGTGCCCGCCAATGTCTGAAAATGAGCTCTTGTGATGGGTGACGCTAAGATTTTCTCAAATTAGAAACAAACTGTAGTATTGCATAGGGTCACAGACACTGGCAACATCTGGAAGAGTCTTTGGGAGAAAAGAGGCACATATTAGCCAGTCATTTAAATAAGGAGAAACCATAATACCCTATAATTACAAAGCTTCCACAACAGGAAATATTACCATGTTAAGTACCCTCAAGGATGCAGTTAATCACTCTGAACCTGTAGTGGATCTGTCCACCATGAACCTCAGAAACCTACGGGATGTGGATGAATGTAAATGTGAAAGTATGGATTCCCTAAATCCAGAAACGTGAGTAAATCTTCGTATTACACCAGAGGAATAATGCTCTAGAGAGAAAATCTTTGTGAGTCACATACTGGTTGACATATCTTAGATCTATGATTGACCTTTAGAGTCCTGAAATCATTTGTATTGGGAACAGTATCAAGTAACAACCTTGTCCCTGTTCTTCTTCTGGTATGAAGCAAATTTTTTATTTTTTTTCCAAAACAGATTGGATTCTAGCCCGGTGTTCTTGCACTTTCTTGGGACGAGTAGTCATCGGAGATGGGAAAAAAACATTGCGGCAGAAGGTTGAATGTCATAACATGACCTGAGAGACAGAGAGAAAGAGAGAGAGGATAGAGAGAGAGAGAGAGGCTTTCGTGGTTTGAAGCCTGGGTCTGCATGAAATAAAATTTCATTCAGGGAAATCGTGAATAATGCAGGGGACATGTGGTTAACAACTGTCTAGTAGAGAGAGAATTAGGAAGAGAACAACATCTAATGTGATTTTGTGCTCAACAAGGATCAGATTTTCCAGGAGCGGTTTTGAGTGTGTTTGTGGACGTAACTGATTAAGTTCAAACAAAAATAATCCTTTAGAACAGATTACATCAAACGTTTTACAATTTGTTTACTTTAGAAATCATTGATACAGAGAAATTCCCGACTGTCCTCTCTTTAAAATGACATCTGTTTTACGTGGTGACTCTAATTTAAGTCCCTGCGACTGTGGCCAATTTACTTCCCACAGAAACACTGAGACATTCCAACTTTAAATGGAACAAACAATGCTTAGAACAAAACGCAAATGTCTTCTGTGCTTGTTAGTTGAAGACTACGCCATATGGCCTCTTTCCATACTTGTAAATATGTCTAAAAAGATGCGATGCTCAACTCTAGTCGTCTAGAGGAGCCTATAAACTGAGCTAAAGTACAAAGGCTCAGGTTTACTTCATAGCTAAGTTGCACCCTTGTTTACCTATGTGTACATTATACCGGTATTGGTTATTTAATAAACATTTACACTCACATGGGTGTAATTTACTCCTGCCCAAAATTATAGGCATAAGATTTTATTTAAAAAAAATAAAACTAATGCCTGTGTTACGTAACCCTAGATATTGCTATTGTACATATTGTGCAGAATACGTATGGTCACAATTAGGACATTTGAATATTCTTCATCTAACTTTTGAAATATTTTATATTTTTGCTTACTTACTTATGCCTACCATGGACGTCATTTGGGAGTAGTCAGGGGTCGCAGCTGTGGCCTCTACCTTGCTCCCTGCTACTCCTGGCACTTCCTGTGCGACCCCTGGCCTCAGAGAAGGCAAACGTTTTTCCTCCTCTGAGGCCAGGGATTGGAAAGGAAGTGCCAGGAGTAGCAGGGAGCAAGCTAGAGGTCACAGCTGCGACCCCTAACTACTCCCAAATGACGTTCAAGATGCCTACTAACCCTCCTGAGATGTATGCCATCAACCAGGATTCTCCAGCCATCTCTGTCCTGGGCTTTTCTTTCAATCTGAGTCTATGTGTAACCCATCTCCTTGCAGTCAGCTTCGAGTACTCGGTGCCCAATCTTTCTTGGTCTTCCTCTTTTCCTTTTCTCTTGAGGGTTCCGGGTCAGGGCTTGCCTGGTGGTGTATGATGCAGGCTTGCGGAGGGTGTGACCTATCCAGCCCGAGCGCCTTTTTATGATTGCTTCATGAGCAAGGAGTTGGGAAGTCTGCTGCCATAGATAATTGTTGCTGATGGTGTTTGGCCAGCAGATTTGGAGGATTTTCCTCAGACATGAATTGATGAAGGTCTGGACTTTGTTGGTGGTAATCACTGTTGTCCTCCACGCTTCTGCTCCAAACAGAAGGACTAATTTTACCTTGGTGTAAAAAAAGCCTGATCTTGGTTTGCAGTATTAGGTCTTTAGCGCTCCATATCTTCTTTAGCTGAATGAAGGCAGCCCTTGCTTTGCCTATTCTTGCCTTGACATTGGCGTCTGTGCTGCCCTGCTTTTCTATGATACTGCCCAGGTAGGTGAAGTCCTCAACCTCTTCCAGAGCATTACGTGGGAGAGTGACTGCAGTTGTGCTGTCCATGTTTCAACCTCAATTTCCACCTAGACCACCCCACTGACACGAACAACATCAGCCTCACGCATTTGATCTCAGACCCCACGCACAGAGCAGGACACACTCTGGACCCCATCTTGACTTCCAGCGACAGAGTCAAAGACAGCCACACCTCAGAACTCACCTGGTCCAATCACTCTATCGTACACTTCACCATTGTCGGAGCCCCATGCACCACCCCCAGTCACCACAGCACAACCCTTCCACAGCTGGTTCAAGGTCACTCAGCACCAATGGACCAACGCTCTCAGCAGCTTCCAGGCTGACTTCTCCACCATCCCGGATCAAGCAGTAGAGAACTTCAAAGCCTGGGTCACCAGAGCGGCCGACCGAGTCCCCCCCCAAACCAGCCAGAATGCGCAGACCCAGCAAACGAGGCTGCTGGTACACCCCAGAACTCAGCACAGTAAAACAAAGATGCAAACAGCTAGAAAGCAAATGGCGCACCAGCAGAAGCAACACTGACCAAGCCACTTTCAAGTCCACCCTCAACAGCTGCTATCACCAACTCAAATTCAGGATGAAGGAGGCCGTGAAACAATGCATCAAGGCCAGCACCAACCACACCAAGGTGCTCTTCACCATTATTAGAGAGTTCACCTGCCCCCCAGCTACTGAAAGCTCAGTACCCACCACACAGGCACTTTGTGACACCCTGGCAGACCACTTCCACAACAAGATCGCCACCATATACAGGAACTTCGATCCACAATCCATCGACCTCCTCATCATCTTCACTCCCACGAATACCACCGGCGGCCACCCACTCACCTCATGGGAACAACTCAGCACACCAGCCACCACCGCCTTAACCCTTTGGGTGCTCATGACGGAATGGTTCCGTCATGAGCACCAGTGCTCCAGTGCTCATGACGGAACCATTCCGTCATGAGTACAGGCACGGAAAATCCCTCTGCTGCAGACAGCAGAGGGATTTCCCTTTTTTTTTTTTTGCCTTGGAAGGTGGGGAAGAGCTTCCCCAACCTCCCGAGGCCTGTTAGGGGTTTTCATTGTAATGACAATCGCGCGCATGGCACGCTGTCGTCATTACAACGAAAACGAAGTTGAAACTTGGTTTCAATTTCACAGTTTCGTTGCTTGTGGGGCTACCTCAGCCCCCCGAGCACCGAAAAACATGGGAGAGGTATCGTTGGAAAGGGGAGAATCTCCCCTTTCCAATGGTACCCTTCCCTAGTGGATCCCTGCTTGGGGATCACCCCAGGAGGGCGATCCCCAAGCAGAGATCCACCCACTAGCACCAGGGAGGGGGGAGCAGCCCCTTGGGCAAGGACCTTTGCTCCCCCCATAGCTTCTTCCACAGACAGTCTTTCTGCCCCCCTTGGGGAGCATATGGGTGCAGTACCCCCAATCTGCCCCCCGGGGGGGCAGAAAGCACCCTAGACGCCAGGGATGATTTTTTTATAGGCCAGGGGTGGGGGCTGCCCAGAATGGGCATCCCAATGCAAAAAAGAAGTCAAAAGACTTTCTGCCCCCCCAGGAGGTATGAGGGGAATAGCCCCTGATATGCCCCCGGGGGGCAGAAAGCCTACTAGGCACCAGGGCTTTTTTGGGTTTTTTTTATACGTAGGGGTGGGGGCTTCCCAGAATGGGCATGCCAATGCCCCCATCCCAAAAAAATATGGTACAGTCTTTATGCCCCCCCCTGGGAGGCAGTGGGGCAATAGCCCCTTATATGCCCCCCTGGGGGGGGCAGAAAGCCCACTAGGCACCAGGGATTTTTCTTTCTCCAAAGTTCGGGGTGGGGGCTGCCCAGAATGGGCATGCCAATGCCCCCACCCCAAAAAAAATTGCTACAGTCTTTTTGCCCCCCCGGGAGGCAGATAGGGGCAAAAGCCCCTTATCTGCCTCCCGGGGGGAGGGGGCAGAAAGCCCAATAGGCATCAGGGAATAATTATTTTTAATTCAGGGGTGTGGGATCCCCAGAATGGGCATGCCAATGCCCCCACCACCCACCAAATAATGTCACAGTCTTTCAGCCCCCCCCCCAGGAGACAGTTGTGGGCAGTAGCCCACTAGCACCAGCGATTACGCTTGCTTTTTTATGCTTGGGGTTTGGGGCTCCCCAGAATGGGCATACCAAAGCCCCAACCCCCCAGAAAATTGCCACAGTCTTTCTGGCCCCCTTGGGGGCATATCGGGGCAAACCCCCCCCGATTCTCCCCCCAGGGCGGCAGAAAGACTTGTTTTTAGCAATGTGCCTACCTGTGGATTTTGGGCCTTAGCGCAGCCGGCACATAGGGAAACCTAGCAAACCATTAAATTTTTGAAAACTAGACACCAAGGGGAATCCAGGATGGGGTGACTTGTGTGCCTCTCACCAGGTTCTGTTGCCCAGAATCCCTTGCAAACCTCAAACTTAGTTTTTAAAAAAACTGATTTTCCTCACATTTCTGTGATGGAAAGTTCTGGGATCTGCGTGGATTCACAAAATTCCACCTACCACGCATTCCCCAAAGTCTTACGATAAAAATGGTACCTCACTTGTGTGGGTAGGCCTTGTGCCCGCGACAGGAAGCGGCCCAAAACGCAACGTGGACACACCACATTTTTACTGTGAAAACTGACCCTTTTTTTGCAAAGTTCCTAGCTGTAGATTTTGAACCCTAGCTCTGCCGGCACCTAGGGAAACCTAGCAAACCTATATGTTTTTGAAAACTAGACACCCAGGGGAATCCAGGATGGGGTGACTTGTCTGGCTCTCACCAGGTTCTGTTACCCAGAATCCCTTGCAAACCTCAAACTTTGTTAAAAAAACACATTTTCCTCAGATTTCTGTGATGGAAAGTTCTGGAATCTGCATGGATCCACAAAATTCTACCCACCCCGCATTCCCCAAAGTCTTCCGAGAAAAATGGTACCTCACTTGTGTGGGTAGGCCTAGTGCCCGCGACAGGAAATGGCTCAAAACGCAACGTGGACACACTTCATTTTTACAGTGAAAACTGACCCTTTTTTTGCAAAGTGCCTAGCTGTAGATTTTCAACCCTAGCTCTGCCGGCACCTAGGGAAACCTAGCAAACCTATACATTTTTGAAAACTAGACACCCAGGGGAATCCAGGATGGGGTGACTTGTCTGACTCTCACCAGGTTCTGTTACCCAGAATACCTTGCAAACCTCAAACTTTGTAACATTTCTGGGATGGAAAGTTCTGGAATCTGCGTGGATCCACAAAATTCCACCCACCCTGCAATCCCCAAAGTCTTCCGAGTAAAATGGTACCTCACTTGGGTGGGTAGGCCTAGTGCCCGCGACAGGCAAGGGCACTAAACGTATTGTGGAGACCTATTACAAAACGACCTGGTTTTGCAAGTGGGGCACCTGGGTTTTTGGCCCCGGGATCAGCAGCTATCTAGGGAAACCTACCAAACCCCCACATTTCTGAAAACTAGACACCCTGGGGAGTCCAGTGTGGTATGGCTTGCATGGATCCCCCAACGATTCCCTACCGAGAATCCCCTGAAAACCTCAAATTTAGCTGAAAAAAATCACATTTTCCTCAGTTTTCTGTGTGGGAAAGTTGTGGGATCACCGGGCTGACACAAATTTACTACCACCTAGCGTTCCCACAGGTCTCCTGATGAAAATGGTACCTCACTTGTGTGGGTAAGCATAGTGGCTGCAACAGGAAATGGCCCAAATCGTACTGTGGAGTCTTCAAAATTACCTATCAAAAAACTACCTGGTTTTGGAGGGGGGGGCCTGGTTTTTTGGCCCGGGGCTCGCGGCCATCTTGGGAAACCTACCAAACCCACACATTTCTGAAAAGTAGACACCCTGGGGAGTCTAGTGAGGTATGGCTTATGTGGATCCCCCAACATTTTCCTACCCAGACTCCCCTGCAAACCTCAAATTTAGCTGAAAAAAGCACTTTTTCCACACATTTTTGTGTGGGATCACTGTGCCGGCACAAATGTCCTACCACGTAGCGTTCCCCTTAGTCTACCGAGTAAAATGATACCTCAATTCTGTGGCTGGCCATTGCAGAATCAGCTAAAAACGTAATTTATTTTAAAAATGTAGCGCTTAGAATTCGCAGTGCTATATTTATTTATTTTATTTATTTATTTTAAGAGTTTTATATAGCGCTGGCTAGACCCGGAGGTATCAGAGCGCTTTACATTGGGTTACACAATGTTACAGACAATGATAACAGATGACACTTTACATCAAAAATAAGCAACAGATTGAGAGAGGAAGGAAAGGTGAGACAGATAGAGCGGAGGGGGAAGGGGAAATGTGAAGGGGGAGGATGGGGGAAGAGACGGCAGGAGAGACGAAAGGAAGTTTGCCCAAAGACCGACTGGGTAGGTGACATCCGAGGAGGGAATCCACAGCCCGTCTCCCCTATAGCTAAGCAAGGTAGCTCCATCGGGCATAAGTCAAAATCACTAGGTCTCAACTGACGAAGGAAAAGTTCACAAAAGAAAGTCAGGTGGATAAAAGAGGGTGGGAACTATGAGCAAGGACGGGTGAGGGCAGAGGTCAATGGCTACAAAGAGGAGAAGAGTAGAGCGGAGAGGGGTAGGGTGAAGGGAGGAGGGAGGAGGGAGATTAGGTCCAGAGAGACATAGGAGAGTTTGCCCAAAGATTGGCTGGGTAGGTGATGGTCAAGGAGGGAATCCATGGCCCATCTCCCCTATAGCTAGTGAGGTAGCTCCACCGGGTATCAGACAAAGTGGCTATGTCTCAGCTGTCGGGGGAAAGTTCTCATAGTAAATGTCCTAGTAGGTGAGCAGGAACAGGGTCGGGTGAGGGCTGATCAACATCGGGACGATGAACAAAGATTTTAGACCAGGAGAGATAAAGCATCGAGGAGGGTCCCACGGAGGCGGCCATCTTGAAGTCAGGCAAGGGGATGGGTCATTGAAGTTCGAATTCAGTCGGTCTCCATTATTCTCTGGTAAAGCAGTGCACGACATAGCAACAACAGCAGTCCATTTAGTCCTGCGATATATACAGCTAGCGCTAACCGTCCTGGTGACCCACCTAACAGCGGCTCCAGTCCAGGAAGCAGCGACGGTAATAGAACAGACAGACCCAGCAAGAAACTGAGCAGGCTAACCCCGTCCCTCAGGCGGCAGCCGCACCAGAGCCATGTCTGAGGCGGTAAAACAGTGAATAGTATCGCGACTCCCGGTCTCCAGAGAGAATCCAGCAGGCAGTCCCAGTCGCCAGAGCACTCGCGCCGCAGCAGTAAGCAGCCGCGGAGGCTCCCGCGGCTCGCCGATGCAGTCACTCTTGACTGGGCCTTCACATATAGCTCTGCCGCTCACCTCTGCAGTACGGGCTTCACCGGAGGCACCTCCGCAGCACCGGCAATCTCTCCGCAACGGACCACTTTCCCCCTTTCAGCGGCATCCGGTGGCGCGGGCGGGGATCACGGCCAGCGCTCGTCCACCCTTCCCCCAGCAGTATGCCCAGCAGTCTGCCGCAGCCACCAGCAGACTCACCCCTCGACGCAGGACGGACATTCTCACTGCTATGGCTCTTCAGGTGCACTCCGACTTCGACAGGTTTCAGAGCCCAGCCGCTGCAAGTACGGTAGGACTGGGCTATGCACTATTTACTTTCCAGGCGCCATTTTGCGTTTCCATCCCGAGCTCGGTCATCAGGGCCGGTGCAGCGTTCTGCGATGTGCCACAGCGTCCCGTAGCTCAAAACACATCAGTGCAGTCCGCATGTGTTGCTGGGCTGGATTTTGTGTTTTTTAGGTTCCGCAACCACATGCAGGGGGCAAGGAATCCAGTAGGTATGACAAGACCCCCTGATCGGGTTCCTTAGGCAGCACACCGTCTCGTGGGGCCTCAATACTCCAATATACTTTTAATCCCTATGTTTTAGGCTCTTCCCAGTCACAGGCCTTTGGCCCACCCACAAAAGTGAGGTATAATTTTATTCGGGAGAACAAGGGGAACGCTGGGTGGTAGGACATTTGTGCCCGTACGGTGATCCCACACAAAAATGTATGGAAAAAGTGATTTTTTTCAGCTAAATTTTAAGTTTGCAGGGGATTCGGGTTAGGGAAATGTTGGGGGATCCACGCAAGCCATACCTCACTGGATTCCCCAGGGTGTCTAGTTTTCAGAAATGTGTGGGTTTGGTAGGTTTCCCTAGATGGCCGCAAGCCCGGGGCCAAAAACCCAGGTGGCCCCCCCCTGCAAAACCAGGTCGTTTTAGGATAGGTAATTTTGAAGTCTCCATAATACGTTTTGGTCCCTTGCCTGTCGCGGGTACTTGACCCACCCACACGAGTGAGGTACCATTTTTATCGGGAGACCTGGGGAAACGCTGGGTGGTAGGAAATTTGTGTCAGCCCGGTGATCCTACAACTTTCTCACACAGAAATTTGAGAAAAATTTGATTCTGGTTAGGGAAACGTTGGGGGATCCACGCAAGCCATACCTCCCTGGACTCCCCCGGGTCTCTAGTTTTCAGAAATGTGTGGGTTTGGTAGGTTTCCCTAGTTGGCCGCCAAGCCCAGGACCAAAAACGCATGTGACCCCCCTTGCAAAAGCAGATCGTTTTGTGATAGGTAATTTTGATGTGTCCTCAATACGTTTTGGGCCCTTGCCAGCTAAATTTGAGGTATGCAGGGGATTCTGGGTAGGAGAACTTTGGGGGTCCCACGCAAGCCATGCCTCGCTTTACTCCCCCGGGTGTCTAGTTTTCAGAAATGTGTGGGTTTGGTCGGTTTCCCAAGATGGCCACCGAGCCCGGGGCCAAATACCCAGGTGCCCCCCTTGCAAAACCAGGTTGTTTTCTGATAGGTAATTTTGATGTCTCCTCAATACGTTTTGGGCCCTTGCCTGTCGCGGGTACTTGACCCACCCACGCGAGTGAGGTACCATTTTTATTGGGAGACCTGGGGGACGCTGGGTGGTAGGAAATTTGTGGATCCACGCAGATTCCAGAACTTTCCACCACAGAAATGTGAGGAAAATTTAGTTTTTTACAAAGTTTGAGGTTTGCAAGGGATTCTGGGTAACAGAACCTGGTGAGAGCCAGACAAGTCACCCCATCCTGGATTCCCTGGGTGTCTAGTTTTCAAAAATGCATAGGTTTGCTAGGTTTCCCTAGGTGCCGGTAGAGCTAGGGTTCAAAATCGACAGCTAGGCACTTTGCAAAAAAAGGGTCAGTTTTCACTGTGAAAATGTGGTGTGTCCACGTTGCGTTTTGGGCCGTTTCCTGTCGCGGGCACTAGGCCTACCCACACAAGTGAGGTACCTTTTTTTCGGAAGACTATGGGGAATGCGGGGTGGGTGGAATTTTGTGGATCCACGCAGTTTCCAGAACTTTCCACCACAGAAATGTGAGGAAAATGTGTTTTTTTTTACAAAGTTTGAGGTTTGCAAGGGATTCTGGGTAACAGAACCTGGTGAGAGCCTGACAAGTCACCCCATCATGGATTTTCCTGGGTGTCAAATTTTGAAAAATGTATAGGTTTGCTAGATGCCCCTAGGTGCCGGCAGAGCTAGGGTTTAAAATCTACAGCTAGGATTTGCAAAAAAAGGGACAGTTTTCACTGTGAAAATGTGGTGTGTCCACATTGCGTTTTGGGCCGTTTCCTGTCGCGGGCACTAGGCCTACCCACACAAGTGAGGTACCATTTTTCTCAGAAGACATTGGGGAATGCGGGGTGGGTGGAATTTTGTGGATCCACGCAGATTCCGGAACTTTCCACCACGGAAATGTGAGACAAGTGTGTTTTGTTTGACAAAGTTTGAGGTTTGCAAGAGATTCTGGGTAACAGAACCTGGTGAGAGCCAGACAAGTCACCCCATCCTGGATTCCCCTGGGTGTCTAGTTTAAAAAAATGTATAGGTTTGCTAGGTTTCCCTAGGTGCCGGCAGAACTAGGGTGCAAAATCTATAGCTAGGCACTTTGAAAAAAAAGGGTCAGTTTTCACTGTGAAAATGTGGTGTGTCCACATTGCGTTTTGGGCCATTTCCTGTTGCGGGCACTAGGCCTACCCACACAAGTGAGGTATCATTTTTTCCGTAAGACTTTGGGGAATTCGGGGTAGGTAGAATTTTGTGGATCCACGCAGATTCCAGAACTTTCCACCACAGAAATGTGAGGAAAATGTGGGTTTTTTGACAATGTTTGAGGTTTGCAAGGGATTCTGGGTAACAGAACCTGGTAAGAGCCAGACAAGTCACCCCATCCTGTATTCCACTGGGTGTCTAGTTTTCAAAAATGTATAGGTTTGCTAGGTTTCCATAGGTTCCGGCAGAGATAGGGTTCAAAATCTACAGCTAGGCACTTTGCAAAAAAAGTGTCAGTTTTCACTGTGAAAATGTGGTGTGTCCAAGTTGCGTTTTGGGCCGTTTCCTGCCGCGGGCACTAGGCCTACCCACCCAAGTGAGGTACCATTTTACTCGGAAGACTTTGGGGAATGCGGGGTGGGTGGAATTTTGTGGATCCACGCAGATTCCAGAACTTTCCATCACAGAAATTTTACAAAGTTTGAGGTTTGCAAAGGATTCTGGGTAACAGAACCTGGTGAGAGTCAGACAAGTCACCCCATCCTAGATTCCCCTGGGTGTCTAGTTTTCAAAATTGTATAGGTTTGCTAGGTTTCCCGAGGTGCCGGCTGAGCTAGGGTTCAAAATCTACAGCTAGGCACTTTGCAAAAAAAGGGTCAGTTTTCACTGTAAAAATGAAGTGTGTCCACGTTGCATTTTGAGCCTAGTGAGGTACCATTGAGGTACAAGTGAGGTACCATTTTTATCTGGAGACTTAGGGTAACACAGAATTGTAGAGCAACTGCTATTACCTATTGACTTTCGATGCATTCTGCCTTCCAAATGAAAGACAATGTGTAAAAAAGAAGTCACTTTGAAAAATGTCCTATAATTCTCATGCTTGTATGGGTAATCACAATTTCGGAAATGTGCAAATAGCTACTGTTTCTAAACTCTATCTTTTGTTCCAATTTCAAAAATACATAGGTGTCTTTCATCCCGATTTTTCACTGTATATATTTTCCCAAATGAATTGCTATATACCCGGTACATAATAAAAAAACATTGCAAGACACTGCTCAGTTATTGGCTCTGGGTTCGTCTGGTTCTTGGTGAACCTACAAGTCCTATATATCCCCACAACCAGAAAGGTCCAGTGGATGTAACGGTATATTGTTTTCAAACATCTGTCATAATTAGAAGAAGTTACAGGTGAAAACGTTGGCACAAATGGATGTTTTTTACAACTCATTTTCAATTTTTTCAATTTTCAACTGTTAGTTTCTATAAAGAAACCTTGAAGGATCTACACAAACGACCCCTTGCTGAATTCAGAATTTTGTCTACTTTTCTAAAATGTATAGCTTTCCAGGATCCATTATTGCTTTCATACCCATTTCTACCATTAACTGGAAGAAGGTTGAAAGTACAAAAATAGCAAAAATAGGCTATGTCTCAGTAAAATGCCAAAACTGTTTAAAAAATGTTGGTTTTCTGAAAAACGTCTGTCAGTCCCTGAAAGCTGGGAAAATGGTGATTTCAGCCCCACAAGCCCTTTGTTGATACCATTTGCAGGGAAAAAACCAGACGCTTTCATTTGCAGCACTTTTTCCCATTCCCCCCCCCCAAAAAAAATATTTAGCTGTATTTTGGCTAATTTCTGGGTCCCCTCCAGGGGAATCCACAAACCCTGAGTACTTTTAGAATCCCCGTGATGTTGGAAGAAAAGGACGCAAATTTGGCGTGGATACCTTATTTGGTCAAAACGTTACAGGGGCCTAGGCGCAAACTACCCCAAATAGTCAAAAAAGGCTTAGCACAGGGGGGAAAAGGACTAGCAGCGAAGGGGTTAATGAAATCCGTCCACTAAGGAGCACCCACCAACCCATGCCCTCAACGACTCTTCAACCTCAGAATCGATGAGATCAGCCTCCGGCTGGACACCATTCTCAACTCTTCCATCACCACAGCCACCTTTCCTGATACATGGAAACACGCAGAGGTCAGACTTCAACTGAGGAGAATCAGCCACCCTGATCCTTCTAGATCTCTCCACAGACTTCGACCCCGTCTCCCACCACACACTTATCAGCCGATTACACCAGATTGGAATCGAAGACAAAACTCTAAGATGGATGACATCATTCCTCATGGGGTGCACCCAGAGCACCACCTTCCTCCATTCACCTCACAGCCCAAGCGCATCATCTGCTGCGTCTCTCAAGGCTCTTCCCTCAGGCCCACCCTCTTCAACACCTACATAATGCCATTAGCAGACATGGTCCGAGCCCACGACATCAACATCATCTGCTATGCTGACGACACCCAGCTTGTCCTCTAACTCGCAGCGGACCGCACCATGATGAAAGCAAACTTCCACAACTGCAAGATGAGTGTTTCAGCCGGGATGAAGGACAACTGGCTGAAGCTCAACACGGACTAAACTTAAGTGCTGATTTTCGGCAGACACACTGCTCTCTGGAATGACTCCAGGTGGCCATCGGAACTCGGCCCGCACCGACTCTGACAGACCATGCCTGCAACCTTGGCATCAACCTGGACAGCGGACTCTCTATGAAACAAAAGATCAATGGCCCTCTCCTCAGCCTGCTTCCTCACACTACACATGCTCTGCAGAATTTTCAAATGGCTACACATCGACACGAGGAAAACAGTGACACAGTCCTTCATCACCAGCCGGCTCGACTACAGCAACACACTCTATACCGACATCACCAATGAACTCATAAGAAAAGTCCAGATGATCCAGAACACAGCAGCCACACTGATCCTCAACCTGCCCAAAAGGACCCACATCACTCAGCCCCTGAGAGACCTCCACTTGTTCCCCATCCAGAAGAGATGCCATTTCAAGCTCTTGACAGGAAGAGGTGTGGTGCAGCGGCCAGGGCAGCTGACTTCGGAGCACAGGGCTCACGGTTCGATCCCCGGCTCCGGTGGCAGTTCAGCTCAGCACCTTGTGACTCTGGGCAATAGCTCACTTAATTTCCACAACGGCCCCCAGCGCCTTGAGACCTGAAAGGGTGAGTAGTTTGCGCTTTACAAATACGGATTTACATTTTTTTTTTGACCCACGCCTACAAAGCGCTCCAGGCCAAGGACTGGCATACATGAACCACTGTCTGAGCTTCCACCATCCATTCAGAAACCTCCGCTCCACCCACTTCACCCTCGCCCAGACACCACGCATCCTTCGATCTTCTCCTACCTCGCCACCAAATCCTGGAACAATATCCTCCTCCACCTCTGAACTGCACCATCTTTGACAGATTTCATGATGGGATTCAAGACCTGGCTCTTCGACTGAACACCCACAGCGCCTGGATACACTCACGGGTGATAAGCCGCGATTACAAATACTGATTGATTAGTTGATTGTGAGCCTTCAGGATCTTGTTTTTTACCTCGTGGATGTTGAGGCCAAGTTGTGCTAATGTGGCTGCCACATTGTCAGTCTTCTCTTGCATCTGCAGATGGGTATGGGAGAGTAGAGGCCAGTCATCTGCAAAGTTCAGGGCAATCGAGCTGCATCCAAGGTGTCCACTGGGTCCCAGTTCTTCTCCTTGCTGTGGATGTCTTCATCATCCAGTCTACGGCCAGCAGGAAGAGAAAAGGTGAGAGGAAACAACCCTGGCAGACTCCGGTCCTCACTTAGAAGGCTTGTGTGAGTTGTCCTCCATGGACTATCTTGCAGGTCATTCCCTCGTAAGAGTTCCTGATGAATCTTATGAGTTTATCTGGCACACCATAGTGGCGGAGGAGTTTTCAAAGGATCTTTCAGTCCACGCTGTTGAATGCCTTCTCATAGTCGATGAAGTTGACATAGAGTGGGGAGTTACATTCCAAGACAAGGCGAATTCCGATGAAATGCTGCAATTTGCTGCCGGCTGGTATGCTAGCGTAGTGGAACCTTTTCGGCTGAAGGGGTTCACGTCACCCTGCTGTGGCAGTAATGCTGCAGCAACGGGCAGAGACAGATATTTTATCTTAATGAACTGTAACTGGCCATTTGGAACTCACTAAACCCCCCTAAGGGTTTGTATGAGGCACAACTGATTTTCCTGTTGATCAAATTTTGCTTAAATAATTAATCTCCCTCAGCTGAGGAAGGTCAATCCTTACATCCTTGGATCTTGCAGAGTATATGATGCTGCAGCTGTACAGACTATTTATATATAACCTCAGATACGAATTTTAATCAGAAGAGACAGAAAAGAAAATAACTGTGCTGTTTTCTGCATCTGTTTATAGTCAGTGTTAGTACAGGTTTCAGTTTAGCAACTGCCTGAGCAGTTATTGAGCTAAAGTGAGGATAACGCATTGTAGCTTTTTTAACCGAGAAAATTGTCCAGGCTGCCTTAACAGGCCTGACAGTGCCATTCATAAGGGCACCTTGGCAAGAAATAGCAAAGCTAGAAGGACCAACTATTAGAAAACCAACAGGGCATAGGAGGAAGCAAGGAAACTACTATCTTTAATAAATACTGGAACACGGGGATCAACAAGTATCTTTATTCTGCGAGACTGGGGAGCCACGACGCCTGCTGCCAGCCGCTTTCCCGAGCTAATGGAATTCCTATCATCACATTGCTAACATTCTTCTATAGTGAGCACACTAAAGCCAGAGTTCATACAGCACAGCCCCTTCCAATATATAAAACACATGCCCTTTGCAATAATAAAATCAACAAGAACAAACACATGATGTAAACAAACAATAACAACAATAATGACAATAATAATAATAGTAATTAATAATAGCAATAATAACAATTATATAAAAACAACCATTATAATTATAATAATAAAATAATAATAGCACCCATATAATAATAATAATAATAATAATAATAATAATAATAATGATGATATAAACACATAATAATAATAAGAATAAGAATAACAATAATATAATCAGAACAGCAATAATAATAATAATAATAATAATAATAAAATAACCACAGCAAAAATAATAATAAAATAAAAATCATAGCAACAATAATAAGAATAGAATAATGAAAGGACATGAAATACAGATATACATCTACATTCAAATGTTACTCGAATTTCTCATCACCACTGGCATAGTAATTCAACCAATGATGTAGTTTCCTGTTCCTTTTTCCCCTTTTCGCCCTGTCAAGACTATTATTATATTTCTGTTTTAATCTAAACTGTAGCTTCTTCTGACTCTTCCTCCAAATTGTAATTCCTGCGACTGGCCTCATCTGTAACCACACCTTCATTAGTGGTTAATGAAATCTCCATACGCCTCAAGGTTCCCTCCTGTGTTAGTTCTTGACCTTCCATGCCACCCTTGACATGTTCTCCATTGTGTTGGCTCAATTGTTCAATATGTTAATTATTTATACATTCTTGTATACTCTCCTCATTATTCTTACTTCCAAAAGTTCTACTATCACCTTCCAGATTGACAATGTCATTCCATAGACCACCTTTTCCTTTAACCATGTTAGCATCATTGCTCCATCCCTCAACATAACCTTTAGCCACACACTTAAGATTCCACACTTTACCATCACTTGGGCAGATAGCATCCTTCAATATCTCAATAACTTCCATTGGATCATTAGATTGACCTTCTTCTTTGGGACCCTTCGTTGTTTTATCATCCTAACCCCTGTTGCACACGAACATCCACTGCATAGTGTGATGTTTACTATCATCCTGTAACTTATTTTTATTATGAATCTCAATGATTTTCATATGATAAGGATCCACATTTGCTTTCAATAACTACTATACTTACTTCTGTCCCATCATTATCATAATAATAAACAGAGAAAGACCAGTTGTTTCAGGTGGGGTTTTTGATTCAGAAATGGTGTTCCCAGCGCATATGGGAAGTGGCAGGAGTAGAGACCAATAGTGGATTCTTACTGTGTCAGAAGGTGTCACAATGACAGATGCTATGTTTGGTTGGTTGGACTATCCTGATTCTGTCACTTTGACAGTGAAATCTCCCTACGTATGGGGTGGCTTCCACCAACCTTCATCCACGAGAGCTCTGTATAGACATTCTTCTTGCTGTTCTCACATTTTCTTTGCTTTGGGTATCTAGGACCAGATATGCAAAGCATTTTTTCATTCGCAAACTCTCTCATTTGGAGTTCGAGATCACAAAAATATTTTTGGCAATGTTCTTAACCCATTTTAGGAGCTGGTAACTCTTTATCGACTCCTATTATAGGTTTATAAATGTATGAGGAATCACTATTTGGGACGGGCGTGTTGTAGGTCTCTTTTACAAACAGTAATTCCTATCCATATATATCACTTAACGGTCGTAAACCATTGAAAAGTTACCAAAACACACAATTTGAGGTGGGAAACCTTGCACAAAAGAGAAGGGGCCCCTTGGTGACCACCGCTTCCTTTTTGTGATTGTTAAATAAAAAGGTTGTTGGGAGTCTATGGACCCGCTAGAAACTCTCAAACAAACTTAAAAAAAGTCAACTTTATTTTTAAAAGCAGAGGGATTTCCTTTAAGGAAAATGTGTTTTCTATTTTTACTCCTATGAAAGACCTCCAAATAATTTTGCCTTAAGCCTTATATCTTCGAGCTGACTGTAACTGGGATCAGTCCCTCCTCGATCAGCCAACCATTGTACCTCAGTCCCTCTGGGACACTGCCATGCTGGAGCTTCACTGCTTCACGCCTTTCTGAATCCGAGACTCAGGGAACAGCAACATCAACAACTGATTCAACTTCTTTGAAATAGATGTTTGACTGTAGTTTTGTTTAAGCTATTTTTATTCTGAGCTCAATTTTATTTTTTTCCAATATCTCTTTGGCATTCTTTTTATTCATCTGTCTTAGAGTGGGATTTGCATTACTTTATTAATTTGTTATTCTTTTTCTGACACAATTGTCCCTTTATGTTTGTGATGTCTTAACTGTGTAGTTGTTTGATTAACTGTTTCACCCACTTTCTCTGAGGAAAGCTTTGTTATTTAGACAAGTGGTGAATGGTGAGTCATGTATTTCTAAAAGAACCAGGTAATTGTATGGGATACTATGCTTGTAGTTTATGAGAACAGACACAGTATACATCATAACGACACATCTTTTAGCCAAAGCCTAATCTTTTGGTTCCACAAAAACACAGAATGGAGAAGTACTCATCAATGCGGTTACTGGATGGAGGACTATTGAAAGTCCTGGAAAACACAGAAGGAGTGTGGCTCAAGAGCATAGGAATGTTTGCATCATAGTAGGGCTCTGAATATCAGGGCCACATGGAGAGGGCCCGGCCCAGGTGGTGCTCACTGTACCAGTGGCTGGGAAAAAATTACTTGTTGGCATCTGGCCAAGTTGGTTTCAGGAAGACTTGTGTTGTCGATTGAGCTGGAAGTTACATCATCCATCAAAGAATGGAAAGCCTTCCTTGCATTTGATGAGAATTTCTGCCTCTTGCTTCTTTGTGTTCCTGTTCTATGTGAAGGGTAGGGGCACACATTTTTCCCCGAGTGTTTATTTATGCCAGTCTCCATAGAACCCTTGTACATTGGTTGTTCCCCATCGAGAACATAGCTGCTTGCACACTTAATGAATAAGAGTCGCCTTGTACGGGACAGGCACAGACAGACTCCCGCTGAGTCCTTGCCACCAGACATCGGAACATCAAAAGACGTGGATTATTCAAAATTACTACAAATCCAAACCTTATGGCACTGTAAGGCTGAGAACACATTAAACAAACATTTCCTAAGCTCCACAGTCATAATTGTGAAAGGACAATACTGTCTAGACACCTCAGCAAATTGAGGTTAGACCAAGCTCAGGAAAGACATGGAAATGCCTCACAGACCATCAAGGTGGTAGCAAGTATCTGAGGGCTAAGGGTAGGGAGGCAGAGAGATGTTATTAGCACACCTTTAGTTGCTGAAAGAGTGGTTCAATCAAGCAGCTGACTTCTGGCGTGACTGCTTGATCCAAAATCTTAGAAGTCTAAACAGCGTGCGACACACATGGGAGCGATAGGTGTGCATCCTAAATATCGAGTAGGGAATATTGTAGGACCTTAATATCGTAGACAGAATATCAAGAAACAGAATATCAAAAGGTAAGTATGTATAGATTTTCTATACCTAACTCCACATATATGTACCTTGATGATATAAATATCTTCAAGGTACGCAAATGTGGAGTTAAGAATAGTAAGTCTATACTTCTTTACATGCACTTACCTTTCGAAATTTTGTCCCTCAAAATTATCTTTGCGAAATTTGATAACACAATATTTCCATGTTTGAGGTTTACTGGTAGAATCAGAGTGATAGTGTGTGAGAGCAAAATCAGTGCTCTGAACAAATCACATGACACTATTTCAGAGCAGGTGTTCGTGTGATCAGAAGCTAAACTATGATGGTATTGAATGAGCAGGATTAACGTAGGAATGATATGGAAATAACTCCAGAAGCAGGAGACCACCTTCGAGGTAGTGATGACCTTATAAGTGTCATCATTCATTCATTTATTCATTCATAAAAACAGTAATACACATTTTTATAGAAGAGCACTGCCCTCTCTGTCCATGACACTACCTACATTAATGCCTGCTTTCTGTGAGGTCCAGTGATTCCAAACCAGGCACAAATGGTTCTGTTTTTTTTCACCCAATTCGGCACAACAAGCTGTGCAAAATTACTGCACATCAGATGGTTTTCCCTGTACGGATTTAATCAGGAAAAAAACAGACTAAATTTTCATAGGAAAAGCCAGTTGGAAAGAGAGAAAATTTGTGCTAATCCGGCATGCAAAATCCAGTACTTGAGGTTAGCCCTTATTTCGAGCATGAAATATGCCACATCCCACAGAGCAATTTTAGTGCATCCAAACAGTGGCCACTCAGAATGAAGGTCTAAATGGTAGGAAAATCTGATTATGTATCAGGGGTATTCTTAAAATTCTTGACACTTCATTGATGGTCTAAATTATATAGGCATCAATAAAAATACGGCAAATAAACCTACGGAAAATATCTTGGTATCAATAATGAGAGCACTGAGGAATTTTAACATCCTTCATCTTTATGTGAAAGGGTTATTCCTTAGGGACATAAACAAGAAATAAGTTGGAGTAACAATTTCTATCCATGTGTTGCTGCTTCAATCCCAGTGGATTGCTTTAGAACCCATATGACTTAACTCTTATGGCTACTGATTTTTTAAATTTACAAATGTCTTTCTGTTTTGCTGCTGTCAACAGCCCTAGAGATATCTTATTCATATTATAAAAACAACTGATCACATCATGGCAGCATCAAAGTTTCATCTAGGCAGATGCGCCACTTTGTAAAGCACTGCACTACATTATACCTGCGTCAGGTACAATGTATGCAGGATGGGCGTTCCCCCGCAAAAAGCCTCATAGAAGTGGCGCAGTGAAATCTATCAGATTTCACTACGCCACTGCGTCAAAATCTTACGCCTGCCTCCCAGTAGGCTTAAGACTGATGCAGGCACATTTAACATGGTACTTGCACATTGTGTAATGACCCATTGCTGGAGTTGCATCATTTTTGCGACACACTCCAGCAATGTGTCATTACTGCGCCTACAGATACATCAGAAATACTGAAGTATATGTAACTCCTTGCAACATGGAGCGCCGTACATTAAATACGGCGCATCCATTGTGTCGCAAGAAGGGCACAGTGAAAACTGTTGCATTGCTGTTTTTATGCAGCGATGCAACAGTTTTCATACATGAAGCCCTCAGGGCCTTGTAGGAGCGAGCCCCCAACCACCTTAAAAACTTTGGCTTTGAATTCATCCAGGTTCATGTAGTTGAGCTAGGTTTTGACTAGTTTCTGCCTCTTGCTCTTAGTGAATACCAGTAGTTTTGATGGGGTTAATCCTGAGGTAGGCCTGGACGAGGTGCATGCAGTGTTTCAGCCATTGGCTGTCTGGAGCAGAGGAGGCTTTAAAGTGTAGTTCTGTGTCATCCGTGTAGACATAGACGGTTGCAGTGATATTAGCCAATCTGAATTTTCCATTTAGCAAATGAGAGAATATAAACCAGATGAGAGATTGACTAGCTTATGGGATGTCCATATGTAGGGAGTATCAGTTAAGGAACAATAATGAAATGGACCGAAGCATTCAGAATTATTTGCTTTAGGAACATATTGGTTAATGTGTAAAAGAGTGACAATACCATTTTTGATCATATTCAAAATTAAAGTCATTGACCGTTTTTTTATACGAATACTAAATTCATTGCTTTATTACACCACCTTTATTTAGTATTCGTACCAAAGAACCAGTTGATGGCTTTGAAAGAATGGGAGATGTTTTTAAAGTAAGGACAATTATGAGGACTATGCAAAATGAGTATAAATTAGATATTTTTAATGGTTAAACAGGAGGTGTTTTAGTAATAGTATAATAATAAGTCTGTACACATAAGTGATACTCTGTTTTTTTTGTTATTTTGCAGCCCTAAGGTAGTTAGTCTCCGTGAAACGTGTTGGCTGCGGCTGCAATTTTCATGTAATATGATATTAGAATGGACTTGGACTTGAGTGCAAGATGGCCGCCGAGTAGGAGCTCTTCCCTGGAGCTCCTGGGTTGGGGATTACCAAATCGGTAGATATCCCCCTGTTTACCCAGCCATCCGCCTCCCAACTACCTACATCTAACTCCCTTTGATACCGGATTTACTTATTTCAATGTGGCTTACCTGCTGGGACGATCTCCAGGTATCCGACGTTCCTCGCCTCGTCTGCCTCGCCGCTCTTCACCAGGATCGAGCCCTCCGAGCCTGACGTGCAATGACTCCTCCACCTTCAGACTTATCGATGCTGTGTTGTTCAGCCATCGGACACGCTGCTCTCCTGCTGGACTGATTTTGCTGGGGTGGGCGTACTTCACCTCGTCTCCTTTCCTCCACAACGTCGACGCTGAATGGGCCCAAAGTGGTGTTGCCCTAGTCCCCCCTGTTGGGGCCACTAACCAGGTGTTGGCTGGCCATGTGGGGAGCCCTCCACTCGAGCTACCGCCGGAGCTCTGAAGCCAGAGTTGCGACCTGCCACCGCACAGCCGTCGGCCTACTCTGGTCCTCTGGTTGCCTCGTTGTCCGATTGACGATCCTCCCGAATAAGTGCTCCTCAAGATGGCGAATAACTGGGTCCCCCAGTGAGGCCATGGTGAGTGGTTGCTGTGTCACCCGACTGATGATCCTCCTGCTGAGTCGCCGTGCGGGGAGCCCTCCACTCGAACTGCTGCCGGAGCTCTTAAGCCGGATCAGCGCCCTGCCACCACGCAGCCCTCGGCCTACTCTGGTCCTCTGGTTGCCTCGTTGCCCGATTGACGATCCTCCCGAATAAGTGCTCTTCAAGATGGCGAATGACTGAGTCCCCCAGTGAGGCCACGGTGAGTGGTTGTTGAGTCGCCCGACCGCCGTTCCTCCGGCTGAGTCGCCCGACCGACAATCCTCCTGCTGAGTACCCCTCAAGATGGTGACGACTGGACCCCCCAGTGAGGCCACTGTCTAGCGTTGTTCAGGCCATGTTGGGGCCCTCGGTTCCTGCTGCATCCGGACACCGGGAACCGGGTCCGTGCCCTGCCTCCTTACTGCCCGCAGCCTGGCTAGCATTTGTTCGGGACGTGTTGGGGCCCTCTGTTTCCAACTGCATCCGGACCCTGGGAACCGGGTCCATGCCCTGACTCCGTACTGCCCGCAGCCTGTCTAGCGTTTGTTCGGGCTGTGTTGGGGCCCTCTGTTCCAACTGCATCCAGACCCCGGGAACCGGGTCCGTGCCCTGACTCCTTTACTGCCAGAAGCCTTGTCTGGTCCCCTGGCGGCTGCCTCTCCCCGACGACGAATCTTTCTGCTGACTGCTCCTGGTTCTCCCCAGTGAGGCGGCTGACAGTAACTAGTCCGGCTGTTCAGGGCACCCTCATGTGTTGAACTTCCTCGGGATCACCGGAACCAAATCAGCACTGTGTCACCGCGCAGCCCGCAGCCTGAACTGGTTCTCTGGCTGCCGCTTCGCCTTTCCGATGAGCCTCCCACTGAATGCTCCTTGAAATGGCGAGGCCCTGCACAAATCATCCCGCAGCCTATGTTTTGTAGTCCTCTGGCCGTGCTCGATCTGGCCTCCCAGTTGGTGGTTTTCGTTCCCAGTACCGGCACTGCTCTGATGCTTCATCACCCTGCCTCACCCTCAAGACTTGTTTTCCCTTACTGTTGAGGATCTCTGGCCGTACACGGTGTGGTCCCACCGCTGTCTTTTCAACCGTGTTCCTTTGATGCCGACATGGACGGCCATGACTGTGCTGTCCCGAGCCCCCCATAAAACACTAGACCTGTGCCCCAAGATGGCCGCCAATTATGAACTCTAATACCTCAAGCCCCCCCTGTGCCTCTGGAGGGAAGATCCAACCGGTCGCTGTCCATGTTAGTCTACGGTTAACGGCCCCGGCCATATAACCATCGCCGAGGTCCGCGACTGTGCTCGCTCCCGCTCCTCGCCATACCTCCTGGAGAGGTTGAACTTTTTGTTTTCTCTGGGCCACTGGTCCTCCAGACCAGTCTGGAGCTGAAACAGACTCACGAGGCCATATTACAGATCCATGGTCTGGCTGCTGCCCCCTGATGCTCCTCAGAAGCCCCCCAGCTTGTACTAATGATGCGCTTCAGTGATCACTAATGCTGACCTGGTGAACACCACTGTTAATCTTGCTGTATAACGCGCTTAAGTTCAATATTCTTACCTCACAGCAATAGCTGAGACTATAAAACAATTACTGTGAGAGTACTCCAGAGGGTATCATTGCCCTCGTGAAGTCTATTCCCCCTTAACCATCCGAATATCATGTCCTATGTTAAAATAGCTTCCAGGCAATCATTCACAGGTATCTTTCATGCAACTACCACTGATGCTCTTGTGAACTCTTTAGTTACTATAGTTTTGCAATTTGATCTTCTATCATTTTTTTTACTCTTTACTGTCTATTATAATGACTCATTACCCCTCTTTCCTCCTAGCATTGACTCTCCTCTCTCCCTAAGTAACTTACCCTACAGTGTTCACCCTCCGTTCCTGTATCTCCTATCCTTTCTCCTTCTGCTTTCCCCCCTGCCCCAACACGCGTCCGAATATGTCCAGGTTTCACAATATTGATGTTCTCTCATTGTAATTTTTCTTAACTGTTTATTACTCTGACTAACTCACCTCTCTTTGTTCACTCATTGTAATTTTCTTAACTGTTTATTACTCTGACTAACTCACCTCTCTTCCCCCCTAGTATTGACTCTCCTCTCTCTCTAACTATTTACCCACCAGTTTTTCTCTCCCCTTCTTCTTATTTCTTTATATCTTTCCTCCTCTTTCTTTCCCCCCTAGTCTCATCTTGTGACCGAACATGTCCCCCCCTAATCCCTTCCTCACTCCCCCTGACCCTGCTCTCTCCAGACATGGCCCCAAGTCATGGAACATCTTATACCTGTCTAATCTTTCCAAAAACGCCAAGAAAAATTTTAAACATAAATTATTGATTCGTCACCTGAAACATTAATAGTTGATACCTATCACAGCCTCACCTCTCCTATGAAAACAAACTTCATTTTCTACACCAAACGCCCCTCCAAATGGAAAAACACTTTCCTTCTCCACCTTACAATCACTAAATCAAGTAAAATTCCATATGGATTCAAATTGTCTACAACCCCTTCCCCAGCCTTTCTCGGTGAAATTGACATATCCATATTCAAAACTGGTAATATCCTCATTCAAGCCTCCGAATACGACCTCAACATCTTTGATTACCATTTCAGTACCTTGTCCTACCAACTCTCCAAACTAGTAACCCTTCATCAACCCAACTGCCCGACGCCCATATGTTGTCTCCCCCCCCCTCGGTTCTGACCCTCCCTCCCCTACACATCACAACCGCACACACCGACATGCCAATTCTTACTCTCTCTAACGACCGATCCCCTCTAGCCCCTATTCTCCTTCCTCTCTCTACCTCTAACCTCACTCCTACTTCCCGGCCCCCGCACCCGGAATTTCCTACTTTACCCCCCCTGCGCAAATCTCTCCCACTCCTAACAGCATTCTTCCCCCTCTACCCGAAGTGGCTTATACCGACATCCCTCACTCCCTCTTATCCTCTCCTACCATATGTCCTAACTCTATCACTGACCCGTCCTTCTCTACGCAGAATACACTGTCCAACAGCCAGTACACTTACTCTCTTACTCTCTCTAACGACCGATCCCCTCCAGCCTCCATTCTCCTTCCTTACTCCACCTCTAACCCCACTCCTACTTCCCGACCCCCGCACCTGGAATTTCCTACTATACCCCCCCAGCGCCAATCTCTCCCTCTCCTAACAGCATTCTTCCCCCTCAACCCGAAGTGGCTTTTCCCTACATCCCTCACTCCCTCTTATCCTTTCCTACCACATGGCCTGACTCTATGACTGACCCGTCCTTCTCTACGCAGAATACTTCGTCCAACAGCCAGAACACTGTTCAGACTTCCTCCCCCGGCGTCACCGCCCCTCCGCACACCAGACTTTCTTCCCCGGCCAACACCAAACCCACCTCATCCCCCCCCTACTTTGCAACTGAGTTCCCCCTCAATCTTATAGCTCAGACACTAACTAACATAGAATGCAATCTGTCAACCCTGACGACAGAACTTACATGACTCAGAGAAGATTACAACGCCCTCAACTCCAGGACCTTCCCCAATTACACTGATTCCTTTTGTTCCTGCTTCCTAAACATCTCTCAACACAACCAATGGAGAACCACACCCCTTTGCAGTCGAACACATAGACCACTCCGTGCTGTGAGCTAGCTCTCCACTTCTGACCTAATTGACCTATGCAACTCCTATCTACCTAAACCTTTGATTACTGATCATCCCCTCCCTTACGCCAGCATCCCAGTGATTGTGGGCACTAACAGAATCCCTTCCTCACCCATCTCTCCTGGACCCCAAGCTCAACTTACCACCATCCACTCCTGCAAACCTACAAAAGATAACCCAAATCCCCTTTCCTGCATGCTTGTTAACTGCCGATCGACTGTCCGACATGTGACGGAAATATCAGAAACCATCCTCAGCATAGCTATTGACATCGCCTTCTTTACTGAAACCTGGCTCAATGACCACTCGACGGCTATTCTTGACTTACTCACCCCCCCGATACTCTATCATTAGGAAAGACAGACCCGATAGAAAAGGGGGTGGACTAGCTATAATCTATAAAAATGAACTTCAACTCACCCTTTTAAAGAACACGGACCACTTAACCTTTGAATACCTTGGTGCTGAACTCACTGTGCAGGGCTCTTCCCCGACTCGATTACATAACATCTACCTCTTCTCTTCGCTTTTCCGACCTTCTTACACAATCCTCACTGTCGGACTCGAAAAATCTCTTCTTAGTAGATTTCAACATCCACTGGAATAATGTTGAGGATCCCACAGTCATGCGCCTCATCAACCTTTTAGAGATGAACGACCTTAAGCAACTATGTCATAATCCAACCGATACCAAAGGGGCCACACTCGATGCCATCATTTCCAACTTTGACTTGGCCTCCCTTTCCAACATCATCCCCATCGATTGGTCTGACCATCACCTCATTCTGTTTAAGATCGCTACCAGTGCCCTACTCCCCCTACAAAAAATATCAAACCCATGAAATGGACCAGAAACCTTAAACAAATCCCCCCCCGGTGAACTTGAGTCCAAACTCCAAGCACAACTTCTTCTCACCCCTCTCACCCAAAATGCCAATGAGCTCACTGAGCATTTCAATAAGACCGTTAAGGATGTCCTGGATCAAATAGCCCCTCTTAAACTAAAACAACAAAGAAAAATTCCATCCAAATCTTGGTTCAATCCAGATCTCAATAACTAAAGACGATCACTTAGACTGGCTGAAAGAGCATGGAGACAACACCCCTTTCCCTCCCATCTCGCCCTCCTCAGATCTGCGAGATCAACTTATAAGAAACACATTTTCAACGAAAAGGCAACCTTCTTTCGAGCACAACTTGATCGTGCCAAAAATAGGCCCAGAGAACTGTTTAACATTGTTAGAAAACAAACATCTTCTGCCCCCCCAGAGCTGACGGCCTCAACAGAGAGATGTGAGGAAATTGCTAACTTCCTCTCGGACAAAATCGCCAAAATAGATCAATCCTTCCATCTTACTCAGGTCCCGCCCAGCCCCCAATTTGCCGTAGACATTGCCATAGACTCCGCCCCTACCTCCTAATCCTTCCACTCACCTACCCGTCCCAACTTCTCCTGATGACATCCTTTCCAACTTACAGCTGAAAATAATGCCTCCTGGCATAATTTCCATCCTATGACTGAGCTCGAAGTCTTTAACATCATTGCTAAACTAAAACCGACCTCACACACCAAAGACCCTCTCCCTTCTAACCTTGTCCAAGATCTTAACCACATTATTGCCCCTTACTGGACTACTATCATTAATACCTCCTTTGCCACGGGATGTGTCCCCGACTCCCTCCAACTCGGACAAATCACTGCCATTCTTAAAAACATCACTGCTGACCCTAACGTCCCGAACAATCTCCGCCCCATCTCTAACCTCCCACTTCTTTCTAAAGCCCTTGAAAAATGTGCTCTGCTTCAATTGGATAAACACATAGGCAATTTCAACTTACTCGATTCCTTGCAATCCGGCTTCAGAAAAGGCCGCAGTACAGAAACCGCCATGCTAAACATAGTGGATGACATTCATTGCTCCCTTGACAATGGTGAGACCTGCCTACTTATACTCCTCGACCTCTCTGCTGCCTTTGATACAGTTAACCATTCTTCCTTACTAAACTCGCTAAAAGCTCGCTTTGGCCTTAATGGTCTGGTCCTCGAATGGTTCGCCTCTTACCTCCAACACAGAACACAACAAATCAAAATCAATGACTGCCTCTCTAATCCTACACCTGTCTCCCTGGGTGTCCCTCAGGGCTCTATTCTCTCCCCCTCTCTCTTCAACCTCTTTATGGAACCCCTTACCCTCATTCTGAAACAAGCTGGTATCAACTATCACCTCTATGCTGATGACACCCAACTTTACTATAAGATTAGATCCCACTCTGATGTACTTGATCTAAACAATACCCTGAGTAAGATCCAATCCTGGTTCTACTCCAACCATCTCAAACTGAACCCTAAAAAAACTGAAATCATTCTCTTCTCTCCTAAAAATAACCGGCTCCCCATTCAAGGCTGGATCTCGGAACTTAATGCCCTCAATTGTGCGCTCACCTTATCCAACTCGGTGAAATCACTTGGTCTCACTATTGACAAAAACCTAACTCTTAATGACCACATAAAAAACTCGGCTAAAGGAGCTCTTTTCATTCTCCAACATCTCAAGAAAATCAAACCCTTCATTCCATCTGACGACTTCAAATGGGTTGTCCAATCACTAGTCCTCTCAAAAATTGACTATGGTAACGCTATCCTCACCGGAACCCCCAAAGTACACCTAGCCCCCCTTAGATCTGTGCTCTACCTAGCGGACACGCTCATCACTGACTTTAAACGTTTTGACCACATCTCCCCAGCCCTCAAAGCCCTTAATTGGCTACCCGTTGAAGGTAGTTCCTTCTACAAGACTGCGTGCATTATGTACAAAGGTCTCCACCAACAAACCCTGTTGTACCTTACAAACAAACTCAATAAAGCGGGCTGCTCCCGACCGATGAGAAGCACAAATGCACTCCTCCTTGTCCTCCCGCTGTTAAAAATGAAAAGCACCCAATCTCGCTCCTTCTCCGGGAACGCCCCAAACATCTGGAATGCTCTCCCTAGGGACCGGCGCTGTAACCCCTCCTTTACTTAATTGTGAACCGCACCTGCGTTTTTGTTACTGTGTAAAATCGCTTTTCTTGATTGCCTCTACTCATGTAAATTGCTTTTTTGCCCCTTTTTAACTTAATATTTATTAGTCTTGCCTGTCTAAGTCTATGCTACTGAACAACTGTTTTTCCTGAACTGTCTCTGCTCATGTAAAGCGCTCTGATACCCCGGGTCTAGCCAGCGCTATATAAAACCTTTCAAATAAATAAAATAAAGAATGAATTTATTG
Source organism: Calotriton arnoldi (assembly GCA_963921515.1). NCBI lineage: Eukaryota > Metazoa > Chordata > Amphibia > Caudata > Salamandridae > Calotriton > Calotriton arnoldi. Next base: position 239,817 of record CAWUFW010006561.1, on the reverse strand, counting down.
GAAAAAATAATTTCTGAAATATTGAATTCATGAGTAGAAAGATTATTAAACAATCTTGATTCTCTGATTTATTATATGGCCATCAGGAAGACACATATGAGCTTCCACACGTAGTGAAATATTTATATATATCTACTGACACCATTGGGTGCCTCTTGAAGCAACTGCGCTGTTCTTTATCTCTAATTCCAATATGAATCTTTGGAAAAAGAGGACTCACTGCAAACTAGGCTGTTGAGGATGTCAGCTTTACTAATGCACATTGTTTGTTGAGAACATCACACACTTGAAGCAAGAGCAGTGCTAAATGTAATGCTTTATAATATTACTAATCCTATGATAATCCTTGTGTTAATGTGTGGCTATGTACTTAAAGAGGAGCCACACTAAATGCAATTGAAGTATAATTATTAGCTTATAGTATATTCACATTTAATCAATTGTTTTTTCTTAAGTTGACATAACTTCGAGTAGGCCTCAGCCTGCTCAAATGTCTTTACCTGCTAAATACACTGTTGTTTTCAAAATGTGCTTTTACATTTTCCTTTTCATTATAGGAGCCTTCATTAGTTAGAAAAGTTGCTCATTGTTTGCTTTTAGAAATGTTAGGATAGAGCAGAATATTGGCTGTTAGTTGTGATGCACACCATCAATGGGGATGAGAAAGATCCTCCTGTATCAGGCAGAATGGACCGGTGATACACTCAAGTCTATGCAGCTGTATGCACCTCTGTTCAATGGTGGGACTGGGGGGAGTTTACCTGCTCCAAGAAGTTGGTGCACCCTAATTAGATCCATCTATGGGGAGCTGGTGGAAAGAAGCTTTCGAGGAATGCACTGTATTTAACTATGTGTCTTAGAATAGGTTAGGAGATCCCATACTGACTTAGGGGCCGATTCCGATCTCGGCCGGTAGGGCTCCGAATCGGATTCGGCTTAACCGGATCCGATTCGGAGCCCTATTTCCCGACCGATTCGTACGTGCGTCCGGACGAGCGAGTACGATGCGAAATCGCCGACCGACTCGTTCCCGGGTCGAACCGCACCGACCGACTCGCTCGGACACGACTCGCACCGCGCAATGGAGACGTTCCCCGGCCGGGTAAGTACGATGCGCGCCGCGAGCAGTCCGACCGACACGCGCCGTCCGGCTCGAAAGAGCAGTCAGAGCCGTACTTCGGGGGTCCGTGTCGGACCCCCCTGTACGCGTAGCCGCGCGAGTCGCACACAGGGGGGACCCATGGGTCCCCCCTACCTGTGCGTGTACGGCGCGAGTCGCTTCGCCGCGTACCCGCTGTAGGGGGCGCCCTTGTTCGCCTCGCACCCATTGAGGCAATGGGAGCCCGCGTACGCGTTGTACGACCGGCTCCCATTGACTTCAATGGGAGTCCGACCGACTCGAGTACGATAGCATACGGACGCATCGTACTCGTTCGGTCGGGCTGCACGGGTCCGATTCGGTCGGAAATCTCTCTGGTTCCGGCTCGGTCGGAGAGATTTCCGGCCCGAATCGGAATCGGCCCCTTAGTTGAGGAAAGACCTCTTCCTAGCTATGCTGAGTTCTTGAGTTAGACTCTCAAACTCTTATGATTCTCTGCCCTGAACCTTAATTCGGTTCGCTAAAGACTGACACCTTTCCCCTTGCCATTCCTAGATTCTTTATTTAGTTTAGGGAAGTTCCTTTATGGAACTGGTACCTTCTCTGCTTTGCATTTTGTACTCTGTAAATAACTTATGGTTCCATCTGTTTGATATTATTCTGATTGGATTGAAAATCTGCATTGTATTTCATGCTTGGCTGACAACTTATTTCCTAATTGAATAAACATGTATCTTTGACTAATTTGCTAATAAACCTTTGCGGTTTGGAAACCATCCCCTCTGTCTTTCTTGGTAAGCCATATAGGCTTCCCTGTAATTTGAGTTGCAGTACTGATGTTAGCTCCTACAGCACACTTTCAATTGATATCTAAAGGACCATATACAACCAGTGGTGCAATATGTTTGATGACACCATAGCCCGAAGGTATCCAAACTGCACTGCATCAAAGCTCCAGTTCAGGAGTAATAAACAGTGGATGGTCGGACTCTTTTTGTTTTAAACTTCACCTAAAACAGAACTCTTGCTCATAGTGAAATGTGTTATATAAGAAAAATCCAGGTTAAATAAGCAATCAGCACATCTGTGACTCCCACCTCTATTATATTTCATGGATGTTTCTTAAACCTACAACTGTGAATAAAAAATGTCAGGCAATTGTCAAATGTGTTTCCTGTAGAAAAATACATAATTTGTCTGAATGTCTTACTTTTGACCTGCTGTCTAAGCCGTGGTCTTTTCCAAGAAGTATTCTCATAATCTCTGTTGGATTGCTCTGCCAATTTTGTTCTTCTCTGTGCTCTTTTGTTTGGGTATGTCATTGGGCTTCTGGCTTCGATAATAGGTTTTTATTCACAGGAGGTTTCTTGGGGCAGAGCTTCTGACGGCCTTGAGTCAGTCCTCCTAAAATTTGAGGTTAATATATTGGGTGCCAAGAGCATAGGAATTGAAACCATCTATCTGGATTTTTGGCAAATGTAGGTCTTTCGAGACGTCTGGCAATCCCTTGCTCATTGTTAACTTCCATTGTTTTTATATTTCTAGCAATGTTATGTAGGTCAGATTCAAAGCATTATTTACACCACTGTACTCTGATTTTCTATCTCTGTTGTAGTACATTTTTCCTTGCCAAATTTCAAATAATTGTTAGCATTTTTACACAGGTGCACATTATTCTTATTGTGTTGAGAATCGTACTGCATATTTAATATATTTTTTGCTGACTGTCTTATTTTTCAGACCGTCTACCTGTGGTCCCCTCACTCCTTTTCCAATCTTTGCCTGGTTGTTTTTCCCCCAACATGGCCGCCGACATGTCCATATCATTCTGAGTCCCAGCGTGGCTGGCACTCTCTCGTGTTCATGGCTCCTGCTCCTTAAATACCGGCATGGGTAGCAGACAAGTTGCTTTGTGCAACGCTGCTGGATTCCCCTCATCCCGTGATGCCAGGTGTACACACGAGCGGTTTATTCTTCAGGGAAGGCTGAGCAGCATGCCCCTCCCACCTAAGGTTTATTGTGTAAAGCTCCCTCTTAACTGTGGCAAATATACAGGGGCGGCTTATCCGTTATAGCGGAGAAGCGTCGCCCCACTAGGTGTCAGCAAATTTAAACAGATGACAAATAAAATGATAATGAACCAATTTTATAATCATTTTATTTTTCTTCTTACCTGCAGGTTGCCGGCGAGCCATGTCATAGGGCGGGGCGGGTCCATGCAAAATATGTGCAACGGTGGGGAGGAGGGGTGATGTGCATTTCTCCCTCCAGCTGTGTTGTACAGCCGTGTGGAGAAAAGTCATAGGCTCCAAGGCACTGTCTGAGCGGCCAACCAGGCTGCTCACACCAATCCCAGCACTTCTCTCAAGCTGGGAATAGTATTCCCTGCATGAGACCTGCGTCAGGATTGTCATCCAGGAGCCTGCGCAGTGTGCACCAGCCCTGGAGTTGATGATCGGGAGAGGATCAGTGCGGCGACCGCAGCAGCAGGTCAGTAAAGTTTTATATTTTTAATTTCTTTATTTGTCTGTCTTTATTTTTGTATTCCTCCTTCCACCCCTGCTGCCTCACCGCTGCCGATCCAGAGCAGCCGCCATTGCAACTATATATTCCCGTATTGTTTCTTTTAGCCTCCACAGCCACAGTCCGGCTTCATTTTCTCACAGTTTTAGTTTTGGCAATTCTGCATCCTCAACAAGCAGTTGAGGATAGCTAAGATCGGTTTTCATACAGATTATTGACCATTATCACATTGTTCAACATATACTAGTATCTCGCCGCCACATGCTGTTTCTTTCAGCCCCCCCTGCCGAGCGTAATTGAATGCCGGTGATCCAGCGGCGTACTAGCAACAGATACTCCACTACCATATACTCACCTGGGCCCATACAATTCACTTCCACTAAACACCAAGTAGACCGCTGGAACTTATTAGTTTTATGATTTTCATACTTCAAGATCTAGTTATTTCTTTCCCTAACTAAACCTTTCACTGATCAAATAATTCTTTCCTCTGGTCAATGGACCATTAGGTGGAACTAGTTGATGGTGATAATTAACATAACTTATTAAGCATTTCTTGATTAAATGAAATAATCACAGACTCGGGAAGTTTTAAAATCTTTATCTAAATCATGTAAGTGTGAACCATCTCAACATTTCAGTACAAACACTCTCATTCGCAAGAGTGCCAATTCAATCAAAATTTTCAATAGCAATTCAGATCCACACAACAACTATGCTCAGAAAGAAGAGGATAGAGAGAGAAGAACATCTATCAAACGATTCATTTTATAATTACCAAGTATGGTGTGAAGACCAACCCCCTGGCCGAAGGGCTGGTAAGGGTCCCCGGGACATATCAGGAGACAAAGACTTCAGGACAGGAATCAGGACAGGATACTGCACCTCTCTAGATAACGACGACTGCGTCGCACCCCTCTCTGACACTCTCTTCCTCCTCGTGGTTCTTCCGCGATCTTCTTTCTAACCCAATTAAGTTAATTAGATGGTTCTGCATTCGATTTTCTTCGTCTGCGTCTCATAGCTTCAACACCATTGACAGCATCCCGAGCTCTGCTTCTGTGCTCCCGTAAAGCTCCGCACCATCAGCACACCCAATTCCACCTAACTAACTAAAACTACCTCAATTATACCCTTCCATAACCATGTACCACCCATTAATGTTTCAGTTTCGCAAAATACTAACTTCTGATTGGTTAGGCAAGGGGGGACGATCATCACACCATACTTACATTTCGCTTATTCCATTAAACCATTGTTTCAAACTCCTCCCCTCAAACTTTATTAAATCATTTCCTTTCCCATACATCTCCAAACTTTATTAATACAAAATGTAGCGATCTCCTGAATAAAGCTCCTTCATATGAACTCTTCACCCTCATGTTCCCAGGGCACATCTTCGCTGGCCTTGGACGCGTGACAAGTCCTTACTCATCCTTTCGTATTTTCTCGCCAGTGCGCATGCGTGGCGCTATGTCAGTCGGCTCGATTCAGACAAGTTTGACAGGCCCAAATGCGCACTAATAATAAAGTCAAAAGAAGAAATGTTATTCTCAAAAATAAATGGTCTCACTGTATACCACCAACCTCTACTCTAACCCATTCCATTTATTATTATTCTTTCTGCATTTGCGTTAGTATAAAACTTATTTTTTAATTCCAGCAAGCAGGTGCCATGCATGTGAGTTTTTCAAGCGGCCATTTTATGGTTCTTTGCGCAAGTGCCAGAATTTCCCTCCAAGCATTAGTACGTCATACTACGTAGATGCAGTCGACGCATGCGCAGTAAAGATTCCCTTGTTAAAGTGCGTTTAGTCCTTCGTTCATTTTAATGCAGTTAGTAAACACATAGGCAAGCTTCATTTTCCCGCGTGTCTCTTTCTAAATGCGAATTATTAATTACAAACACGTTGTTAGTAAGTCGTTATCGATTAACCCCTTCAATGCTCATGACGAGCTCAGCTCGTCATGCTGCGCGGTCGGGCTGTGCGCATGACGAGCTGAGCTCGTCACGACCACGCCCGCGATCGGAATGTCCAGCACCTGGGCGGAATTCCAATCGCGGCGAAGCGGTTAAAAAAAAAGATTTCTTCCGAACAAGTGTCGTTTACGAGCCCTTGCTCCATCAATCCCCTCTCTGTGGGCATCTTAAGCCATCACAAAATTACCCATCCCATCCCAGATACCAACTTTAACATTTCTCAGTTTTCTCTATTTCTCCTCTCAATTTTTCATCAATCAACTCGTTTCCTTCTAAATCTCTCATCTTCTTATATAATCTGCCTTTCGTTTCTTCCAGCTGTATTAAATCATATTTTCTCTTTCGTTTTTGTCCCTTTCCTTTTCTTTCAAAATGTACTTTCTCTTTCGTACCTTTTCTACAACACTTATATGTAATAATTATTATCATCACTACTGTTATTATCATAACTAATGGTATTATTATTTGACCTAGGAAACGCTTCCCAAGGGTTTCCTGCCATACCTGCTCTGCCATAAGATGAAATCTGCCTCTCCTGCTGACCCCCTAAAGCCGGACCAATTCTTGAAATCTCTACCTGTGTTTTTACCATCTCTGAGCCATTTGATTAATCAGTCCCTGCTTACATCTGCGGTCCCTAGTGCTTGGAAGCAAACTAGGGTGGTCCCTCTGCTGAAAAAGCCCAAGCTTGACACTAATAAACCGGAGAACTTCCGACCCATCTCTCTCCTACCCTGGGTCTCCAAGATTTTGGAGTCCTACATCAATTCCATACTTACAGGTTATCTGGAGGAGAACAACTTACTGGACCCCTCCCAGAATGGTTTTCGGCCGGGTCACAGTACGGAATCAGCCCTCTTGGCTGTGACCGAGCATTTGAGGGGGGCCCTAGATGAGGGTCGTACACCGGCACTGACCTTGTTAGATCTCAGTGCCGCATTCGACACCGTCTCCCACCAGATCCTGTTGCAGAGGTTGGAGGAGGTGGGGATCGTGGACTCTGCCCTTGAGTGGTTCGTCTCCTTTTTAGCTGACAGGACTTTCCAGGTTGCAGTCCCCCCTTTTGCGTCCAAGATCCATACCATCAAATATGGGGTACCGCATGGCTCAGCTTTGAGCCCAACGTTGTTCAACCTATATGTGCAACCTTTGGCAGCAGTGGCAAAAAGGGCTCACAGCAGTGTCTTATGCGGACGACACACAGTTGGTAGTCACACTCTCAGATGACTCAGGACAGGGCGCATGAAAGTTCCAGAGGGATTTAGAGATCATATCTGAGTGGATGACTGCCAACTGTCTTCAGTTAAATGCCAACAAGTCCGAGGTCCTGCTGGTCGGGAGAAACACTGAGGGGTCGATTCCGATTCGGGCTGGAAAAAGCACCGACCGACTCGGATCCGGAAAAATACCGACCGACACGTACCAGTGGCGCCCGACACGCCAAGTACGATGCAAGCCGCGATAAATCCGACCGACACGTCAGGAAACCAAGCCGACCGACCGAGCCGCTCGGAAAATAGCAATCCGGCCGGAAAAACACGCGAATCCAACCGACCGACACGCACCCGGAACAAATCCGACCGAATCGTACCCGCCAACTCCAACCCGCAAAGTACGATGCAAGGCGCGAAAACACGACCGAGTCGGACGGAGGACAAGCCGTACGACCGACACGCATACAAAACCGAGCCGAAGCAACACAATACACCGCGACCGACGCGTACGCAGCATACAAAACTGCACAAACACAGCGTGAACGAAACGGAAAACACCGTACGAGACCAATGCAGGGTCCGACTCGGTCACAAGAACGTTTCCAACATACACAAACAGCACAAAGGAAAAATCACCCAAAAAAAGGCCAAACAAGCAATTACCAAGCCAATAAATACTGGGGGGTGGGGACAGAGAACAAAGACACACCCACAACTCCACCTATATAAAGGACACAAATCACTACCATGAGCCTTTGCAAATGCCATTTCACTGCCAGCACCCAAGAGAAAGCAACCACACACCCACAGCTCATCCCTCACACAAGCCACACACCATCAGCACACCAACAAATACCTACCTCACATACACCCAGCAAAACACACACTCACACACCCTCACCTGCACACCAACACACACATCACTCACCATCACCACCCATCACCATGCCCCCCAAGAAGAATCCCAAGTTCCTAGATTGTGAATTGGAAGTCCTGGTAGACGAGATCCTCAGGGTGGAGCCACAGCTGTTTGGCACTCTGGTCCAACAGACCCCCATGTCGCAGAAAACCAAGATGTGGGAGAGGATCATCAACAGGGTGAACGCCCAATCATCATGTCGGCGCACAAAGACGGACATCCAGAACAGGTGGTATGACGTGCGCAGGAGGGTACGGGACCTGCTGAAGATAGACTACATCAACAGCCAACATACCGGCAGTGGCCCTCCTGCCAAGCCAATATACCTCAGGCCCTGGGAGGAGAAGGTGCGGGCCATCCTTCCGCCAGTGAGCGTATATGGACTAGAGAACATCCCAGAGCCTGGTGAGTACACAACAAATGTACACAATAAACTGCCACAAAACACACACATCACTGTCAAGGGGAGAGTCAAACCATGCACACATAGCAATTACACAGCAACTAGAACAGAATCATCCCAAAATGTGTATGTCAGTCAGATAAACACAACACATGCCATCAAAAAAGTCACATCCAACTGTGCCAACACATGTACAAACACAACCACAACTACAGCTAGGCAGTGGCACAAATAGAACTAACACACACATCCACACATGTAGCCACCACAACAACACCAACACACAGTGAAGACCACTCAAAGGAAGGAATTCTGTGTATGCTGGCCAAGTCAGTGTAGCCAATAGCATCATGGGAGTCGCAGTCACACATATTGCCCCCCCACAACTGTCCCATCAACACCACCCTGAACCATGCTCACATCACAGGGAGTGGAGAAGGACTCACAAGATGGCTGACACTGGCTACTGCTGTGGGGAGCACAAGGCCCTGCTGGCAACTGTGCACCAACAAACAGCAGGACACCACTGACTGACATCCTGAGAGACAACTTACACTCCCTGCAATGCAAGCACGTTCCATGGTGGGCTATCTGGCTGGCTGGGTGGGAAGGGGGACTTGCAGCACTGACTATAGTCACCAGCACCTCCCCTCACACCCCCCCAACACAAACTCCACAGTACCCACCTGGTAGAATGCAATGCCCTCCATCCTAACACAAGATCCCACAAAGCACCACCACCCTGGGTTATGTTGTGTGAAGCACAGGGACACTCTTGGGACTCTTAGCCAAACAACTGCCAGGACAACACTCCCAGCCATCCTGTCAGCACAGCCAGCCCACCCCACAGGGAAGCAGAGTCAAAAGGAAGGAAGCATGGGCATGCTGGGAAGGGGGTGGAGGCAATAGCATGATGGGAGTCGTAGTCACAGACATAGCTCACCCCCACAACTGTCCCATCAACACCACCCTGAACCATGCTCACATCACAGGGAGTGGAGAAGGACTCACAAGATGGCTGACACTGGCTACTGCTGTGGGGAGCACAAGGCCCTGCTGCCAACTGTGCACCAACAAACAGCAGGACACCACTGACTGACATCCTGAGAGACAACTTCCACTCCCTGCAATGCAAGCACGTTCCATGGTGGGATATCTGGCTGGCTGGGTGGGAAGGGGGACTTGCAGCACTGACTATAGTCACCAGCACCTCCCCTCACACCCCCCCAACACAAACTCCACAGTACCCACCTGGTAGAATGCAATGCCCTCCATCCTAACACAAGATCCCACAAAGCACCACCACCCTGGGTTATGTTGTGTGAAGCACAGGGACACTCTTGGGACTCTTAGCCAAACAACTGCCAGGACAACACTCCCAGCCATCCTGTCAGCACAGCCAGCCCACCCCACAGGGAAGCAGAGTCAAAAGGAAGGAAGCATGGGCATGCTGGGAAGGGGGTGGAGGCAATAGCATGATGGGAGTCGTAGTCACAGACATAGCTCACCCCCACAACTGTCCCATCAACACCACCCTGAACCATGCTCACATCACAGGGAGTGGAGAAGGACTCACAAGATGGCTGACACTGGCTACTGCTGTGGGGAGCACAAGGCCCTGCTGCCAACTGTGCACCAACAAACAGCAGGACACCACTGACTGACATCCTGAGAGACAACTTACACTCCCTGCAATGCAAGCACGTTCCATGGTGGGCTATCTGGCTGGCTGGGTGGGAAGGGGGACTTGCAGCACTGACTATAGTCACCAGCACCTCCCCTCACACCCCCCCAACACAAACTCCACAGTACCCACCTGGTAGAATGCAATGCCCTCCATCCTAACACAAGATCCCACAAAGCACCACCACCCTGGGTTATGTTGTGTGAAGCACAGGGACACTCTTGGGACTCTTAGCCAAACAACTGCCAGGACAACACTCCCAGCCATCCTGTCAGCACAGCCAGCCCACCCCACAGGGAAGCAGAGTCAAAAGGAAGGAAGCATGGGCATGCTGGGAAGGGGGTGGAGGCAATAGCATGATGGGAGTCGTAGTCACAGACATAGCTCACCCCCACAACTGTCCCATCAACACCACCCTGAACCATGCTCACATCACAGGGAGTGGAGAAGGACTCACAAGATGGCTGACACTGGCTACTGCTGTGGGGAGCACAAGGCCCTGCTGCCAACTGTGCACCAACAAACAGCAGGACACCACTGACTGACATCCTGAGAGACAACTTCCACTCCCTGCAATGCAAGCACGTTCCATGGTGGGATATCTGGCTGGCTGGGTGGGAAGGGGGACTTGCAGCACTGACTATAGTCACCAGCACCTCCCCTCACCCCCCCCCAACACAAACTCCACAGTACCCACCTGGTAGAATGCAATGCCCTCCATCCTAACACAAGATCCCACAAAGCACCACCACCCTGGGTTATGTTGTGTGAAGCACAGGGACACTCTTGGGACTCTTAGCCAAACAACTGCCAGGACAACACTCCCAGCCATCCTGTCAGCACAGCCAGCCCACCCCACAGGGAAGCAGAGTCAAAAGGAAGGAAGCATGGGCATGCTGGGAAGGGGGTGGAGGCAATAGCATGATGGGAGTCGTAGTCACAGACATAGCTCACCCCCACAACTGTCCCATCAACACCACCCTGAACCATGCTCACATCACAGGGAGTGGAGAAGGACTCACAAGATGGCTGACACTGGCTACTGCTGTGGGGAGCACAAGGCCCTGCTGCCAACTGTGCACCAACAAACAGCAGGACACCACTGACTGACATCCTGAGAGACAACTTACACTCCCTGCAATGCAAGCACGTTCCATGGTGGGATATCTGGCTGGCTGGGTGGGAAGGGGGACTTGCAGCACTGACTATAGTCACCAGCACCTCCCCTCACCCCCCCCCAACACAAACTCCACAGTACCCACCTGGTAGAATGCAATGCCCTCCATCCTAACACAAGATCCCACAAAGCACCACCACCCTGGGTTATGTTGTGTGAAGCACAGGGACACTCTTGGGACTCTTAGCCAAACAACTGCCAGGACAACACTCCCAGCCATCCTGTCAGCACAGCCACCCCACCCCACAGGGAAGCAGAGTCAAAAGGAAGGAAGCATGGGCATGCTGGGAAGGGGGTGGAGGCAATAGCATGATGGGAGTCGTAGTCACAGACATAGCTCACCCCCACAACTGTCCCATCAACACCACCCTGAACCATGCTCACATCACAGGGAGTGGAGAAGGACTCACAAGATGGCTGACACTGGCTACTGCTGTGGGGAGCACAAGGCCCTGCTGCCAACTGTGCACCAACAAACAGCAGGACACCACTGACTGACATCCTGAGAGACAACTTACACTCCCTGCAATGCAAGCACGTTCCATGGTGGGATAACTGACTGGGTGGGTGGGTGGGTGGGAAGGAGGTCTGGCTGTCAACCAAACACAATCAATGCAGACCATGTTCACACCCCAGAGAATACATAGAAATGCCCAAATAATGCAGGACAATGTGCCACACCAATATCAACCCCTGACTGTGACGACTTAGGACAATACAATGTACAGGCCCGCACCCCGAGGCACAGTCACAACTGTCAGGTGTGTCAACCACTGATGCCTGCAGAAACATGACATACATTGTTTGTGTCTCCCAAAAACAGGTGATGATAGGGACACAGCAGCAGACGCTGAGGAGTCCCAGTCCCAGGCTCAAGAGGATGCCGAGCTCACTGGCGTCGTACAGCCTCTGTCCTCCTCGGACGATGAAGAACAACCTGGCACATCCGGTGCAAGTCAACATGCTGCACCAGCAGGACCACCAGCTGCAGCACCAGCAGGTCCACCAGCTGCACCCCTGCACCCACCCCTCCAACGACTGTCACCACGAATACCATCCCTGCCGACATGGACAGAATAAGGAACAACACCAGCGCAGTGACCCTGGACCAACCTGGGGCCATGGACACCACCACCACCACCAACCCCCAAGGTGGACCAGGGTTATCTGTGCGTGCAACTGCACACACTGCACATGTCAGCAGGGGTGGTGGGAGGGGTGGGAGACAGAGGTCGCTGCTTGCAGACGTTGCTGGTGTGCATGAAGACCCACAACTGGTACGCATAGCTGATGCGTACCAGTCCAGCACCGGAGAGCTCAGCCAGGTAGTGGGGCTCCTCAGAGACATCAAACAGCAGCAGGCTGCCCATCATGCCCGCTTGGACTCCCACATGTCCCAAGTGGAGTCACACATGTCACGTGTGGACTCCCACATGTCACGTGTGGACTCCCACATGACCCGCGTGGAGTCCAAGTGGGATGTACTACATGAGATGACGGCGGTGCACAGGGACATTTTACAATGCCTCCGCCAGATGAACAGCAACCAGTCCACACCTCCCTGTGTGCCAACAACATCTGGTACCGAACAAACTGCAACTGCCACAGGGAGGGAGGAGGACTCTGGCGGAGAGTCCCCTGCACCGCAGCAGCCTGCACTTGAGGGCCCCCCCCAAGAAGAGGGGTCGTCCGAGGAGGGGAAAGTGAGAGGCTGATGGCCAAGCGCAACTCCCAGGAAGCCTGAACCTGTTCTGGATTTTCGCCTTTGTGCACAGACTGTTCACCCTGTTGATGGCAACACTACTCCCACACATAGCATGGGGAGTACAAGTTGGAACAATGTGTCAGACAACTGTGGCCCCGATACTGGGGATCCTGTCTACCTGGACTTTCTATTCATCTAGGAACTTGGGATTGCAAGATTCATGTACAGCACAATCCATCCTATGCACTATTATCACAATAAACACACTAATACACCATACTTGCCTCTGTCGTGATTCCAACGTGGGTGCTGTTATGGGGATGATGAACTGCAAAATTACACAGTGTATGCGAACTGCAACAGCAAGGACAACACAGGCATGTGAGTACAGGCAACGTGACACATATGAGGGAGACACACCACCAGGGCTACACAACACATACACACCTAGGCCATCTGACTCATTGCCTACACTGATGTTGCCAGGGAAGACGGTGCAATGCACAGACACCACACCCATTCCCAGTTGTAGTCAAGTAGCCCACAGGTGCAGTAAGCAAATGGCAGTCAAATGTGTGACCACAGACAACGCACATCACTAAGTGAAGCACAGGTTTATTACACAGTAGCAACATGCCGTAACCACTACAGATGCAAGGTAACCCCACCTGGTAGCGGGCACACAGTCAACAACTGTAGACAGAAGGAAGTCCATGGGTGTGGCGCACATCACCTGTAGGGACACAACAGCTACCAGCCTGGATGTGCAATCACGTCGTCGGTGGACACAGTTGACCAAACGAATCTGAAAGTACCCTGTGAAGGACAGAAATGACACACAGTCAAAAGCAATGCAGTACAGGACAGAACAGCAAAACTCATGCACAATACATGTTACAAGATACCCACCCAGAACCAAGTTAGCATGTCAACACTGTTGGGGAGTACAGCCCACCTGTCACCACACATCGCAACACACATCCTGTCAAGTAGCCCATGGACACACTCCAACAGCACCAGAGCACCACCCACACATCATGCCAACTCACATCATTCACATGACACCTCAGGATACTCACATTCAGCTAAAGAAGTTGGTGATGAGCTGTGTGCGGACATCACCATCACCATCATCATCATCATCGTCACTGGCATCGTGGTCCAGGCCAGGATCCTCCACAGGTGGCGGATGTTGGTCATCGTCATCCTGGATGAGAGGCAACTCCTTCCGCACTGCCAGGTTGTGGAGCATGCAGCAGACGATGATAATCTTGCACACTTTCGCAGGGGCATATGGGAGGGACCCTCCGGTCTTGTCCAGGCAGCGGAAGCGGCTCTTCAGGAGACCAAAGGTCCGCTCAATCACTCTCCTGGTCCGACCATGTGCCTCATTGTAGCGCATCTGGGCAGGTGTCACAGGGTTCCTGAGGGGTGTCAGCAACCACGGCATGTTGGGGTATCCCGAGTCACCTACGGACAGACAAGTGCACATCAGCTGACTTGGAAAAGTGGGCGGAATACTACAGATCAGATCACACACAATGGCACAAAGTCAGTACACACCGACAAGCCAGGCACGCTGGTTCTGCATCTGTGCCATCAACCTGGGGATGCGACTACTCCTCATCACAAAGGCATCGTGTGCTGAACCAGGGAAACGGGCACACACGTGTGTGATGGTCATGTCTGCAAGACACACCACCAGTGCATTGACCGAGTGGTAGTGCTTGCGGTTCCTGTAGGCCTGCTCCTGGGCCTGTGGTGGTACCAAAGCCACATGTGTCCCATCAATGGAGCCAATTACATGCGGCATCCTCCCCAGGGCATAAAAGTCACTCTTCACGTCAGTGAGTCGTCGCAGTCTAGGGAAATAGATGTACCGGTTCAGGAAGAGCAACATTGCCGCCAAAACATCGCGGAGCACACGGCTGAACATGGTCTGTGACATCCCACCAGCAGACGCCACAGTATGTTGGAAGGTACCGGTGGCAAAGAAGTGTAGGGCTGCCATCACCTTCACCTTGGGGGTCAGCGCTGTAGGATACGGCCGGCCAGGCTGCAAATGTGGGGACAACTGCACTGCAAAATCCTCAATCAGCTGCCTGGTGAAGCGGTACCGTCGGATGCTGTCCCGTTCCACCATCGTTGCCAGGTCTGGGAATGGCCGATGGACAGCAGGAGCCCTGCAGTGCAGAGGAGAAGTAAGCAAGATCGTCAGTCACCCCACATATGCGGCATTGAACACACTCAAGATCCCAACATACATCATCATGAGGCACAACTACATGAAGTGTGCAGTACCGGAACGACATTTATGGTACATACATGGCCAACATCTGTCAACACGGTCCTACAGGTGGCATCAATTTGTCCCAAGTTGGCCCATTGGATATCATGATGCTGTGTCACAGTCACCCCCCAGTGACATGTGAGGACAGATGTGCCCCAGGCACCACAGCTCAACGACAGGCACATTCCCAGGGACCCTGTAATGCCACATGGACACTGGCATCACCTGGAGTATCATGTGTACACCACAACAAAACAAACATGACCCCCACAGGTAGTGGCCACACTTGCCATGGCAGGAGAGCCATGGACGTCTGTGACACACACGCACAACATCAGAGTCCATGCACACACAACGTGGATGTGGAGACTGTCTCCCATTGTGCACATGAAATCAGAGACATTGTAAACACTACATGCACAAAGACTGTGGAGGGCCATCACTATTGTGCCACTGGGACACCCTGGCTCAAACATACCGTCCCACATGGGACTCACGGGGTATGTGACATGACATACACAAACACCACTGTGAAATGTGACCATGGCACATGCACAGATATGAACAGTTGCACATCACAGTGGTCACGTACACATAACACCCATGATCCTGTCCCCATGAACACGTGCACAGCCTGGGGGTGGCTGCCCACAGGTGACACCCACAGGACAACATGTACACCAACATACACACAATAGGAAATGCAGCCTTACATGCCTTATGATAAGGTTTGGACAGGCTGTCGTGATGTAGGTGTGCCCCTCACTCCCTGGGAGCTATCTGTGGCTGGCATATGTCCATCTGAGACAGGCATGCTGACATATGCCAGTCACATGTACAGTGATGCGTTGTACTGCAATGGACCGATCGGTGCCTCCGGCCGGCCCATTGCATTCAATGTGTGCGGGTACGCGTTGTACCCCTGTGCGCGTTGTACTGCAATGGACCGATCGGTGCCTCCGGCCGGCCCATTGCATTCAATGTGTGCGGGTACGCGTTGTACCCCTGTGCGCGTTGTACTGCAATGGACCGATCGGTGCCTCCGGCCGGCCCATTGCTTTCAATGTGTGCGGTGCACGCGTTGTACCCCTGTGCGCGTTGTACTGCAATGGACCGATCGGTGCCTCCGGCCGGCCCATTGCATTCAATGTGTGCGGGTACGCGTTGTACCCCTGTGCGCGTTGTACTGCAATGGACCGATCGGTGCCTCCGGCCGGCCCATTGCATTCAATGTGTGCGGTGCACGCGTTGTACCCCTGTGCGCGTTGAACAGCAATGGACCGATCGGTGCCTCCGGCCGGCCCATTGCTTTCAATGTGTGCGGGTACGCGTTGTACCCCTGTGCGCGTTGTACTGCAATGGACCGATCGGTGCCTCCGGCCGGCCCATTGCATTCAATGTGTGCGGGTACGCGTTGTACCCCTGTGCGCGTTGTACTGCAATGGACCGATCGGTGCCTCCGGCCGGCCCATTGCATTCAATGTGTGCGGGTACGCGTTGTACCCCTGTGCGCGTTGTACTGCAATGGACCGATCGGTGCCTCCGGCCGGCCCATTGCTTTCAATGTGTGCGGGTACGCGTTGTACCCCTGTGCGCGTTGTACTGCAATGGACCGATCGGTGCCTCCGGCCGGCCCATTGCATTCAATGTGTGCGGGTACGCGTTGTACCCCTGTGCGCGTTGTACTGCAATGGACCGATCGGTGCCTCCGGCCGGCCCATTGCTTTCAATGTGTGCGGGCACGCGTTGTACCCCTGTGCGCGTTGTACTGCAATGGACCGATCGGTGCCTCCGGCCGGCCCATTGCATTCAATGTGCGGGTACGCGTTGTACCCCTGTGCGCGTTGTACTGCAATGGACCGATCGGTGCCTCCGGCCGGCCCATTGCATTCAATGTGTGCGGGTACGCGTTGTACCCCTGTGCGCGTTGTACTGCAATGGACCGATCGGTGCCTCCGGCCGGCCCATTGCATTCAATGTGTGCGGTGCAGCGTTGTACCCCTGTGCGCGTTGTACTGCAATGGACCGATCGGTGCCTCCGGCCGGCCCATTGCATTCAATGTGTGCGGGTACGCGTTGTACCCCTGTGCGCGTTGAACAGCAATGGACCGATCGGTGCCTCCGGCCGGCCCATTGCTTTCAATGTGTGCGGGTACGCGTTGTACCCCTGTGCGCGTTGTACTGCAATGGACCGATCGGTGCCTCCGGCCGGCCCATTGCATTCAATGTGTGCGGGTACGCGTTGTACCCCTGTGCGCGTTGTACTGCAATGGACCGATCGGTGCCTCCGGCCGGCCCATTGCATTCAATGTGTGCGGGTACGCGTTGTACCCCTGTGCGCGTTGTACTGCAATGGACCGATCGGTGCCTCCGGCCGGCCCATTGCTTTCAATGTGTGCGGGTACGCGTTGTACCCCTGTGCGCGTTGTACTGCAATGGACCGATCGGTGCCTCCGGCCGGCCCATTGCATTCAATGTGTGCGGGTACGCGTTGTACCCCTGTGCGCGTTGTACTGCAATGGACCGATCGGTGCCTCCGGCCGGCCCATTGCATTCAATGTGTGCGGGTACGCGTTGTACCCCTGTGCGCGTTGAACAGCAATGGACCGATCGGTGCCTCCGGCCGGCCCATTGCTTTCAATGTGTGCGGGTACGCGTTGTACCCCTGTGCGCGTTGTACTGCAATGGACCGATCGGTGCCTCCGGCCGGCCCATTGCATTCAATGTGTGCGGGTACGCGTTGTACCCCTGTGCGCGTTGTACTGCAATGGACCGATCGGTGCCTCCGGCCGGCCCATTGCATTCAATGTGTGCGGGTACGCGTTGTACCCCTGTGCGCGTTGAACAGCAATGGACCGATCGGTGCCTCCGGCCGGCCCATTGCTTTCAATGTGTGCGGGTACGCGTTGTACCCCTGTGCGCGTTGTACCTCAATGGACCGATCGGTGCGCACCCATTGACAATGGGCTTGCCTGGCAACGGACGCGTTTTCGAATATTCGAACGAGTCGGTTGCTGGAAAATCAGTTGGTCACCCACAACAATGTTGCAAAATCATGTATGTCATGAAGTTGAAATTTTGAAGGATGCTGTGGGCGTGTTTTGGTGCTGCTATTCCATGGATTGGCCATATTCAGAAGATGCAAACGACTTGGACCTATCACTTTGGACACAAGGGACAGTATCTGCCTCTCCAGCACATATATATTGCTGCATGTTCCCCTGAGAGCCCACTTGCCTGCACTACATGCTCCAGGACGACATCTGCCACTGCACTGCTGCTGTCTCTGCCCCTCTGGACCCTGCAATGGCACGTACTGTGGAGAGAGCCCCAGCCTTCAGCCTTGAAGAGAACCAGGCCCTGCTGGACAGCCTACTTCCACAGTACAGCAAGCTGTATGGGACACCAGGGGAGCAGGTGAGTGTTCTGTGCACTGCCTTTCTGAATGTGCATTTTGTCTGACTAGCAAGGCTGAGAGTCAGCACACCACTGGCTAGCAGGCTCACTGAGTAGTTGTCACCCCCCATAGTGTGTAGTGACTTGCACTGGACAGGTATGGTGCAGTGACAGTGCTTCTGAACAGGGTTTTACTCCCCATGCTATGATACCATGTAGTGACTTCTGGAAAACTGTCCATGGGCAGCCGTGCACTGCCTGGGTACACCATGTGCCCCTGTGATTGCGACATGTATATGCAACTGTGTCATGCACGGATATGTTACATGTGTAGTAATGGCCTTATCACTTTGTCATCCTGACAGGCTTCTGCCCATCGGAAGCATGAGATCTGGAAGGACATCGTCCGGGCTGTCCGGTCCGTGGGGGTCTACAAGCGCCGGATCCGCAACTGCCAAAAGAGGTGGCAGGACCTTCGGGGCTGGACCCGGAGGATTGCACGGGTCCAGCTGAAGCTGTCGCCTCCTCGCAGGAGGGGCGGAACACGGACCCTGACCCCCCACATGCTCAGGATCCTGGCGGTGGTCTTTCCAGACCTGGATGGGCAGCTGAAGGCCAGAGAGCAGCAAGGAGGGGGTGAGTCAAAGACTGCACTGTGTACTCTGTCTAACATGTTATGTGCCCTCCTCGGGCCAGGTTGAACTGCCACAGTACAGCAGTCATGTTGTCCAGGAGCCATGTCCCTCTATTGTGCACTGCCCACTCCTCATCTGATACCCAGGTGTGGCCCTTACATGCAGGGAATTCTGTCACTTAGGACTGTGTCCTTGCAGTTTGCTTGACTCAAGGTGGGAGACAGCATCTGTTTCCCTGACTCTGTGGTGGGCATCATGGGTGGGTCGATTGCTTACACAATGCCTGTATTCTGACATGTATTCAGCGTGTTACTTTGATCTGTGGTCCAATTGCTGAGCTGATCCACCACATGTGGCTGGGGTACCTGGCACACACCCATGCTGCGGGTGGGAACAATGTTTGGGCCCCAGGAGTATGTATATGACGTGTGTCACACATACTTAGCCAGTTGCCTACAGTCCAGGGCTCATCCCTCATTCATGTGGGGCTGGACAGTCATGCCTAATCCAGGCCATACAATACACTCTGTACTCCCACTCCCGTGTATCAGAGGACACATTGTGCACAGTGATTTGCCCCTCAGGTGTCTGCCTCTGTGTCAGTGTGCTGTGGATTAGTCGCCAGGACTGCTGTGGAGTTTCTTGGTAGGGGCTCAGCATGCCACTGGAGATGTGACCATAGGAGACGATACTTGTGTGACACATAGGTGTCTGATCAGCTGCCCATGCAGACTGGGGCATGTAAATGTGAAGTTCAGGCAGCTGTTCCCCATGCACAGCAGAGTGTGAGGGGCTCAGGTTCAGAGGGTAGTGTCACAGGTCTCCCATATGTCCAATAGGTATGACCTGGACAGATGAGGGTTAAGAGGATGTGTTGTGGGGGGATGTACATGTGCACTTGTGCAGCTCCAGGACTTGCATTCCCCATGACCTACTATTGTGACACAGTGCAGAGTGTTGTTGTCTGGCTGCAAAGTCATACATCACTGAGACAGTGATGTATGACTTTGCAGTCATGCCTCCGCCATGGCATGTGTCTACTGATTGGTGATCCTGCAGGGGAGTGACATGTGCTACATGCACACCATAGTGGCGCTGGCTATCAGGACATGGGTGCATCATGGTGTCTGTCGCTGGTATGCATCACATGCATTTCCTATCTGACTCTGGGCATCCCTTACATCCGTAAACCTGTACTGACTCAGTGGCAAGAGCTGTGATGTGTCCACACCGTGTCCTCTGCACTGTCCAACTACTGTGTACTTGGTGCATGTGTCAACACTGGGGTGTTGCAATCCAACAGACACCAGACAGATGGGTGCAAGGCCATGTGGGATGTGAGTGCCATGCTTGGCATCAGACTGACAATTGACTTCTCCTGTTCAATTAGTGCACTTTTAGCAATGCACAACTAATGATGCCAGGGCTTGCTCTGTGATGTGCTGTGCTCACAGTGGTGTGTGCGTTATGTGCAGGTGACTGATGTCTGTCTGTTTCCCCATTTTTTGCAGATACATCCACGACCATGGAAGGGGACAGCTCCACGGACCAGGAGGAGCCGGAGAGCCAGACTGGGTCAGCAGCCGAGGAGTGGTCGGAGGGACCCAGTGGCACGGAGGGCGAGGGGAGCCACACCGAGGAGTCCTCAGCAGCATCCACCTCAGCTGAGGACCAGAGCAACTCGGAGGATGACTCCCTTGTGGAGGCGGGTGTCAGCAGCCACCACACCCCAGCTAGTGTTGCTGTCCCCGCCACCACCAGCACCACCACCGCCCTCCCATCGGCTCCCATTCCCCAGGTCCGTGGAGGCTCCCATGTCCGGGAGCGTGTCTCCTTTGGGCCAGGCACCGCACCCCTGCCCCTGTGTCCCCTGCTGCCCTGAGTGAGGAGTCTGTGTACCTCCTTCGCCAGCTCCATGTAGGGCAGACAGCCATGCTGAGTGTCCTCCATGCGCACACCGCGCTGTTGACTCAGCTGGTGTCGTTCATGGAGGGCATCTCATCGGGCATGTCTGACCTACAGAGGGGCAATAGGTCCATGGACTCCTCCCTGACGGCAGCAGTGTCCCTCCTCAAACGGTCCCTCACCCCTCCTGCCTCTGCTCCATCCACACTCCCCAGCACCTTACCCATCCCAGGCACACACACACTGGCACACACCAGCACACACACATCCAGCACACTGACACACACGCTAATGACAAAACGCACACGCACGCACATTCAGGGGACTGAAGCCAGACTCACAGGGGATGGGGCCCTGGCACACACACACGCATCCACATGCACTGCGCAGTCCTCAGTTCCCTCTCCCTCCAAAGCACCCTCCCTTGCCTCACCTGCAACCCCAAAGTCACAGCAGCTCTTCCTCTGTGACCTCGGCCTCTTCCCCACCGATGAAGCTGCTCCAGCATCCCGGGGGAAGAGGAAGCCCACCCACACGGAGCAGAGTGCCCCTCGCCCCCGGACACCCTCCCCCAGGCGCAGACGGACTGAGGCCCCCACCCGCAAGTCCCCCCGGAGTGCTAAGAGCAAGACCCCGCCACCGCCCTGCAGCTCAGGCACAAGGTCTCCGTCCTCCATCCCTCAGGCCCCCACTGCACAGGTGCCCCCACCACACCCTGCCCCAGGTTCCCCCACCCACAGATATACCATCCCCAAGATGCTCCGGCCTTCTCCCCTGCCACTTGCTCTCCCAGCACCACACCCCCGCTGCGCTTGTCTGTGCCACTGATGTGGTGAGGGTGTCCCCCCTCTGTCCAACCCACCTTGCCTGTTCCCCATTCTCCTCCCCTGGAGGTAGGCACTGCAGTGGAGTCCACTACCGCCCTGTCTGACTTGGGCACTGCAGTGGCGGACCTGTCCACCCCATCTGCAGGGTCCACTGCAGTTGTGCCGGCACCCACGACATCTGTGTCATGCCCCCCAGTTGTGCCGGCACACACCATGTCAGACACCTCCACTGCAGTTGTCAGTGGCTCTCCAGCACCCACCACCCCTTCCCTGACTCCCCCTGGTGAGCCCTGATCCTGTCCCTGCGGTGCCTGGCCTGCCCCCCGGTTGCCCCTCCTAGTGGATTGTCCCTGGTATTGTGCAGGCATGCGTAGGGTGACATCTGCCAGTGTCACCCTGTTTGAACTTTGACAATGGACTGGCCATTGGCCTTTGCTCTTTTTCAGGACTTCGTTTGGCCTCAACACATATGCTGAATAAAGCAACTTTCTTTTCTCTAGTGCTCATGCTTCAGATGTACATGTTGTTGGTGCAGCTAACCATGCCCTTGCTGCAGTGATGGTGATATCTGGTCTCATGATTATGAAGTGTTACTGTGCAGGAACCCATGTGGTCCAGGGGGAATGTGTCCTATCATGTGGTGTATCCATGTCATCAATAGCAGCATCTGAGGGTGTCATGTGTTCAGTATTTGGCAATGGGTTTCCTACTTACATTGGCAATTTCATATCTGTGGCTTCCACCCCTGCACATCTGTTGTGCCTGCCATCGTTGCATTTGTCTACTTCCCTGACCGTGTTGCCATCTCCAGTGGACATGCAGGTTTGGGCATCAATGGGGAGGGACTCATCCGTGTAGTCAGTGCAACATTGCTATACAAGTGTGTTGGATCTGTGCTGATGATTCCGTTGGCACATCCATGACCAGGCTGATGTGATGGGAGCCCTCATTTGGTGCTAATTGTTGATTGTGTGACCAAGTGCTCAGCTGACATGATGGGGCCCTACTGAGGCAACATATGGCACAGCTTTCCTCACACAGGAGTGGAGTCCCCTCATGGCAGTGTGTACACGTGTGACATTGCCTGCGCCCAAGGTGTGTGTTGTATGTGCATGTCTGTGTGTTCACTTCCATTCATCTGCGCATGCTGTGATCCCTAGTGTTGTACCTGTTTGTGATGCTTGCTGACTTGAGCTATGTTCCCCCAAAGTCTTCTCCCTGTGTTCTCTGTGATGTGGGTGCATGGCACATTACTGGTCATCAGGGTGTCACCCATAGGTGTGTTTGCTGTCAGGGCAGAGTTTGTGTGCAGACGCAGATGGGTCACAGTCAGGTTTCCCTTTGGCACTTGTTGTTTGCCCCTGTCATGTGATTTCCAGTTTGTGTTATCTTTCAGTGATTGTGACACGTTGTGTGTGTGACTGCTGGCACTCCTTAGGGTCCGGGCTGCAATGTTGGTTGTTGTCTATGTGTGTTCTTTGTGGGTGACCTTGGCTTCTTCATTGGTGTGTGACTGTGGCTGGGATCCCATTGGTCGGTGTGGTATTGCCGTCATGTCCATGTACAGCGTAGTGTGCAGTGTGTCAGACATTCAGGAGTCTTGTTGAGTGTCCATGTGTGATGTGTTTCTACACCTTGGTTCCCACCCACCACCCTGGAATAGTAATGGGTGCATGTGCAATGTCACCAGTGCATGTGTACTTCACTGCTGCACATTGTTGGAGGTCGAGGGGTGTGGTCTTGAGTGTGTGCAGATGAGAGTTGTTGCCCGGCTAGTCCCCTGCCTCCATGTTGGCCTTGGCTTACTGGCCATGCTGATTGATTTGTGCTTGTGTAGGTGTGATGGTAGTTAGTTGCTCAGGACACCTGACTGTGGTTCACAGTGTGAACGACATTTAGCTTTGTCATCACAGTGGTATTTTTCTTCAGCCCAGGGTCACCACATTGTGGGGGCCCTGGGGGTGGTGCTGTGGTGTGTCTGTGACTTGCTGTGTCAGTTGTTGTTCCTACGTGCCTGTGTGACATGTGTGTTTTGTGCTCCCTCTCACCTGTCAATGCCTGCTTGCCCACATAGGGGATTTGGATCCATGAGTTACCTTAGTGTGGCAGTGTATGCACATCTGTATGATTGGTATTCAGCTCTCCTCATGTGTTGTGTTGTTGCCTGGGGACACTGGCACCCCCACCCCTCACCTGCTGTGTATGATGACAGTGTTGGTCTGCCTGTTTGTGTTTGTGCATCTGCACCACTGCATTGGCATATCTTGGGTGTGCCATTGGCTGTATGTTGTTTGGTGTGTTTCCCCTGCTGTCCCTGGGACTCCTAGGTCATCGGTCAGCACAGTGATCATGGTTTGTGTGTCCCATTGCTGCCATGGTATGGTATCTGTTCACCTCACATCTGCTGTCTCCACAGGGTATCTGCATTTGTGTGCCCATTGGTGCAAATATGTGGTTCTGCATTCTGATGGTCACTTCTGTCATTGTGTCATTGATGACTGTTGACGGTCTCAGCCCCCATGGGTGTTGTTTGTCTGCACATGGCCAAAGGAATGTTTCATTTGCACTGCAGTATTTGGCTCCCCCAATTTATGTTGCAATGGGACACATACACTACTTTGCCACAGATGAGTTTTTGGTTCTGTGACCAGGAATGATCCATGCAGTTTGGCAGTTGCAGCTCTTTCTTTGTCAACAATTACCTTTTGGTCACTGTGATGATGAGGGTGTAGACCCCATTGCCACAATGGTCAAAATGTGCTTCAGCTATGGACCCCACACTTGCCTTTTGGTCACTGTGATGATGGGGGTTTAGACCCCATTGCCACAATGGTCAAAATGTGCTTCAGCTATGGACCCCACACTTGCCTTTTGGTCACTGTGATGATGGGGGTTTAGACCCCATTGCCACAATGGTCAAAATGTGCTTCAGCTATGGACCCCACACTTGCCTTTTGGTCACTGTGATGATGGGGGTTTAGGCCCCATTGCCACAATGGTCAAAATGTGCTTCAGCTATGGACCCCACACTTGCCTTTTGGTCACTGTGATGATGGGGGTTTAGACCCCATTGCCACAATGGTCAAAATGTGCTTCAGCTATGGACCCCACACTTGCCTTTTGGTCACTGTGATGATGGGGGTTTAGGCCCCATTGCCACAATGGTCATGGGCTGCTTGCATTGTGGGTGCCACACACATATATGTGTGGCACATGTGCTAGGGGGTCACATTATATGTTCAATGTCATGTTCGGTGTTGTAGGCATTTGACACAGCCTGCTCACACGCTTGTCATGGTGGTGGGGGGATGTCTTAATCTTGCATTCCCTAGGTTGTGGTGTGCTTGTTGTGTCATGCATTGTCCATCCTATGAGTGGGGGTGGTAGTAGTGGCAGGCATCCAGCCCCCTGGCTAAGGGTGGTAGTAGTGGTGGGCATCCTGCCCCCCTGGGTGAGGGTGGTAGTAGTGGTGGGCATCCTGCCCCCCTGGGTGAGGGTGGTAGTAGTGGTGGGCATCCTGCCCCCCTGGCTAAGGGTGGTGGTAGGCATCCAGCCCCCCTGGCTAAGGGTGGTAGTAGTGGTAGGCATCCAGCCCCCCTGGGTGAGGGTGGTAGTAGTGGTGGGCATCCTGCCCCCCTGGGTGAGGGTGGTAGTAGTGGTAGGCATCCTGCCCCCCTGGGTGGGGGTGGTAGTAGTGGTGGGCATCCTGCCCCCTGGCTAAGGGTGGTAGTAGTGGTGGGCATCCTGCCCCCCTGGGTGAGGGTGGTAGTAGTGGTGGGCATCCTGCCCCCCTGGGTGAGGGTGGTAGTAGTGGTGGGCATCCTGCCCCCCTGGGTGAGGGTGGTAGTAGTGGTGGGCATCCTGCTCCCCTGGCTAAGGGTGGTAGTAGTGGTGGGCATCCTGCCCCCTGGCTAAGGGTGGTAGTAGTGGTGGGCATCCTGCCCCCCTGGGTGAGGGTGGTAGTAGTGGTGGGCATCCTGCCCCCCTGGGTGAGGGTGGTAGTAGTGGTGGGCATCCTGCCCCCCTGGGTGAGGGTGGTAGTAGTGGTAGGCATCCTGCCCCCTGTGTAAGGGTGGTAGTAGTGGTAGGCATCCAGCCCCCCTGGCTAAGGGTGGTGGTAGGCATCCAGCCCCCCTGGCTAAGGGTGGTAGTAGTGGTAGGCATCCAGCCCCCTGGCTAAGGGTGGTAGTAGTGGTGGGCATCCTGCCCCCTGGGTGAGGGTGGTAGTAGTGGTGGGCATCCTGCCCCCTGGCTAAGGGTGGTAGTAGTGGTGGGCATCCTGCCCCCCTGGGTGAGGGTGGTAGTAGTGGTGGGCATCCTGCCCCCCTGTGTAAGGGTGGTAGTAGTGGTGGGCATCCTGCCCCCTGGCTAAGGGTGGTAGTAGTGGTGGGCATCCTGCCCCCCTGGGTGAGGGTGGTAGTAGTGGTGGGCATCCTGCCCCCCTGGGTGAGGGTGGTAGTAGTGGTAGGCATCCTGCCCCCTGTGTAAGGGTGGTAGTAGTGGTAGGCATCCAGCCCCCCTGGCTAAGGGTGGTGGTAGGCATCCAGCCCCCCTGGCTAAGGGTGGTAGTAGTGGTAGGCATCCAGCCCCCTGGCTAAGGGTGGTAGTAGTGGTGGGCATCCTGCCCCCTGGGTGAGGGTGGTAGTAGTGGTGGGCATCCTGCCCCCCTGGCTAAGGGTGGTAGTAGTGGTGGGCATCCTGCCCCCCTGGGTGAGGGTGGTAGTAGTGGTGGGCATCCTGCCCCCCTGGGTGAGGGTGGTAGTAGTGGTGGGCATCCTGCCCCCCTGGGTGAGGGTGGTAGTAGTGGTAGGCATCCTGCCCCCTGGGTGGGGTGGTAGTAGTGGTAGGCATCCAGCCCCCCTGGCTAAGGGTGGTAGTAGTGGTAGGCATCCAGCCCCCCTGGCTAAGGGTGGTAGTAGTGGTGGGCATCCTGCCCCCTGGGTGAGGGTGGTAGTAGTGGTGGGCATCCTGCCCCCTGGCTAAGGGTGGTAGTAGTGGTGGGCATCCTGCCCCCCTGGGTGAGGGTGGTAGTAGTGGTGGGCATCCTGCCCCCCTGGGTGAGGGTGGTAGTAGTGGTGGGCATCCTGCCCCCCTGGGTGAGGGTGGTAGTAGTGGTAGGCATCCTGCCCCCTGGGTGGGGGTGGTAGTAGTGGTAGGCATCCAGCCCCCCTGGCTAAGGGTGGTGATAGGCATCCAGCCCGCCCTGGGTGAGGGTGGTAGTAGTGGTAGGCATCCAGCCCCCCTGGCTAAGGGTGGTAGTGGTGGTGGGCATCTGGCATCCCCCTGGCTAAGGGTGGTTGTGGTGGTTGGCATCCAGCCCCCTGGGTTGGGGTGGTGGCGCGCATTCAGGCCCCTGTGTGCATATGTGGCATTGGTGATGGGCATCCCGCCCCTATGGTGCTGCTGGTGTAAGTATATTCAGATTCCCAGTGTATGTGTGTGATGTGTCGTGTACGTGTTGTATGTGTTTTGTGGTTGGTGTCTGACTTACCTTCTGCGCCGTACGCGTCCGTGCCTGTTCCGGTAGTAGATGTAGAATATTGGTATGATCGGGACGAAGGGATTCATGGTTGGTTCGTGTCGTTCGTCCTTCTCGTTGCTTCGCGTCGTCCTCGTCGCTTGGCTTCGTCCTCGTCGCTTCGCTTCGTCCTCGTCGCTTCGCGTCGTCCTCGTCTGTGCTGTGTTCGTCTCGTAGCCGTGGATCGTGTTGTGGCGCGATTCGGAGCTTATGTGCGCCTCTCCCGGATGCTTTGACGTGCCGTGCGTAGCGACGGGTTCGGCGCGTACGGAAAGCGCATCGTACTTGTCCGGCCGGACGGGGCTGCATTTTCCCTTCCGTGCGACTCGATTCGGCGTTTCCGGATTCGCCTCGGTCGGAGAACAGGACCTGGTTTGGGTGAGTACGGCTCGGCCGGGATTTTTGCTGTTGTGCGCATCGTACTTGCTCGTTCGGTGTGCTGTACGGATCGGTCGGGAAACTGGCTTTCGCATGGCTTTTTTCCCGACCGAATAGTATTGGGTGCGCCTCCGACCGAGATCGGAATCGGCCCCTGAGTTGTGGAGCGAGCACTGGTGGCCTGCTAAGCTGGGCTGTGCACCCGTCCCCAAACAGGTGGTAAAAAATCTGGGTGTGTGGGTAGATTCCACCCTTAGCTTTCAGACACAAACAAATAAAGTAGCAGGAACCTGTTTTGGCATTTTACGGGGGCTCAAACCAGTGCTGGGGTTCTTTAACCCGGCCAAGAGGCAGGTGTTTGTCCAGGCATCTATTCTGTCTATACTGGACTACGCCAATTCACTCTACTTGGGAGTCAATAAAGCGGAAATTACAAGACTGCAAAGGGTCCAGAACGCTGCTGCTAGAGCCTTGTTAGGCCTGCCCAGGACATGCCCCACTTCCAGTGCTATTCGTCGGCTACATTGGCTGCCTGTGGCAAAACGCATTGAGTTTAAGACTCTTTGCATGTCTTTTAAAATCTTAAATCTTTCCTCCTCAGACATCTTGGCCAATCTGCTTACACCTTACACCCCCTCCCGCCAACTCCGGTCTATGGGCCAGCATCTGGCGGTTGTTCCACGGGCGAGGAGGGCTTGTGCTGGTGGACGCTCCTTTGGTGTATTGGCAGCCAGGCTTTGGAATGCGCTCCCCACCGCTATTCGTAGTATGGAAAACTACCTGGCTTTCCGTAAGGCTATTAAAACGCACCTCTTTCCCCCATTATAGACTGTTGTATGTTGTCTATTGTTCTGCTGTTTTCTGTTTCAGCGCTGGGACGCCCCTTTGCCGGGGCAGCTGTGCGCTATATAAAACCGCATAGCATAGCATAGCAAAACCAATAAACCATTTCCCTATTGATGTTATACCTTTTGTTAGTCTTCCCCACACACTGTCAACCTCCAGTTGGTTCAAGTCTTTATGCATTCTTGTAATGTTTTCAATACACCCTTTAATTTCTCTGCTCTTGTCCGGAATATAAGTGCAGCAGTGTTGAACTTTCAACATGCCACAGACTCCACCTTCTTTTGCTACCAATATATCAAGAGCAAGACGGTTCTGTAAAACCATAGACCTGATTGCAGCCATTTCTGTGTTAATCATTAAGAATCCTCCTGCAGTGTCTGTAGAAAGACGATCAACTATGGTTGATAACTTACACATTTTCTGTGAATTTAGAATGACTCCAACTGAGGGTATTAGTGCACTAAAAATGTCTCCTACAATTTCAGAAAAACTAGCTCTTCTTCTACGTGTTAGTCCAATAGAATTTCCATTGGTTCCACTGATTTTATCTACATGATAGATCTTTGGAAAAACTACTCCAAAATAACAGCTCCCGTACCATCTTGCAGGTACCCTATAATAGACATTGCTCCCACAAACATAATCCACTCCTGGAAACACAGAATCAGTTCCCGCTTTTAGTCCCCACCCTCCTAAAATTAGGAAGTTGTGTTCGCATTCACTGGAACCAATGTAACTATTGTTATAATCTGTCTTTAATCTATGGAGGGAGAATTTCCCTCTTTTCACAAAATCCAGGGACATCGCAGCATGAGCCTTGCCACTAGCATAGATTCCCTCCTTCACAACCCATGGAGGTACATGGGTTTTCTGTTCAGTTGCTTTCTTTATTAAATCCTGTCTCCTTTCTTCTACTAAATCCAAAAAATCTTTTTCTTCTTTTCTTAATGTACATGTTAGATTATCTTTATGTGCCTGAACTAAATCTATTGAACTCATCGTTATGTAAAATTCACCCATAAACTGTGCGTTTGTACTACTAGCTACTGGATTCATATTCTTTCTAATAGGTAATTCAGAAAATACTACATCTATATCTGAATAAAAATATTGAAGTTTCCCTGTAGCATAAAATAAACTTGACAAAATACTACATGACACACCATAAGTTAAAGGTATATGGTGATACGTCATTCCTTCTGATACTGATGAGGGTAACTTCATACACACGTAACAGTTATCAATCTCCATAGTACTAACATATTGAAATAACAATTTAATAAACACATTAGGTGACGTATTATAGTCTGATTCATTATGATAGTTTGTTTCATCTTCTACCCCTATTTCTATTTCAGTTTCTCTTATTCTATCTACCTTAACATTAGTATCTGTACTATTCTTGTCACTCGTTTTCATTAACAAAGGTACTCCTACTTTTAGGAATAGCCATCCTAATGCTGCTAATAAAATACTACAAAAACAAAATCTAAAACAATTTCCCTTTAATCCACACTTTGGTTTTCCGGTCACTTCAATTTCTGTCATTTTTGTTCCTGAGAAAATTTCTTTTCTCTTATCTTTTCTTTGTCAGTTTTTATTTTTCTTTGGTTTTTAAGGAGGCTTCAATTTGCTTTCATCAATCTGGACAATATGAATTTCTTCTGTATCATCAGTCAGATCTAGGGATTCAAATTCCTCGAGTATAACGTACATCCATTCAGGAGCCTTGTATCTCCTGTTTATATTTCTCAATCTTGGACTTCTTCGAGTTATTTTTGCCAAAGTTTGTTTAGGTTGCGTTTGACTTGTGACTTCGTTTACTTGTTCTGATCTCTTTTCAAATTTTCTCAAGTAATATTTTAGTTTCTTTACTCCAGTTGGCCAATTGTCTCCCTTTCTGACTCATTTGATTTGCACTGCATTTTCACCTTCTTTATCTCCTTGTAAAATTATTTTTATTTCAATTATTTTAGGCACAATCTGTTCTGTTTCTCTGTTTTCTGTGCTTGTACCTTCTTTTACTTCCACCTGCTCAGGTTCTACCGTATTTTGTTCTTCTTCTTCTTCCTGAGCTTGTTCTCCTAATTCTATCTGACCCTGTTCAGGTCTTACTTCAAATTTTTCTTCTTCTGCCTGAACCTGTTCTTCTAACTCTATCTGGTCCTGTTCAGGTCTTAATTCAAATTTTTCTTCTTCCGCCTGAACGTGTTCTTCTAATTTTCCCTCCTCAGGTTCGTATGTGTCTTTTTCAATCTCCACCTGAGTGTGTTCTTCTTCCCCTGTCTCTTCCTCACTACTTTCCTGTCTTTTCAGTTCTGTTCTACTTCTGGTTTCAATGACATCATCAATTATTTCAATCACTGGTATCCAGTCTTCTTGACTTGTACTTGGCTGTTCGTCATATGGTTGTCTTTCAGAATCTATTACTCTAGATTCTTCAAATTCACAGTTTACAACTCCTGACGCTTCAGCCTGTTCAGTCAGTGGTGGCTCTTGTTGATCTGATGGGCTCGGAACTCTTCTGGTATGGCTGGCATGAATCCAATTGGGCAGACCTGCACACTTCACTACTGTGGTAGTGCCTAGTATGACTTGCCGCGGTCCGTCCCACCTTGGTGCTAGGCACAACTTTCATGTGTGTTTCTTCACTAGCACCCAATCTCCAGGATTCAAATCATGTGCTCGGTCTGGCTGTCTTTCAACTGCGTCTTCTCCAACCTGGTGAGAGATAGAACGCATCATTTCAGCCAATCCTTTGCAATAGTCCACTACCAGATCATCAGTTATACTCATTAGTTTATTCCCAGGAATAAATGCCTGTCTCATGGCTCTTCCCATGAGAATCTCATGCGGGCTCATTCCTGTTTTTCTGTCTGGAATACTTCTGAGACCCATCAATACAAGAGGTAGTGCATCTGGTCATTTCAACTTTGTGGATGCACACACCTTTCCCAATCTTGACTTCATTGTGCCATTCATTTGCTCAACAATTCCAGAAGCCTCTGGACGATAAGCACAGTGCAGTTTTTGTTCAATGTTAAATGCAGCACAGATTAATCAAATTATTTCATTATTAAAATGAGGGCCTCTATCTGATTCCAAAGTGACTGGAAAACCAAATCGCGGAACTAACTCCCTCAACAACAATTTTGCAACTGTAAGACTGTCATTTCTTCGAGTGGGATAGGCTTCCACACATCTTGAGAAAAGGCATACTATGACAAGTATGTATTTCAATCCATTACATAGGGGTAATTCAATAAAATCTAACTGTAGTCTGGTGAAGGGCCCTTCTGCCTTTCCAATCTTTCCCCAGCTTACCACTGTCTTTCTACCTGGGTTCTGCTGCTGACAGTTTAAGCATCTTTGGCAAAGGCTCTCTGCGATTACCCTGAACTTCGGATTGTACCAGCTCTGACTGAATAGCCTGATCATTGAATCTCTCCCTATGTGTGTTGCTCCATGATACACACTTGCCATTTTTGAAAGTAAACAATCTGGCATGACTGGTCATCCATCTAGATACACCCATACCTCATCATGTGATCTTTTTGTACAAGCTGCCTTTATCCAAATTTCTTTTTCCTTTTCCTCAACTTCTTCCTGCAATTGCCTAATCTCGTCCCATGTTTCTGGTACTGAGAAAAGCATAAGTTGGCATCTGGCTTCACCTGTTTCAATTTTTCGGTTTATGGCCACTGTACTTTTGGCACAGTATTTGGCCACTTGGTCAGCATAATTATTGCCAGCAGTCACATAGTCATTTCCTGACCGATGTGCAGCACATTTTACAACTGCTATCTCTTTTGGCAATTGTAATGCTTCCAACAAATCCTTCACATTTTTGCTGTTTCTGATAGGAGATCCTGAAGAAGTCAGAAATCCCCTCTGCATCTAGAGCTGGCCGAAGTCATGCACAACCCCAAACCCATATTGACTGTCCGTAAATATGGTTACTCTCCAATGTTTCCCCTTTTTACATGCCATTGTTAAGGCAATCAATTCAGCTACTTGTGCAGACTTGACCCCAGGTAAACAGGATGCTTCAATTACCCCAGATATTTTACAAACAGCATATGCAGCACTTAGTCCTCCTTCTTGTGTCCTAAGGCAGGAACCGTCTACAAATAACTCATGGTCAGCCTCTTTCAAAGGTGTCTCTTTTATGTCCGGCCGGGGCTTCGTGCATAACTCAGTCACGTCCAAACAATCATGATCACTCTCATCTCTCACTTCCTCATCACAGGGGTCTGGCAGTAGGGTAGCTGGGTTCATGATCGTACACCTTATCACAGTCACGTTCTCAGCTCCCAGAATCACTCTTTCATACTTAGTCAAACAACTAGGGGTGAGATGCTGTGTTCTTGTTCTTGTCAAAAGAATCTCAACCGAGTGTGGAACAAAAACTTTTACCGGATGTCCCATCACTATCGACTCACTTTGCTCCAGACTCATACAGGTAGCAGCTACTGCTTTTAAGCAGCCAGGCAATGCTGAAGCCACTGGGTCCAATGTGGCTGAAAAATATGCCACTGGACGTCGACTCAATCCATGTCTCTGTGTTAAGACCGAAAGTGCACAATTTTCTCTCTCACAGCAAAACAAAGCAAAATCTTTCGAATAATCAGGCATGCCCAAAGCAGGAGCCTCACACAAACAGTTTCTTAGCTTAACAAATGCCTCTATGCAGTCATCATTCCAATCAATCGGATCTTCTGCTCTTTTCCGAGTCATCTGTATTAATGGTTTCGCTAACATCGAAAAACCATTAATTCATTGCCTACAGTACCCAACCACTCCCAAAAACATTCTAATTTCTCTCTGTGTCTGTGGCAGTTGCATTTCTTTGATTATTTTTATTCTTTCGGGGTGTCACTTTTCTAACTCCTCTCTCTATTTTATGCCCTAAATATTTAACTTCTCGTTGACAAAATTGTAATTTTTCTGGGGACACCTTGTATCCTCCTTCAGCCAAATGATTCAGCAATGCAATTGTGTCTGTGACACAATCTTCTCATGTTTTTGATGCCACTAGTAGGTCATCAATGTACTGGACCAAAACAGATTTTCCAGGCATAACCAATGATTCCAACCACTTTTTCAAAATCTGATTAAAGATTGAAGGGCTCTCTGTGTATCCTTGAGGAACTCGATACCATGCACAAATACGATCTTCAAACTTAAACGTAAAAAGATACTGGCTGTCTGGGTGCAAAGGAATTGAAAAGAAAGCTTGACATAAATCAATTACTGTAAACCAACCTGCATTCCAAGGTATATGATAAAGGATCACTGCTGGATTTGGCACAATTGGACAACAGGGAATTACAATTTTATTTATTTTCCGTAGATCTTGCACTATTATGTACTTTCCACTAGACTTTTTCAGTCCCATTATTGGCGAATTACAGGGACTACTGTCATAGGGTTTCTGCACATACAGAGCTATGCACAGGATAATAGGACCTCGGAATATAGTGGTGAGCCAACCATAGACCTTAGCACCCAAAACCCCAACCCAACTAGCCTTAGCGTCCCATTAGCACTAATGTACCAATGATTAGACAACCCAGAACACGGTATCTCTCTCTCACTCAGGACTCGCAGAAGCAAGAACACTCTTTCGTCACACTCGTACCTGTCCACAACATGCGTAAGAAGAGACACTGTATAGGTTAAAATGTTTATTTCAACTTACGTGCTCTAAGATACAGTACACGTGTCAGTACTACTAGCATAATACATATGAATAATATAATCAGCATAGTTACAACTCCATAGAATACGAACGGGAAAGCATCTCATAAAGCAGTGGATATATGTCTAACTAACATTACCACCCTCCCCGTGCTGGAAGCTAGTTTATTATACAAACAGAAGACCTTTGGGCTTTGACTAGCGAACCCCCATACCTCAGTCTCTAGATGCAAAACTACATCAGCAGACAATCACAGCTCTTCTCTCTGGAAAGATCGCCTCCAAGTGCCCTAGAGCGGGCGAACCGCATTATTAAAAGCACACTAATTTCTCCATGGCAGCTGTACATGGTGTTATGTCTAGGTGCGAGGGACGGGCCAAATCAGTAAGAACCAGGGACGTGTTATTCGACCTTGTAACTGTTGTTCAGACTGAGCCCAAAGGGAACAGGAGAAAAGGTGAGAAACAGAAAATGCAGACAGTTGCAAAACAACGTGGCAGAAGCAGAGGGCGACAGAACAACGGCTAAGAGTAACGTGCGCAAAAGTCATCATGGCAGCCAGGCCCGTGCCAACGTATCCAGGCAGGCCAGGAGGCCACAAACCACAAGACACCCTCCCTGGACAGTCCATCGGCCAAGACGAAAAACGAAGACAGAGTTCCAAACACCTGAGCAGAACAGAGGCGTCCACAGTGGAAGAGGTGGAACGGGGTAAGGCAGCAAAAGACAGTCAGCGTGGCAGTCCACTGACAGTGAACGGCAGATCAATCCAAAAATGTGGAAGTGCAGAAAAATGCTATACCGTCCAAGAGGACATCATTGGAATCGTCAAAAACGTAGACGCCATCCAGTCCAACAGGTCAAAGCTGCAGGAATGTTCCTCAGAGGATGGAGCATCCAAAAGCAATGCGGGACAGCTTGCGTGATATTCAATATAACTTTGTTGTAGGAGATTCTGAGCAGCCGCCCAGATATCCCATTGCGCCAAAATCCCCAGTGCAGCCGCACGCATCATAAAGCCAGCAACGGAACAGTCCCGTTCATGGGCCTCTAAGGGACCCACCAACTGAATTCGGAACAGACAATGACGAATTGGAGAGGCAATAATCCATGGTCCATGTGAAAGGACAGCGGATGCAAGACATCACAGGTTGCACGCAAGTGAAATACGCAAAGCGAAAAGAAAGGGTGTAGGACACACTGATAGTCGCCAAGGGCAGAACATCGAAGCCAACCAGAAGTCGCTCACGGAGCAGCTGGAGGCGTTCGGGATCGAGAAGGGCCCAGTGGTGAGCAGCCATTGCGCAGAAAACAGACCAACAGCAAGACACCAGCCGCCAAAGCGAGGATTAATGGGAAACCACCAAAGACGCTAGAAAAAATAGAATGTATGAACGCCGGTATCACACCGAAAATAGTTTGGAAGGTGGACACCAAGCCGGACCCTACAATCTTAAAAAAATGCACTAGACCCTCAGTGTTGGATGCGTTAAAAATACGATGAATTAACTCCCCGAAATGTTGGGGGAGGTTGGTGTTCAAAAGGGCCTGTATTTCACTGTGGGTACTCGCCACCTGGAGAACGAATGTCTCCCGGGCGGACGTGAGCGTAACCTCCTCGTTCAATAAAAGGGCCTTTATTCTGCTCAACTTATTGAAATCTGCTTCCATGGTAGGAATGGAAGGCCAAATAGAGTTATCAACGATGTCATGAGGGGGAGGAAAAAGCACATTCTTGCAGCAGACAACTCTGTGTGAGACCGTAACAATATACGGAATGCCAGCCTGTAGGCCACAACAGTCTTCGTTATTTAAAAGCAAATAGCTACCGTTAGTAAGCAAAGTAAAAGTAGGAGAAATAGCAGGAGCAGGAATACCCTTTAGCACACATGCAAGATTCGGAACTGAAACGCTACAAGCCCCGTGCAATTTAATATGTTTACAAATAAGCGAATGACCCACAGTTGAATCACAAGACTCCCCGTGAGAAACACTTCCTTGCCGTCTCTAAGGCATTTATACATGAAAGGCAAGGACCAGAGTTCATGCAGGAAAGCACTACCCAAAGGCTGTAAACGGCCTACAGGATAATGTTTCATGCACGAGCTAAATTCAAACAAGGAAAAAGGTATTGCGATAACCCCATGAACTAGCCACACAGCAGAATCTAGTTCCGCCACAGAGAATGGTAAAGGATCCACTTTTTCGATATGTAACAAAGTGTAAGATGCATCTTTCATGGACATGAACTGCTGTTTGTCAGTCAAATTAAAAGGCCGAAAAAGGGCAGTGGTATTCAAAAAATTCCAAGGAACTTTACCTAACTTAAGGGTTTGCAAAGTCCACGCAAACTGCATCACTGAACGCAATTGATTCTGACCATGATACAAAATAGAAACATCATCTTGTACAATATCAACAACAGAGGACACAATATTCTCTAATGTGTAAATGCGGGAAGACAGGGTATTTATACTATTGTCAACAACAGCAAGCACCTTTTCCAAATTTGCTTGGTCTATTTCCCGAAGACGGGAAGCAGCTTCCATTTGTGACAGCTTCCAGAGTTCATTATACGCTTCATAAATGAATCTCTTCGGTCGGGGACCACGAGGTCCCAAGATAAAGTCGGACAAATCAATAGTGCCTGATAGGAGGGACAAATGTTTCTTAACAGAGTCTAAGGACGAATGTTGTAGCCATTGTTTACATAATTTACCAACTGAATACGTGGTGACAGTACGAGTTTCAGCAAATCTTGGATCAGGCTTGTCCTGTATGTAGCCAGGAACTGTGCCATGAAAACGCAGTTGGCATGCATTCGATGATATGGGCCATGCCAACCAGGGTGACTGTATCAGTGTAGAAACGTTAAAGGAGTTGTTTTGAAACTGAGCCTGCAACGTCATAAGGGACATATTAAAACGCAAGCTATCATTTGGAGAACTCGACAAGGATGGGATGACTGGCGCATTTAGTTGTTTAATGGTAGCCAACCCCCAACACGTGGTTTGATGAATGGAAGCATTCAGAAACACAATTTGGGCCGGGATAAGGCAAGCGCGGTGCAAGGCCTCGGTGCCTTGCACCTGCCATGGCTTTGAACCCCAGATTGATTTTAAATCCACTGTGTCTTTCCAATACTCATAACCACCCACCGCCAAGGCGCTCAAAAAGGAACCTGAGTACAGTAATTTGGTGTGGGTCAACATTATTTTTTGTGTCAATGGGGTTTTCAATTTAAAATAATAGGACCCAGGGTTCGATCGATTAAAATCAGTGAAATAGGTGAATTTATTTCGAAGAGTCTGGGAGCTACCTGGTATGGGGTTTGGGCAATGTTCCCATTGGGTATAAGTAACAGGGCTGCGTAGTGCACTCGGTTTGTGGAGAAAATGGTTGCCCCAATGCTGGTAGCAATACAGATCGGCATAATTCGCAGAATTCATATACAAATCCTCAGCATTAAAGGAAGCATAATATTTTAAATCAGCAAACAATGCTTCAACGGCATGCACATCCCAGTCATCAGAATGAATATTACTTTTTACTACATCACCCATAGAGACTCGAAGGACATTTGGTACATTAATAATTTCTGTCGGGCCATGGATCTGAAAGTTTACCGCATCCCATACGATGCCATCAGCAACTGGAAACGCTGAAATGTTCACAAATGTGTGGTCACGCTTCATGATGTGTGAAGAGGAATGTGGAGCCAAAGTTCCAGCAACACTGTTCACAGCAGAGCGTTCAGGTAAATAGTGACCATTGATGAGTAGAAAAAACACTGTGACAAAGCCAATGGACATGAACAAAAAAATCAGGAAAAGCACCATCCAGATATATGTCCAAGGTGGAATCAAAAAATTGTCTCTAAACCAGGATACAACAAGCATTGGCATAGCCAATAGGTCTCGCCTTTCAATCAATCACGGCATTTATAGAGCGCGCTACTCACCCGGGAGGGTCTCAAGGCGCTGGGGGAGGGGGTAAGTTACTGCTCGAACAGCCAGGTCTTGAGCTGCTTCCTGAAGGAGAGATGGTCCTGGGTTCGCCGAAGGTGAGTGGGGAGGGAGTTCCAGGTCTTGGCTGCCAGGTAGGAGAAGGATCTTCCTCCGGCGGTGGTTCTGCGGATGCGTGGTACGGTGGCGAGGGCGTGGCTGGTTGATCGTAGCTGGCGTGTGGGCGTGTAGAAGGTCACGCGGTCGTTGAGGTACTTTGGGCCCAGGTCGTGGAGGGCCTTGTGTGCGTGGGTGAGGAGTCTGAACGTGATTCTCTTGCTGACGGGGAGCCAGTGCAGGTCTTTCAGGTGTCCGGTGATGTGGCTGTGTCGGGGGATGTCCAGGATGAGTCGTGCGGAGGCGTTCTGGATGCGCTGGAGTCTTTTTGAAGTTTGGCTGTGGTTCCGGCGTAGAGGGTGTTCCCATAGTCCAGTCGGCTGGTGACGAGTGCCTGGGTGACGGTCTTCCTGGTTTCAGTGGGGATCCATCTGAAGATCTTGCGGAGCATGCGCAGGGTGTTGAAGCATGAAGATGAGACGGCGTTGACTTGTCTGGTCATCGACAGGGAGGAGTCCAGGATGAAGCCCAGGTTGCGTGCGTGGTCCGTTGGCTTGGGTGCGGTGCCCAGGGCCGGGGGCCACCAGGAGTCGTCCCAGGCGGAGGGTGATGAGCCCAGGATGAGGACTTCCGTCTTTTCTGAGTTCAGTTTAAGGCGGCTGTTCCTCATCCAGTTGGCGACATCTCTCATCCCGTCGTGTAGGTTGGCTCTGGCGGTGGTGGGGTCGTTGGTGAGGGAGAGGATCAGCTGGGTGTCGTCGGCGTAGGAGATGATGTTGAGGTTGTGTTGGCGTGCGATGGCTGCGAGGGGGCTCATGTAGACGTTGAAGAGGGTTGGGCTGAGTGAAGATCCTTGTGGAACGCCGCAGATGACTTCGGTGGCTTCGGAACTGAACGGGGGAGGCGGACTCTCTGGGTTCTACCGGCGAGAACGAGATGATCCATTCCAGTGCTTTCTCTCGGATTCCGATGTTGCTGAGGCGCTTCACTAGGGTGCGGTGGCAGACGGTGTCGAATGCCGCGGAGAGGTCCAAGAGGATGAGGGCAGCTGTTTCCCCGTTGTCGGTTAGGGTTCTGATGTCGTCGGTGGCTGCGATAAGGGCGGTCTCGGTGCTGTGGTTGGCCCGAAACCCGGACTGCGAGGGGTCGAGGGATCCATTCGTCTCGAGGAAGGCGGCAAGCTGTCTGTTGGCGGTCTTCTCGATGACTTTGGCCGGAAACGGAAGGAGCGAGATGGGACGGTAGTTCTTGAGGTCGGTGGGGTCCGCCGTTGGTTTCTTCAGGAGGGCGGTAAGCTCGGCGTGCTTCCAGCTCTCCGGGAAGGTGGCGGTGTGGAAGGAGGAGTTGATGATGTCCCGGAGATGGGGTGCGATGGTGGCGTCGGCTTTGTTGAAGACGTGGTGTGGGCAGGGGTCGGTTGGTGATCCGGAGTGGATGGAGTTCATCGTGCGGGTGGTGTCTTCGGTGCTGATCGGGGTCCAGTTGCAGAGGGTGGTGGTGGCGGGCGTTGGTTCGGCGGTAGGGTGCGTGGTTTGTGCGTCGAAGCTGTTATGTATGTCGGTGATCTTGCGGTGGAAGAACGCGGAGAGTGAGTTGCAGAGGTCTTGCGAGGGGGTGATGTCGTTGTTTCCGGCGCTGGGGTTGGAGAACTCTTTGACGATGCTGAAAAGTTCCTTGCTGTCATGGGCGTTGTTGTCCAGTCGTTCTTTGAGTGCCGACTTTTTGGTGGCACGGATCAGCTGGTGGTGTTTGCGGGTGGCGTGTTTGAGGGCGGTCCTGTTGTCTGTGGTCTGGTCGAGTCGCCAGGTTCTCTCGAGAGTGCGGCAGTTCTTCTTGGATTCCTTGAGTTCGTTGGTGAACCAAGGGGTTTTCTTGCTTCCGGGTCTGCTGGGAGGGTTTTTAGTGGTGCGAGGTCGTCGGCGCAGGCGGTCAGCCACTTGGCGAGGTTGCTGGCTGCTTCGTTTGGGTCCGTTGTGTTGGTGGGTGTGTTCTGGCTGAGGGAGGCGGTGAGCTGCTCGGCGGTGATCTTGCTCCAGCTCCGGCGGGGAACCTGTTGCGGGTGGTGGTGGGTCGCAGTCTTTCTGAAGCTGAAGTGGACGCAGCTGTGGTCGGTCCAGTGGAGTCCGGTGGCGTGGCTGAAGGAGATGTGCTTGCTGGACGAGAAGACGGGGTCAAGTGTGTGGCCGGCGTAGTGGGTGGGCGTGTTCACCAGTTGCTTGAGTCCGAGGTTGGCGAGGTTGTCCAGCAGGGCGGTGGTGTTTCTGTCGTTGCTGTTCTCCAGGTGGAAGTTGAGGTCCCCTAGGAGGATGTAGTCGGCGGAGGGCATGGCGTGCGGGCTGATGAAGTCTGCGATGTCTTCGCTGAATAGTGTGCGTGGTCCCGGGGGTCTGTAGATGAGGGTGCCTCGGAGGGTGGTCTTGGGGTCAGTGTGTATCTGGAAGTGTAGGTGTTCGGCGGCGGTGAAGGTCTCGTCGGAGTTAGTCGAGATGCGGATGGTGCTCTTGTGTACGATGGCGATGCCTCCTCCCGTCTGGTTGACGCGGTCCCTCCGGGTGATCTTGTATCCGTCCGGGATGGCTATGGCGATGTCGGGCGCTGAGGAGGCGTTCATCCAGGTTTCGGTGAGGAAGGCGATGTCCGGTGCTGTTGCGTCGAGCAGGTCCCAGAGTTCCACGGCGTGCCTGTGGACGGAGCGGGTGTTCAGCAGGATGCATTTCAGGTGGTTGCTGCTGGTGCTCGACTTGGCGGAGGTGGTGCACGTCCGGGGGCAGGTGAATCGGCAGGTTTGGCAGGTGAAGGGTCCGTGGGTGCGTCTCGGTGAGGCTCGGTAGCAGGCAGGGTTCCGGCCGGCATTGAGTGCGGTGAGTGTGGCGGCGTCGTAGGTCCGTCGAGTGGTGTTGCATCGGTGGGATCCAGGGGTTCCGGCGCTGGGCGCGGTCCAGTCGCGGACGGGCGCAGACGGGCTTGCCTTAGGCGCGCCTTCGGCGCGCCAGCGCGCGGCCGCGCAGCGGCCGCCATTTATGGGGAGGTGGGAGGGAGGAGCAGCGAATGGGCAGTCAGGGGCGGGGCCGCAGGGATGCAGCGGCGGGAATGGCGAGAGGTAGCGGGGGCACAGAAAGGAAAAAGGGGAGACAAAATCACGGGCACAACAACAGTGGGGCAGCGAGGGGCACAGAAGGAAAAAGGGAGACAAAATCACGGGCACAACGACAGTGGGGCAGCGAGGGGCACAGAAGGAAAAAGGGGAGACAAAATCACGGGCACAACGACAGTGGGGCAGCGAGGGGCACAGAAGGAAAAAGGGGAGACAAAATCACGGGCACAACGACAGTGGGGCAGCGAGGGGCACAGAAGGAAAAAGGGGAGACAAAATCACGGGCACAACGACAGTGGGGCAGCGAGGGGCACAGAAGGAAAAAGGGGAGACAAAATCACGGGCACAACGACAATGGGGCAGCGAGGGGCACAGAAGGAAAAAGGGGAGACAAAATCACGGGCACAACGACAGTGGGGCAGCGAGGGGCACAGAAGGAAAAAGGGGAGACAGAATCACGGGCACAATGACAGTGGGGCAGCGAGGGGCACAGAAGGAAAAAGGGAGACAAAATCACGGGCACAACGACAGTGGGGCAGCGAGGGGCACAGAAGGAAAAAGGGGAGACAAAATCACGGGCACAACGACAATGGGGCAGCGAGGGGCACAGAAGGAAAAAGGGGAGACAAAATCACGGGCACAACGACAGTGGGGCAGCGAGGGCACAGAAGGAAAAAGGGGAGACAGAATCACGGGCACAATGACAGTGGGGCAGCGAGGGGCACAGAAGGAAAAAGGGGAGACAAAATCACGGGCACAACGACAGTGGGGCAGCGAGGGGCACAGAAGGAAAAAGGGGAGACAAAATCACGGGCACAACGACAGTGGGGCAGCGAGGGCACAGAAGGAAAAAGGGGAGACAGAATCACGGGCACAATGACAGTGGGGCAGCGAGGGGCACAGAAGGAAAAAGGGGAGACAAAATCACGGGCACAACGACAGTGGGGCAGCGAGGGGCACAGAAGGAAAAAGGGGAGACAAAATCACGGGCACAACGACAGTGGGGCA
The DNA here is from genome assembly GCA_963921515.1 of Calotriton arnoldi. Classification (NCBI taxonomy): domain Eukaryota; kingdom Metazoa; phylum Chordata; class Amphibia; order Caudata; family Salamandridae; genus Calotriton; species Calotriton arnoldi. Next base: position 197,453 of record CAWUFW010006561.1, on the reverse strand, counting down.
GCGAGGGGCACAGAAGGAAAAAGGGGAGACAAAATCACGGGCACAACGACAGTGGGGCAGCGAGGGGCACAGAAGGAAAAAGGGGAGACAAAATCACGGGCACAACGACAGTGGGGCAGCGAGGGGCACAGAAGGAAAAAGGGAGACAAAATCACGGGCACAACGACAATGGGGCAGCGAGGGGCACAGAAGGAAAAAGGGGAGACAAAATCACAAGCGGAGGGCGATCTTACCTGCAGGAGCAGCGGGCAGACAACACAGGCGGAGCTGTGTGGTGGGGGAGCGACCTACCTGGCAAGGTCAAGGGTCTGGGACCTTATAAGTATTTAGTTATGCAGCACAATATCCTTACTGCAACAACATTAACTGTTGCATGGCTAAACACTTATAAGGTCCCAAAGGCGAGACCTATTGGCTATGCCAATGCTTGTTTTATATTCCTGCCCTACCCTGGACCCCTAAACCCTTATCCTTCGGATACTTGGTCTTCCTTTTTGCGATGCCATAGATGTGTAAAAGTACTGACCTTTTGCGACTGTTCCTCCAAACTTTTAATATTTTATTACTAAATCGCAAAAAAAAGAATCTTTCTTTAGTTCTCTTTCGACGTTTTGGGGTTTTCTGATGGGGGGGGGTTCTCTGATTAAACTGCTCTAAAACAAAATCAGCAGGGGGATGTGAAAGAATGCAAGAACCAGGAGTAACGCCGCACATGAAAGCACCACTAAAGGTAAGCATATCACGTTTGTGCACTTCACAAGTGCAAACAACCGACTCACTTTGAGGGGCGCTGACCTGTGGATAACGACTTGCCACTTGCCTGCTGCAGGCCAAGCTGACAGTGGTCGCGCGGGATGCGTCCTGCGTCGCCACCCTCTGGGTTACAGATTAGGGGGCAGGTTTAGATTAGCTCGCACTCTTGAAAGCAACACAGCCGATTCTGGAAGAAAGGCTGCAGGCTTCGCTCTACAAGGAGCTGCTCTGCACCCGGAGGCTCTGCTCCCGGCCATTCTTGCGGTTGCATTTTGTTCGCTGTTAGTGGTGGATAATGGGGGAGGAGCAGGTGTCCATGGCAGAGGCCGCGTGACGGACACTTTGACGCGAGGCAGCTGCTGTTCAAGGCTAAAGTTACAGCTGTCCAGGACGCGGGCTTTGAGAGCCGTCCCACCGCCGAACCGGGCACAGTCGGAGCCGCTGCCGGGCTTGGATTACCTTCTTAGCACCCAGACTCCGGGTGCCGCAGACAGGCTGAGCAGGCCTGGGCTGCTGCTTCTGTCGAGTCTGGTGCTTGCGCCTGGGTGTTAGAGAGAGGGATGCGGCGTGACCTGCGCGCGTGAACAGGGGACCTCGACCCCCAAGGAGCGTCGACAGCATGCTGGGCTTCCTCACGGAGCTGCTGGTCAGCCTGGTCCTGCTGGCCTTCTTCCTGGTCAGCTGCCAGAATGTGCTGCACATCATCAAGGGCTCGGTGTGCTTCGTGCTCAAGCACGTGCACCAGGAGCTGGACAAGGAGCTCGGCGAGAGCGAGGGCGCTACCGATGACGAGGACACCATGACGACGAGGGTGGTCCGGCGCCGGGTCATTGTCAAGGTACAAGAATGACGATACCCCTCTGACAAGTTGAGTCAGAGTGTGAGAAGAGGGCACTAATAACAACTAGCGCGCGCGGCGGGAGGGGGCCTGCGCGATTCCCTTGCGGGAGCGTGCAGCAAGGGGCGATGATTGGGACCATATGGCGCCACCATATGGTGCCGCGCGCTCCCGCAAGGGAATCGCCAGACGTGCACGCGTTGCCATTGCAAGCAATGCAACGCGTGCACGTTTTTGCCCCCAAAGCTGTGCCGATAGCTAAAGGTCTCTCCTAAGCAGCGCATGCGCGCTGCGTAGGCGAGACCTAAAAAGACTAAACTTGGACGGGACCGTTGATGAGGTGGAATCCGAGTCAAAGGAATAACGTGTCGGGCTCAGTGGCGTGGTTGGTTGGTGTGCCACCGACTCTGTGGCGGGATAGGTATATTCGTCCTCGTCGATGCAGGGGGAGCCAGGGGGTTCAAATATGTTTTCAGGCAAATCAACCATCTCCATGGTAACATCAGTGACCGTTCGGGCAGGAGTGCCTCGAACACATGTCCGATAAATGGCAGGACAAGAGACCGCCGGTGTGACACTATTCAGGATCGGCCAGATGTTGTAGCTTGACATTTTCCACTGAGATGTATCTGTTCTCCTTGCGACCAGGAAGCGGTGGTAAGATTACTGTACGTGTTCCCTTCAAGCCCAGGACTGGAACCGGTGCACGAAAAGAGGGGCCGAATTCTTTTTTGTTCGCCACCTTCTCTCGAACCAGGTCGCCAATCTTCGGAAGCCAGCCGGCAACCGAAATCTGCAGAGCAGGGTCTGTGGCTGAAGGCAAATGTGCAATTGCAAGTTTGTCTCGGGCTTCTTGTAAGTCCTGTAACATAGTAGAATGGTTATCTACATCAAACTTGGCGGATTGCGCCGCCATGTCTAGACCATCAAGGTCAGGCACAAACATTCGTATGCCAAAGAGCATTTCGTAAGGGGTCCGCCCACCCAGAGGTCTTCTAGGGAGATTATTAAGTGCACGCTGAACGGTATACAAGTGGGCCAGCCAGTTCCTGCCAGTACCTATAACTCTAGCTGTCAAGGATTGCTTTAAGTCACGGTTCATTCGTTCAACGATAGAGTTGCCCTCAGGCCTATACGGAGACGAAAATTTCACCTGCACCCCCAAGGAGCCCATTGCGTCCTTGTAAGCCTTAGAGGCAAACGCCGGACCTTGGTCAGAATGGAAGGTGCCGCATGCAAAAATTCCCACAAAGACACGCAAATCCCTGATGACATTTCGAGCGTCAGCACTCCGTTGTGGCCAGACCCAGATGAACCGTGTGCACGAGTCCACTGCCACTAAGATATATTTATAGGCAGTGTCCGATGAAAATGGACCGCAGTGATCCAAGTAAACACACCCAAAGGGTCTGTTTGAAATGCCGAGCGAGGTCTGAGGTGGTCGTGTGACCGTGGAAGGCTTGATCTGTTGACAAACGTCACAGGAAATCACATAAGTACGGGTATCTTTATATAAACCACGCCACCAGTAACGCTGCTGCAAAATGGAAATTGTCGCAGACACACCAGCATGAGCCGAAGCCATGCCTTCGTGTGCTGCCGCTATCAAGGAAAGTCTGCGGTCCGCGTTGGGGATCAGCCGATCACCAACGTCAGGTATTGTTACATAAGGAGCCTGATCGGGACCTAACTGGTAAGAATATTTGGAAGGGAAACCTCTAGGGTAATTCGTTCCTTCTTTTGTTGCAGCAATAGCTGCCAAGATATCAGTGTCTATTTTAGATATGGATCTAGTAACTGCTGCTACTGAACACGTGACTACTGCTGATCTGGCAGCTTCATCTGCCAGACTGTTACCAACAGCGTGTGCGCCCACCCGCTGATGGCCTACGGTGTGAACCACCTGTGTGAGCGGCAGACGTCGTTGTAATTCTGCCACTCGAACCCAAAGCATTTTATGCTTGATTGTGTTGCCTTTAGCGTCTCTATAGTCGTTTTTCGACCAAAAGAACAGATTGTCATTGTATGATTGAACACAGTAGTAAGAATCGCACACAATTAAAGTGGTCACATCAGGATTAACGAACTCAAGCGCAAGCACTAATGCGCGCAACTCGGCCAATTGTGCGGTACTGTCCCCGAGTGTCTGTGTGTGCACCACAGTGGATTTGAACTTTCCGTTCACAAACGTACCTGCAACAATAGCACATGCGGCTGAATAAGCATGCTTGGACCCCGTGGCCGGTTGTGCCGAACCATCGGTGTAGATCACACAGTCATAATCCTCAAGCGGCAATAAAGACAGAGGAGGAGGATGAACGAATTCATACTGTAAGAACTCCTGAGTCTGAAGAGAAGAATCGAATATGAATGTGACATCCGGAGACGTCAACGAGGTTGCCCATTGTATCCAACGGGGTGCAACGCTTTAGAGTTCGGTACACTTGCTTTAGTCACTGCCTCTAGAGCAGGATATGGTGTTACCACCAGGATGCGTTTTCCCTGTGCCAGTGCGCGTTCCTTCAGAATCGCCATTTGCACTGCTGTCAGAACTTTCTCTACAGATGAAAACCGCATTTCTGCGGAGGTGTACAGATGTGACTTGTATGCGATGGGTACTGTATCACCTTCATTAAAGGTTAAGTACGTGAAACCCACTGCCCCTGGAATGATTCTAATCACCAGGTTTGTGTGGTTATCACGTGTCAAAAGATATTTGGACTCAAGAAGGTCTGTCTGCAAAGACTGCAGAATGGAGGTATGCTCTGGAAGCCAGCAAGACTTCGAAAAAGTAGGTTGTATCAAGGCATACAGTGGCTTGATACGCTGGGCGTATTCGGGAATGTATGTACGTCCGAAGTTCAGAAAGCCCAGCAATGACTGAAGTTTCTTCAGATTAGTAGGAGGGCACAGAAGTGCACATTTCTCCACAAAATGGGGGCTAAGCCCTTACCTTCATTGTTGAGCTCATAGCCCAAGAACAAAACGGTAAATTCAGCAATATGAGATTTGGCAAAGTTAATTTTGTAACCTTGAACCGCAAATTCAAGAATAATGCGGTCTACTCGGGTTAGATGCGGAAACAATTCGTCGTCCGTCAGATAAATGTCATCCACGTACGAACAGGCGTCTGGATCAATGCCGTCTAACAAAGAGACAACACGAGCGGCGAATACGCCTGGACTATTTTGTAGCCCATAGGAAGACGCCTGAATTTGAACATTTTACCACCGGATGTAAAAGCGCACCATTGGCCACTCTCCGGGGCTAAGTTGTGCGTGTAGAATCCATTTGAAAGGTCAAGGGTCGTTTTGTATTTTTTACGAACAAGACTGTCTACAAGCGCAGAACTATGGGTGTTTTGCACCGCAAAGGTCCGACAATGAGAGTTCAAGTGCCGGTAATCCAATACTAAGCGGTACGATCCATCGGGTTTAGAAACCGCGAAAAGGGGATTGTTCATAGGTGATACACAGGGTTCAATTACTCCCTGATATTCCAACTGAGTCAGAATTTCGGAAACGGGCCTTTGGCTTCACGTTGTATGGGATATTGGGGTTGTGGCTGCGGTAGTGACCGCAAAGGTATTTCATGGGGGGGAGAATCTTCGTCCCAACCCACGTGATTGCGGAATAACGCTGGAGCCAGGGACACAGCCCACTCTGCTGCAAGAGCCTCCGCTTTGTCCTTTGGGACATGTCGAGAAAAGCTCGGTAGGATTACCTCCTCCCCTTTACGCGCAGCAAGAACGAATGGGGGTGGCCAATCCGCCTCTGCTAACAAAATGTCATATGAAGAGGTCAGATTTTCCCAAAAATCCCTTTAATTACACGCTGTATATCACCTTCAACTTGGATGACAATATTAAATAGTCTGTCAGGGGGTGCCACTCTGGTGTCTGCTGTTTCAACAGTAATGAATGTTTCAGTTGCTGTCGCCTCCATATGAGGACGTAGCGCCTCCCGCACTATGGTAACTTCCGCGGCGCTGTCTAGGAGGGTTACTGCCCACGTCCAATTCAGGAGCCTCGTTCTAACCGTCTGTGGCATATTTCGCTGTTACAGCGGCAACTTTCTTCTTCTGAAATTGTGGTCGAAAACGTTGAGCGTCTTCCGCTTTTCCTCTGACTTGTTGTCGAGGTTGGTCTCGTCCCTGGGGAGCCTCTCGGTCCCTTCCTCTATCCTGGCGGTCTCCTCCACCGGCCTGTGACGATGTCTGTGCCTGTGAAGAACGAGGAGAACGCGCATCAGGGATCTGAAACCTATCCGGTGACTTAATTCTCGCTCTATCGCGTAAATCATAAGTACGCTCAGAAGAAACTGAAACCGGGGATGCGCCTCTCGACCCCGGCTTCTTTTGTTGCTTACCCTGTTTTTTCAGCCTCCAGCTCTTTTTAGTGAAGACTGGTTTCTCATCTTTCTCAGATTGAGATTTGGTTTGTTGCTGTTGTGTTTGCGATTGTGTTTGCTGTTTTGCAAAAGGCTTGTTACCCAGGCTATTTCTACCAATAGTTTTGTAAGCCTGGGTAATAATTTTCGGTAATTCGCGAGGCCTGTCCAATTCTGGGACCAGAGCCAAAGCGTTAGCTACTTGAAAGTTCACTGCATCGCCCTTGACATTCGCACGGATCAGCTCAGCTACTACTTCAAACACTCCCACCAGTCTCATCCCTAATTCCACAGCCGCTTCAGGGCCATGTTCATCCTGTACTTTTTTAATTACAGAGGGGAGAACCGTCATGGAAGGAGTACCAAAACATTTAGAATATACTGCTGTGAATACCTTACCCCAGTTGTCACATGCTGTCAACTCGGGAATTAAGTCTGTTGGCAAACTAATCGTTAAGATACGATGTTTATCCACTGGGGTTGTATGTGGAAAAACTGCCTCCAACTGATCAAATTTTTCTGCAAGCCAATAAGGAAAATCATCCTTATTTTGTGGACGTTTGCCCATCACCGAATTCACCATGACAGGACTTATGGTCACTCCGCCTGCAGCAGCTGGTTGGCTGGCAACTCCAGGAGCGGCTCCATGGATGCTGCCTGTAACATATCGCACTAAAGCTCGATGCACCTGCACCAAGGCCGCATACATAGTGCGCAGTTCCGCGACTGGTATAGTCATATAACGCGGATGTGGGGTGTACCCGGCCAAAACAGGCCAAGTGGCCCCCTCAATAGATAACGGGCCTAAACTAACCGTGGTAGTCGGTTGTGGGAGGGCGGCATTAAACCAAACACGGTGTTGCCAAGCCGTGAGCGGTACTTCAAGAGTAGTATACGGTCGATAGACAGCGGGAACATTAGTGGGTTCATATTCATGGAACAGATTATCATTCGCGTCCACCGCTGGAAAAGTGATCCAAGAGTAATAATAATAATAATAATAATAATAATAAACTTTATTCGGTTTTAACAAAAAAAACATAAAAGTTACACAAAGACATTAAAATATATAAGTCAAATCTCCTTAAACTGGTAAAAAAGTCAGATTAAACTCATACTCCCCAAGTGCATTCAAAATGTAAAGTGCAATGTGCGATAAATACATATGTACAGTCCACAAGAATATTAAAAACTGCAACCCCCAGGGGCATTTGTATAAATTATGCACGTTATATGAGTGCAAACATAGGAGTATACATTCGAACAATAAAAATGCATTGATAAAATAACAAGTTAAACATCCATAAAGGATCGCGATTTAACACAAGCTTTTAAATAGCCAAGTATAAAAAACAGTGACTCCGTTGACAACATCTGTAAGTGCAAAAGTGCGGGCGAACCTGTCTAAAATTCAATCGTTTTAAATAAGGGACCAAAAAATCCTACGAGGAACTTCATAGAATCTACAAACAAACATAAAGTGCAACAAATCCTGCGGAGACTCACCGTCGCAGCCGCAGGATAGTGACACACTTGCCCTCTTATGGTCTTTTGGTCTAACCAACAGGAGATGGTATAGATTCATCCTAAACCTTGTTAAAAGATATTTCTCGTGAGAAGACAAACACCCCATAAGGTAGGGTTCAGTTGACAAGGTGGTTTTCGTTAATATAAAATTGCGTACACTGGGTTTCAGCAACTCCTTCGCTTCTCTTTCCATCCTCCACAAACTCATAAAAGCTATTCTGCTTGATACGACATCCTGCTTAACTATGCATTCTGGCTTGCTATACAGGTCGCCACGCCCTATCCCTTTAAAACTCTTTTGAATATAATTTAGCCAAGGGATACATGAGGCTTGTTCTAACAGCATACACTCTCTTAATAATAAATGGTTAAAAGACAGATCTGGATTTAACCAACATTTCAACCAAAAAATCAATGGACGTAATGCAAGGATGTCACTAATATAGGGGACCCCCAGTTCTTCATGCACTGCTAAATTAGAGGTCCCCTGAGGGACACACAGAAGGCGTTTTAAAAATTATTTTCCACCACTTGCAGAGGATCTGCAACTGTATATCCCCATATCTCACTTCCATAAGTGGCAATGGAAAGACTTTTAGCCTTATAAACTTGTAACATGGCCCCAGTTGGTTTTTTCCCTATTCTTGATGAAAATTTAAAAATGGCTGCGTTGGCCCGAACCACTTCCCCCTTCTTCTTCTCAATTTGGGGTCCCCATTTTAATTTGTTGTCAATAAGAACCCCCAAATATGAGAAAACATTCGTAAGAGGGACCACAATTGAGTCAATTGCAAATTTAAAGGGCTTCACAGGTTGCTTACCTATTCTCAGCACATAGGACTTGGAATTGTTAATTGACAGGTCCCGTTTACCCATGTACCCCGCAAAAGCCTTTAAAAGAGATTGTAAACCAACCTCTGTTCTGGATAGAAGGACGGCATCATCTGCATAAAGCAATATCGGGATGCCGCGACGTCCAACATACGGGTAATCAACCCCGGTTTCCAGTAATTCCTGTTCCAAGTCGTTAAGATAATAATTAAACAAAAAAGGGGCTAAAATGCAACCTTGACGGACGCCCCTTTTAATATCAAAATTCTCAGTGACACGCAAATCCTGAGCGAACCTAACATTTGCCTGGGTAGAATTATGAAGATCCACCAGGAAGTTCACTAGGCTAGGATCCACACCTGTTAGCCTCAGGATCTGCCACAGTTTAGTTCTGTTAACACGATCAAAAGCTGATGACAGATCCATAAAGGCACAAAATATGGACCCCGAGCGTGCAATAGTATATTTACTGAAAATCATAAGAATATTTAAACACTGGGCAATTGTAGAACGACCGGGCGAAAACCATATTGGACATCTGACAATATTTCGGTTTCCTCTGCCCAGGTTTGCAGCCGCTGTAATAATATCCGACCCACCACCTTAACTGTTGAATCTAAAAGGGAGATGGGTCTATAACAATGGGGGCTACCCGGTCGCCCTTTTAAAAACGGGAACTATAGTAGAAATAGCCCAGGAAGAGGGGCATCCAATTTTGCTGCAGCGTTAAAAACATTAACCAAGATGGGGGCCCAAAAGAAGGGTCAGATTTGAATAAATCTGGGGGAATCCCATCTGGTCCAGGGGCCTTTTTAGCAGAGAGCCCTTCAATCCCTGCAATAACCTCATCAATACTGAAAGATAAAGCTGGAGCATTTAAATCTATTATCTCTGGGCCACAACAATCGGGGGACAGTCAAAAATAGTTTTAAAATGGGACACCCAGTCCTCTTCTGTAATAAAGGCTCCTAAAACGGGGTCCCTATCCATACCAATGGCTGGGCGATTCACCACTTGCCAAAATTTTGAACTATTTTTCAATACACTTGCCTCGATAAGGTCCCGCCAGGCTTCATCTTTTAGTTTTGTCTTGCGCCCCGCTAAAGCTGCCTTATATTCTCTGCGATAGTTACAGACCACTGATTGTATTCTAGGTATAGATGCAAGAGCTGCCTTCAACTTACCAGCTGCTCGAGTACAATCAGAGTCAAACCATTTAGGCCCAAGATTTCTAGCCCTTACGGCCGGAGCACTTAAGAGGTCTCCCATCTTCCCTGCTAAGGTCACAAAAGCTGCCAACAAATAATCTGGGGACGAACAGGGATTTTGACATGTTAAAAGTTCAGAGGCACATAACCTATTAACCTTGTCATAAAACAGCTTGGGGTCAATCTGTGTCCATTTCAATCTGCGTTTATTGTCAGTCAGAGTCATAACGCCCCTTGTGGCTACTCCTTCGATGTGACTAATGAGTGGTCCGGCTATATGGGCACAAAGCGGGTTATGATCACTAAAAATACTCTCATCAATAGAGAAACCTGTGATCCACAACTGCAAGGGGGAGGAAATTAATATGTAGTCAATAAAAGATCCTGTCCTAACCCCCTTGTAGGTTGGAGTTAAAAATTTGAAGTTTGGGGCCACGAGAGCCATCAAACACACCATGTTGAACTCCTGGATCATGTTGTTAATCAATTCCCCTTGTGTGTGGTGATCAAAATGGAAACCACTCCTTCGCGGGCATCCCAGTTCAGATAAACAGGACACCGCAGGGTTACCACATGGGTGAGCATTAAAATCCCCAGAGACCAAAAAATCAGAAACTGGGAATCTGTTAGGACGTCTAAAAAGGAGCATAAGGCAGCTATATTACAATCACGTACGGGACTGGATACTGCGTTATAAAAATTAACCAGTCCCCATCTGATGCCTCTAGTGTTAAAAAATAGCACCAATATCCCTCCACACCGAATAGGAACAACCTGGATCTGGCTGTCTAAGGCCACAGACACATATGTGACTAAGCCCCCTTTAGCTCTCCCACTGGAAGATGGGGTAGCGGGGACAAAATAAGCCTTATATCCTTCTAAAAACAGATTACTTTCAACCAGCCAGGTTTCTTGAAGACTAATTATCTTAAACTCTTTTAAGAAATTGACTAAAGAGGGATCTCGAAATTTAGTTGCCAGCCCAGCAATATTCCAAGAAATAAAATTGCGAGAGGTCACTACGCTTGGCCTCCCCACGGCATCAACTAAGGGCACTGCACTGTGACCACCCCCTGGCTCCTGTGTTACTATTGGCAATAGTCAGTCGCAGTCTTCTAGTCCACTTAATGCAGAAAATCTGTTTTGTACTTCCAAAAAAGGAGTAGTGGCCGGCTGGACCTGCGGGAAGAGTGGTTGATGCATTCTAACTACTGACTGTGCGGCTGGTACGGAACTATACGACCTTCCTAGTCCAGTATTTGTCCTTACATTATAGTCAATAGGACATGTGGAAACCCTGGGCTTATAAAAAAAAAAACAAGGGGAAAGTTCTGATAGCACCTGAGGGGGGATTGCGGTTAGCGCCCTTATGGAGGATTCTAGCCACTAGATTAGGGTTATTGAAATTCACAATAATACAATCTTTAATACCCACTTTAGCAGATGGCCCCACCCAACTCACCCTACGTGCCATGATGATGTTATTAGCAATACTCACACCAGTAGCTGTATTTTGGGCAAACCAATGTGTTAATTTGTTTTTTAGTTGATTAAAATCCTCTGTAGCCCCTATTTCAAGAGGTGGAACATCCCCTAAAACAACAACATAGGGGGTAGATTCAGGTGGGAGGTTAATTACAGGAAGACAAGTTGGTTGAGAATCCCTGAGTGCTAACCCTGTCATGTCCTTCAATCCAGGCGTCACTACCCTGGATGGATGGCGAGAAATCACTCCACCACGACTACTAGTGGTAACTTTATCGTTATTTGATTCCTTTGGGTCTATGACCGCCTCAACATCCCCCTGCAGTGCGTTTCCCACTACTTTATCCCTAGCAGTCTGTGTAACACATGTCCTGTTAGTATTTACAACTTTCGAGGTTAAACAATTGCAACCGGTCTGTCCCTCGAGTTTGGATAAAGCTTCCTCGATAGCCCCAATTTTCTGCCTTATTGGATCAAGAGAAGAAGACAACAACATTTCCATTTTCCCCCAAAAATGGTCCTCATGATCTTTAATAGAACAAGACCCAGGCAACGTACATGTATTAGGGATGAGTAAAGGTAAGTCATTCGAACTGTTTGTTACTAGGGGAGAAGAAGGCGCCTCAATACCGCTATCTATCTTGTGGGCTAATCTACTACTTTTCGAAGACCCACCATTCTTCCCTTTTCTTTTCCTTGCCTGTGGGTCACTACTATTAAGCTGTCCTAATTTGGCCTTTTGGCCTCTTGTCTTGGCTTTTACTGGGCTGGAAGTAGTTATCAACTCTATGCCGGGGCTAGGTAAAATTTGCGTCGAGACTGGAGTTAGTTCCGGAGAGAAGGGAAGACTATGCCGAGAAGGATCGGCATTCCTGATCCCTTCTACTACGGAAGCTACCAATTTAATAGGAGTTCTATCTTCTAAAGACAGAGGCTCTAATGATAATCTCCTTTCCGTAAGCTGAATTTCATGTATAAGAACTGATTCAGCTCTTGAGAAAAATGCGTCCAGAGTCCCAATCACACTCTTACCGGGGGTCATTTTCCGTTTGCTCATTTTTCAAATAATAAGACTAATACAAGATGTATGACAAGAGAAAGGGCAAAGCAGCAAAAGGATTGGCGCTTAATAAAACTTGGCAGGACTACAGGTTCATAAAATGCCAAGAAGTAAAAAAACCCGGTTAAAACACTATTAAGAGCAAATTCGAACACCTAATATAAAATAAGCTAATTTACAATAGGCATAATAATACAGTTCCGGGGGAAAAGTAGAATTTAGCAGAGATTAGGACTTGTACCAGTAAGATTTCAATGTGCAAAATAAGCAGTGTATACAATATGTATAATAGACATACAGTCCTTATGGAAAAACAGAGCTAGCAGCAGTTCGAGCAACCAATGATTTGTGCAAAATAAGCAAAGTAAACAAGCAACATGCAGCACTATTATGGTACCTGCGAGAAATAAAACCTAACAACTATCATAGGTTTAAAAAAAAAAGAAAAAGAAGCCAACAATATACAAGATAAAATATGTCCAGACAAAGTAAAACTGTCCAACACTATTAAGTCCTGATAGTCCAAAAAAGCAACACCACTTGGGGAGAGAGTTAAAATGCAATAGTTCCAGTTAAGAAAAAATTAAACATACAACTTCGTCTGTACCTGGTAAGGGGTAAACTCAATCGACGACCTTTACGCTTTAAGGGGAACTTTCACGAGCTACTCTAGGGAAAGAGAGGTGGCCCAGCCCAGCCTCTTCCAGACTATGACGGGCAAGGACGGGCCCGCCCTTGGCCCGGGCTTGGCCCGGGCGCGGCCCGCGCGCGTCCCGTGCAGCGGGGGACTCAGCAGGGCTAAAAGCGCCTCCTGGCGCTTGCGTAGTAGCAGGAGCAGGCGTCCAGCTTTGGCCTGCCGGGAGTTGTGGTTCCTTCGAGCCGTTCCCCTCACGGCTGTGTGGCAGAAGCGGAGAACAAGGAAAAGGGAGCCGTTCCCCTCACGGCAAAAAAGTGTTTGCAGTGGCCGTTCCCCTCACGGTCAGTGTTCCGCTCTGCAAGGCGTCCCGCGCAGCGGGGGACTCAGCAGGGCTAAAAGCGCCTCCTGGCGCTTGCGTAGTAGCAGGAGCAGGCGTCCAGCTTTGGCCTGCCGGGAGTTGTGGTTCCTTCGAGCCGTTCCCCTCACGGCTGTGTGGCAGAAGCGGAGAACAAGGAAAAGGGAGCCGTTCCCCTCACGGCAAAAAGTGTTTGCAGTGGCCGTTCCCCTCACGGTCAGTGTTCCGCTCTGCAAGGCGTCCCGCGCAGCGGGGACTCAGCAGGGCTAAAGCGCCTCCTGGAGCTTGCGTAGTAGCAGGAGCAGGCGTCCAGCTTTGGCCTGCCGGGAGTTGTGGTTCCTTCGAGCCGTTCCCCTCACGGCTGTGTGGCAGAAGCGGAGAACAAGGAAAAGGGAGCCGTTCCCCTCACGGCAAAAAAGTGTTTGCAGTGGCCGTTCCCCTCACGGACAGTGTTCCGCTCTGCAAGGCGTCCCGCGCAGCGGGGGACTCAGCAGGGCTAAAAGCGCCTCCTGGCGCTTGCGTAGTAGCAGGAGCAGGCGTCCAGCTTTGGCCTGCCGGGAGTTGTGGTTCCTTCGAGCCGTTCCCCTCACGGCTGTGTGGCAGAAGCGGAGAACAAGGAAAGGGAGCCGTTCCCTCACGGCAAAAAGTGTTTGTAGTGGCCGTTCCCCTCACGGTCAGTGTTCCGCTCTGCAAGGCGTCCCGCGCAGCGGGGACTCAGCAGGGCTAAAGCGCCTCCTGGCGCTTGCGTAGTAGCAGGAGCAGGCATCCAGCTTTGGCCTGCCGGGAGTTGTGGTTCCTTCGAGCCGTTCCCCTCATGGCTGTGTGGCAGAAGCGGAGAACAAGGAAAAGGGAGCCGTTCCCCTCACGGCAAAAAAGTGTTTGCAGTGGCCGTTCCCCTCACGGTCAGTGTTCCGCTCTGCAAGGCGTCCCAGATCCAAGAGTAGAACACCTCAAAGTGGAAAGCCGGATCGGCTTGAACCACAAAGACTAGTTCAACTCCCGCGTCTGGCACTCCATACACCCGTAAGTGATCCCGGAGTGCTGTGCGGCTATGCGCCGCTATGTCTATACCCGCCATTACTAACGGGTTTATTCAACAATCTTACACGAGGCAGCACAAAAGGGTTATGTTTAAGAAACCTTTTTAATAACATCAAGCTTGAAAGAACCTACAAAGTCTGCAATATAGGAGGTATCGCCGTCACACACGCTTCCGGAAGCATACGTGAGGGTATTGTGGACAAGCACAAGTACTACTCAAGCGTCCCGCAAATAAGCTGCCCCACTCGTTGGTCGCGCCATGTCATAGGGTTTCTGCACATACAGAGCTATGAACAGGATAATAGGACCTCGGAATATAGTGGTGAGCCAACCATAGACCTTAGCACCCAAAACCCCAACCCAACTAGCCTTAGCGTCCCATTAGCACTAATGTACCAATGATTAGACAACCCAGAACACGGTATCTCTCTCTCACTCAGGACTCGCAGAAGCAAGAACACTCTTTCGTCACACTCGTACCTGTCCACAACATGCGTAAGAAGAGACACTGTATAGGTTAAAATGTTTATTTCAACTTACGTGCTCTAAGATACAGTACACGTGTCAGTACTACTAGCATAATACATATGAATAATATAATCAGCATAGTTACAACTCCATAGAATACGAACGGGGAAAGCATCTCATAAAGCAGTGGATATATGTCTAACTAACATTACCACCCTCCCCGTGCTGGAAGCTAGTTTATTATACAAACAGAAGACCTTTGGGCTTTGACTAGCGAACCCCCATACCTCAGTCTCTAGATGCAAAACTACATCAGCAGACAATCACAGCTCTTCTCTCTGGAAAGATCGCCTCCAAGTGCAGTAGAGTGCACTAGAGCGGGCGAACCGCATTATTAAAAGCACACTAATTTCTCCATGGCAGCTGTACATGGTGTTATGTCTAGGTGCGAGGGATGGGCCAAATCAGTAAGAACCAGGGACGTGTTATTCGACCTTGTAACTGTTGTTCAGACTGAGCCCAAAGGGAACAGGAGAAAAGGTGAGAAACAGAAAATGCAGACAGTTGCAAAACAACGTGGCAGAAGCAGAGGGCGACAGAACAACGGCTAAGAGTAATGTGCGCAAAAGTCATCATGGCAGCCAGGCCCGTGCCAACGTATCCAGGCAGGCCAGGAGGCCACAAACCACAAGACACTACCCATCACTTCTTTTAAAATACCTTGTTTAACCATTCGTTCAATTTCTGGAATAATTCCTGCTTTTACTTCTGGACTCATTTTGGGTGTTTGGATACACTGCACCTTCTTTCACTGTCACTTTAACTGGGTCTATATTTGTCATCAGCCCAATGTCTTTTCCTGTAAAATCCCACACTTCCGGATTAACTGTGGTTCTCAACTCTTCTGGTAACATTTCATCTACTTCTGTTCCCTGTTTGGCCAACATCATCTTGTACACCACGTCTTCATCAGGGGTTTGGAAAGCGACACCATCCGGTGTACAATAGATCGTGCAATTCATCTTGCACAAAAGATCTCTTCCCAACAGATTTACTGGACTGGAATCGCATATTACGAACCGATGCATTTCTTTGAAGTTTCCAATGTGCACCTCCATTGGTTTTGTGATTGGGGTTCTAATCTGTTGGTTAGACACGCCTACAACTTGGATTGATTCTCCCGAGAGGGGTAGGTTTGGGATGTCTGCTGTTCTTACAGTAGACCTGGTAGCACCAGTATCCAATAGGAAAGTAATGTCTTTACCTTCTACTCTCCCATCAACAATTGGACCTGACTGATCTACCGGCAAGGATGCGCCAAGCACGCACTCCTCTTCCTCCCCCCCTCAGGCACCGTCATTGTGCGGCATCTGAATGTTCTTCATCATTCTGTAAAATATATTGTGCAATTGTTGTATTATTCTTACCACTTTCTCCTTGAAATCCGGTGTTCGCACTGAAACTTTGATGGTTCACAAAATTTAGCATAGGAGCTGGTGGCACCTGATATTGTGGAGTAACTACCTGCTGCTGCTGATTCATAAGTACTTCATTCTGCATCTGTGGGATTAAATTTTGATTTGGCCCATTATTACTCTTATTATTCTGAGTACTCTTACGCTCGTTCTTCCAATGTCCAAGCTTTCCGCACGCATGACAAGGAAACTTCTTTTTCGCTTCTTCTCTGTCCATTCGTCCCTTATATTTATTACCATTCGCTCCTTGATTATTCTGACTCTGTTCTTTCACTTGATTATTATTTTGGTCACTTGCTTTCTCTTCTTGCTGTTCTGCCAATTTAACTTGTGCCCACATCATTTTCTCCTTTAGCTTCCTACGCCTGGCCTCAATGTCATCTCCACAATATTTCGCGTACTTTAAAATCTCATCCACTGTCTTGCTTTGCCAGCATAACATGTGCTGCTGTATCATCTGACTGATTTCTGGTTTCAAACCATATACAAATCGATACACAAAATGTCCCATATCTTTGTCACCAATATTCTCAAAACCACTATACTGTTTAAACACCTGCAACAATCTCTCATAGTATGCATGTACAGATTCATTTGGTTCTTGTGTTCTTCTATCTATTTTTACCCAATCTGTTTCTTTAGGAGGAATTTTCCCTTTCAAATACGTAATCACTTGGTGATACTTTTTCATCACCTCCTCCGAGGGTGCTCCTGTCTTTGAATCCCTAGGGTACTCCTCATTAGGCCAATCAATTGTGATATTACATTCTGTCCATAAATCAGCAGGTACCACTATATCAAATAGACCATCCAAATCTTTCAATAAAACCTTTGAAACCTTCACAAATCTCTCTACCTGTTTGTACCATTCAACTGGTTTTTCTCTCAGCTTTGGAAAATAATTTGTGAATGACAGAATATCTTGTCTACTCCAAGGAACATGAACATATCCACCCCCGGGAACCTCTCTCATAGGACACAATTTTTCCACTTTGCCTGATTCTCTTACTGGAAATGCAGCTGCTGCTTCTCTCGCTTGTGCTTCCTCTTTCTTATCCATCTAATTCTCCATTTATCAATGTCTCCCCATTTTCGCAAGATATTCATTAATTCCTTTATCTGCAGTCTCTTTCCAGAAGCATTTACACTTTCTAAATCTTTATCAGTAAAGTCCACTCGATATGGTTTCTGCAACAACTTTGATTTCCCTATGTCTATTCCAATCTCTGAGGCAACTTCAGTCAGTCTCTCATGAAATACTCTTGCTCTCCTGGTTATACTCTTACATAAAAATAATAATTCCTCATCATTGTAAGCGTTCAATCTTTCTGTACCCACGCATCCTGTCATCATCTCTTCCAATTCCACTTTCAATCTGCTAATGTCTAAAATCCTTGGTGTTGGGTTCTGATTATCTCTTTCCTGAGCCCACCTTTCTATTTCTTCAGAGGTGACTACTGTTGCGCCTCCAGTTCCAGCAGGAAGCAAAGGTCTTCTTTCTCTCAAATTCATGGGCGTAACTCTCTTTGGGGTTTCCGTTAAAGGTTCCACATTAGGGAGATCCACTAGTGAAATAACTGACTCACTTTCACTAATCTGATCATCTGTAATTATTATTTCTTTTCTAGGACTATTTAATGGAATTGTCACAGATTGTGGTTTCTGGCCAATCTTATTATCTCCATACAATGGAATTAGCGGACCAATGGTCACTGGTACTATCAAGGCTTCAGTATTCAAATTTAATTGGCTTATCTTTTGAACTAGTTCTTCTCTAGTTTTATTCAAAGCATCTCTTTCACTATCCTGCAACACTCTGTTGTATGACGTCTCATGTAAAATTTGTGGGGTTAATGGCATTCCCATTACTGGTGCACTTGGGGTAACCTTACTAGCTGCTTCTTGATACGGTGGTGGCTTTTTAATTAAAATATCCTCTAACAACTCATCATCTGATTCACCATAACCTGCCGAGTTCATATGTTTTGTTTGCTCCTTACACTTCCCTCCAGACTGTTCCTCAGCCGTTAACACTGGATATAACCCTTCCGATACCATAGCTCTCCTCCACTGTTTCATCTGCCCTTCGCGTGACTCATGCAAATGTCTGGGGAAAAATCCTCTATATCTTCCACCTCTGCATTTCTCTCATTCATATGAGTCAGTCTCCCATTCTTCCAAAGCCTCATATTGAGTTAACCTAGGTCTAGGTTCCAAATCATTCATTTTCAATCTCAAATTCTGAAGAATCCTCCCATTAAACGTACCATCCTTAGGAAACGCTAACACACCATCATCCTTTGTATTTTCTATCCAGTTTTCCAACCACACGCAAGTATGATATCCTCTTTCCATCATCATAAAAGATGCTGGTGTCTTCGGTGGCGGAATAGGAATTCCCTCTCTAGTCAACACAGGCTTATCTTTCACAAAGAAATTCTTAATCTTCTTAAAAAATGACATCTTTCTTTTCTCTCCATACATCCTTGAAGAACGGTGTAGGAAATTGTATTCCGCAAACCCTTGAAATCTTCTACCTGTACGTCTTGCACTTACAGTCAAATTAAAATCCTGCATACAATCTTCTCTCCGCCAATACTAGTGCGGCTTCTAACTAGCTATCCAATTAAATCAGGCTCACGCTCGTGCTCTGACCAATGCCAGCGCAGCCTTTTCCTGTCGTCAGTTCTGCTCCTTACTACTGACCCCTCCTTTACAAGACTGTTTCTGTCACACGCCCGTTGTGTCTACCAATCCCAGCGCGGCTCACTGTGACGTTAGTCCAACTCCAGTGACTTCTCACCCCTCCTTTACAAAGCTCCTCCTGTCACACGCCCGCTGCTTCTACCAATCCCAGCGCGGCTCACTGTGACGTCTGTACCACTCCGGCAACTGACCCTCCATTTACAAGGTAATAATAAACTATATTTCTCAATAATTTTCTTTAAGATTCTTTGTTATTAACGACATAAAAACATTCGCTACTCTGTCTGTTCCGCTAAATCAAAGGATAGTTTATTTCTTTCTACTGCGAGTAAAACCTTCCGCTTACTCTTCACATAAGCGTCCAGAGAACCTGCTACTCCTCCGGTATCACCCTTTTAGGAAATTTGAGACCAAAGTTTCACCAGCGATCTCCTTTTGCTGTCAATTTAGCTTAGAAGAACCTACTACTCCTTCAGGGTTACCCTTTCTAGGTGATATAAAGCCTAAAGTTTCACTAGCGAACTTCTTTGCTATCAATCATTCTTACTTTTACACAGAAAATAGTCCCTACTTTTAACACTGCTAGCCTTACCTAGCTTCTCAGTGCTTTTCCAACAGACAAGTAACCTCACTGCAGTGTGGTTTCTATCGCCACCCACTATACATTCCCCGGGAATTTTCCAGACGACATAAAACAAGACGCTAACTCTTTTTGTTAAACATAAACCAAATAATGAATAATCTATACTTATCACCAAACTAGTCACTAATAACCATAGCTCTGCTACCAGAAAACTGATCCAGCGGCGTACTAGCAACAGATACTCCGCTACCATATACTCACCTGGGCCCATACAATTCACTTCCACTAAACACCAAGTAGACCGCTGGAACTTTTTAGTTTTAGGATTTTCATACTTCAAGATCTAGTTATTTCTTTCCCTAACTAAACCTGATCAAATAGTTCTTTCCTCTGGTCAATGGACCAATAGGTGGAACTAGTTGATGGTGATAATTAACATAACTTATTAAGCATTTCTTGATTAAATGAAATAATCACAGATCGGGAAGTTTTAAAATCTTTATCTAAATCATGTAAGTGTGAACCATCTCAACGTTTCAGTACAAACACCCTCATTCGCAAGAGTGCCAATTCAATCAAAATTTTCAATAGCAATTCAGATCCACACAACAACTATGCTCAGAAAGAAGAGGATAGAGAGAGAAGAACATCTATCAAACGATGAATTTTATAATTACCAAGTATGGTGTGAAGACCAACCCCCTGGCCAAAGGGCTGGTAAGGGTCCCCGGGACAGATCAGGAGACGAAGACTTCAGGACAGGAATCAGGACAGGATACTGCACCTCTCTAGATATTGACGACTGCGTCGCACCCCTCTCTGACATTCTCTTCCTCCTCGTGGTTCTTCCGCGATCTTCTTTCTAGCCCAATTAAGTTAATTAGATGGTTCTGCATTCGATTTTCTTCATCTGCGTCTCACAGCTTCAACACCACCCACAGCACCGACAGCATCCCGAGCTCTGCTTCTGTGCTCCCGTAAAGCTCCGCACCATCAGCACACCCAATTCCACCTAATTAACTAAAACTACCTCAATTATACCCTTCCATAACCATGTACCACCCATTAATGTTTCAGTTTCGCAAAATACTAACTTCTGATTGGTTAGGCAAGGGGGGACGATCATCACACCATACTTACATTTTGCTTAGTCCATTAAACCATTGTTTCAAACTCCTCCCCTCAAACTTTATTAAATCATTTACTTTCCCATACATCTCCAAACTTTACTAATACAAAATGTAGCGATCTCCTGAATAAAGCTCCTTCATATGAACTCTTCACCCTCATGTTCCCAGGGCACATCTTCGCTGGCCTTGGACCCGTGACAAGTCCTTACTCATCCTTTCGTATTTTCTCGCCAGTGCGCATGCGTGGCGCTACGTCAGTCGGCTCGATTCAGACAAGTTTGACAGGCCCAAATGCGCACTAATAATAAAGTCAAAAGAAGAAATGTTATTCTCAAAAATAAATGGTTTCACTGTATACCACCAACCTCTACTCTAACCCATTCCATTTATTATTATTCTTTCTGCATTTGCGTTAGTATAAAACTTATTTTCTAATTCCAGCAAGCAGGTGCCATGCATGTGAGTTTTTCAAGCGGCCATTTTATAGTTCTTTGCGCAAGCGCCAGAATTTCCCTCCAAGCATTAGTACGTCATACTACGTAGATGCAGTAGACGCATGCGCAGTAAAGATTCCCTTGTTAAAGTGCGTTTAGTCCTTCGTTCATGTTAATGCAGTTAGTAAACACATAGGCAAGCTTCATTTTCCCGCGTGTCTCTTTCTAAATGCGAATTATTAATTACAAACACGTTGTTAGTAAGTCGTTATCGAGTTAAAACGAAAAGATTGCTTCCGAACAAGTCTCGTTTACGAGCCCTTGCTCCATCACCGGTACCTCACATATCATCAGTACTCTGCAGAATTGTGCCACTTGCTGCATCAAACCCTGGCCTTGGGCACACTGTATAGCCCTTTTTGTATGTGTTTTTATTTATTTTCTTTTTATTGTTTACAATTATGGACACAGTCCAACATTAGAGCATTCGCGTACAATGTGACAGATACTAGGATGGCATAGATAAAATCGACCATAGGCCTCCAACTATCAATATTACTAAATATCCTCTTGCCCGAGTAGTTTGCGCCAGCGTCACAGTTCCAATGTCACGTTTGCAGCCCCAATAGCCCTTATGGTATGTTTTTAATCATGCAAAACAAAGGAGTATTCTGTTCCAATGGGTGGATGAAAGGAAAGAGGGAGAGAGGAGGGACGGGTGTGAAGTCCTGGCGCTAAATAGAGAGTGTGTGATAGCACTGGGAGTGCTCCAATAAGGAGCAAGGGCCCTCACACACTCCAAGGGGTGTCATGCTTCATCAAAGGGCAGCTCCTCTTTGGGCTGGCACTGCAATGCCCAATGGGCCCCACAGGGGGGCTCTTTGCTGGAGTTCTTTTCTGGTTGCCGTCGTTAAGCTAGGTGTTATGAGGGAACTTGTGTGTCGTAGGTAGAAGTGGAGTGAATGTGATCTACAAATAGCTACGAGAGACTCCAAGGGTAATTCTATTCTCTGGGTTCTTGTCCTATGTTTTTAATCATGCTGGGTGTTTGTGTGTTTATTGGCTCCTTCCCATTATGAGAACTTAATTAGACTATCTCCTCCTTCACAGCACCCTGTCCGAGAGCTTATTCACAACAGCTTTCTGATTGATACTTTACAATCCTTCATTCAGCGGCCGCCCGGCACATCATATTTTTAGATAATTTTTTTACCAATTCCCTTGCCAGATTCAATGGGAAGCATTTAGCCTCCCTAAGTAAATTATCACTCTTTCTGCCAACAGCCCCTGAGATGGCCCTATCCTCACACCAGGTCTCTACAAAATAACGTGATGGTTTGCATCATATTTCGTCACCACAGCTTTGCCATATCGTCTCTGACCATGTGGTTTTTTAAAAAGGGAAAATTCTCACATTTTTACCTTTTGAGTGAGGGACTAAAGTACGGATCCCCCTGGGGCCACTGGCACAATATACCTCCCATGTATGGGACCCACTTATAATCGGACCTAGGCACCTAATGCTTCCCCCCCCTCCAGTATGGACGCATGTGGTGATGGAGCAAGGATTCGAGAAAATGAAACTTGCTCGGAGAAATCCTCCATTAACTTTTATTAATCGTTAAAACTATAGATGAGACGAAACTAATATACACCAGACACCGACACATGGGGAGAAAAGCTTACGCATGCTTAAATTAATGAGGAATAAAATGCAACGCGACTAAAACCCGCTTTATTTGCGAAAACGCTTTGCGCATGTGCAAATCTGAAATACGTACAGATAACATGACTAACTCGCTTTGAGAGGGAAAACCTCACGCATGCGCAAGAAAAACTAACACGGGGTCTTGAGGTACCGCGTGCCCGGCATCTGCTTGCTTGAATTTAAAAGAAAGCTGCTGTTGTTAATGCTTTTTCCTAAGAGAGATAATAACAACATGGGATAGAGTAGAAGTGGGTGGTGAACAGTGAGAATTATATGTTTAAGAAAATAACATCTGTTTATGATTTCTTTATTAATAGAGAAAATTCGGGCCTGTTAAAGCTTGACAGAGAAAGAAAATGGCGATGGATGACCAAACGTTGCGCATGCTCAGTGAGTCCATGGTGTGACCCGGTGACCGAAAGAGCTGAATGACTGCCAAGAATCAAGGACAGAAGACATGAGAAAAGAAGACATGTATCACTCGTCTATGTAGTCTGTATTGAAGAAATTATTGCAATGGCAACAATATATGCATGGGAAGAGGACAATATGAATGAGCTAAAGGGAAGGGCTAGCAAACAATAAATGTCTTAATAGAAATGAATATGTCAGTATGGTGTGATGAAAACTCCCCTACCCCCGTCCAATCATATTCCGTATTTTAGTGAAATTTGCAACTCTTGAGGGTGGGGCATGTAGAAATAAAGACTATAACAGGAGTGAGTTAAGTTAAGTTATTGCGGAATGCTGCTGTTGGGGTGCTCATCGACGCTGAGAGAGAGAGAAAGAGAGAGAGAGAGGCGAGAGCAGACTGGGGAGATTCAGATCCGAAAACGACAGCCTGATTAGATTCGAAGATTGCAGAAGAATATCGAGGAGGGAGAGAGTGTAAGAGAGGGAATCGCCCTGGTGCGTCGGGTTTGTAGAAAAGTCTAGTAAGTATCAGCCCTATCCTAATTCTGTCCTATAGCCTTTGTCTCCTGATTCTAAGTCAGGGGACTCCCACCATTCTTTTGGCCAGGAGAGTGGTTTTCTAGTCCTTTCTATTAGGTAAATTTCATTATTTTTGTCTCGAAATTCGCCTATTTCTTTGCAAATGTACGTTAATATGTGTCTTTTGTCTCTACATCTATCCACTCTTATGGATTGATTTGTTGAATGAGGTTGTGTAATTGAATGTATTTGCTAAATGAATTTTCTCTCTCCCACTGAAGAATGATGGTATTTGCACTGTGAATCTGTAATGATGAGCGTTCAACTTTATGACTGAAACTTTAGATAAAGCTTATGAAAATTTTACTCAGAGTCTGTGATTATTTTCACTAAGAATTTGTGCATTAGTTAAGAAATTGTTAATATCACCATCAACTAACTCAACTAATGGTCCATCGACCAGAGGAAAGAGTTGTTGATTTGTGAAGATTAGTTAGGCATTGAAAATGTCAATGTAACCGGATTTGTGGTTAAGGGAAATAACTAATCAGAACTTTAGTGAATAATAAAACTTGACCCCCCAGCGGTTTTGCCCAGGGAGTGTAGATGAACATTTTCAGATGAATGTATATGGGCCCATTGAAATATTCAGTTTTGTGAAATATTCAACCCTGGGCCTTCCGCTGGATCAGTTTTTCTGGTAGCAGAGTTATGGTTATTATTGATTAGTTTGGTGATTATTGATTATTGATCTTAACTACATGTTTAACACTAAGAGTTAGTGTCGCGTTTTATGTTGTCTGGAAGTACAGGTACAGAGATACCTGGGAAACCCGGGAATGGAATTTAGAAGAGTGTGGTAAGGAAATCACACTGCAGAAGGTTACTCGTCTGTCGTCATAATACATAAAAGCTACGGAGGGCTGTAGGTGTTATATTAGGGACTATATTGTACAAGAGTAGAGTGTGAGTGATAGCGAAGGGTCCACCTGTGAAACTTTGGCCTTACCCGAAGGAGGAGTATCCCTAGAGGAGTAATAGGTCCTCCCCGAGCTTAAGTGAAGGGTAAACAGTGGTTTTTACTCGCAGTGTAAGGAAGTACTTTCTCTTTGAAGCAAGTGAATAAACTATCTTTGGATTAGTGGGGCAGACAGAGTAGCGCTGTTTTTACGTTGTTACTAACAGAAAAAAATTATGAAGAAAATTTAGAAAGTACATTGTCGTATTACCTTGTAAAGGGAGGGTCAGTAGTAGGAGTAATACTGACGTCACAAAGAGCCGCACTGGCATTGGTCAGACAAGTGGGTGTGTTGAAAGCTCTGATTGGCTGGTAGACAAGAGCTGTGCTGCTATTGGTTGCAGAAGAGAATACGTAGTGAGCTCCGATTTGGACTGTTGGTGTGAGTCGCGCTGGTATAGGACGAGTGTTGGGAAATAGGATACGTAAGAATACGGAAGAGACATCTGCGTTCCCATTAAGAGAGACAGAACAGGTTGAAAGAGTGTGTCCAATGAGAGAAGTTCCTGGTGGTGGATATGTTCATGTTCCTTGGATTAGACAGGATATTTTGTCTTTAACAAATGATTTCCCCAGATTAAGAGAGAAACCAAATGAATGGTACAAGCTGGTAGAAAGGTTTGTGAAAGTTTCAAAGGTATTGTTAAAGGATTTGGATGGCCTGTTTGACATAGTGGTACCAACTGATTTGTGGACAGAATGTAAGATTACTATTGATTGGCCAACTGAAGAGTATCCCAGAGACGCAAGGACAGGTGCGCCTTCAGATGAAGTGATGAAAAAGTATCAACAGGTGATTACTTTCTTGAAAGGGAAAATTCTTCCAAAAGAAACAGATTGGGTTAAAATAGATAGAACAACTCAAGAACCAAAAGAGTCAGTGCACGCGTATTATGAAAGGCTGTTGCAAGTATTTAAGCAGTATAGTGGATTTGAAAATATTGGTGACAAGGATATGGGACATTTCGTGTATAGGTTTGTGTATGGATTGAGATCAGAAATTAGTCAGATGATTCAGCAACATATGCTTTGCTGGCAGAGCAAGCCCACTGATGATATCTTGAAGTATGCGAAGTATTGTAGTGATGATATTGATGCAAAACACAAGAAACTGAAATAAAAGATGATATGGGCACAAGTGAAGCTAGCAGAACACCAAGAGGCACATTCTGGTACTCAAAATGATAATCAGTCGAACGATCAGAATCACAATAGTCAAGGATCAAATGGAAATAAAGGAAAAGGACAAATGAGTAGAGAAGAAGCGAAAAAGAAGTATCCTTGTCATGCGTGCGGAAAGCATGGACATTGGAAGAATGAGTGTAGAAATGTTCAACAGAGTAATGGGGTAAATCAAAATTTAAATCCACAGATGCAGAATGAGGTGGTTGTGAACCAGCAGCAACAGCAACAGGTAGTTACTCCGCAATTTCAGGTGCCACAAGCCCCTATGCCCAACCATGTGAGCGCTCAGGTGCAGAGATACAGTGTGAACACCGGATTTCGTGGAGAGAGTGGTAAGAATACACAAACGGTTCAACAATATTGGATGCAAAGTGGTGAGAGTGATTCGGACACTTCTCAATGACGGTGCCTGAGGGGGAGGAAGAATGCGTGCTTGGCGCATCCTTGGCAGTAGATCAGTCAGGTCCATTTGTTGATGGGAAAGAGGAAGGTAATGACATCACTTTTCTAGTGGATACTGGTGCTACCCGTTCTACTGTGAGAGCAGCAGAAATTCCAAACCTACCTCTCTCGGGAGAAACTATCCAAGTTGTAGGAGTCTCGAATAAGCAAATAAAAACCCCAGTCACTAAACCAATAGAAGTCAATATTGGGAATTTTAAAGATATGCATCGGTTTGTGGTATGTGATTCAAGTCCAGTGAATTTGTTAGGGAGGGATTTGTTGTGCAAAATGAACTGTTCCATCTATTGTTCGCCTGATGGTATTGCTTTCCAAACACCTGATGAAGATATGCTTTCAAAATGATGTTAGCAAAACAAGGAACAGAAGTGGATGAGATGTTTTCACTTCTTAGTGAAAATGGTTTACCTGATGAGCTGAAAACCACAGTGAAATCAGAAGTGTGGGATTTTACAGGAAAAGAAATTGGTCTGATGGCAAATGTAGACCCAATTAAAATAATGGTGAAAGAAGGTGCAATTTATCCGAACACACCCCAATACAGAATGAGCCCTGAAGTAAAAGCTGGAGTTGCTCCAGTAATTGATCAAATGATTGAACAAGGTATTTTGAGAGAGATAATGGGCAGTCCTTGTAATTCGCGAATCATGGGCCTTAAAAAGCCTAGTGGCAAGTATAGGACAGTGCAAGATTTAAGGAAAATTAATAAGATAGTAGTACCCTGTTGTCCAGTAGGTCCAAATCCAGCAGTGATCCTTTATTAGATACCTTGGGATGCACATTGGTACACGGTGATTGATTTGTGCCAAGCATTCTTTTCGATTCCTTTGCACCAGGATAGCCAATATCTTTTTGCATTCCGGTTTGGAGACCGTGTTTTGGCATGGTGTCGGGTTCCTCAAGGGTACACAGAGAGTCCCTCAATTTTCAATCAGATCCTGAAAAAGTGTTTGGAAACATTGGTTATGCCAGGAAAATCAGTTTTGGTTCAGTACATTGATGACCTATTAGGGGCATCAAAGACACGAGAGGCTTGTGTCCCTGACACAATTGCCTTACTGAACCATTTGGCAGAAGGTGGACACAAGGTGTCACCAGAAAAATTACAGTTTTGTCAACAAGAGGTCCAATATTTGGGACACAAGATAGAAAAGGGAGTCAGGAAAGTGACACCATAGAGAATAAAAGTGATTCGACAAATGAGTCTACCTAAAACTAAGAAAGAAGTACAAATGTTTTTGGGAGTGATTGGATACTGTCGTCAGTGGATCAGTGGATTTTCATTGCTTTCAAAGCCTTTACTAAAATTGACACGAAAGGATGTGACAGACCCGATTGAATGGGATGATGAAAGTGAGGATGCATTCATGAAACTGAGAGATTGTTTGTGTCAAGCACCAGCGTTAGGAATGCCTGACTATACGAAAGAATTTGTTTTGTTCTGTTGTGAGAGAGAAGGATGTGCACTTTCAGTGTTAACCCAGAGACATGGATTGTCACGGCGTCCAGTGGCATATTTTTCTGCCACTCTGGATCCAGTGGCTGCGGCATTGCCTGGCTGCTTAAGAGCAGTAGCTGCTACTTGTGTGAGTCTGGAGCAGAGTGAATCGATTGTAATGGGACATCCCCTAAAGGTATATGTGCCATATTCAGTCGAGATCCTTTTAACAAGGACTCGTACTCAGCACTTGACCCCTAGTCGGCTGACTAAGTATGAAAGAGTGATTCTGGGTGCTGAAAATGTAAGTGTGATAAGATGCACCACAGTAAATCCAGCAACCTTGCTGCCGGATCCATACTGTGAAGAAATAAAAGAGGAGGCTGATCATGATTGTTTGGATGTGACAGCAATGTGTACAAAACCCAGACCGGACATCTTTGATGTCCCCTTGGAAGAATCAGATTATGTATTGTTTGTTGATGGGTCATGCTTGCGAAAACAGAAAGGAGAATTGAGTTCTGCCTATGCTGTATGTACTGTATCTGCTATTCTAGAAGCATCCTGTCTAAGAGGAGCCAAGTCTGCACAAATAGCCGAATTGATAGCTTTGACAAAAGCATGCAAAATTGGGAAAAAATTGAGAGTAACCATATTCACGGATAGTCAATATAGTTTTGGGGTTGTGCATGACTTTGGCCAATTATGGATGCAAAGGGGATTTCTGACTTCTTCAGGTTCTCCTATTAGGAATAGTAAAAATGTCAAAGAACTATTGGAAGCACTGCAATTGCCAAAAGAAATTGCAGTGGTCAAATGTGCCGCTCATAAGTCAGGAAATGATTATGTGACACAAGGCAACAAATATGCTGACCAAGTTGCACAATTTTGTGCTCGAAATACAATGTCTTTGAACAGAGGGTTGGAAAAAGAAGTTACCAGTTGCCAACTAATGTTTTTCTCTGCTTTTGAAACATGGGATGAAGTTAGACAATTACAGGATGAGGCAGATGTAAAAGAAAAGGAATTCTGGATCAAATCAGGCTGCACAAGAAGAGCAGATGATGAAGTATGGGCGTGTCCAGATGGTAGACCGATAATGCCAGACAGTTTACTATCACAAATGGCAAGAGTATTTCATGGAGCTACACACATTGGGAGGGATGCCATGATTAGGCACTTCAGGCAGACATGGTACAATCCCAAGTTTAGGCAAATTGCAGAGAGTCTCTGCCAGAGATGTTTGCCATGTCAACAGCAAAACCCAGGTAGAAAAACGATTGTCAGCTGGGGAAAAATTGGAAAGGCAGAGGGACCATTTACAAGACTGCAACTTGACTTTATAGAGCTGCCGTCGTGCAATGGTTTGAAGTACGTCCTTGTCATTGTGTGTCTGTTTTCTCGATGGGTAGAAGCCTATCCCATGAGAAGGAATGACAGCCTCACAGTTGCCAAACTGCTGTTTTGAGAACTCATTCCCAGGTTTGGATTTCCAGTCACTTTGGAATCAGAAAGAGGACCTCATTTTAACAATGAGATAATTCGATTAATTTGTACAGCTTTCAAAATTGAGCAGAAACTACATTGTGCCTATCGGCCAGAAGCCTCTGGAGTGGTTGAGCAGCTCAATGGCACAATAAAATCCAGGTTAGGGAAGGTGTGTGCATCCACTTCACTGAAATGGCCTGATGCTTTGCCCCTTGTATTGATGAGCCTTAGAAGCATGCCTGACAGAAGAACGGGATTGAGTCCTCATGAAATTCTCATGGGAAGAGCAATAAGACAAGCATTTGTACCTGGAAACAAACTGATGAATATAACTGATGATCTAGTGTTGGACTATTGTAAAGGACTAGCTGATCTGGTACGTTCTGTGTCTCACCAGGTTGGAGAAGATGCAACCGCAGCACAGCCGAATCAAGCTCATGATTTGTGTCCAGGAGACTGGGTTGTGGTAAAGAAGCACAGAAAAACGTGTTTAGAACCCAGGTGGAAAGGACCTCATCAAGTTATATTGGTCAAAATGACAGCAGTGAAGTGTGCTGGCGTGCCAAACTGGATCCATGCCAGTCATACACAAAGAGTCCCAAGTCCACATGAACGACAAGGGCAGCAATTGGTAGAACCAAGAGAAGAACCAGAAGCTGAAAGTTGTGAAGTCGAAGAAGTCAGAGAAACAGACTCTGAAGAATGCATCGATGATGAACAACCAAGTACAAGTCAAGTAAAGTGGGCACCAGTTACTGGGTCTCAAGAGACTGCTGTAGAGGCCGAAGAAGTGCAAGAGATTGAAAGACCAGAAGAAATTGAAACAGAAAATCCAGATCAAGCTCAATCAAAAGAAGAAAAAGAAAAACTGACAGAATCAGAACAAATTCAGTCAACAGAAGAATCTACTGCAGGAAATTCAGATCAAGCTCAATTAGAGTTAGAAAAAGAAGGACTGAAAGATCAAGAACAAATTCAATCAACAGAAAAAGAATTGCCCTGGGTGTGATCAAGCCGAGGAAACTGAAATGCATGTCCTCTTCTTATGCTCTGCCTATGGTAAACCCAGGTCACGGTGGATTTTACAACTTTGTAGAAACATGGGGATTAGACACTGCGTAGAAGCATACAGGCTCCTTAAGTACGGAATTGACTTACCTATTGTGTTTGCCATCTCACGATTTATTTACTCTATGTGGTGCACCCGTAGAGCTATTCTTAAGCAAACTCCCTTAGGAAATCTGTAGTTACTGGTAATCTCCATAGTTACATGTCCTGAAAAGCTATACAACAGGGAAAAATTATGCGGTTTTGCACATATTCACACTATGGCTCCCACCCCCTCTAACTAACCTATTTGGATGGCCTTTTTAATCATTGAATTTTATCTATTTTTATTCTCTTTTTAACATTTGTTACAAATATCTTCCAGATGAAGTTTAAATGTTTTTGCAACCAACAGGCATTTTATTTAATGTATTAGCTTTTAAAGTTGTAATATGTGTCATTACCTTGTAAACAATTAGAGAAATTAGAAATATCATGTACATTGCACTTTAAGTGACCTTAAATCCTTAAATAGAGAGTAAATTAATGAATTTACAATTTGGCCTACCTCAACTTTAGAAAGAGTATTTAGCAAGGATATAGTAGTTTTTATAATTATAAATAGTAGTCTTGTTTTCTATCTTTCTCTCATGTATACATTGTTCTTTTTCTTTTTTTGTATGTGCTTTTATGGCCTGTATGGTCGAAATAAAGCTTGTTTTGACTGACTTTGAGAAAAAGAAAGACCAGAAGTTTAGAACAGGGTTCAGCTAAAAGGAGAAAATAAAAGAACACTAGAAATAGGCGAAGAAGGAGAGAAAGCAGTACAAACAAAAAGGGTCAGAAAAGGTGATCATTGACCAAGTGGAGTAAAAGGACTGAGATATATTTTAAGAAGAAAAACAGGGAAAGAACAAGAACAAGTAAATGAAGTATCAAGTCAGACTGAGCAAGAACATCCAAGAAGAAAATCTTTACGAAAATCAAACAGCAGAAAATATAAGGCTCCTGAATGGACATATATCATCCTCGAAGATTTTGAGAATCTTGATCTGAATGAAGAACAAGAAGGTGTTACTATTGAAGGAAATTGAGACCACCTTAAAGAGAAAAGACTCTGACACAAAGGGTGGAAATTGACAAACAAATAAAGGAGAGAATAAAGAAACAGAAGAAGAGAAGAAAATACAGACAGAAGGAACAAAGACGAAAGGCTCTTGAAGTGTGGGATCACACAAATATTTTTTATTTTATAGAATAAATTTAAGAATTTAGAAAAAAATAATTTAGATATTGATCAATTTTAGAACACTAAAAATGGCAGAAACGAAAGTGAATGAACATTCGAAATCTAGTTTAAAACGAAGATGTGTTAAGTATTGTTTGTGCAGTGTTTTAATGCTAATGTTAATGTGGTTATTGCTAACTGTTGTGATACCTATTCTAATGGCAAATAGCAACAGAAATAATACTAATACAAGTGATCGAGTGAATACAGTTACTAAAAGAACAACTACCACTAATTTAGAGCAAATGGATGAGAGCATGTATCATCATGACAAATCAAATAGTGATTTGTCATTAAATTTATTTACTAAACTTCTTTATGAATACGTCGATACAATGGATGTGAGTGATTGTTATGTTTGTATGAAGTTACCTTTGTCTGTCTCAGAGGGGGTGACATATCACCATCTTCCCTTAACATATGGTGTGTCATGTAGTGTTGTGTCCAGTTTGTTCTATGTAACAGGCAAGTTGCAGTATTATTATTCGAATATGGATTTAGTATTTTTTAGAAATCCCTATTCGAAGAAACCTGAACCCAGTGCTTAGTGCTAAAGATGCAGAATTCCTGGGTGAGTTCTTCTTAACAACAAACCCAATAGACATAACAAATGCTCATAAGAATAATCTAACCTGTATTTTGCATGATGAAGAAAAAGATTTTCTAAATTTAGTAGAGGAAAGAAGGCAGGATTTTCAAAGAAGGCTGTTGAACAGAAGTCACATGTACCTCCATGGGCTAATAAGGAAGGGGTCTATAAGAAAGGCGAGACTCATGCTGCACTGTCCCTAGACTTGTCAAAATTGGGAAAATTCTGTCTGCATAGACTAAAAACTGACTATAACAACATTTTCATTTGTTCTAGTGAATGTGAACATACCTTCCTAATAATGGGGGGATGGGGACTAAAAGGTGGAACTGATCCTGTTTTTCCAGGGATTTATTACGTGTGTGGGAAAAATGCCTATTATAGGTTGCCCACGCGATGGTATGGTAGTTGTTATTTTGGAATAGTATTTCCAAAGGTTTATCACATTACTAAGAACAATGAAATGGATGTAGTAAGTCAAGGACTAAAACGAACTAAAAGAACAAGCTTTTCAGAAATAGTAGGTGATATAGTTGGTGCATTGATACCAACAGTTGGAGTCATACTGAATTCACGTAAAATACGGAAGTTGTCAACAATAGTTGATTGATCGTCTATCAACAGATGCTGCTGGGGGATTCTTAATGATTAATACCGAAATGGTTGCAATTAGATCTATGGTTTCGCAAAATCGACTTGCACTTGATATATTATTGGCACAAGAGGGTGGAGTCTGTGGCATGTTGAAAGTTCAACATTGCTCTACATATATCCCAGACAAAAGTAAAAGTATTGAGGGATATATTAAGAATATTACAAAGATTCATGAAGATTTGACCCAACTAGAGGTTGACGGTGCCTGGGAAAGACTTAGCAAAAGTATTTCCGCTATAGGTAGTTGGTTTTCCACTTTAGGGAGTAGTCTATTAGGGAAGATCCTAATACCAGTAATTTCGATAGCAATAATAGATCTGATAATAATGATGACATATAGATGTTGCAGGAGTAAAACAAGAGCAAGAATGTTGGCCGAAATGAAGAATAAAAGAATGGGAAGGAAGAGGAAAAGGGAAGAGATTGAATTAGAGGAAATGAAAGGAAGTTTATATGATAAAATGAAAGAATTAGACATGAAAGAGAAAAACGAAGAATTACTAGAAAGAAAGGAAGACACTAAAAACTAAATGAATGAAAGTTGGCACGTGGTAATGATGGGTATTTTATGATGGCTCAAAAATGCCATCAGAGGGGGGATTGATGGAGCAAGGATTCTACAAAATGAAACTGGCTCGGAGAAATCCTCCATTAACTTTTACCAATCGTTAAAACTATAGATGAGACGAAACTAATATACACCAGACACCGACACATGGGGAAAAAAGCTTACGCATGCTTAAATTAATGAGGAATAAAATGCAACGCGACTAAAACCCGCTTTATTTGCGAAAACGCTTTGCGCATGTGCAAATCTGAAATATGTAGAGATAACGTGACTAACTCGCTTTGAGAGGGAAAACCTCACGCATGCGCAAGAAAAACTAACACGGGGTCTTGAGGTACCGCGTGCCCGGCATCTGCTTGCTTGAATTTAAAAGAAAGCTGCTGTTGTTAATGCTTTTGCCTAAGAGAGATAATAACAACATGGGATAGAGTAGAAGTGGGTGGTGAACAGTGAGAATTATATGTTTAAGAAAATAACATCTGTTTATGATCCCTTTATTAATAGAGAAAATTCGGGCCTGTTAAAGCTTGACAAAAAAAGAAAATGGCGATGGATGACCAAACGTTGCGCATGCTCAGAGTCCATGGTGTGACCCGGTGACCGAAAGAGCTGAATGACTGCCAAGAATCAAGGACAGAAGACATGAGAAAAAGAAGACGTGTATCACTCGTCTATGTAGTCTGTATTGAATAAATTAATGCAATGGCAACAATATATGCATGGGAAGAGGACAATATGAATGAGCTAAAGGGGAAGGGCTAGCAACAATAAATGTCTTAATAGAAATGAATATGTCAGTATGGTGTGATAAAAACTCCCCTACCCCCGTCCAATCATATTCCGTATTTTAGTGAAATTTGCAACTCTTGAGGGTGGGACATGTAGAAATAAAGACTATAACTGGAGTGAGTTAAGTTAAGTTAAGTTATTGCAGAATGCTGCTGTTGGGGTGCTCATCGACGCTGAGAGAGAGAGAAAGAGAGAGAGGCGAGAGCAGACTGGGAAGATTCAGATCCGAAAACGACAGCCTGATTAGATTCGAAGATTGCAGAAGAATATCGAGGAGGGAGAGAGTGTAAGAGAGGGAATCGCCCTGGTGCGTCGGATTTGTAGAAATGTCTAGTAAGTATCAGCCCTATCCTAATTCTGTCCTATAGCCTTAGTCTCCTGATTCTAAGTCAGGGGACCCCCACCATTCTTTTGGCCAGGAGGGTGGTTTTCCGGTCATTTCTATTAGGAAAATGTCATTATTTTTGTCTCAAAATTTGCATATTTCTTTGCAAATGTACGTTAATATGTGTCTTTTGTCTCTACATCTATCCACTCTTATGCATTGATTTGTTGAATGAGGTTGTGTAATTCAATGTATTTGCTAAATGAATTTTCTCTCTCCCACTGAAGAATGATGGTGTTTGCACTGTGAATCTGTAATGATGAGCGTTCAACTTTATGACTGAAACTTTAGATAAAGCTTATGAAAATTTTACTCAGAGTCTGTGATTATATTCACTAAGAATTTGTGCATTAGTTAATAGCACCATCAACTAACTCAACTAATGGCCCATCGACCAGAGGAAAGAGTTGTTGATTTGTGAAGATTAGTTAGGCATTGAAAATGTCAATTTAACCTGATTTGTGGTTAAGGGAAATAACTAATCAGAACTTTAGTGAATAATAAAACTTGACCCCCCCAGCGGTTTTGCCCAGGGAGTGTGGATGAACATTTTCAAATGAATGTATATGGGCCCATTGAAATATTCAGTTTTGTGAAATATTCAACCCTGGGCCTTCCGCTGGATCAGTGGTATCGACCTAGATATCATGGCATTGGCAAATAATTCTTCTTCCCTGTTCCCTCCCTTTCCTTTCTTTTCAGTTATCTCCTCTTACCATTGCGCATTAACTCTCAGGCATGAATTGTTAATGTCCTGATGATGATCCGATTATTTTGTAAGGATCGAAATGTTGTAGACTCTCTCACACTGACCCTACTGTAATGTACATAGTAATAGGTATGAGGGCAGAAGTGCTGATTCAAATTCAATTGTGACCAACCTAATTTCATTATTTATCTAACATACTAGTGCCAGAGTCTCTTTGTTAACTTAATTGTGTTTCCACCCAGCCATTTAATGAAATTGTTTAATAATTCTGATTTTAATTTGTCTATTGGACAATGTGTATGAGTATATTTGTTTTTCCAGTGTACTAGTGACATATGTTGAGCTGAGGGGGCTCTGTTCATTTATAGCACTTTGGGGATGAAGTGGCATTCTTGCATTGTTAATGGTGCAGGTGGTGGTAGAGAGCTTCATTAATCTTGAGGATTGAATGCCCCGTTAAACCTATTGCATTAATGACTGATGAGAAAACAGCAGTATTCCGCACACCTGTCCCGCTGCATCTGAATGGACTTCCTGTTACAGAGGGGCCTTTACCCTGAAGTAAGACATATTTGAGGCTTCTCTTTGGCCAGGTAAATATTTCACAGCACAGTGGAGAAAAGTCTGGTATCAAGAAGGAAAAACTGGAATGCCGGTATCGTTCTAAAGGTCACATTTAACCATGTCACATATGTTAATGGATTGCTTATATTGGATTATCTGTTGTCTATATTGTTTACATTTTGATATGAAAATAGCAGATACAGGTGTAAATAATGCTTTTTTTTCAAGCACAAATGAAGACTGATGTCAAAGAACCTATCTCTGAAATGTGTACATCTTGGAATAATTTTAATGGTATACTTCGATATTCGTCTGTAGTGCTTATAAATGATTTGTTTCACTTGTAATTATTTGGTTATATAAGTGTTACTTAAACCAAAATGAAAGTCAATTTACATGCAAGTAAAGCTCGTTTTTTTGTAACAATATTTGATGGGCTGAGGAACAGGGGCTCTAGCATCCTAATGAAAAGCCTTGCCCCAGACTACATGAACATTTATTTTTTTATGTATTTAAAGTATCAAAGTGGAGAGAAAGATGTGTAAAATCAAAAAACAAGACAGCAGGCTTTATCCAGCTCTGCATCCAGGACCTAGAACAACATCCTTGCATCCATCAGGTCCGCCCCCACCCTGCTCCAACTCAGGAAGGAGTTAAAAATGCACTTCTTTAAGAACACTATATCATGATGCTGTAAAAATTCACGAATCAGCTACCTCTCAAATTACTTGCTCACTATCCTTGCCTATGACTCTGTACAGTGCTCGCTTGCTTTTGGCTAGGTTCGCACTCTACAAATACCACATACATACATTCATACATACATACATACATTCATACATACATACATACATACATACAAAAGAAGACCACTCGGATAAAAGTGACATACATACGTACATACATGCATACATGCATACATACATACATACATACATACATACATACATACATACATTATACCGCAAACCTAGCAACCGGACAATGGAGCACTTTAAGTAATAAATGAACTATGGAAAGTCATTAAAGAAATAGGGAGGAGTCAGCAATGAGTTAATCTGGGAAGTACATTCCGAAAATATGTGTTTTTAGGTCTTTTTCTGAAATCACGAATTTAGGATGTAGCCTTCTGCACTCTGGAACAGAGGGGCATATTAGCAAGACCGGCGATAAAATTATCGCCGTTTTAGCCGGCGATAATGGGCTTGCTAATAAGCGTTATAGAATTCCAATAGAAGCCCAGGTTAGATGTGCAGGACACCTAACCTGGGCTTCTATTGGAATTCTATAACGCATATTAGCAAGCCCATTATCGCCGTTTTAGCGGCAGTTTCCTGCCGCTAAAACGGCGAAAGTTTTATAGCCTGTCTTGCTAATATGCCCCAGAGTTTATTAGTCTTGGGGCTGGACATGAGAGTCCTGTTCTTACATTGTACATATCTAACGATTCCAAATAATCTATTCATGCAGTCATTCACTCAATCACTCCTTGCATCATTTATGCATTCAGCCAATCACCCATCCACTTAATCCCACGCACAAATTCACCAATTAATAAAAAAGGCTTCCCTGGGCGCTTTGTCAATTCCTGCTGCACAAGAGATCAATTTGTCAAAAACGTTTTGCTGCTTTTTGTTTTGCGATCTTTTTTTTTTTTATCTCACACCGTTGCCTGTTTACTGTAAGGACTCCACTGCTCCCTGTTTGCAGTCCGACTCTGCCGCTGAGAACTGTGAAGCAAACACTTTGACGGATAGACTGTCTGCTCTCAGGGTCATCCGGGCAAGTCAAGCAGGGACCTGCCTTTCTAGTACTGCACTGTGTGTTCTCGTGAAGGTTCAAAGCTTCGGGCAATGCAGAAACCCCCTGCTGGGCCGCCCAGACATGTCTGGCTCTGTCTTCCAGAAAGAGGGTGCCTGAAAGACTGGGAAAATCCAAGAATGAATCAGGGTGCGTGGCGAGAGAGGCTGCAGGCCAACGCCTCTCGCGTGTGCCCACTTGTGATACTTACTGTACTCGCAGCATCAGTTCCAGGAGTGCACAGCATGGCATGGGGAAAATGTGTCTGAGACGGAGTGCAATGAATACAAAAATCAAATGGAGCCCCCTCCATGATGTAGCAGTGCAATAAATAAAAAAATCAAATGCAGCTCCTCTCGATGATGTGGGAATGCAATTATTACATAAATCAAATGCAACCCCCCACACCCCCCATGATTTATCAGTGAATAAATACACAGATCTTTGCCCCAGGACAGCTTTTTCAGTCATATCTGCAGGGATGGGGTTACCATCACTTATCATTTAAATGCGTTTATTGAAGAAGTATAAGCAATTAAGGTGTCTGTTCAGATATAGGTATATAGCACAGAAGACAACATATACAGAGCAAATCTAAAATGTACATTCACAGGATGCATGCAGAAGTGGCATATGGGGCAAGGGGCTAGCAAAAAGATAAACGTATAACATTTGTCATGACAATCTAATGACATTTCCCATCCTACCACCCAGGGAGGCATCCCTCTTCCTCTCTATGTGAAAGTTACAAACATATTCCAGATCCCAAAGGTATACCCGTAGCGGTCCCCATGCCATGCTCCAAATACATAATTCTGGTCCTAAATCCTCTAGGACGGACCTTGCAGAGTTAACCTGTGCAAACAAAATCCTTTTCCCCTTATTGTTGGAAATAGTTTCCACCCATTTAATCTCACTGGATTTTTCACTTTCTGACCATCCTGTTTTCAATTTCTCCTGTGAGTGAGGCTTACTCGTTCAGTCTCACTCACAGTAAATTCTGTGTATATGGACTGAGAGTGCTAACTGACAGTGCCTGCCTTTTAAGATAAGGTCGCAGCTAGGGTAATAGGCTCTGGGCTGGTAACATGAGAACAAATGAGTATGCGTGTGTGCACTCGTGTGCGGGCTGAGCAGGTGAGATTGCTCTTTTGCTCAGCTCGGTATCTGCGCACAGGTAGCCTGTTATAGAAGGGGCCTTTGAGGGAATGGTACTGATCTGGTGTAGGCCTTATAATCTGAGTGGCCATTCATAGTGTAGATCTGTAGTGCTTACTGAAAAGGCTGTCGCTCTCTGCATTAAACTTTTTTGGGGAAATCTACACAGTTTCACCATACTTAGGCCTAGATATAACAGTCGGGTATCAATTTTAGGATACCTATATACACTGGGCCTGATTCACAGAACTAACTTACGTCAAAAACGTAAAGTTAGTACTTTTTAGTATTCACAGAATACACTTACTCATTTTGGTATTCTCAGAATGAACTTACTCATTCCAGAATTCACAGAAGTTAGTAGTCCTAACTTTAGGACTCCTAAATGCCTTCTGTGAATACCGAAAGTCTTAAAGTTAGGATTTTTCTCAGTTTAGGAGTAGTAAAGTTAGGACTCCTAACTTTAGGACTCCCAAATGCCTTCTGTGAATACCGAAAGTCTTAAAGTTAGGATTTTCTCAGTTTAGGAGTAGTAAAGTCCTAACTTTACTACTCCTAAACTGCGAAAAATCCTAACTTTAAGACTTTCGGTATTCACAGAAGGCATTTAGGAGTCCTAAAGTTAGGGCTACTAACTTCTGTGAATACCGAAATGAGTAAGTTCATTCTGTGAATACCAAAATGAGTAAGTGTATTCTGTGAATACCAAAAGTACTAACTTTATGTTTTTGACGTAAGTTAGTTCTGTGAATCAGGCCCACTGAGTGCAGACCCACTGTCCCTTTTGTGATAACTGTACTTCTTATGGCGGTATGAGAATTACCATATTTCCCTGGCTCAGCCATAAACAGATTCCAGGCCTTTGTCCTCCTTATTCGGCCAAGTTAATAACTCTGCTGGCCAGCAGGAACATCAAAGGCCTCCCCGTGGAATAGAAACATTGACAGTGCTTGGTCCAGTTCCTTAGAAAGAAAGAGGGCTGGAGGAAATCTGCTTATTTTAATTAGCCCTTCACACTGCACCTGGGTTATTAAGGCTAGGTCCACAGAAACAAAGGAGGGGGAAACACAAGAGGACTTTAAAGTATTGGTGGGAAGGGTTCAGGGAGCTCTGTCAGTTGAGAGCATGACTGAGGCTCTTCCGATAGACCACATGAAGCTGTCATGTTTAAATGTCCCAGAATGATGTGCAGGAGGGCTGGGGTAGAGGTGGAGTGATGATGTGGCACCCAAGGATTGGGTAGAGATGCCGACCGTCCAGAACTTTGTTTTTAAAAAAATCTTTTTGTTGATTTTACAACTGTAAATTGACATAAACAGACTTCAATCCAGCCTTACAACACAACACAATATTGGCATTGTTAAAAAGACCATGGTATCCGCAACTGATCTCAACCCCTGTGTACTGCTGAAAGTGCATATATCTAGTTACACCTCGTATTTGTAATTCTTACGCTCATGACCCCCTTTATTGCCGTCGTCTCAGTATCTCCTCCCTTTTCCCCTCTCACCCATTAGTATTCATTTTTGTGTCGCCTGTGAGTTCTCAGTGTTCCCGCCCTCTGCCTCTTCTATGGCGGACCTTTCTAGCAGGTATGTTCGCAATGGTTCCCATATGTCCCGTATGTATTTAATTGCTCCTGGCAAAATGTAAGGTCGTTTAGCCACTCCTTAAATTTGGGTGCCCGCCCGCTTCCCCACCTGCAGGCAACTCTGCGTTTAGCTAAGAGTAGACCCAAGGATACATATTTTCTAATTGGGGCCTCAAGGTCCTTTGTGTATCTTAGTAGTGTGGTAAGCGGGGTGTTAGGTATATGGGATCCAGTCATCTAGTCCAGTGCTTCGAGTACCGTGTCCCAGTATTTCCGGATGGGAGTGCATTCCCAGGCTAGGTCTAAGAAGTCCTCTCCCGCCCTCCCACATCTATCGCAGTTATCATTCTCCCTAAGCAGGAAGCGTAGTAATTTCGCGGGAGTATAATAGAGGCGGTGTAGGTATTTAAAGTGTATGATACGCAGTCTACTGCTGGCTGATACACGTCCCGTTTGTTGACAACAAAATGTCCATTGGTCATCACTAAGGGGGTTCCCCAGGTCCTCTTCCCAGCGCGCTCGCGCTGTGGGAGTAGTGTGTGGGCTGTCTGTTTGGGTGGTCCGATATAGCACAGAAACTACGTGTGCAGGAGTGGACCTCTGGAGTAAGGCATGCAAAGGGGCCATAGTGGGGGGGTTCATCCGGGAACGCAGGGGTCTTAGCTTTAACATCTGGGCGGAGCCTGACATACATAAAAAGCTCCATGAAGGTAGGCTGACAGTCCTTGAAGAATTTCTCTCGGGTGCGGAAAGTCCCTTACTTATACAATTCCCCCCAGGACAATGCTTCAAATTTCCGGAGCATCTGTCGACAGCTTCCTTCTTGTGTAACCGGAATGTCTAGGTGGCCCTGTAAGGGCAGCAGGGGAGAGTATATCATGTTGAGTTTTAATTTAAGCGAGTGGCTATATCTCGCCATGCTCTATTTGTACAGTCGACAGTGGTCGGGTCTTTACATTTAGGTTTGGCCGGTGAGCTTAAGTAAGCCGTGTAGGGGACTGGTGCCATATAGCCGTGCTCTACTGCCAGATGTGGCATGTACGGCGGTGGGCGCACCCAGTATGCAGCGAAGTGTGACTGGGCACACCAAAAGTATAGTTCCATGTCTGGTATTTAAACCCTCCCTTGGCAAAAGGTTGGGTCAGAGTCTCTCACTTTAATCTAGGCTGTTTTCCCCCCCAGGTCAGATGGATAAGTTGAGATTTGAGGGTTTTGAAAAAGTGTTTACTGGGTGCATAGGGGATGTTGATGAAGAGATAAAGGGGCATATTCTCAAGGAGCTATCGCCGAGTTATCGGCACTTTAACGCATCCAAAGTCGCGCTAAATTCATCGCCCCATTCACAAGCTGGTGCTAACAGCCCATAACACCAGTTTTCCTGCGAAAGCAGCACAAAAAACATCGCCACAGATGACCCCGGCAACTAACGCTAATGAGATGCAGAGTAGGCGTTCCCGAGCAAAAAGCAGCGACAACACCACAACGAAACATTCTCAACGACCAGCCACATCGGCGATAGGAACACAAAACAGGCGATACGGCGCATTACCAGCAGGAAATTAACACCTGCTCTGACCTGGTGCAAAGTCAGACGTTAACCTGCACAAGAAAAGGGAGCCCAGCCCACAGCCAAACCTGAAGAACAACAGATGCCATGGAGCCACTCACCATGCACCCCGGAGCCCCGAGAGGGCAACAACACCCACTGCCACCACCCCCAGGACCGCCAACCCCTCCAACAGGACCCCCCCCCCCGGACCACCACAGAGGCAGCGCAGACAAAGACAGCGGACCGTCAGGAAATGCACCAGCCCCACAGACCTAACACCAGACAATGCCAATGCCCACTACAGGCCCAAAAGGACAACCATCCTCCGCCTCCTGAACATTATTGCCCACTGGCTGACGGTACCAACACAGCGGACAACCAACATCCCTCCGCAGACAAAGCTGCTGGCTGTGCTGCACCTGTTGGCCTCTGGTATCCTCCCAAACAACAACCGCCCGAGTCGGAGGAGTCTCACAGCCAGCCCCATCCAAGTTCCTCACACCTGTCCTGGATGCCCTCACCAGCTAGGGACCCCAGCACCCATACGTCCCCCACAATGGGCAGGAACAGCTGGAGACCAAGCAAAGACTATACGCCATAGCTGGATCCCCGCACGTGTCGGGGGCAATCGACTGCACACATGTCCCACTTGTGCCCCCTGCCAACACTGCACACACTTACCTCAACAGAAAGCACACGCATCCCATCAACGTGCAGGCAATAGTGGACCACAGGGGACTCCTCACCAATGTCGTAGCCAACTACCCAGGCAGTGTGCATGATCCCTTCATCTTCCGACAGTCCAACATCAACCAGCGCTTCCAGGATGGCACCCATGGGAATGCACTGCTCGTTGGCAAGTACCAAATGAACACACCACACACCTCAACCCCACAATCATGCAACTCACAACTCTGGCACTGCACACGTCACAAAATCACATACAACATGCCAAACAACATGCCCCCCCACCAGACACGACAGCACAACTTACTGTGGCAACCTTGGTTAGCCATGTACATGAGCCATCAACATCATGGCACCTCAGCCACACAATACCGGAATGTGGGGAGAGGCGGGAACCAGGCATGTGCGAAGGAGGCAAGTGACCCATGAATGAGTATGTACACAATGCCAAGTGTGGCGGAGATGTGCTGGACAGACTGCAGTATGCAGACCACAGACATAGCCATGTCTACATGCACTGCTGGTGTTTGGAGTGTAGTGGACAGTGGATGCAACCATGTCACCCCAGCCAGTGGGGAAGATCGCGGAAATGTAGCTTGTGACGTCCCCCCCTGTAAGCGTGTGTGGAGTGGGCTGGCCGGCGTACGCCAGGCCAGCATAGGGGTGTGAATAAAAAGC
This sequence comes from Calotriton arnoldi, assembly GCA_963921515.1. Classification (NCBI taxonomy): domain Eukaryota; kingdom Metazoa; phylum Chordata; class Amphibia; order Caudata; family Salamandridae; genus Calotriton; species Calotriton arnoldi. The sequence goes on along the minus strand of CAWUFW010006561.1, from coordinate 154,246 downwards.
ACGTAGCTCTGGGCGTGGTTCTCTTCCTGAATGCCCAACGTGTCTGCCAGAGCGGCGCCTCCGACCCCGCCACGAGGCCGACACCGTCGCCGTGAGCGGTGTGGCCTGCGTTCCTGTGCGCCTGCTGCACCCCGTGCCACTGGTCCCCGAACCCGTCATGCCTGCCCCTGCGCAGCCAGGCCTCACTGCTCACCTGCCGACACCGGCGTGTTTCAAAGAGGGCCCACCACGTGCCGGCGCAAGCTCCAAGCCCGAGGCCCGCGACCTTCGCAGCCTCCTCAGACCATCACGGCCTCCGCGACACAGGCCCGCTTTACTCCTTTTTCGTTGACGTACTCCACCGCTGCCTCGGGCCTACACTACGCTCAAGTAGGTCACACATTTGGAACTGAGTCTTGATTATGCAATGGCAGAGTACACACTTTATGGCAGCGTTTATATCACTGTACTCCCTTCGATGTGGTGCCACCAACTCTGTGCATAGCATCCCAACCACACGTGTCTGTGGGCCCCTGATGACTACGCCTTCGGCCTACACTGCGGACAAGTAGGTCACACATGTTGAACTGATTCGTGATTTCTGCATGGCGGAGTTCATATCATTGTACGCAAGGAGACGAGTAAGAGGAAGACGCGGTTTAGTCCGGAGGAGAAAAGGACCATCGTTATGGAGGTGTTCGAACACTGCCGACAACTGCCCTGGTGCCACCAACTCTGTGCATCGCGGGCCAACGACCCATGGCTGTGGGCCCCTGCCGACTGCTGCCTCGGGCCTACACTGTGGTCAAGTAGGTCACACATTTGGAACTGAGTCTTGATTACACAATGGCCGAGTACACATGTCAATGCCGAGTTTATCTCTCTATACTCCCTTCGATGTGGTGACACAAAGTATGTGCATGGCATCCCAACCACACGTGTCTGTGGGCCCTTGATGACTACGCCTTCGGACTACACTGCGGTCCTGCAGGCCCCACACAAATCCATGCCAGTCCGTACCAGGCAGGACACGGCATCGTTGCTGGCTAAACACCCGCTCAGCTCTGTTGCTACTGCCTCGGTCAACCACGAGTCATCCCCACATGCCATTTCAACGCGTGTGTTAGTGTTCCAGGAGGAGCTTGCTGAACAGCGGTTGGCCCGCGCTAGCCACTGCCCCCGGACTACACATCGGTCGAGTAGGGCACACATTGGGAACTCAGTCATGATTCATTTATGGCAGACCTGATATCATTGTACTGGCCTCGTCGCAGACTGCATCCCCTTTCAGCTCCTGTGCCACTAAGTCTGTTCCCCGACAACCATGGACACTTTCTTCTTGAGATTTGTTGGCGACTGAGTCCATGGACTGGGGGTTGTCTTCATCATCATGTCGGTGATACTGACAATGTGGCCAAAACGAGGCTGTAGCATTCCACTCCTCCATTTGCCGCTTCCGGACGGCTCCTGCCCTCTGCATCATGCCCTGGAGGACACCTTCCACTGTCCCCCGCAAACCTCCGCTACATTCATCTTCGACATCGACGAGGACCCGCTCACCTCGCGTGGCCCTATCTCACTGCACCGCAAGTCACCGTCCCGTGGCGGTGTGCCTATGCCGGTCGCAGTGCATCCGGGGCCACTAACTCTGTGCAGCTCAAACCATGGCCCGAGTCTGATGGCATGTTGGATGGCCTCTGGGTCGATGGTCTGGGGGTCATCAACGCCATGTGTCTGTGGCCATGCACTGTCCGCTGCCTCCGGCCTCAACTGCGGTCCACCTGGGCTCACACATCAAATCGAGTCCTGAACTGCCCGGATGTCGCATCACCGCAGGATGCACACGTCACCACCGCCAGGACCAACTCCAAACGACAGGTGCCAGAGTCGGAAGTGTCTTACTGCCTGTTGGACTTGGCCCTTTTTGCAGGGTCATCCCTAAACTTTTTGCCTTCCTCCTATATTTTTTCTGACCTGTTGTTGGCTGTTTATGACTCTGGGCACTTTACCACTGCTGATCAGTGCTAAAGTGCATATGCTCTCCCTATTATAAAGTGTGTGATGGATTAGTGACTCCATGATTGGATGATTGGTTTACTTGTCAGTCCCTAGTATCGTGCACTGAGTGTGCCCAGGGCTTGTAAATCCAATGCCGCTGGTGGGCTTGCAGCACTGGTTGTGCCACCCACAGAAGCGGCTTGTAAAATGTGCCTCAGGCCTGCCATTGCAGAGCCTGTGTGCAGCCTAGGGCTGCCATGTCGACTTGGTGAGTACACCCACTTCCCAGTCCCTAAACCTTCCCTTTACTGCATGTTGGTCACCCCTAAAGTAGGCCCTAGGGCAGGGTGCATTGTAAGTATAAGGTAGGACATGCCCTGGTGTGTGTGGCATGTCCTAATAGTGAATTACAGCCATTTTCGTTTTTCACTATTGCAAGGCTACCTGCTCCCCATAGGCCAGAATGGGCAGACTGACTATTACACCTTATAGTCAGAACTGACCCAGGGAACATGGTAGAAAAACGAATTTAGTATGCCTGAACTCAGAATGATAAAATACATCTTTTAGTGAAGTTGGTTTTAACATTCTGTGTTTGAAAATACCACTTTTAGAAAGTGGGTATTTTCTTGCCTAAACTTCCAAGCCTGCCTCTGCTAGGTTGTGTATTCCTTGTCTGGAGATTGAGTGACAGGGGCTGGGGGTGGCTACAGGAGACAGGGTGAGTCAGCACAGGGCTGAGTAGAAAGATCTGCATCCAGAGTGGAGGGAGGAGTTGCACCTGGGTCTGAGTAGGGCTGTGCCTGCCTTCCACAATGCTGGCTCCACCTCCTGCCGGGCGGCTGAGCACCCTGCCCCACATTCTGAAAGGAAAGAAGGAGTCAGAAAAACAAAGTGCTCCAGGACTGACCAGAACTGGTTTTGGGCTAGGCAGAGGCCTCTCTGCCTTCAGAGAACAAAGAGAAACTGTGTATAAAAAGGGGACCCAGACCCCTAGGAAATAAGATCACTTCTGGAACAACAAGACGACCCTTTTGCCAAGGAGAAGAACCAAGGAAGCTGCAGGAGTTGGACTGCCCCTCTGCCAAGTGTGCTGTGTGCTGGGTTGGCCTGCAGTGGTTTCTTCATTGCCAAGGAAAGGAGAAGGAACTTTTAAAGAACTTTTTTATCATCTTGCAGAATATTACTCCAAGGGCTTGAATTTGTGCTTGCCTCCTGCTGAAGTCTCAGGGCCAAAAGACTTCACCACCAGCTCCCTCCTGAGTTCCCTTGCTGGGGATTCTGTCTGCTGAGACCTGCGTGTCGCTGGGAGCTGGAAGCGCGACGCAACGAGAAGAAGCGTGTCGCCATCGTAGCTGTTGCATCGCCGGAGAAGCGTGTCGCCGCCGCAGAGGCTGCCGCCGCATCACCAGAGAAGCGTGTCTTCATCAACAGCCGCTGAGTGTCGCATCACCGGAGAAGCGTGTCGCCACCGCAAGGGTCGCCGTCGCATCACCGGAGAAGCGCGTCGCAGGGCCTGTCGCGGCTCCAAAGGTACAGAGTTTGCCGCACGGCCTTCGGCGTGCACGCATCCTCTCCACATCGTCGCATCAAGGGCGCCATCTTATCGCATCACAACCTGAGTGTCGCATTGCATCGCGGCGCCGTCTTGCGCATCGTAACCGGAACGCAGCACGAGAATCAACGCATCTACTCCCCTCCGGTAAGGAACGGACGCATCCCCTACTCTGCGCAAGCATTGAGGCGCGACGCATCGCATCCCCCGAAGTACGGAAACCGACGCATCTCCTTCCCTGCGAACCTTTTGTTTATTTTGCGTTACGCATCCAGGTACTGTTTGTGAGAACTGTGTCGCATTTATCATCAACTTGAACTAAGTAACTTCACCATCTTTTAAGAGTATTTTGAGTACAGTATTGTGGATTTTTGTCGTTTGTGGTCTTGTGATAAGTCTATATAAAGAATACTTATTTTTATAAAACCTGTGTGGTGTCCATCTGTAGTGTTTTCACTGTATTACTGTATGTGTTCACAAATGCTTAACACACTGCCTCTTAGATAAGCCTGCCTGCTCGTGCCAAGCTACCAAGGGGGTGAGCAGGGGTTATCCAGGTGTGTAATCCCTTTCCCTGACTTAGAAGCAAGGGTCCCTATTTGGACAAAGGTGTATACCATTGCCAACTAGAGACCCCCAGTTCTAACATTGGTGGTCAGCGGTGAGGATTTGGACCTGCATTTGTGACTCATGTACAGTAATTGGTGCACACTACTAGTGAGTGCAGACCAAACGCGACCACATACTTTTTGGTAGACTTTTTTCTCCTTGGACTATTATTTTTCTGAGAATTGCCAATTCTTATTGCCATGAGTTCACCAGCATCTATTGCATCTATGGATCCAGAATTTAAGGAAGAAAGGTTGGATACCTATAATGCCAAGCAGCTGAAAGCCTTCTGTAGAAAATTTAAAGTTGCTATTCCAGGCCTCACTAAAAAGGATGAGTTCCAAAAGGCGCTGAGGGCCTGGGTGGAAGCAAGGAATGCATCTGAAAATGTGGAGCACCCTGTGGAGAAGGCAGAAGGGCAGCCAGATGGGCCAGTGGGTCCAGGGGGGGAGAAAGTACCTACCCCGCCAGGCAGCAGTGTTTCTTCCAAAAGCCTGTCCCCAGGAGAGTTGGAGGATAGGGAGAGAGATAGAAGGCATAGAATGGAGCTGGTTAGACTCAAAATGGAGGGTCAAAAGGACCTGGAGAATAAGAAGCTGGAGTTTGAAAATAACAAGTTAGCCTTGGAGAGAGAGAGAATGATATGGGAACATGAGTTGAGAATGAGAGAGCTTGATTTGGAGCTCGAGAGGCTGGAGGCCATGAGGGTCTCAGCCCAGCAACAGGAAAATTGGGTAGCTCAGGAAGTGAGCTTTGCTGAGTTGGAGGTGGAATCCAGCTCAGATGGTGGCAGCAATATTGAGTTATCTAGTGCTGAGGGGGTAGTACACACACCCAGAGATGTGGCGCCTGACTTGGAGGGGGTTAACATACACCAGGAGGTTCAAGGATCTGAGGTAGCTCCAGTGGTGCGCAGTGTCCCGGAAGTAGATTGGGGCACTGGCGCAGGGGTTCATGGTCCTAGTGATGGGAGGGACACTCCACTGACTCTAGATGAGAGGAGCAGGGAGAGGGGTTCCCCCATGGTAGAAGTACTGGTGTGTGAATGTGGAGACCGCCCAGAAGAGTGTGGGTTGAGTGACAGAGACAGTCAGATACTGTCTTGCCAATCTCAGGAGAGTGGTGTGGAGTATGTGTGCGAGGCACTGGATGGTGAGGTGAAGGATAGTTTGGTTAACCCTTGTAGGGGGTTGTGTGATCCAATTGTGGGAGAGCATATTGTAAGTCCCTGTTTTCCAGAGCTATGCCAACACCTGTTGGAGAGTGAGTTCTCTGACCCCAGGGAGCTCACCAGGGAGGCAGACCTTTTTGTGGATTCCAGAGGGTCTGAAAAGGAATTGGGGAGTGAACCTAAAGGGAGTGGCTCAGGTATCTTCCAACCCAGCGTGGTGGAAGTGGCTCAGAGTAGCCCAGCTAGGTCCTGTTGTAGTGAGAGGGGTGTAGGGCCTCACGTCCTATCTTTAAGGGGAAGGAGTGAGAATGGGTTATGTCCCGATAGTGCCCAACCTCAGTCTCAGAGCCTGGATGGTTCTTTAAGGGAACACCAGGTGGGGAACCTAGTCTGTCCTGATGGGCCGCCCGTTGAAGGGGATCCCCTAGTGTCTGGTGAACTGGGAGAGTCTGTACTCAGACCTCCATCAGTTCTGGTGACTGGCAGTGCCACTCCTAAGTGGAGGGTACAGAAGTCCAGATTGAGGGGTGAGAGGGGGAAAGAGTCCCCAGTGGAAGAACTAGTGGGTCAGGGGCCAGCCAGAAGGGCTGAGTCACCAGTGAATGACCATGGTGACACCACTTCTGTCCTGGGGGATCTTCACGCGCTGTCAGGTGGACAGGGGTCGGGAGATCTGCACCAGGCAGACTGTCACACGACACATGAGTTGTGTGTCACCCTCGGGGGGGGCATATGTGCTCCCAATGAAGTCCTGGTGCGCCGGGCAAGTGTTCAACCCCAGGGGTTGGTCCCTGGGTTGGGAAGCCAGGTTCAGGTGTTGTAAATGTAAAAAAATCCGAATTTGTAAAGCGCGAACTACTCACCCTTACGGGTCTCAAGGCGCTGGGGGCCGTCGTGGAAATTAAGTGAGCTATTGCCCAGAGTCACATGGTGCTGGGCTGAGCTGCCGCCGGAACCGGGGATCGAACTGTGAGCCCCGTGCTCCGAAGTCAGCTGCCCTGGCCGCTGCACCACACCTCTCCACTGTGTTGTCTGACCTGGAGGGAGGGACAACTGTAAACAGTGTCCTGACCGGTTTGTCTTCTGGGGGTACCGCTCCGGATGGGAGGGTGCAGTACTCTGGAAGGGGGTGCAGAGGGAGGGAGTCCTCGCCTCTGACCCCGGTTCAACTGGAGGGTTTAGACCCTAGATTGGAGGACCAGGTTCAGGGTGTCCCCCCTGACCTGGACGCCCAGTTGCAGGATAGAACCCCTGAACTGGTGGGCGAATTGGGCAGGACACCGGCCACAGGTGCCCTGACAATTCTGGAAGGGGGTACCGCTCCAGGTGGGAGGGTACAGAGCCCCAAGGAGGAGGACCAGGTGTGGGAAAGCCCACCCCAGTCTCCAGTCCAGCCGCCGGGTACAGGCCCTGGGCTGGTAGATCAGTGTCAGGATGTCATACCTGACCTGACAGGAGGGAGAATGGACAAAGGGTGCCAAGCACCTGGGGCTACTGCCCCCCGCTCTCTGACGCCACAGAGGTTTGAGAGCCCTGAGAGGCATAAGGCCTGGGTCTCATCCCTGACCACTGTCAGTGGCCACTGTGGGTTGCTGTCTGTCTGTTGGGACACACCTGTGAGCAAGTTAAGGTTAGGTGCTGCACAGGTGGTGTCCACAGGTGAGGAGAAGGGTTCCCCATGGATTAGCTTGGTGGGCCCTGAGAGTATGGACAGAGGGATCCAAATAGGTTCAGATTGGCGTAGAACTGGAATATGCCCCTGCTGTTGTGGGCCAGGGTCCAGGTTCTATCGCCCAAAGCAGGAAGCCCATCAGGGTAGTGATTGGTCTCCCCTGCGTTTTTGGCTGGAAGGGGGTTGTGTTGGACTTGGCCCTTTTTGCAGGGTCATCCCTAAACTTTTTGCCTTCCTCCTATATTTTTTCTGACCTGTTGTTGGCTGTTTATGACTCTGGGCACTTTACCACTGCTGATCAGTGCTAAAGTGCATATGCTCTCCCTATTATAAAGTGTGTGATGGATTAGTGACTCCATGATTGGATGATTGGTTTACTTGTCAGTCCCTAGTATCGTGCACTGAGTGTGCCCAGGGCTTGTAAATCCAATGCCGCTGGTGGGCTTGCAGCAGTGGTTGTGCCACCCACAGAAGCGGCTTGTAAAATGTGCCTCAGGCCTGCCATTGCAGAGCCTGTGTGCAGCCTAGGGCTGCCATGTCGACTTGGTGAGTACACCCACTTACCAGTCCCTAAACCTTCCCTTTACTGCATGTTGGTCACCCCTAAAGTAGGCTCTAGGGCAGGGTGCATTGTAAGTATAAGGTAGGACATGCCCTGGTGTGTGTGGCATGTCCTAATAGTGAATTACAGCCATTTTCGTTTTTCACTATTGCAAGGCTACCTGCTCCCCATAGGCCAGAATGGGCAGACTGACTATTACACCTTATAGTCAGAACTGACCCAGGGAACATGGTAGAAAAACGAATTTAGTATGCCTGAACTCAGAATGATAAAATACATCTTTTAGTGAAGTTGGTTTTAACATTCTGTGTTTGAAAATACCACTTTTAGAAAGTGGGTATTTTCTTGCCTAAACTTCCAAGCCTGCCTCTGCTAGGTTGTGTATTCCTTGTCTGGAGATTGAGTGACAGGGGCTGGGGGTGGCTACAGGAGACAGGGTGAGTCAGCACAGGGCTGAGTAGAAATATCTGCATCCAGAGTGGAGGGAGGAGTTGCACCTGGGTCTGAGTAGGGCTATGCCTGCCTTCCACAATGCTGGCTCCACCTCCTGCCGGGCGGCTGAGCACCCTGCCCCACATTCTGAAAAGAAAGAAGGAGTCAGAAAAACAAAGTGCTCCAGGACTGACCAGAACTGGTTTTGGGCTAGGCAGAGGCCTCTCTGCCTTCAGAGAACAAAGAGAAACTGTGTATAAAAAGGGGACCCAGACCCCTAGGAAATTAGATCACTTCTGGAACAACAAGACGACCCTTTTGCCAAGGAGAAGAACCAAGGAAGCTGCAGGAGTTGGACTGCCCCTCTGCCAAGTGTGCTGTTTGCTGGGTTGGCCTGCAGTGGTTTCTTCATGTGGAGAAGTGTGGCTCAATGGTTAGAGCGGCAGACCCTGATGCAGAGATCTGGCCCGGGACCACGGTTCAATTCCCGCCTCAGCGGGTCTTGGGCTCAATTTCCTCGGACCTGATAATTCTCGCCTCGGTGCCTATTCTAATCATGGGTCCCACTCTGCAACTCTGGGCAATAGCTTGCTTAATCTCCACAACGGCCCCACCAGCGCTGGGATGCCTGACTTCACCTTGGGGGTACCCAGGAGTGGACATTTCACAGGGAAAAGCCAGGAAGGGTTCCACAGCGGTATGCGTACAGCGCCACGACGCCCCAGCTGGGGTAGCAGTGCGCTTTACAAATTTCATTTCATTTCATCATTGCCAAGGAAAGGAGAAGGAACTTTTAAAGAACTTTTTATCATCTTGCAGAATATTACTCCAAGGGCTTGAATTTGTGCTTGCCTCCTGCTGAAGTCTCAGGGCCAAAAGACTTCACCACCAGCTCCCTCCTGAGTTCCCTTGCTGGGGATTCTGTCTGCTGAGACCTGCGTGTCGCTGGGAGCTGGAAGCGCGACGCATCGAGAAGAAGCGTGTCGCCATCGTAGCTGTTGCCGTCGCATCGCCGGAGAAGCGTGTCGCCGCCGCAGAGGCTGCCGCCGCATCACCAGAGAAGCGTGTCTTCATCAACAGCCGCTGAGTGTCGCATCACCGGAGAAGCGTGTCGCCACCGCAAGGGTCGCCGTCGCATCACCGGAGAAGCGCGTCGCAGGGCCTGTCGCGGCTCCAAAGGTACAGAGTTCGCCGCACGGCCTTCGGCGTGCACGCATCCTCTCCACATCGTCGCATCAAGGGCGCCATCTTATCGCATCACAACCTGAGTGTCGCATCGCATCGCGGCGCCGTCTTGCGCATCGCAACCGGAACGCAGCACGAGAATCAACGCATCTACTCCCCTCCGGTAAGGAACGGACGCATCCCCTACTCTGCGCAAGCATTGAGGCGCGACGCATCGCATCCCCCGAATTACGGAAACCGACGCATCTCCTTCCCTGCGAACCTTTTGTTTATTTTGCGTTACGCATCCAGGTACTGTTTGTGAGAACTGTGTCGCATTTATCATCAACTTGAACTAAGTAACTTCACCATCTTTGAAGAGTATTTTGAGTACAGTATTGTGGATTTTTGTCGTTTGTGGTCTTGTGATAAGTCTATATAAAGAATACTTATTTTTATAAAACCTGTGTGGTGTCCATCTGTAGTGTTTTCACTGTATTACTGTATGTGTTCACAAATGCTTAACACACTGCCTCTTAGATAAGCCTGCCTGCTCGTGCCAAGCTACCAAGGGGGTGAGCAGGGGTTATCCAGGTGTGTAATCCCCTTTCCCTGACTTAGAAGCAAGGGTCCCTATTTGGACAAAGGTGTATACCATTGCCAACTAGAGACCCCCAGTTCTAACACTGCCAGACTGTCAGAGTTGCTCACACCTGTCGTGGGTGCCATCATCAGCTTGATACCCTGCTCAGCTCTTCAGGTGCCACTAACTCAGTGCACCACAAATCAAGGAACATTCTGCTTGCATATTGTTGGGTGAACACTGTACTCCCTCCGGATACCACCATGATGCTTCACAGTTGTTTCTGTTGTGCTGGTATTTTATGTTTCTGCTTCAATTGTGATCACTGTTCAAGTTGTTGCCAGCACCAACGACTCCATGAGGGCTGGCTTACACTCACCCCACACACATCCAGCACATGCGTCACTGTACATGTGACCATGCCAATAAAGGTGTCGAGCGCACGTGCCCGTGGCCAGTTCAACGAACTATCTGTGTGTGTCCGTGTGCTCATGATGTATGCATTAGGGCCCCGGCCCCACAACCTTACATTGTGCCATGTACAGAGGACGCAGCCATGTCACCGCAGGCAGAGGGTGGGACATTGCACATGTTGCATTATCGTCCCCCACTCAATACGTAAGTGGAGTGAACTTGGCCGGCATACGCCAGTCCGGCGTGGGAGTGTGGGTGATTGTGCCATGGCTCTGGGTGTGGTTCAGTACTGGAAATGTGCAAAGGCATGTGTCTCTGTCGCAGTGTGGGTCTCCGTTGGGGAGTGTAGATGGTCCCTGATGGGACTTGGACACCCACGTATGTGATCTAGTTCGTCTTCCATGAGGTAGTACCCCACCCGCACATGTTCGGCCAGCCCCTTCTGGCAGTCTGACAGCTGGCCTTGGAATGGGATGCGTGCTTAGGTGGGCTGCTGGGAGCCAGCCGGGGTGGTGGGTGCGTCCAGCTGTGTTGTCCGTGCAGGCGGTGGTGTATCCTCGATGCAGCGGTGCTGCCCAGCTCCTGGAGCTCTATTGCCTGGGATGTCCATGGACTGTTGTGGGGCGTCGGTGTCGGAAGTGTGGAGGTCCTCTTCAGCATCACTGATGGGTTGTCAGGTCTGCTCTGCTGGAGGTGTTGTTTGTCCCTCTGCAATGTGAAGGGGAGATGCTTGTTGACATTGTGTTGGCATGTATGTTGACGCATTGTTCGAGTTTACATACAGACTGCATGACAATGTACATTGTGACTGTTTGGAAGGGGCAGACTATTTGATGCGTGATAGTGGACATTTGGACTACATGAGGTGGGTGATGTTGTACACGTACATTTTCATCTCACAGTTTCCTGCTATGTCAGATGTGATTGGCCATTTTCTACGTGCAGGCGGACCCAGTTGTGTCCTCTGTTCTGCAGTGTAAGTGTTGCACTGTGTCCCACATTGTCGTCCATGTGGATGTGCTGTGATTGCTATGTGTGTGTGCTGCATTGTGTGAAATATACAAAAGAAACAATTGATGGACGGAATGCTGGACAATGCAAACATTCACCCCCCAGTCACAAGGATCTGGGTTTAATCCATCATTCTTTTGCTCACCACACCACCCCAGTTTGGACCCAGCCATATGCAAATCAGTCTTGACCCTGTTCCTTGTGGGAACAGTCCAGCCCGAACTGCCAAGCCAGGTCCTCCCTGGACCGGAAACAAGCATCCTGGGACCGGTTTCAGGGCATCACCCTTCATCAGCCAGGCTAGCTTGAATCCAGTGGTGTAGTGAGCATGGGACCCACGTCTGGGTATACCCTTCCCACTTAGGGCGACATATACAAAAGAAACAATTGATGGACGGAATGCTGGACAATGCAAACATTCACCCCCCAGTCACAAGGATCTGGGCTCACCACACCACCCCAGTTTGGACCCAGCCATATGCAAATCAGTCTTGACCCTGTTCCTTGTGGAAACAGTCCAGCCCGAACTGCCAAGCCAGGTCCTCCCTGGACCGGAAACAAGCATCCTGGGACCGTTTTCAGGGCATCACCCTTCATCAGCCAGGCTAGCTTGAATCCAGTGGTGTAGTGAGCATGGGACCCACGTCTGGGTATACCCTTCCCACTTAGGGCGACATATACAAAAGAAACAATTGATGGACGGAATGCTGGACAATGCAAACATTCACCCCCCAGTCACAAGGATCTGGGTTTAATCCATCATTCTTTTGCTCACCACACCACCCCAGTTTGGACCCAGCCATATGCAAATCAGTCTTGACCCTGTTCCTTGTGGGAACAGTCCAGCCCGAACTGCCAAGCCAGGTCCTCCCTGGACCGGAAACAAGCATCCTGGGACCGGTCGCCCTTCGCATCACCCTTCATCAGCCAGGCTAGCTTGAATCCAGTGGTGGGTCTGAACTGAGGAGGCGAAGTGAGCTAAAGAATGATGATGGATTCAACCCAGATCTGTGACTGGGGGTGAGTGTCTGAAAAGTTTCAGTGCTCCGTCCATCATCTCCTTGTGTTTGCTTTGTTCGCCCTAAGTTGGCAGGGTATGCCCAGACGTGGGTCCCTTGCTCACTTTGCCACTGGATTCAAGGTAGCCTGGCTGATGAGGACTGTTAGCCCGAAACCGGTCCCAGGATGCTTGTTTCCGGTCCAGGGATGACATGGCTTGGCAGTTCGGGTTGGACTGTTCCCATGAGGCACAGGGTCAAGACTGATTTGCATATAGCTGTGTCTCAACTGGGGTGGCGAAGTGAGCTAAAGAATGATGATGGATTCAACCCAGATCTGTGACTGGGGGTGAGTGTCTGAAAAGTTTCAGTGCTCCGTCCATCATCTCCTTGTGTTTGCATTGTGTGAGAGTCGCACCTGCAGCTGTGATTTTGCTGCCCCTTATCCCTTGGAGGCGGTGTGCCTTTGGCTTTCGTGCTTTTGAGCTGCTGTGATGTTGGCGACTTGGGTCATTTGTGCTCTTGGACGGTTTTTGTACTCTTGTGCATTGTTTTTCTGCAGATGTATTGTTGAAGTCAGTGGTTGTTTGTGCACGTGGATGTGTCAGAGTGTGACCTGCTCCTTCCGGATGTGGGCCACCTCAGTCTCGTGGCGTGCACAGTGTCATGGTGATTGTACTCCGGCCATGCTGCTCGTCATGTGGTGTCACTTGCGTTGTCAGTGTGGCTCTCGCCTACGCATCTTTGCTGTGTTTCGCACTGGTGCATGTGTATGTTGTGGAATTGGTGTTGTGTGGTGTGGGGTGGGACCCCTTCGGGCACATGGTGTACGGGGGCCTACTTGATGTATGTGTGCTGCAGTGTGCCACGGGGATCAGGGACATGACCCAGGGTCGTTGTGGGTGTGCGGTGTGCTACACGTCGTTGTGCATGTGTGCCATTGTGCCCGTCCCCCCAGTCCCTGTTCGTTACTCACCCTGTTGATGTTGTGTCAAGTCATGGCGAGCAGTGTCCGGACTCCAGACTCCTTGCACCGCCTCCACAGTAATGACTGTGGACACCATTTGCTCCAGCTCCTCCTGTGGTGCAGTACTCCCACCTCCATTCGCCGTTGCTGCCTTCCTGTTGGGAGCAGGTTTCTGCTTGGTTTGGCTTTTGACATCGTGCCAGCGCATCTTGGCCTCCTCGGCACTCCGACTGCATTCACGATGGGATGCCATTTTTCCGTCTGTATTGCCAATGACACGGTGGTGGTGACGGACAGTTGTTGGTGCTCTGTCACCTCCGTGACGACGATCGGGTTTTCCTGCGGACTGTACCCCGTCTTCCTCTTTCTCTTCTCCTTGGCCTTCCCCGACCCCGAGTTTCCTAGCTGGTGGTCTGTGGGGCTTGTGGGGTTCGCGTTGACCTGGGCACTCGTTCCGGGTGCATCCATGTTGCTGCGCAGTTTGATTTGTTTATGGTGTGTTTTTCTTGTTCAGCTTTTATGGTGCATTTTCCCGTCAGACGCGTAGTAATTGCAGGCCTATCGCAACTTTATTCGCGTTGGTGTTTCGCATTTTTTTCAGCGTCGCGTTATTTTTAACGCAGTCATTTGACGCATCATCGTGGGACTATCGCATGGTGACGCCAGGTTGAGAATGCTACGTTAACACGGCGTTGTTTTCCCGCGATGGACTGCGATGTGCAAAGTTGCGTTAAGCTAAACTTGCGGTGGTTATCACACGTTCTTGTGAATATGCCCCAAAGTAGTTTAGGAAGTATCACCATTTTGATCAATGACGCCCTCCCTGCTAGTGAGAGAGGCATAGCGATCCATCTGGTGATGGAGTCCTTCAATGTCTCCAGCACCCGACCATAATTGGCTCTCATAAGGTCTGGCATGTCTCTGGTTACTACAATCACCAGGTACTTTACTTTGCTATCGCACCAAGTCAAGGGATAGTCTGGGTCGTATCTTTTGACCAAGTCAGTAAGGGGGAAGATCTGACATTTACCCCAGTTAATATTGACTCCCGAATACATTCCGAATTGTATGAATTAGAGCAGTATTGGATTCAGGCTAACTTCAGGGTCTCGTAGGTATAGGGTGAGGTCGTCGGTGTATAGTGAGATTAAAATTTGCCGTTCAGGATATTGGAGGGCGTGCTCACGGTGACGCTGCCGAAGTTTGCCCGCCAGTGGCTCCATGGCCAGTGCAAAGAGGAGGGGAGACAACGGACACCCCTGTCTTGTCCCTCTTGTAATGTGGAAACTGGGGGAGCATGACCCGTTAATTAGTACTTTGGCCTATGGCTTAGTATAAAGAAATTGAATCCAAGACAAAAATGGAGGGGGAAAGCCCATTCGTTTCAAGACGCTGATCAAGTAGTCCACCTCCAGGGAGTCGAATGCCTTGGTGGTGTCTAGAAAAACCGCCACCGTGGCTAGCGCTGGGTCAATATCTTGCAGGAGGGCAAAGAGGGTGCGCAAGTTATGTGATGTCGCTCTCCCGGGCACGAACCCCGACTGGTCCGGCAGTACGAAGGCGCTCATCAGCGGGCTTATTCGATTCGCGAGTATCTTTGCCTGGATTTTTGCATCGCAGTTAATGAGGGACAACGGCCTATACGAATCGCACCTGTCGCCCGCCTTCCCGGGTTTGAGTATGGATATGATGAGTACCTCGCGCATTGTTTGCGGGAAGGTACCTGTCTCCCTCGCCTCCTCCTAGACATTTTTAAGAATCGGGATGAGAGCGTCGCTGAAGGTTTTGTAGAATTCTACAGTAAGCCCATCCGGGCCAGGGGCCCGTCCAGACTGAAGTTGCATGATTGCAGCACGAATCTCTTCATCCTCGCAGTCAGCAAGAGGAATTCTCTATGGGCCTCCCCCAGCCATCCCAGTGCTATATCCTCGAAGTATGGCTCAAACTCTACCAGCTGCGTTCTGTGTGTTGTGTATAGGGTGCTGTAGAACGTGTGGAACGTTTTCAGTATGTCTGGGGTGTCCCTGTGTGTTCGCCCGTCTGTGTCAATAATTTCTATGATAGTGCTCGAGAATCTTGGCGTGCGGGTTCTGCTAGAGCTTTCCCTGGTCTCCCTCCCCATACTGTCGGGCTCGGTGGTATTTCCCCCTGAACTTGCACTCTCTGTCCGCCGTCTCCTGATATTCCGACAGTGTCTGCCTGAGACGTCTTTGTAGGTCAGCAGTGGGCTCAGATTGCATTCGGGTCTCTAGGTGTTTCAGCTCGGTTTCCAACCTCTGGAGCGTGTTCCGAATATCTTTCAGGATCCCCCCTCCCTTCGCGATACAGGTTCCCCGAATAGTGACTTTGAACGCTTCCCTGATTGTGGAGAACAGGGGCACTGTATTAACGTTGCGTGGGAAGAACTCCACTATCTCCTGCTCCAACTCCGTCTGGAACGGGATGTCCAGCAAAGCATGCGTTGGCAGCCTCCAGGACTTGTATGGCATCGTTGTGCAAGGGGTGAGTGTTATGAGGACCGGTGAATGGTCGGAGTATGTGCGTGGTAAGTGCTTCGACTTGGTCAGCCATGTTTTCAGTCCTCTAGTGATGAGCCAGCCGTCTATGCGCGACCACGAGGAGTGCGCAGTAGAGTGACAAGTGCCCTCTCTTTCAGTCGGATGGAGATCTCGGCAGGCATCTAACAGTCCGTGTTCGGCAACTATTTCTCTTAATTGACTTTGAGCATTCGTGTAGTGGTGGGCCTGTGGGTGCGACCAATCCATTGTCGGGTCCATGGTAGCATTAAAGCCTCCCCCCAATACTACATGAGTGGAGCCAATATCTAGTATTTTCCCCCATAGTATAGGTCGTCCGTGTTGGGGCCATAACAGCAAGCAAATGTTATAGATTGGGATGCCATGTTCCCCAACATAATACAATATCAGCCTTGTGGATCCGTTTTTGAGCCTCTGGCTACATATGGCACGCTATTCTTTATGAGGATTACAGTTCCTCGTGCATACGTTGAATATGAATAGAAGCATTGATACGCAGCCCATCAGGCCGCGGAAGTGGTCGGGCAGAGGGGCCGAGGTGTGTTTCCTGCAGCATAGCACAGTGTATGTTGTGTCTGTCTAGGTATGCCAGGACATGTCTGCGCTTCCGTGGGTTCCCAAGGCAGCGTACGTTCCATGTAGCCAGGTTATAACTAGGTGGGTCTGGGCGACTCATTTGTAGTATTTGTCTTAAGGTGTATGGCAGGTGTGGTCTGTGCGTATCGTGTCAGGGTATCACAGTACTTTACATCCATGTCTATGGTCGTGGCAATTGTTTGTGTCGTTAACTCCCCTCCCCCCTCCTCCCACAGCAGCAGCCCAATCCTGCCATGATGCATTGCCCCCCCTCCCTCCTCTTTAACCCCGTAACTTCGTTCCCATTGGGGAACTGTAGTAAAATAACACTGAAAAAGTTGACCCAAGTCATGTTAGGGATGTCCTTCTGGGGAAACGCAGGAGGGCGTCACAGTTCTCCCTCGTGTGTGTGAGGGCGCTCAGGACAGTATTCTGTGTCCAGTCTGTCCGGTTAGATCATTTGCGCCTCTGGGGGTTAGCGTTTGCAGCAGCCCTTTCGTGTGCTGTACTCTGGGTCCTCGTTTCATGCCACTCCGAGGGGGTCAGTGGCTTCTGTCTAGGTGCGCAATATTGATGGCTGTGATCTGAGTTCTCCAGTGGGCAATAGATGTGTGGTTTCTTCCATCTCATTCTATGTCCGATAAGGCAGCTGTGGACCTGGATGGGCTAGAGGTGGTTTCTCGTCGGGGTGATCATCTGACTGTGGTTTTCAGAAAGTCAGCTACATGCTGGGGTTTTGTGAAGAAGTGCTGCTTGCCTTGATGCACAATCTGTAGGCATGCTGGGAAAAGCATGGCATAGGCGATGTTGGCCTGCTGGAGTTTCTTTTTTACTGGAACGATTTTTTTACGGGCCTCCTGGACCACCATGGTGAAGTCCGGGTATATTGCCATTTCAGTGCCCTCGAAGGAAAGTGGCTGTTTCTCCCTCGCTAGTCGCAACCCAGTGTCCCGGTCTCAGTAATTTAGCAGTCTTGCGATTATGGGTCTCGAGGGGGCCCCAGGTGGAGGTCGGTTAGCCAATGATCGGTGCGCTCTCTCCACTATTAGCATCGCTGAGAAGGCACTTTTTCCAAACAGCGTCGTGAGCAGGCGTTCAACGTAGTCCTCCATTCTGCCTGTGTTTGTGGATTCCGGTATGCCTAGAATTCGTAGGTTGTTTCTGCATGATCTTGATTCTAGGTCTTCGTTTTTGGCTGCTATAACTTTTAAGAGGCGCTCCATATTAAGTAGCTGCTCCTTGCGCCAAGTGGACGTGTCCTCCAGATCAGTGATGCGCTGTTCTGCTTCTTTGATGCGTTCGTCGTGTTGATCCAGTTTGTGTGTGATACTGTCCACGCGTGTGCACATAGTGTCCATTTTAGTTTCAATGGAGGTGAGGCTACTTTTCATAATGAGTAGGAGTTCTTTGAGGTCCTCTGTCGAGGATTGAGTACCTGAGTTTAGCGCCTCCGCCATTGTGCCTTCGGGCTCTCCTTGTATTTTGTTAGATAGATTTGCGAGTTTCGAATTTTAGCTTGGTACGTTTTCCGTCAGCCTTTCCCATGCTGCTATCTCTTTGCCCCTCGGCTTATATCTCCTCCCTGTGGTCAGGTGGGAGAGTAGCGTCCTGGGTATCGTATGCGTGTTCTTTATGCCTCTTCTTACTATTATCGTCCCTGCCGCGTGGGTATAGTGGGTCCGGTTGACGTGTTTTGTTGCTCGGCCAGGCCTTATATTGGTCCACGAGGTCATTGCCACACTGACCATGCATGTGTGTCTATGCTGCCATGACAGCGCGATGCTTCAGCACCCATTCGCGGGGCAACTGCCTCTGTCTCCAGGCCTCGTGGTTTGGGCCTGCCGCGTCAGCTTCTTCTCCCGCGTTACATGTGCCTTTCGTCGCTTCTTGCGGACAAGTGATCAGGCCTAGGTCTGATAGCGTTGTGCCTGAGCTTCTGAGATTCGCAGACTGCTCCACCGGCAAGGTACAGGTAGCCCCCTCTCAGCAGCGACTATATGGGCCTTTGTGTGTTGCTCTCTGTGTGGGGGCCTCCCTTGGTAGTGTCGTATGCCTCCATCCCGTTTATTGCTGTCCCCTCACTGGCGCCGTGACTGCCGGATGTCCTTACTGTTGTACAGAAAGGCCTTGTGCTGTTCTTTGAGGTCACCCCCTCACTGGCCTGGCGTCTCTACTTTAGAGGGGGGGGCTCTACCGGTGCGATCACTCCTCGTGCCCGGCAAGAGTGGCTATTGCTTTCACAGGGCCTCGGGTATCAGGCTCACCTCATCTGCCTCTTTTCGTGCGTTCCACACATATTCCGCCGCTCTGTGTTTTTCTTGTCCGGGCCTAGGCCCGATATTGCTGTGTCTGCCCGACTTGGGCTTGCCGTCTGTCTCTCTTCAAGCAAGGGAAGGGTTGCGCTCTCTCCGCTGCAGCTACGTGGCTACTCTCTGTCCGAGCGGTGCTTTCTATAGTGGGGCTGCCGTTGGCGCCGTAAGCAGGAGGGGAGATGTCGGCCGTTGCCACTGCAGCTCGCGACCCCTTACTCACTGTTTGGTCGCTGTCGGGCACAGCCTGCTTCCGCGTCCGGGTCTCCCAGCTGCTGAGTTTCTCTTGCAGCTTTGAGATTACTCCGCTCCTCCCAGCACTGCAGGCCCCTTTCGCCGCGGTCGTTTTCGCTCCCGCAGCACCGCCTCTCAGCCCTTCGTGGTGGTGGCAGCTGCCGGGCTCAGGTCGCGGCCGCCATCTTGGTATTGGTCCGGGGCTCAGCGCTTCGGAGCGATTATCTCCGAGTTCTGGCTGCTTCCATTGATTCTTGTGTCCTCATGGGTTGCCGCTGGTATTCCGCTGGCTGCTCCCGCGGCAATTTACTTGGTTCACCGGCATTTGGACAGGATATTTATGATTATAGTGCCTGAGCTGCAAGAGCCACACGCAAGTGCGGCCACCTTGCTCGTGCGCCCTCTAGCGCCCGCCTACCGGCCAGAACTTTCCACTACCATTTAAAAACCCCTGCACAAGTGAGAGATACTTGAGAAGACACTGGACCTAGGCTTGTACCACCAAAATAATGCCCAGCTGGAAAGAAGAAGACCCTTGAACCCGGGTAAGGATGGATATGGAGACTCTGAAGCTTAAGCTGGCACTCAGGATTAGGATGGGTCTCTTTAGGGCCAAAGGATCTGGTCCCCTTATACCCTCCCTCCCCCCCCAAGGAACAGCAGGGGGAATGGACCTGCTAGAGGACTTTGGAGGGTATTCAAGGGACTTCTGTGAACTAACGCTGACTCACACAGGTTCCCTGCAAGTACCCAGGAGGTTGTAGGACCTGGGAAGTGTGGCAGGGTGGGTGTGCTGATGGTGGGTGTGCTGCTTCTTGGCTATGGAGTGGCTACAGGAGACACCTCCAAGCAGGAGAAACCATTAGGAGTCAAGGCAGAGGACAGGTCTGACAGAGGAGCAGCAAAAACAAGCTCCCTAACAAAAAAGTAACTTTTAGAGGCCAGGATGACTGGAGCTGGCCATCAGGAGCAAAACAAGACCAAAATCATTGACATTGGCCCTGTGGGGCTGAAGAAAAGCACTACAAAAGTGGAAAAAGAAGTGAGAAGTGCTCTGCTACAAAATCCTAAACTCCCTCTGGACAGCAAGCCCATGGGAGTTGGTGCAACCTCCAGCATTAATTTTTAATGAGCGGGGCATGCATGGGGCCCCCTTCCCAGAGCAACATTGGCCCCTGAGGTGTGAATGAACTTCCTTAGGCGAAGGAGGAGAGCACATTTCCATGTAGATTCTTAGTATTGGTGACGGGGAGGCAACGTCTAAGAAGGCATGAACCCTTAAAGAATGTGTCACTACAGGGAAATGCCATCTCCTCCTTTGCCAAGTTCAATCACACCCTAAATAGGGTGCCAATCAACTAATCTGAAGGACCACGTAGGAGAACTTGTTACCTCCATATATGTGCTGCATGCTCGTGAAAGCACACTGATTAAGGATCCCAAAGCCCAGAAGAAGGCTGTTGACCTTAATGGGTGATCTCAAGGGGAAAACATGTCGACAAGAAAATACAGATGGTTAGAACATTATTTTTAAGATGCACCTGCGACTTAACATTTTACCCATGTCATGGTAAAAAGGCATTCTTTTGGGTATACCATAGACATTTTTAACTGATCTGGATCCCTGTGACTATCCAGTTGGCAAACATCTTCAAACTCCCAAAGAATGCTGAATCCAGCCAGGTGGTATCTACGTACTTGAGTGTGAGGTGGGCACCAATGATGAAGCAAACCACGATCAATGGTGGGTTAGGTGTCCTTGCTGCTAGAGAGGAATTTAAGTCTCACTTCTATTGATTCCAAAATTGACTCCTTAATGTATATATAATGGATGTGATGAGCAACCTTTTGGATAAGCAGCATTCACACCTTGACACAGCAGAATAGTGCATCTTGGATATGGAAGATAAACATTCGCAATACTCTACCACTGTTAAAGACTAACAAGCAGAGCTCTGTCATGTCGAGCTAAAAAACGAGGACTTAGAGGCCCGCTCCTGTAGGAACAACATTCATGTCATTGGCATTACTGAAACCACTGTCATGGGTCGCTTGGAAGAATATGTAAAAAATTCTGTCGCTTTTTGGTCCAGACAATTTTTCCAAAATGTTTGTTAATGAGAGAGCCCACAGGCCCCTCACCTCTAGGCCAATTCTAGGTGCTTCATTTCGACCAATCATCGCTAAGTTTTTGTGCAGGACATTCAGAAAAAATGTCTTCCTGTGGAAAAAAAGCTTCAGAAGTGGGGAATTGAGTACTCCATGCTATATATACACCCTGCATGTCTCCATTGGAAAGTCAAGCCTCACATTTACTCAGATCCTAAGGACGCAATGTCCTTTATATAGAAAAATGTGCAACGTGGGGGCTCGACCTGGCCCAGAAGTGCGACTGAGAACTGTTCGATGCTGGAGGAAGTAGAATGAGATTTACACCTTTCCTTGGGCCACTTTGGCTCCCGGAGACTATTGTTAGTTTCATGCATTGCCTGATACTGTTCTGGTCCAGCTGTTTTGAGATGAAAAGTCCCTGAGCGTCTTGTTTCACGTTTCATTGTTTCATTACTTATACCTGTCATGCTTTGATCAGATAGGTGTCTGCTGATTTGTTATGTGTCACACTACTAGGTGAAGTGGCAGATCTGAGTCATCTGTCTAGGCCACCCCCCCCTCGGCTCTAGGCCTACTTGTTGTTGTTTCACTGTCCTGAAAATACCTGTTATTTGTCCTTTCTTTCACTTTTTTTTTTTTTTGCACATTTATATAGCGCAAACTCGACTCGAAGGTATTGGAGCGCTTTACGTGAGCACCGGTTACGTTACACAAGGACACATTCAGGCACAGGGAGATTAAGTGATTTGTCCAGAATCACAGGATGTGGACGAGACCCCGAGGCTCGAACCTTGGTTTCCAGCACCAAAGTCGGCAGTCTAGCCGACGGACCACATCCTCTCCCCACTTAAGGTCGATGTTGTTCATGCTCTGCATTATGGGAATTCCGTTGGAAGATTGGGGCCTGGCATGGGAGGGGGGGTCGTATTAGAGGGGTTTATACACCACATGCAGTACATCATGTTGTGTTATAAGCATTAATCTTTTCTGCATCACTCCTTTATTGTAGCTCAGTCACCTTCACCACATGGTTTTAACTAATGCTCCCACCGTCCAGCCCTGACCCCTATGCCTGGCTACCTGGAACGCTCGAATCCTGAATAATTCTCATAAATATAGATGGATTTTGAAATATATGTCTCATCTGGCAGTCAATCAATCAATCAGGTTCTTGTATAGCACGGCTACTCACCCGTGAGGGTCTCAAGGCCCTGGATGTACTCCTGCGGTAAGAAACTCATCTATCTGGTCCTGGTAGGTCTACTTGGGGCTCGCACAAAAGTTTCTCTTCCTACTCCAACTATTGTTGTGATGCGGCCATATTCATTTACAAAACAGTACGCTTCCAACACATCCACTCTATTACTGATCCCAAGGGCAGCTATGTTATACTGCAGAGCCTCCTCAATTACATCCACATTACCCTGATCAACACATACAGCCCTAAAACTGATAACCCACACTTTTTCCACTAGGTGATTCAGTTTTGTGCAGACATTGACCCTTGCACGATTATTTGGGGTGGAGACCATAACTTTGTCCTTGATATGGAACACAACTGTACTGATCGGAAAGATAGGAGACTGACTGGTGCCCAGATGGTACTACTCAATATTATTAGACAATATGAAATTGTTGATCTGTGGAGAACACAGTTTGCTGATAAACGCGAATACACATTTCATTCCTCAGCCCACGACTCCTCCCGGATTAATTTGTGGATCGGCTCCCGAGATGCCCTGGGTTGGTTTTGTGAGACTGACCACCTCCCTAGAACATTTTCAGATCGCTGCCCTGCAGCCTAATATATGGTGGCAAATACCTTATGGCGACTCAATCCAAAAAACCTCGATGTTTAAAGAGGAAATACAGCAGGCTATTCAGTCATGTATTAAGCTAAACAATGGATCGGTTGCCTCTGCGGCGACCTTCTGGGAGGCTCTCAAGGTGGTGATTAGGGGAGAATGTATTGCCGAAGGGAATTGTATACTCTGGCCGATTAGTTCCCGCCGCACCCAGTTGGAGCGGGACCTGCGGTCCTTAGAGTGCCATTACAATGCCACCAATGACAAGTCGGATCTTCCCCTCCTTAATATCAAACTCACTGTTTTTTGGGAAGAAGCTGAAAGGGAATCTAAATTCCTAAATAAATACAGTCAAGCCAGGAAATACGAGGAAGGCGATAGATCGGGTCATACTTTGGCCACCTTAATAAAACCCAAATGGGCGACAGCCTATATAACTTATCGTAATACACCTGAGGGCAGAGCTGTACATACACCTGCCAATATCTTAGCAACCTTCACAGGCTTCTATGAACTCCTCTATTCATCTAATAGAGATGTTTCACCGTCTGAAAAACATAAATATCTAGATATGGCAACACTAGGTTGGCTGGACAACAATATGCGTGATCAGCTATGCCAGCCTCTCAAGGGGAAGGAGCTGCTCTCCGTGATTAAACAGATGAAGAATGGCAGTGCTCCTGGCAGCGACAGCCTTCCGGACAAGTTTTATAAGATTTATGCAGAGGAACTTGTTCCCCTCTTATTGGCAATCTATGAAGAGTCGAACACGGTGGGTCGACTCCCACAGTACATGCCGGAGGCTTTTGTCATAACATTGCTTAAACCTGGTAAGCCTCCTGAGGAGTGCGACTCTTAGCGGCCTCTGTCACTCATCAACGTAGACAGTAAAATCCTGACCAAGGCCTTGGGAAACAGATTGCTGAACGTACTGCCTTATTTCTTGAGACCCGACCAATCACAGTTTATACCTGGCAGGTCTACTGCAGAGAATTTTCGTACACTTTTTGCACTTACTCATAAGCTTAATCTGACCTTGCCAGTGGTTGCCACTTTTTTAGATGCAACTAAAGCATTTGACATGATAGAATGGAACTTCATGTTCACAGTATTAGCAAGGATGGGCCTTGGCAGGGCTTTGATGAGGTGGATACAGTTAATATACACCGAACCGGTGGCCGGTGTGAGAGTAATTGGTGGTCTATAACCGGCATTTCCCATTAATCGTGGTACTAGACAGGGTTGTCCCCTCTCTCCAATCTTATTTGCTCTCACAATAGAACTCATAGCTTGCCTCCTTCAGCAGTTTCACCACAGGCAGGAGGTCCATCTGGGATTTCACTACACGCTTCTATCTATGTATGTGGACGATGACCTTCTTACTGTACAGCATCGGGAAGAGAACTTACACCCTATTATTTGAGAAATCATACAATATGGGAGCAGATAAGGGTTCCGAATTAAGTGGGTGAATTCAATCATGGTCCCTCTCACCCCTGCCACCACTACCCCAATGCGCGAATATCCCCTACATTGGCAAAAAGAACCCATAAAATACTTGGTATTTGGTACCATATTGAGCTTCAACTTATTTTAAGGGAAAACTAGGAAATGCATGAACAACCTCTCCACCCTGGTAGATAGGTGGGTTAAACTTCCACTCTCACTGGCTGACAGAATAGCAATTATGAAGATGATGGGGCTCCATACTGCATATGTTTCAAAACATTCCTATCCCACTCACTAAGGCCTTCTTTGTCCAGCTCAACACTCTAATAACAACATTAACATTGGCAGGCCGACAAACCAGGATCAGCTGGTCATGTTTTCAACTTCCATATGATAGGGAGATTTGCTGCGCCACACTTTGAAGTCTATTAGTTGTGCAGATTCCATTTATTCATAATTAGTTACATAACAGGAGGAATGTCCCTCACGTCGTAATAGAGAAGCGAGCCCTCCATCCTCTTCCTCTACAAGCAGCTCCATTGTCAATTCTCCCCAGGTCCTTCCGCAAAATACATACAGTGAATTGCACATGTCTGGCGCTGTCCAGACTTGTTTCCAATTGTAATACCCAGATTTTGTATTCGTCCCACATCCCCATAAAATATTATTCTCCAATACAGATAGTTCACCCTTCAGCAGTCAGAACTCAGCATGTTAAATGCCATACCAATTTACTTGAAGATGTATTTAGTAACCAAACATTTAAATCGTCCCAGGAATTCTGAGGCAATAACTCTCCATCCGTAATGGCTACGGTAAGGAATGGCAACCTAGTCATGCAGTTGGTTGGTTCTGGCCATCTTTCCCTGCTGAACCCACAGAATGGCAAATTCTTCCCATCCTGCTATCAGCCCCAAGGCGCTCTAGGTTAGTCTCCACTCTGTACACTGCTGTCATGTCATCCATTGCTGCACCGCCTGCTCATGCGAGAGAGGCATGGCTGAAGATTTGGGGGGAGACTTTACAGATGACATCAGGACATATTGCTGCCAGCAAACAAATGAAGTGTCCCCCAATGGCAGTTATCGTTTAATACATTACACATTTTTGTACAGGCTGTACCTTCCCCCTAAGTTTATTCTTAAATACTCTTCCACCTGTGAAGCTGGCTGCCAGAGAGCCAGTACACTGAGTGCAGAATATTTACATATATCTTGGTGCTGCCCTGCCTTGGCTGCCTTCTGGAACCAAACTAGCAGGGCCGAACTGGCCGTAGAGGGCACCGGGCATTTCCCCAGTGGGCCGGAGGGATGGGGCCCGGTTTTGTGTCCGTGGGGGCTGGTTTTGTTACAGGGGGCTGGTTTTGCAGCAGTGCCGCAATATCGGCGCCCTGTAACAAAAGCGGGAGCATTGCGTTTCGCTATCACCTCCCCCCCATCGCCAGGGCTGGTTGCTGTTCATAATCTGGCCCTGCAAACTAATGCAGTTCTGGATGAGATGACGGGCATACCTGTCAGATTACTCCCGATATTGTACTATTTGTCTTTGTTAAGACTGTCCCTAGAGCATTTCGTCAACTTCTTGCTACTGCTATATTACTTACGAGCGGCCATGGCGTGGGGTAGTCACAAAGCACCTTGTTTTCAGGACTGGCTAAAGGATATCACACTTTGTGAGGAATGGGCTATGAATTATGCTGACAACCTCCACATAGAGGTGCAAACCAAAGACTTCTAGAAACCCCTGTGAATTTATCTGCGCTCGCTCACCACTGAGTAATGTCCCATAATTTAACTGTTGGTGATAGAGTGGTCGATGGGCCTGCCATAACTGTTGTATAGTCATCAATGGGGCTGCTGTCAAGTCGGCTATACCCTAATCTCAATGTATTACCCTTACCGGGACTGTGGGTGTGCGGTCTGGTTTGGGATGGGTTTTATGATGTTCTTCAACAGGATATTTTGCAAATACAGACTATGTCTACCTTTCAGATTTTGGAGTGATGTATATGCATACTTTACATATGTACTTGCTGCAGCCGTGGCCCGTTCAGGCAAGAGTGGTGGTGTGGTGGGGCCGGGTGGGGGGGGGGGTTTCAAAGGACGATGATGAGGAAAAATGAAATAAATTATTAATTTTCCCTCATCATCGTCCGTCAAAATGCCCCCCCGCACCCCACCCGGCCCCACCACTCTTACCTGCATGGGCCGCGGCTGACTTGCTGTTCACTCACTGTAATTTTCAAAAAATGCATAAATAAAATTAAAAAAATTAAAAAATACAAAAAGTTTGGAAATGTTTAAAATGCCATCTATGCTAGGCATAATTCCCAAATGTTATTTTGCAATCATAAATAATAAGCACACAGTCCAAGTTTACTAAAGAATTGCAATGGCACTCACAAGACCCATAGAGCCCCAAACAGCAACAATGATCAATGTTTGCGTGCAAGAGTTATTTTGCACAGAAATTTGACCCTCAAACATCTCCAAAGCCACTTTGTACCACCTCAGTTTAATTAATGCAAACAGGACGCAACAACAAAAGCTTAGGGTAGATATACTAAGGTTTTATATTGGGGTTGTGCCACTATTATGGTGCTGCCCAGATGCAAAATCATTTTTGGTATTTAATAAATCATTCAAAGTACCCTCCGCCAGCCCCAGTGATCAAAAAAATAATTGACCAATCTCCCTGCTCCCCTACCCAGCCAAAATACTCGAGAAAGCCATCAACCAACAGATCACCAAATACCTGGAACAAGCTACTGTACGCCTCACAATCTGGATTCCGGGCCAACCACAGCACTCAGGCCATGCTGATCGCTGCCACAGACGACATCAGAAATCTCCTCGACCGCTGAGAAACTGTGGCCCTGCTCCTTCTCGACCTCTCTGCTGTGTTTCACATTGTCTCCCACCACACCCTCATCAACAGACTCTACAACATCGGCATACAGCAAAACGCCCTCAAATGGATTGCCTCCTTCCTTACAGGATGCACACAGAGCATCTTGCTTTCTCCCTTCACCTCCGCGCTGTGCGGCGTACCCCAAGGATCATCCCTAAGCCGCACCCGGTTCAACACCTACTTGACCCTACTCGCAGATGTCGTCAGTTCCCATGCCCTCAACATAATCTCCTACGCAGACGGTACTCAACTGATCCTCTCGCTCACCGAGAACCCCTCCCACACCAAAACCAACTTATCCAATGCCATGACCAATGTAGCCAACTGGATGAGAGACAACTGCCTCAGACTCAACTTCGACAAGACAGAAGTACTGATCTTTGGGAACAACACTTCCGAATGGGACCACAGCTGGTGGCCAGCAGAACGTGGATCAACTCTCACACCATCAGACCATGTGCGCAACCTTAGCATCATCCTCAATAGCCAACTGACCATGAAACGACAAGTAAATGCAGTTGCCTCCTCTGGCTTCCACACAATTCATATGCACTGCAGAATCTTCAGATGGATCCCAGTCAACACCAGAAAACCCGCCACTTAGGCCCTCGTCACCAGCTGCCTCGACTACGGCAACACTCTCTATGCTTACATCCCCACCCACCTCCTGATAAGACCACAGACCATACAGAATGCTGGAGCCTGACTCATCCTGGACCTCCCCAAATGGACCCGCATCCCCCCCACCTCAGAAAACCTCCACTGGCTCCCCATCCAGGAGATGCCAGTTCAAGATCCTCACGCACGCCTACAAAGCTCTCCACAATCAAAGACCGTCCTACATCAACTATTCTGAACTTCTATCGGCCCTATATAACTTGCCTGTGTACACCCCCTGCATCTGTCGCAGCCATAGCAGGGGCCGCTTCTTCTCCTACTCCACTGCCAAGGCCATGCCCCTCCACCTCCAAACAGCACCCTCCCTGGCGTACTTCAGAAAGAAACTCAAGACCTGCCTCTTCGGAGACACAGCGTCCTCAGCGCCCAGATACCCCTATGGTGACAGTGCTGAGCTATACAAATGATGATTGATTGATGTTTGATTGTGTGGTTTAGTAAATACAAAGAAAAAACAAGGTAGCACAAAGCGCTGCCTTGCGTTACCTTGCATTGAGAAGCCGTTTCATGGGTGGAGTATGGGCGTAAACCTGGGAATGCGTGAAAATGATGCGCCAACCCAGTGAGGTGTAACAAGGAGAAATATGTTTATTTCTTCTTGTTACTTCCTGTTTCTATATGTGCTGCTTTCTACTGCACACACAGAAAGAGGAGTATGCCTCTAAGGGTTGTTTTTGTGCAGGAAGGTGCCCCTTCCTGCACCACAAAAACAATCCTGTAACGCAGTGCTAGAGTGCCTTCATTGACGCTTGACAGCACACAGTGCACCAGCATTAGGAGACAGCAGAAATGGTGCATTTGTGATGTCTCCCTTTTATGCAACACAGCTCAGCGACTTTGCTTGCTGCCCTACATTGAGTAAAATGTAAGTATATTTGCCCCCAGATGTTTTGGCACAAATCCAAATCTACAAAAGTAGCGTGAACTGGTTTTGCACTAAATCCTAATACCTAAAGAAACCAGTAATAAGAAATGGGCCAAGCACTTCTATGTCAGAATATTGTATACAGATCTATCTCCCTCCGAACTCAGAGTAATAACCTATGGCCCTTCCGTTAAAAGACCATAGGACTGACTAAGGGAGTACCTCAAGGCTCCTTTCTCAGTCCCACTTTATTCAACATTTATGTTGCTCCTCTAGCGGGATTACTCAGGAAATTGGGCTTCACACCAATTTTGTATGCTGATGACATTCAGCTCTTACTTTCATTCGACAAATCCACTCCCAAAGCCCAGACTACCTTCTCAGAAGGTATGATCGCTATCGCTAGCTGGATGAGGAATAATTTCCTCCAGCTTAACGCAGGGAAAACTGAGATTATGCTGTTTGGAGATGCACCACTGTTGTGGTCCCCAAATTGGTGGCCAGAAGACCTAGGCGGCCCTCCGATGCCCAAGACTGTGGTCAAGAACCTTGGCATACGGTTGGATCAGAAATTAACCATGAAAGAGCACTCTTTTAGACTGGATGATATGCCCGCATTGACAACACTACGTGCGTTTTGGGACACCGAGCTGGCCCCCAATATTACTGACAAACAATGGGTGCAATGTATCAGCCACCCAAAAACTATTTCGACCAACGCCAGGTTAAAGTACACCCAATTCAATTACTTGCATCATACGTATCTCACACCTTATAGGCTGGCGCGTATGTACCCGACGACTGTTGATGAGTGTCCTAGATGCCGTGACCCAGGGGCCACATTTACACATATGGTGTAGACCTGCTCAAGTATTCAAACATACTGGACCGAAGTGGCCACTATACTCACAGAGGCAGCTGATGCCCGAGTGGAAGCACAGCCTGTCCATTTCATATTGAGTATCACAAAACATAGTGCTTCCCGTAAGGGTCTGAATAAGTTTCTGGATTTAGCCCTGGGCCTTGCCCAGCGTAGAATAGCCATGTCATGGAAGGCACAAACAGGTCCCAACATACACACGTGGCTACTTGATCTTCGAAGGGCACTGGTGTCGGAGCACACAAATCAACTAGCAGATGCAGCGCGTGCGACAGCGCCCCGCGACTGAACTCTACACAATGACAGGACTACCT
The DNA here is from genome assembly GCA_963921515.1 of Calotriton arnoldi. Classification (NCBI taxonomy): domain Eukaryota; kingdom Metazoa; phylum Chordata; class Amphibia; order Caudata; family Salamandridae; genus Calotriton; species Calotriton arnoldi. The sequence goes on along the minus strand of CAWUFW010006561.1, from coordinate 124,462 downwards.
GATACTGGTCGAGGCAAAGCTGGCCGCGGCACGCCCCCCTCCCATAATCCCTTAATCCCTTAATCCCTGGTAATGGCAACTGGTCTTTGGCTTCTTCAGTTGCATGGGAACAGCGACCACGCACATACAAACTCTTGCCTGTTGGAGACACTGGGACTCCGCCCTTCTCCCTTACCCCTCTTTTCTCTCCATCTCCTTCGGCGGTGCCCTCCTTTCCCCCCCTGCCCACCTCTCCCTGGCTCACTCCCCACCGGACAGACTATAGTGTCTGTCTAGCTATATACGTGAAGCCCATTGATACAATCCACTGACATGCACACTTTGGCCCGTGCCAATGCATAGAGATCGACCTTAATTCTCTTTCATTTCCTTTTATGTTGTTGATATTTCGTTGCTCACAAATGATTCAATGATGAAGTTAAACTGTGCAATTGTCGATGGGTTTTCCTTTTTGTTCCCATGACTTACACAACTGTCAGTAACTATTATGTCATGAAAATGTGAGGCGACACAGTAAATATAGTGTATTTTCTTTTTCATTGCACTGGATTCTCCTGACGTCCCGCCTAAGCCACCTATGTTATTGTTATTGTAATGTCAGTGCTGGATTATGTTGTCACACAGATGCTAACGATGACATTTTGTCAAAAATCAATAAAAATCATCTACCAAAAAAAAAACCCATAGGCTCTTGCTTCCATGTACTAAGCCTTTTACGGAGAGTTTTCCCCTTCCTTCCTTTGACCACTCAGAAAACTCATTCAGTCATTAGTGCTGAGCCGCCTGGACTACTGTAATGCCCTTCTGATCTCAGCTAATGGGTCCTCGCTGAGCAGATTACAAGTAGTCCAAAACACTGCGGCCCACCTTGTCTCAAACGCTCCCCCCAGAACTGCCTCTCTCCCCCTCCTACAACAACTTCATTGGCTCCCGGTATGCAAACGGATCAAATTTACGATATGCTGTGTTGTGCACAAAACCTTGAACTGCAAAGGTCCCAGCTATCTTGCAGGAAAATTCAATCATTACCTGCCAACTAGGCCCCTCCACTCAGGAGCTAAATCTCTGCTTCTTGTACCGCGTTTCAAAAAATTGCGACTGGGTGGGAAAGCTTTCTTTCACCTAGCCCCTTTCTACTGGAATCAACTTCCTATCCATCTGCGGCAATGCCCTGATCACCTTCAATTCAGAAGGCTCCTTAAAACTGGATTGTTTTAACCTTGTCTCTCCTCCTGTCCTACTGCAGCTCCTCCATAGCGTGGGGATACCCCTTTGGGGGTGATTCGGGTGCTTTATAAATTAATAAATATCAAATATCAAATATTATCGACTTAAATATTGTGTCATAAATATCGTTTACAAAAATGTTGCCCAATTAGAGGTAGATTTTAATTAGCAAAGCCAAAGGGGAGATATTTTTATAGATGATAATTGGGGCAAAATACTTTTGTTTGGTGATATTCTGTCTGCAATATTCTGGTACATTACTGGTCAAGCACGTAATCTGTGCTTTACACTATCACACATATTTTACAACCCTGACGTCTGTGCAGTTGTCCACACTTAGGAATTTGTACTTGACATATGTGTGCAAATAGACTTTTTTCAACTAAAAAATGGTCAATTGTTAACTGGTAAATTGATTTAAATGAGCAGAGATTTACTCCGATCAAGGGTAGAAGTAAATCTGTTTCCAAGTTGGCAATTGGCAAGGAACACCTAGGACTAGCAGAAAGTATGTGAACTGGCTTCTCCACAGGGCAATTTAATTTGGCTGATGATAAAAGCAAATTTTATAAGGTGCAAATGCGCATGTCTTATTGTACAATTTATGCGCCTAAGTATGTGTAGCTGCTTACCATTGTGAGTAATCTAGAAATTCCCTGTGTAGATTTATGGTTTTTGTGCAATGAGGTGAGAGATTCAGGAGTTGGAGCTTTTCTGATCCTAAAGCACTCGTAGGATCACTAGAAATATGCCTTTGTTTCTTTTTCTCTTCTTTCATAAGTTTAGGTTTCAAGGTGGGATATTGGTCTTCTCTAGTAATGTGCATGGTGGAGGCCTTTGGAAATGAGACTAATACATAAATAGTCAGAACTTTTTGGGTATTCACACCCAGTTTGCACACCTAATCTCAGCTGTAAAAAATGCTGGGTTAATTGTTCAGAATAAGTGTGAAAGTGCCCTAAGCAACCCCATATTTACTTGGACGTCATTTACGGGCCGCCAGGGATCGCAGCTGCAACCCTTGACTTGCTCCTTGTGACCCCTGGCACTGTCTTTGCGACCCCGGCACTGCCTTTGCGACCCCCGGCCTCAGAGGTGGTAAAATCAGTGACATGGACACCGGGGCAACTCGTCTTTATGGACGTTGCTTGGGACTCCACTTTAATTGTTTTCTCGAATTTTTTATTACACTAATAGTGAATAATAGTATATTATTTCACTACTAGTAAATAATATTATATTATTCACTATTAGTAGAATAAAACATGGAGTACAATTAGCTGGAATATGACTCTCACTGGCAGCTGTGGTAAGTAAAAAATGCTTTTAATTGTATGTTGCATGCGTGCTTGCGGGCGGGAGTGTATTTGTGAGAGACAGTGTGAGTATGTGTGAATGTGTGTGTATGTGTAAGTGTCCTAGTGAAACTAAAGGCCAAATTGCGTGTACTGTTGCTGTGGGTTTTGTGGCAGACTGATTCCGTGCACCCCCACCGGATACGTTAGCTTGTCTGTATTAGCTAGCTCACAGTGCCACTATAATCTCCTCTTATCACGGAGAGAATAGATTCGGGCAACCTCAGAACATGACAACCCTGATCCCTCAGAATCGTGGAAACAATATACTACCTTTCGCTCAATCACTCGTGCTCACTTAGTTTGTCTCAGAGAGTTACACAGAATAAACGGGCTGGGCGTTTCAATAAGTATTTATTGAACAGTTGTTATTCTAGTGTATAATAGATGAGCTGCAACAACCATTAGACAGTAGCAGAGATATATGATTAGCAGTACTACGAAAGTAAAGGGATGGTATAGTTCTACCATCGTGCAGAAATCATGAATATATACGAGTACATAAGACACATAATAAAAAGTGTGTACTCCTACAATGCCTCCCTAACTAGATGTACCTAAATGTACCTAAATGTACCTAAATGTACCTAGCATCTGTGTAGGTGTTATGCCAAGAAACCCTCTAGGATCTAGTCAACCCCATTACCTGAGAATGAGAGAATATGGGACCCCGTCCTGGTCTCGAGTTGGACACCCCGCGAGGGATGTTAGACCACTGCGAGCTGGAGCGTCTGCATGCAGGAACCTCAGCGTCTCTGGTCAGTGTGTCAGTCGGGAAGTCTCAGTCTCCTCTATCTTCCTAAGCAAGATGTGCTGTATATATACCCATAGGTCTCCCCAGGGGTCCTATCTTGCTGTGTTATTGTGTCGGCCTAAAGGATGACGTTGGGCCTGAACTTTATACAGAAATATTATACAGGAGATGGTAATCCTACTGTTGGTCCTGCTGTGCTTCCAAGAAGCCTCATGCATAATGTATGAGAATCGAACCAGGGAAAAACCCGCGTTCTGAATGCAGTGTCATATATAGGTAAAAGGTCAGTACCCAAGAACCGTTATGTATGTAATGTAGGGAAGAATATAGGTGAAAGGTTACAAGGTTACCTGCTTCTATATAGGGTACCTATATGGAATATAACAATATACAATTGAAGTATAATTATTAGCTTATAGTATATTCACATTTAATCAATTGTATTTTCTTAAGTTGACATAACTTCGAGTAGGCCTCAGCCTGCTCAAAACTCTTTAACTGCTAAATACACTGTTGTTTTCAAAATGTGCTTTTACATTTTCCTTTTTTCATTGCAGGAGCAAGATAACCTTCATTAGTTAGAAGAGTTGCTCACTGTTTGCTTTTAGCAATGTTAGGACAGATAAGAGTAATGGGCTGTTGGTTGTGATGTACACCGTGCATGGGGATGAGAAAGATGCTCCTGTACCAGGCAGAGTGGACCGGTGATACACTCAAGCCTATGCAGCTGTATGCACCTCTGTTCAATGGTGGGACTGAGGGGAGTTTACCTGCTCCTGTGGTGTAGCTCCTATTTCCCTAATAGGCTCTGCGCATTGGAATAATATATCCTATAGGTTTGACATAGGACTAAGGTCAGTATGTCCCTATCGAGTATATTAAACTTAATTACTTGTGCCAGCTAGCTCAGAGGCCACTAGAAACTCCTTGACAAACAAGAAGGGAGTAGTTTCTGGCAGCCGCAAAACATGACCACTTTGTTTCCCTTTAGAATCAGAACGTGTCCCAGAGTCGTGGAAACAATAGATAACTATTTCACTCAGCTCAATCGTGCATGCTTAGTTTTCTCCAAGTTACACAGAAAGAACAGAGGGGCATTTCAATAAAAGATTTATTGAACAGTCTTGTTTCTGGTGTAAGTAAAATGTGCTGTTACGATCACAAGACAGTATGCGAGATAAATAATGTATAGTGTGAGCAGTAGAAATAAATAATACTGCAATAGCATTATCTTTTAGTACATATGCTTTTACATAAATAACACAGACTAAAAATGCGAGTACTCATACGATGCGTTTCTAATCTTGTTCTACCCCAATGTACCTAACCTAACCTAGGTGTAGGGAGAGGTATGAAGTAGGTGAAGTATTCCTTACTATGGTATACTAAGAGTATGTTAAGCCTAGTATGCCTAGTATGCCAAGAGTCCCTCTAGGTTCTTGTCAGCTCCATACCTGAAGAATGAGAGAGGTAGGAATCTCTTTGCCAGACTCGAACTCCAACACCCCGCAAGGGAAGTCAGATCACTGGAATCTGGACTCTCTGCATGCAGGGATGACAGCGTCTTCTCAGTACGTCAGGCCGGGAAACGGGCTCCTCTGAAGTCGAGGTCTCCTCTAGTTTACAAGGGCTAGGGAAGGTATATTTATACCTGAGAGGTACCTCATAATGTTAGCATTGACGTGACTCGGACAGCGGAAGACGTCATGAATGAACCCCTAAGGTATAACGGTTCATGCATAATAGATGAGTCCTTGAAGAAATCAATAGTCCTGTGCTAGGGAAACTCCCGAAGCCTAAGGGTCTGTTCTTCATGAACTCGTTGTGACGTTAGGGTGGACGGATGTCGGAGACCATGCCTGCATTTGGAGTGCACGGTTTAATGCCTAAATAAGGCCTGGGAATTTATGCCTATATAAGGGCAGGGCGAATTGTGCCTATATAAGGAAATGATACTGGAAAGCCCATTATGGACACCCTAAGAGGAATACAACACCCACTCCACTTTCGTGTGTACGATAATACTAAAATGCTAAACATTTAAAATGCTAAACATTAAATGGAGTACCGCACATTTAAAAATATTTCTTAAAAGCATTAAAAAACATAATAAAAAATGCAAAAGGTACTGTACATTTGAAGCAAATGCTTTTCATTTCAGGCATAAAGTTCGAAAATAAATGCAATTGGAATGAAATAAGCAGTACTATTTACATGTGACAGAAAATGATCGATAAGTTCTTCAAAAATCAAAGTCATTTCATGTCATGAAAATTAATGAACTGTTTTAGACACATAAGAAGACTTAGGGGCCCATTACGATACCCGGCGTAAAAGAATCCGCCAGGCATGGAAGCGGCAAAAATCCGCCCGCACACACCGTCTGAACACCGACCACGCCATTACGATTACACAAACCGAAAACCGCCATCGGCGGAAAAATCACACAAAATACCGCCCGCCATCGTCCGAGTCGGAGTCAAACCGCCCGCCACGGACGGAAACACGCACGACAACACAAAACCGCCCGCCCTCACGGCCGACACACCGCACGTGAGATTACGATCGCACCGCCATGAGCGCGGGAAAACTACAAATATACCGCCCGCCTGCGCAAACAACGCCGATGAGAATCGACACGGCAGAAGCCATGGCGCCCACGTCCCTGCACAGAAACCATCCGCTGACAAAAACAATCGCACACAACATGGCCAACAAGTCCACACAGCAAGGCACGCACAAATACACAAGCACAGTACACATCCCGAAAACACCCCCTGGACAAACAAAAACTACAAAGGCCAGAACCCCAGACACAACACACCTGAAAACAACAGACCATGAGGACACACCCACATAGGTAAGTACAAAAGCAGCACTCCCACAGACCACAACCCCTTGCAACATTGCAAACTAGAGAGGAGAGGAGAGGACACAGTGACACAGCAAGGACAGCAGCACACCACAGAAACGCACACATCACAACCACCACCACCACCACCACCAAACACCGGCACCACAAACCCCCTGCACATTACACAACACACACCGCACCAGCACCACAAACACCATGGCACCACAAAGAATGCCCAAGTTCACGCCCATTGAGCTGACGGTCATGGTCGACGAGATCATCAAGGTGCACCCACAAATCTATGGGAACCTGGTCCAGCACACACCACTAGCCACCAGAAACAGAATGTGGAACCGGATCGTAGACCAGGTCAATGCAGTCGGGACCCTGCCCAGGAACAGAGTCGAAATAAACAAACGGTGGAATGACGTCAAGAGCCTGGTCAAGAAGAAGGAGACCAAGAACAGAGAGCTGGCAGCCGTCACTGGCGGAGGGAATCCCGCGCTCTTCAAGACCTTCAAAGCGTGGGAGGAGAAGGTGCGAGTCATCATACATCCCGAGATCCTCGCCGGATTAGCAGGGGGAGTGGAGGCTGGTAAGTACAAACTAATGTATACCAGCACACCGCTATGTACTCACATGCACTACCACCATGCCACAGCTCCCAGGGACAAACACCCCCATATCCAGCACACAATACACAACACATCACACACACATGCAACAGACACCACCACACACAGCCCAAACAGAACAACTGTAAGATGCGTGGGGACATGTGTACACTCAGCCAGCCACGTAACCACCAACAGGTCCCCAAATATGCCAGAAGCGCCACAACGAGCACCCACCACACCCATGTGTCCGCCACAGCTGCACTAACCGACAAGTAACAGGTAAGTGGCAGGAACACAAAGTGCAGTGGGTGGGAGGGTGGACAGCCCAAGTACAACACACACCAGGCCCCTAGTCCCACAGCACAGCAAGGAGGAGCATCCCCCACACCCCACAGCCACGTGTCAGCCACCGCAGTGCACAACGACAGCCGAAAGGTAGACATCACGGTCCACAGCAATCGGTGTCAGTGGGTGTCCAGCCACCACCACGACCCACAACACCCCCCACCCCCACAGACCTGCAACATGGAGCACCCCCGCTTAGAACCATGTGGCATCCAGTACAGTGCACGCCCGAACAACCTGCAGGTGGGAAACTGGACAGGGCTGGATTACTGGAGGCATGAGGACCGTAACACGACCAACACATGGGACATGTCACGTAGCAGACGAACACGCAGCACCGCCCACCGTCACGAACAAGTGAACAATGTGCACACGGACATGAACCACAGACTCACACCTCACATGACCCATCACAGACACAGCAACACCCAAGGAGCCACGTCTGCATGCACAAGCCACACTGAATATAGTACCACACGGCAGCCACTGTGCAACTCATCACACACAACCGAAACACCATTGAAGTCCTGTCCATGTAGCCCCTACTGCCTGTCAACCACACACCCCACAACTACGCCTATGTAAGACAAACAACACTAGACGCAACAGAGCGGAACAACATAAATGCACACGAACACCACTGAACCCATCAAACACACAGACACACCATGCACATACAACATACCATCCATCCCATCCGTCAGCCCCAGTCTCATGAAAGGCATGTCATCCGCACAGCTGCCACACATACAGCAGTCACGCTAAGATACATGCCCATGACCAACCATGTGCCAGAAGTCAATGAAGCGCACGACACACTGTGAGCAACAACACACAACATGGGCCACACCCCCCACGAGCACTGCAGTGATGCACATGGCACAGGGCAGCACGCACACCAAGGAGATGGGACAACTGCAATACGTTGGCTGGCACACAACCATCACTCACTCATAACGATGCGTCCAATGCCATGTCCAGTAATCACAACAGACAGCAAATATGCAGGCCATGTCAGGCATGCACACACCTCAGACCATGCACTGTCATGCTGCCACAACACATGTCACGTTCGGCACCCATGGCTCACAGCATGTACCCCAAAAGCATATTCCCTCCCAAATGCGAATCTGGGGCATGGCCCCCATGTTGCCATATGCGTTCCTAAGCGTTCCATTTGAACCCCAAAAGCATATTCCCTCCCAAATGCGAATCTGGGGCATGGCCCCCATGTTGCCATATGCGTTCCTAAGCGTTCCATTTGAACCCCAAAAGCATATTCCCTCCCAAATGCGAATCTGGGGCATGGCCCCCATGTTGCCATATGCGTTCCTAAGCGTCCCATTTGAACACCAAAAGCAAAGTACAAACCAGACCCAGGATGGGCCAGGAGCCCGCATACACCAGAGTCACAATAAGTAGGGGCACAGCAACACACCCATCGGCATGGCCAATCCGTCCCATGCCACATGTGCACAGCACACAGTCCCATTGCCAAGCACACACAACTACAAATGGTACAGCCACACACACGCCTCCGGGAAACCCATGTACGAGATTGCACGAACTGTGAATGTCAGACGACAAATACATACTTCGCCAGGTGCAACACAATAACAAATCTCATTCTCTCCACAGGTGACGAACTGCTGGATGCTGGGGATGGAGACAGCAGCCAGCACAGCCAGCCTACAAGCCCCCAACGAGGACACACGGATGTGGAGGATCTGTCCACCTCTTCGGACACGGACCACCAAGCAGGCCCATCTGGTGTGGCAGGGCCCAGCCGCTCCCCAGGACCCCTCCTACCCACCAACCCATCATCCAGGGCTGCTGAACATTCCCAGCCCCCTGCTGCCACTGTCGTTGCGGCCACACCCACGGTCATTGCGGCCACACCCACGGTCATTGCGGCCACACCCACGGTCATTGCGGCCACTACCACTGCCGCAACCGCCACCATCGCCGCACCGACCACCACCGCCGCCACCACCACCACGTCTTCGCTGGCACCAGCCCCAGCGCAGGTGGTGGCCCGGCCGACTGGATCCACCCTGGGAGCCACAGCGAGGACCGTGGTGAGCAATGTGGCTAGTGGGCAGGCCGGTGGCAGCAGGACTGGTAGGAGGAGCAGGGTCAGGGAAACGCCAGCCTCCCCTGGGAGCCATGCCCTGCCTCAAATGGCCAGAGTCCTTGGGGCCTATGAAGAGGCCCAAGGACAATGGGCCAGGTCAGCTACAGACACGCGTGAGGTGCTGGGGGTGCTGAGGTCCATGGACGCCCGTATGGGCCAACTCGTGGACCTCATGGGCCAGCTGGTGGTGGCGGTGAGGTCACAGCCAGGGACAGCAGCTCCCCTCCGCCACCACCTGCCGGGGCGCAGGGTCGAGCAGCAGTGTCCAGTTCCCCTGCGTCCACAGCCAGTGAGCACACCTCAACCACCAGCATGTCGCAAGCAGGCACCCCCCTCGCAAACGTGGAAGGGGCCGTCCGAAGTGGAAACAGATCTCCCGGGAGGACTTCGCACGCTCCAGACGCAAGTGAGGCAGCCAGCCAGCCTTCCTTGACCACCCACTGCATTGACTTGGACTACGATCCCACTCCACACAGCCATCTGGATGGCATGTGTGTGTTGGACTATGGACATAGAACCAGTGGGTACACCCTGAGCATCACGCAGCCATGACCGACAGCTCATTGTCACTGCACGCACCACTTTTGTCATCACCTTACACACAATCACATGTCACAGTTTGAAATAAATGCACCTCTTACACAAACTGCTGTTTGTGCCCTGTGTTTTATTTGTACGGAATACAACGGCCACCTTGGGCGGAAAGGCACCTGATGCGTGGCATGGCAATGGAACCGGAGGGCCTGTAGGGACCTAGGGGTGGGAGACAGAACAGGAGCACATTCAATGAGTGTGTCACACACCCATCACACAGTACATGTCAACAACTACAAGCAATGTACACACATCGCACAGAGCAATAGGGCACAATGCCACAGCCACCAACAGTGGCATACAACCCTGGCCATGGAGCGTTGACACACAGCACGCAGTGAACAAACGGCCACCCTGACACAGCACACACACACCTGCACAGATACAGCCACATCAGCCGTCGTACATGGACACTCACCGTCAAGTGAAGTAGTGGGCGATGAGCTGCTGCCGCACATTACCAGCTTCCTCCTCTCCGCTGTCCTCCTCACTCGAGCTGTCCTGGTCTGCGGGCTGGGGCCCTGGTTGATCTCCGTCATCCACGATGAGGGGGATCTGCTTCCGAATGGCCAGATTGTGCAGCATGCAGCACGCCACCACTATCTGGCACACCTTCTGTGGGGAGTACGCCAGCGCACCCTCGGTGCGGTCCAGGCACCTGAACCTGGACTTGAGGAGGCCAAAGGTACGCTCGACCACACGTCTGGTCCTCCCATGTGCCTCATTGTAGCGATCGTCTGCTGGGGTGCGAGGATTCCTCAATGGACTGAGCAGCCATGCCCCATTCGGGTACGCAGAGTCACCTGGGTGTGAGGGACACAGAGAACCGTTGCTATTCCAACTGGACAGGGGACAGCATCGCACAACCAGCACGCTACACCACTCCACATACTCACCGACAATACAGCCACGATCCTGTTGCAGATTGGACATCAGTCGTGGCAAGATGCTGTTGCGCATTATGTGTGCGTCATGGGCCGAGCCTGGGAACTTTGCACACACGTGGGTGATCACCATGTCCGCAAGGCACACCACTTGCACATTCAGGGAGTGCGTGTGCTTCCTGTTGCGGTACAGGTGCTCAGTGGCCTGTGGTGGAACAAGGCCAACATGTGTGCAGTCAATGGCTCCAACGACGTGTGGGATTCTGCCAAGGGCATAGAATGCACCCTTCACTGCCGCCAATTCACGAGTCCTGGGGAAGCGGATGTACCTGTTTCGGCACAGCATCATGGCTGCCAGTACATCCCTCAGCACCTTGCTGAACATGGGCTGGGACATCCCTCCTCCACTGCCCACTGTGTGCTGGAATGACCCAGTGGCGAAGAAATGCATGGCGGCCATCACCTTAGCCGTGGGGGTGACAGCTGTCGGATACACCCTGCGGGGACGGAGATGGGGTTCCAACATGGCACACAGTCGATGCAGGGTTGGCCTGTCCAGCCGAAACTTCCTAATGACCTCTGTATCGTCCATGTCCGCCAGCAATTGGTATGGGCGGTCAATGTTCGGTCTCCGCCTAGGGAAATTGGCAGTGGACACATGTCAAAGCAACACAACACATAGCAATTTCGCATACACATCACTGACATGACTGAGCAAGCACATGAGCCACAGCCCAGCTGTCAAGCTGGGACGGCACGGCCACAATACACTTACACAGGTCTCCCAACAATGGCAATGGCTAGTGATACAAACCACTGCCATGTGCATGCACATGGGGATCTAGGCCCCAATGACTTGCGGGGCGTGCTGATGGGGACTGACTGCATATTCGTCAAGCGGCAACGCCACGGCAACATGAATGTCTGCTGAGCATGGAACTGCTTCCGAGGCTGGATGAGTATGGCACACGACGACGACGATGTGGGCACAGGCTGAGCGGCCAAAACAAGTGGGACCTGTGGCACGAGGGGATATGAGACAGTAGTAGGTGTCAGCACTGCACCCTATGTACAGCACTGTACGGATCACACCTCCCGAAACATTGACAGGTGTCCACATTGACAGCCCCATGCCAAGACAGCTGTGTGCTTGCAGTCACACGTCACAGGTGAGAGGTTACATTGCACGTGCCAGGTGGCAGACGTACATAGTGGGAGCTGGCATGTGTGTGCATGTGAATCCTGTTCAGGATCCACCAGATGGGCGCTGACTCTGTACTGACCATTGGACACAGCATGTTCCGTGGAAGGCTTGTGTGTGTGGGATGGTGGCACTGGATGTGCCTCCGTTGGGTGGGGGGCCATGCACAGGGCGGGTACGTCGATGATTGCGCATTGTTGGTCACGGTGGGTGCACCCACTAAGATGTGTTGCCCTGTGTTCAATTCCTATGTCCGCATGATGATGGACTGTAGATGTGGGCAGACTACACATTGGTCGATGTGCTGTCTATATGCATGTGCCTTCACACCAGGCACAGCTGCCCCTGCACATGTGACCCCTGCTGGACTCGCTGCTGGGTCTGTGGAGCTGATGCACCTTCTGTGCGTGGGGCGGACAGCTCTCCTCACTTCCCTCATTGCGCATGTCATGACTTTGCCGCAGGTGACATGGATCATGGAGGGCCCACATGTACGCGTGGGTAGGCTACACATGATTGTTCACTGGTCGCCACCCCCAGTCAGTGTTTCGAATGGGAAGGTTGTCGTGCTGGTGGTATGTTCGATGTGGCGGATGGGCGGGCCTAGGTGCGGGCTTACATTCCGGACATGGGGGTAGTTGGATTGGCGACTAGTTGCAGTACACACGGGACACGTCTCTTCCTTTCCACATCTGGGTCATCCCTTGTACTCACTGACAGTGATACAGTCATCTTCGCCCCAGCCCTCATGTCCTCCCTCGCTCCCCCAATATGCATGTGCACCTGCGAGGCTAGCGCTTGCACAGGCAGCCCCAAGCTCGCACCAGAGAGGGCAAGGAGTGTATGTGTGGGTCCAGTTGCACGAGTGGGCTGTCTCAGGGTATGATGTGTTGCGGGACGCCGTCCACCTGCGTGGTGCCCCAAATGGAGACCCGGCCTGCATGGACTATGCATCACAGTCTTCGCCTTCCGGATCCGCCACCTGCGACACCCAGTGGCTGTGGCTGCCCTTGCGGCCAGGCCGCGTCCGTCTGTGACTGATGGCCCACACATTCACTCTTTGGCCTCTCTGGGGAGGGCTCGGGGGTGGTGGCGCACGCGCTTGCACTTAGTCGCAATGGCATGTGGCGTGGTTGGTATAATGGGCAATGGATGGGATGGTGCGAGCCACCTCCCGTGACGTCAGTGCTGCTCGTGCTGTGGTGCGTCCCCCTACACTTCCATTTGACTTGTGCCATGCTAGACGTTGAGGTTCTATTGCCTGCGTGATATGACCAGGAGGAGCGCGAGGAGACCTCTCACACACCATGCTCCACTGCCATCCCGTGCCCTGTATCGCCTGTGCGGATTGACTATGTTGGGGTTACACCTGGTCGACTGGGGCTGTGTGTGCCTTGTCAAGGGGCATGGCGGGCGCACAACAGGATCCAGCTTGTCCACAGAGGGTGGGCTGAGGTGCGCCTGGTACCGCTTTGTACGTGTGCCCGGCTGCTGTGCACACACGTGTTCACTCCCCCCGACAGGTGTCCTCTCACAATGCCCAGGGAAGCGGTGGTGTACTGTTCATGACCCCTCCCGACACGGCGTGCTCCAACTTGGCATGTGAGCATCTACCCGTCACACCCACCCACCTGAGCACTGCGTCCATACGACTTCACACGACACATGTGTGTCTTCCACAGTTGTGCTACTCATTTGCGTTGACATCCAATACCAGTGGACTACATGGTCATGTCACGACTGCCGTGTACTTCACATACTCTCATCCTCTCTCATTCGTACTTGTGAAATGAGTCAGCGGAGACAGTTTTGGTTTCAAACATTATATTGAGTCTTCTGTCCTCTGTGATGCAGTATAGTGGACACTACTGGCAGCGGAATACATGTTGAGGATATACTGAGCATGATTGCAAATGGGATAGGGTGTGGGGTTACATGTGATTGGCTGTTGCATGTGGGATGTGGGCTTCAGAGTTACATCTGCTTGGCCAAGGCTGTGCTAATGTACATTTACGTATAGCTGCGGAGCTGCGGACTTTGACACAGACGGTATACATGTAGCCTACCAGACCGCTTGGCATCATGGGCACAGTCCATCTCAGTTCCATGTGACAGGTTTGCTGCGGTTGTTCCTCATGCACGCGTGCATGTGTGATGACATCAGGGCATGTGCTTGCGTGCATGCAGCGGCGTGCCACTTGTTGTTGCACTGTGGTGGTTACTGGACATGTCACAGTCACTGGGGTCGTGTTGTTGTTGTATGCACTTGTCGTCCATGCAAAGGTCCTGGTATGGGATTCCCGGGGCGTGGGTGGGAGGGGTGCAGCACCCACAGACTCCAGGCGACCTATTCATGTCCACTGAGCGGTGTGTGTGTCCATGGGCGCTGGATCCATGTCGTGTCCTGGTTGTTCGTGCAGTTCCGTCCATGTGGGTGCGATACACAGACCCCATGCCACTGCCTCCCACGATGCATGCGGTGTTCCTGGATGTGATGGGGAACAGTGTGCATGTCCCGGTCATATCCGATGTCATGGCGATGCCGTTGATGGTGTGGTTACAGTTGCCGGTCGTTTGGTATGGCTGTTGTGGTGGTGACTGGCCAGTCCGTGCGGAAGCTAAGCATGGGTGCGGGGTTGGACATCATAGGTCAATCGGGGAACCTGCGTTGTGGTCCGACGAATTTACAGGTTGTCAGGTATGCGATGCCGTCCAGCAGGGCTTCCATGTCATTGGTGGTGTACATGTTTGCCAGCCAATGTAGCGGATGGTGGCTGTCAAGGTGTTGTTCGTAAGTTGTCCCTTGGAGGACCATGATGGGGCATGCTGGGTGACATTCGATGTAGCTGTTCTCGATGATCCGTCGTGTGGAGGCACAGTGGTCCCATTTCAGTGCGGGTGCGATGTTGGCCACATACGCCATGCCCCCATAGGCAGAGCAGGCCCTGTCGTGTGCGTCCAGAGGGAGGAGTAGTGGTAGCAGGTCCGCCTTTAGACATGCCGGGTTGGAGAGGCATATCTCCACGGGATGCTGGTAGGGACACCTCCGACAGTAGAAGACGGGCATGACGCAGCTGAACAATGTGATGCGGTAAGTCAGTCGGTAACTTACGTTCAGCAGGGACAGGAGATCGCATCCCAATATATGTAACAGGTTGGTTTTGTACAGCTTGAGCTGTCCGGCGTAGTTGGGTAGGTGTGTTGCGGTTGCCATTTCGCAGCGGTGCGTTGTGGTGGCGTGCTCCGGCTGTGTGTGCAGTCTGCAATGTGCACGCTCCGAGGTTGCTGTGAGCTCTGTGTAGTCGTAGGGAGACAGGACTTGTGTTCTGTTGGCTTGTTTGGAGGACACGGGCCCTCATCCCACATGCTTCTCAGACAGTTCAAGGTCAGTGATGTGTGACTCCTTCCAATTAACTTGCATGTGGCCGACATGGGGGAGTGTTTTCTTCTTTCTTCCCCGTCCGTTGTGTGCTTCTGTGATATGCGCTATCTGCCCTGTGGTCGGTCTCCTCGGCATGCCTGTGTTGGTCTATTCTTGGACAATGGCTGTATTCACCGGCTTCTGTCGTAGGGCTGTGGTTTCGGAGTTGGAATGGAAGGTCATTCAGTGCTGTCTGCTCTCCCTTGTGTGGGCGGCAGGCTGCCTTTCCGCTCTGCGTTGGGCCTTGTGTGTGAATGTTATTCTTGGGCCACCTGTTGTCGGTCCCCGGGCTCTTTGGTGTTCCGTTTTATATGTCTTGTTCATATGTGCAGGGTGGTATGGGTGTTTCAGTGTGGTACTGGCGTTCCTCTTCCTGAAGGGGCCCTGCTTCTCCTAGTTGGTGTTGCCGCCGCTGTGTGCTACGCCATGTTTGTTACACTGGGGTGTGTCCTGCTGTTGCGTGACTTCACTGACATGTGTGCGTCGGTTGTGTGGCGTTGGGTGTTGTCCGTGAATTGGGCGTTGGGGACATGTCTGTGGCAGGCCTGTCACGTGTCATGTGCGTTCGGGGTGGGGCTGATGTGTGTGCTGCTTGGTTGTGTCCCTGTGTCTGTGTGCGACGCATGCATGGCGCTGCGGTTGGCCTCTGCGTTGTGCGCATGTGTGGCGGCGTCATCGCCGCTTTGGGGCCGTGACGGGGTCGTTGGTTCCTAGTCCCAGGTGGTGTGTACACATGTGTTACGCGATGTTACGATTTGGCCTGTGTGTCATATGTGGATGCAATGGTGGATGTGTAGTGTACACGCGCTGGTGGGGGGTTGTCCGCTTTTTCCGCCCTTGCACTGTGTGCGCTGTTTGCGTGCACTTGTTGTGTGTGTGCCTACCTGCGTCTCCGCGGTACGTTGCGTCCTTGGTGGTGCATCAGCAGGAGCATGGGGAGGGCCTGCAGTGCTGGATTCATGCTTGGGGGAGCCGCTTCTTCGTTGTCCGTGCTCGGCGTCCGTGTTACCGCTTCGGTTTGTCGTACGGTATCTCTTGGCCGTGGGAGCCGTTTGTTTGCGGCATCGTAATTTATACGCCGGGCGGGACGTGTTTCGTCGGACGGTGTGTGTCAATTAGCTGCGCCGCTACGTGTACGGGCGCACTTTGATGGCGGACGGTGTTGCTGGCTTGCCGGCGGTGTTTGGCCTACTTTTCGCATCGTAATTGGGCGGGCGTGTGGACTGCTGCGTGCCGGCGGTAACTGGTGGTTTTTGCATCCGCCAGCACGGCGGTTGTGCTTCCGCCCGCCATCGTAATGGGCCCCTAAGTGTCCTTGGAAGTACCGTGAAGTCTGTACTATAAGGCTAGTTCTACTTTAAGCAGATTGAAGTGCCATTTTCGTTCGAAAAAATGGGAAAAAGTTCAATTTTGGTAGAGTTCCAAGTTTTTGTAGAATGAAGGCCAAATTGTTACTGCATCTCTGGAACACTGTATGCTGAATCAGAGTCAGTTTACGGGTCTGGTGTAAACATGAGATCATCTATTTCTATAGACAAAACATCATCCACTGAAGTGGGTGTCAGTTGGAACACCTCGTGTAGTAGATTAATCGCACAGAGATGTGAAGCATCGCTGTCAGCATTGGTCGCCGCAGTAATGTTCGCGTCCGTTGTTACCTGTGTGCCTGTAGATCTTTCTCGTACCTCAGCAGCAGCCGGAAGCATCTGTGAGATCTCAATGAATGCTGACATCAGGATTGGCAGCCTCTGGGGACAACACAGAGCATGGGCCGTTATCGGGTCCAGCAGAGTATCGATATCCGTTGGCGTATCCGATGGATATGTTAGACAGGTGTCCAACACGCATTCTACACCGCATAGCAGGCATCGTAGAACAGGTAAGATGCAATCTTGCCAGATTGGTCTGAATGACAGGAACCACGTAGTATTAAGGTCCCGTAGACGAGTTATGCCCAAAAGATGTACTATTTGCTCACGGCACTTTCGTTCAAGGAGAGCTTTCTCCATTTCGCTCGGAGTGATGTCTGCGAATAGGCTGGCCATAGCGCAATAGCAGGAAGAGAAATAGAATTCCGGCAACAAGTGCTAGAATTAATGGTATGCCACCAAACACCGAATGTGCAAAGTTCGGGATGATTCCGAGTATTGCCTGGAAAGGTGCTAACAGACCGGAGCAGATGCTCTTAAATACATGTACAATTCCAGTTGTATCAGACATATTGAAGATACGTCCTATCATTTCTACGAAATGTATAGGGCAGTTTGTACGTATTAAAGTCTGTATCTCAGCCGAAGTCCTTGCTACTTGTAGATCATAGGTTTCTTTGGCCGAGGTCAAAGGCACTGTTTGCTGTAAAAGCATGGCTTTCATTCTGCTCAAAGTATCAAATCTTATAAAAGAGACGTTCAGCGAAGGCCATAGAGGCGACTCCCTGACTGTGTCTATTGGGGCAAACAATACTTGCATACAGCAAGTGACCCTGGAGATGACCGTTACTAGATATGGGATGCCTGGCAGCATGCCGCAGCAACTCTCATCATTCAACATGAGGTAACTCCCATTAGAAAGTTGTCCAAACGTTGGATTAATCACAGCAGCTGGTGTACCCTGCTGATGGCAAGACAAATTTGCCACAGAACCATTACAAGCCCCGTGTAAAGAAATGTCCTGACATATAAGCGAACCGCTTAGTGCACGTTTACAGTTTGTACCGCTCAAAAACACTTCACGATCCCCACTCCAACATCTATATGTATACGGTAAATCCCAAGATGTCTTAATGTATTCCTTACCCAACCTTTCATATTTGTCTGCTTGCATTTCTTTGAGGCAATACTGAAACTGAAAAGTAGTCACAGGTAGTGTGATTTTGCCATGAATAAGCCATTCTGTAGCTGGTTTTTCTGCCACTGTGAATGGTAACTTTTCCAGTTTTTCAATGCTCAGCACTGTATACCTTGCTCCTCTTTGTGCCATTTCGATCTGTTTATCAGTGAGATTGTATTCTGCAAACAGAGCCGTTGTGTTGATAAAACGCCAAGGCACATAGCCCGCTCGCAAAGATTGCAGCGTCCAGTTTAATAACACAATAGAACGTAATTGAGATTGGCCTTGTTGTAACATCGCCAAATCTTGTTCTAGTATGTCGATAGCAGAGGATACAATGCCATCCAATGAATATATTCTGGAGGACAAAGTTGTTAACCCATTGTCGACCACAGAGAGTGTTTTCTATAAATTAATACGATCAGGTTCACGTATTCGTTCTGCGGCCTCCATCTGTGATACTTTCCATGCTTCATTATAGGCAGCATAAATGCCGGCATATATGAAACGTTTTTGACGCGGTTTTCTTGGTCCAAGCAAGAATTCCCTAAGGTCTGCGTCCTTTTTAAGTAAGGTTAAGTGTTGTTTCACATCCTGTAGTGTAGACTTATGCAGCCAATCGAGGCATAAGTTTCCTACACTGTATGTTGTTACTACCCCCGGATGTTGTCTTTGGACATATCTTGGGTCTGGCCTATTAATAGTAAAGCCCTGAGTTTTATTCAGGAATCTTTCCTGACAGTTATTCGTGTCTGTG
The DNA here is from genome assembly GCA_963921515.1 of Calotriton arnoldi. Taxonomy (NCBI): domain Eukaryota; kingdom Metazoa; phylum Chordata; class Amphibia; order Caudata; family Salamandridae; genus Calotriton; species Calotriton arnoldi. The sequence goes on along the minus strand of CAWUFW010006561.1, from coordinate 105,490 downwards.
GGCCAGATCAGCCATTTTTTCCAATCAGGATTAGATCTGTTGAGTTGTAGTATATTGTCAACTGTCACCACTGCCTGTGTATCGTTATCACTTGCAGGTGCTGGTACAGAAGGTGTGTTCATCTCTTTGATCTTGGCTAATCCAAGACAAGATGTTTGTTGGATGGTTTCATTCAAAAACATTATTTGTTCAAGGATGATACAGGCTCTAAATAAAGCTTCTATCCCCTGCACTTGCCAATCTTTAGTACCCCAGACAGTTTTTGTGTCTATTGTATCTTTCCATAAGTCGAAACCCTGTCTAGACAGTTGGGCAATAAAGGCTGCAGAGTAAATCTGTTTTGTATTAGTTAACATAATTTTCAGTCCTGTATTGTTTACATTTCTAAAGTAAAATGTTTCTGGGTCAGATGTATTGTAACCTGAAAAATATGGAAATTTACTAGCAAATGTTTTTGAACTACCTTTAGGTGGTGTAGGACAATGTTCCCATTGGTTAAACATAAACACATTTCTTGGATATGCAGATTTATGCAAATAATGATGACCATAGTGGTTATAACAATACAGTTGTTCATAGTCTGATGAACCCTCTAAATATTCATTTTTAGAAAATACAGCAGATTTTTCTAGGTCATACATTATGTCGTTAACAGTCTCAAAGTCCCAATCATCAGAATAGGTACTGGACGAAATTAGATCACTTAGTGAAATTTTAAACAAATGTGGAATGTTCAATTGTTCCGTCGGACCGAAGATATCAAAATCTGTTTTGTCCCACACTATACCATCTTGTATAGGAACAGCTGTGATGTTCACTGATGACAAGTCTCTTGCTTCACGATGGGAAGATTTATGAGGTTTCAAAAGTACGTTCACGTCTTTTCCTTCAGTGTTCACATGGATGTATCTGCCACTTATAAGCACGCTCACAGTTGTAACCAAGGCTAGCCAGAGCAGGAAAACAAAAAGTCCAGATATAATCCAGAGTTCATTCCATGGAGAAACCAAATAAGTCTTTTTCAGAAAGTGAAGAAAGTCTTGTACTTGCTGCTTGAATTTGAATGATGCTGGCGTTGTCTCAGGTTCACTCGGATCTTCTGAGAACGTATCAAAGTTAATGAAATAGCCAGAAGCAGTTCTATCAATTGTTGAAATTGCATCAGGATTTGTAGAAATCGCTGGAACCAGTCGATCACTTGCTACGTTGGTGTAGACAGGTGTATTTGGACGAACTGTTACTTGGTGTTCAAGAGGGATGAGTTCCATAGCGTTGTTGCTCAGTCCTTCATCTGTTACTGCTGAATTCTCGATGGTTATCAGTCTCTCAGTCTGAACCTCTTGGATAGTAGCGAGAGGAGTGCGTCTGCTACTAGGTCGGAGTCCACAAGGCCTACTATTTAGTATTGGCCACATACTGTGGTTTGATGAGGTTGATGGACACAAATCTTTTCTCCTTTCTTCCAGCAAGGGGCGGCAGAAGTACTGTTCTTGTTCCTTGAACTGCTAGGACAGGTACTGGTTGTCTGTAAGAAGGTCCAAATTCCTTCTTGTCCGCAATCTTTTCTCTGACTAGATCCCCAACTTTTGGAATCCAGACAGGCCTTGCTGGGACCGCCGATTTTTCCCCAGTGGTGGTTGGCTTTGTTTCGTTCTTAACTCATTTAGTTCCTGTAAAACAGCCAAACGATCTTTGATATCAAACGGTTTATTTTCCACCACTGTGCCTACGTGTTCAAGGTCTGGTACCCACATTCTTGTCCCAAATAGGACCTCATATGGAGTGACCCCCCCTAGAGAACTTCTTGGCAGATTGTTCAATGAGCGTTGGACCCCATTAAGGTGTTTGACCCACCCATCACCCGAACCTAATACCCTAGCTGTTATAGACTGCTTTATGTCCCGGTTTTTCCTTTCCACAACCGAATTTCCCTCAGGATGGAATGGAGAGGAGTACCGCAATGCAACGCCCAGACTGGCCATGGCTTCTTTGTAAGCCCGAGAGCTAAACGCAGGACCCTGGTCAGAATGTAGCGTGCCTATTGCGTATGTGCCGATAAAGACTCGCAAATCTTTTATAACAGTTCGAGCGTCAGCCGAGCGCTGAGGCCATATCCATAGGAACCTAGATTCATTATTTGTGGGAATGCCTTTGTCCAGTAGGACGCAGGTGCCTAGATAGTCTAATGCTGTCTAACAATGGTGTCTGTACTGGGTTACCGCATTCGCAGCATGGTGTCTGGTGGCTCTCTCGCTGTAATTTACAGTCTAAGCAGTTGTTGATGAATATGTGAATTTCTGTATTCATTCCAGGCCACCAGTACATCTCTTTTAACGTCAAAATTGTTTTAGAGATCCCTTGATGTGACAGACCCTCCCCTAAATGTGTTTCATAAATCGAGGCTGCTCTACGTTCCATGTTTGGGATTACCCTATCCCCCACTCCAGGGATTCGAGCAAAAGGAACGTTGTTCGCATCAATTACATAAGAGTACTTGAGTGGAAACCTTTTAGGTAACGCTGCACTGCTGCCTTTGCTTGAAGCATTGCCAGCCAACATTATCTCACCGTCTATTTTTGTTTTTGAACGAGTGATCGCAGCTACGGAAGCTGTCTGCACAGCCCCCTTTGCGGCTTCATCAGCCAATGAATTCCCTGCAACGTGAACGCCATCACGTTGATGACTCAGTGTGTGGATCACGTGAGCCTTTGGTAGTTAGTTTTTCAACTGAACTACTTGTTCCCAAAGCGTTTTGTGCTTTATTGTGCCACCTTTCGCATCTTTGAAACCATTTTCAAGCCAGTTTTGTATATATTCATTATACGACTGAACACAGTAAAAGGAATCACACACTATTAGTGTGGGGAATTCTCGATCTGTACTTTCAAGTGCCAGTTTGAATGCTTGTAGTTCAGCTCGCTGAGCTTTACAATCTCCTAGAGACTGGGTTTTTGTGACCATAGGTCTGAAGATGCCATTTCGCATGCGACCTTTAACGATTGCACACGCCGCACTGTAAGATTGCTTACTCCCTGTTGCGGGTTGTGCGGATCCGTCAGTGTAAATTATGAATTCGTACTGATCGAGAGGCAGAATTTCAGTAGGCAGATGACATTCTTGTTCATATTGCAGGAATGCTTGTGTTTTTAAATCTGGATCAAAAACATATTCAACATCTGTTGCAGCAAGAGAATTAACCCATTGTATCCATCTTGGATGTAATGCTTTAGCATTTGGAATGCTTACTTTAATGACCACTTCCAAAGCTGGTACCGGGGTTACGACAATAATGCGTTTCCCTTGGGCTAAGGCTCTGTCTTTTGCTACAGCGGTTTGAACTGCTGTTAGAATTTTTTCAGTTGAACTGAAGCGCATTTCCGCTTGTGTGTACAAATGAGATTTGTATGCGATTGGTATTTTCTCACCCTCATTGAAGGTTAAGTATGTGAATCCGCATTGACCCGAAATTATTCGGATCACCAAATTGCGTTGATTTACGCGTGTTTGTAAGTGATTTGTTGCTAACATGTTAGCCTGTAGTGAACGCAAGATTTCCGTGTGTTCTTGTGTCCAGTTTCTGATCGAAAAATCAGGTTTGATTAATGCGTAGAGAGGTTTAACCCTTTCTGCGTAATTTAGAATGTATGTTCTTCCAAAATTTAGGAAACCCAGGATGGATTGTAGGTTTTTTAGCGTTTTTGGCGGTTGGAGCAGCGCACACTTTTCTTAAAATTTAGCTGCCAAGCTCTTGACTTCACTTGAATGCTCATATCCTAGAAATAGGACATTGAGATGGGCAATTCTGGACTTTTTAAAGTTGAACTTGTAGCCCTCAGAGGCGAAGCCCAATATAATGGTGCTTACCCTGTTCAAGTGTTTGTCCAGGTCATCGTCCATCAGATAGATGTCATCGACATAGGACAATGCCTCATTGTCATAAATTTGTAGTAACTCCGTTACCCTCGCTGAGAATAAACCTGGGCTGTTCTTGAACCCTTGTGGGAGTCGACAAAATTGACGCTGGGTCCCTATTATGGAGAATGCTGTTAAGTACCTGCTTTCAGGTGCTATGTTTTGACAAAAGAAACCATTTGAGATATCTAATGTGGTTTTATATTTTTTACGCAAAATGTTATTCATTAATGCTGTGCTATGTGCATTTTGCACTGCAAAAGTTTTAGAACAAGTGTTTAGGTGTCTGTAGTCCAAAACTAGACGATATGTATTGTCTGGTTTGGAGACAGGAAACAAAGGATTGTTCATTGAGGAGGTGCATGTTTCAATCACCCCTTGATATTCAAGTTGATCTAAGATCTCCCTGACCTGTTTTTTAGCTTCTTGCTTTATTGGGTACTGCCGTGGTGCAGTTGGTTCATGTTTCAGATGTATTATATGGTGAGGTGAATCCTCATCCCATCCTACATGATTTTTATTTAATGCTGGGGCCTGGGCTGCTGCCCATTTCCTGGCATATGTATATTTTTGGTGAATTGGAATATGGTTTGAGGAGGCAGACATAATAATGTCCTCGCCATGTGGGCACTCCCTGACAAATTGTGGTGGCCAGTCTTTTTCTGCTAGAAGTATGTCATAGCCCTTTGATAGTCTTTCCCAAAAAAGTGCTTTCACCTGTCTAGGTTTGTCTCCTTCCATCCGGAGAGTTATTTCATATAACTTTTGGGGAGTACTAACCCTGGTGTCTACAGTCTCTACTTTAATGTACTCATTCAAGTCCACTATCTCCAGAAGTTCCTTCAGGTTCTGGCGAGCTATTGTGACTTCTGCTGCACTGTCCAGCATTGTCTGAGCCCCTTCTCCGTTCTTGAGTTGTGTTCTCAGTATTCTCGGCATGTCTAATCTTTAGACCTGCTACTTTCTTTTTGGAGAATTGAGGTTTTGCTTTAGTTTTTGGAGCGTGTTTGTCGTCTTTCGATTTCACGCGTTCTTCTCTATTTTCTGATTGTCCTCTTCTTTCCGAAGTCTGTGATGAGATCTGAAAGGGACGAGAGGAACGTGTATCAGTATCTTGATACCTGTCAGGTTTTCTCAAATTATCCCTATTCCTGAGGTTATACCTCCTTTCAGAGGGCTCCTTTTGAGGAGACCTACCTCGGAATTGAGAACGTTTCTCATTTGAATTTTGTTTATTAGTCTCCCACTTCTTTTTAGAGGATGTAGGAGTTTGTTTAATAGAGTCCTTCTCAGGACTTTCAGATAGCTTCGGCTTCACTGGTCTTCCACCCAAACTATCTCTGCCTAATTCTGCATAAGATTGTTCAATTATTCTGGGTAGCTCAGTTTGATGTTCTGTAACATCAAATTCCCTTAATCTTTGGCGGATCGCCACTGCTGCTGCCTCCCCTTTAATATTAGATAATATTATTGTTGAGACCTGGTCGAAATTTTTCAGTAACTTCATACCTAAATTTAGAGCAGGCTCTGCCCCGTATTCGTTTTGAATTTGTTTCAGGACATCAGGTATTACCGCAATTGACGGAATGCCATGTGTTTTAGAATAGATGGCAGCAAAGACTGAGCCCCATGTGGTGCAGTCTTCCAGTTGTGGTGTGATCCCCATTGGTAAACTGATTGTTAGTATTCTGTGTTTTTCAAACGGGCTAGTATTTGGAAATACTGCTTCGATTTGAGTAATTTTTTGAGCTATCCAGAATGGAATTTGCTCACGTTTTGTGGGCATTTTACCCATGACTGTGTATAGAGTCTGTGGTGTAATTTTTAGTGTATTCCCCTGTTGAGGAGTTTGATTTGTAAGTGTTAATGGTTGCTGGACTGTAAAAGTCCGCATGACATATTGGACCAATTGTCTGTAAATTTTTATTAACTCTGTGATTTGAGTAAGTAGTTCCTCGTTTGACATTTCTTCAATGTCAGGATGAGGTGTGTAGCCGGCTAAAATCGGCCATGTTGCTCCTGGTCTACCTAGTGGACCGAGCCTGGTAATGTTTTTGTGATGTTTTAGGGCGCCTTTAAACCAGAGCTGATGCTCCTGTTATGTTAATGGAATTTCAATAACCTCGAAAGGAATATATTCCTCTGGTGGATCATCTTCTTTGTAGAAGTGAAACGTGTGTGTTACTGATTTGGTTTCAGGAAATATTACCCATGAATAGAATACCTCTGTCTGAAAGGATTCGTGTGCCTGTATCACGAAAACTGCTCTACCTCCTCTTGGTGGTAGGCCATGTTTTATGAGTTTTAGAGTGATGGCTCTTCTTAAGTTTTGAGGGATGTCTATAACACCCTCCTCGGTTTCAATAAAACCTGTAATGTTAAAAGCTGCTTGGGCTGGATCAGCCGCAGCTCCACCGTTTCCGGTCTCAGTGTCGGAGCCAGGCATTTGTTGTTTGAAAAATGTAGAACAAGTTTCAAGGAAACAAAGATAAGGTGCACAATATTTTGGAACACTGTATCCTTCAACGTTGAGCAAACCAAACAGCTAATATATAGGGTGTTTCCCTATGTAGCCGTGGTGGATACTTAACCCTGCCCACTCCAGACGTCTTTTGGAGTATATGGGTAGGGGTCTCTGAGAGAAAAAGCACGGCTGAGTTACTCAGTATCTAACGTTGAATTACCGCCTTACCAAACCATTGGGCGCCATGTAGTGTAGCTCCTATTTCCCTAATAGGCTCTGCGCATTGGAATAATATATCCTATAGGTTTGACATAGGACTAAGGTCAGTATGTCCCTATCGAGTATATTAAACTTAATTACTTGTGCCAGCTAGCTCAGAGGCCACTAGAAACTCCTTGACAAACAAGAAGGGAGTAGTTTCTGGCAGCCGCAAAACATGACCACTTTGTTTCCCTTTAGAATCAGAACGTGTCCCAGAGTCGTGGAAACAATAGATAACTATTTCACTCAAGTCAATCGTGCATGCTTAGTTTTCTCCAAGTTACACAGAAAGAACAGACGGGCGTTTCAATAAAAGATTTATTGAACAGTCTTGTTTCTGGTGTAAGTAAAATGTGCTGCTACGATCACAAGACAGTATGCGAGATAAATAATGTATAGTGTGAGCAGTAGAAATAAATAATACTGCGATAGCATTATCTTTTAGTACATATGCTTTTACATAAATAACGCAGACTAAAAATACGAGTACTCATACGATGCGTTTCTAATCTAGTTCTACCCCAATGTACCTAACCTAACCTAGGTGTAGGGAGAGGTATGAAGTAGGTGAAGTATTCCTTACTATGGTATACTAAGAGTATGTTAAGCCTAGTATGCCTAGTATGCCAAGAGTCCCTCTAGGTTCTTGTCAGCTCCATACCTGAAGAATGAGAGAGGTAGGAATCTCTTTGCCAGACTCGAACTCCAACACCCCACAAGGGAAGTCAGATCACTGGAAGCTGGACTCTCTGCGTGCAGGGATGACAGCGTCTTCTCAGTGCGTCAGGCCGGGAAACGGGCTCCTCTGAAGTCGAGGTCTCCTCTAGTTTACAAGGGTTAGGGAAGGTATATTTATACCTGAGAGGTACCTCATAATGTTAGCATTGACATGAATCGGACAGCGGAAGACGTCATGAATGAACCCCTAAGGTATAACGGTTCATGCATAATAGATGAGTCCTTGAAGAAATCAATAGTCCTGTGCTAGGGAAACTCCCGAAGCCTAAGGGTCTGTTCTTCATGAACTCGTTGTGACGTTAGGGTGGACGGATGTCGGAGACCATGCCTGTATTTGGAGTGCACGGTTTAATGCCTAAATAAGGCCTGGGATTTATGCCTATATAAGGGCAGGGCGAATTGTGCCTATATAAGGTCATGATACTGGAAAGCCCGTTATGGACACCCTAAGAGGAATACAACACTCCAAGGAGTTGGCGCACCCTGCCATCTGTGGGGAGCTGGTGGGAAGAAGCTTTCGAGGAATGCACTGTATTTAACTATGTGTCTTAGAATAATTTAGGAGATCCCATCCTGACTTAGTTGAGGAAAGACCTCTTCCTAGCTCTGCTGAGTTCTTGAGTTAGACTCTCAAACTCTTATGATTCTCTGCCCTGTCCTTAATTTGGTTCACTAAAGACTGACACCTGCTGCTTAGGATTTCCCCTTGCATTCCTAGATTCTTTATTTAGTTTAGGGAAGTTCCTTTATGGAACTGGTACCTTCTCTGCTTTGCATTTTGTACTCTCTAAATAACTTATGGTTCCATCTGTTTGATATTATTCTGATTGGATTGAAAATCTGCATTGTATTTCATGCTTGGCTGACAACTTATTTCCTAATTGAATAAACATGCATCTTTGACTAATTTGCTAATAAACCTTTGCGGTTTGGAAACCATCCCCTCTGTCTTTCTTGTTAAGCCATATAGGTTTCCCTGTAATTTGAGTTGCTATACTGATGTTAGCTCCTACAGCACACTTTCAATTGATATCTAAAGGACCCTCTACAACCAGTGGTGCAATCTGTTTGATGACACCATAGTCTGAAGGTATCCAAATTGCACTGCATCAAAGCTCCAGTTCAGGAGAAATAAACAGTGTATGGTCGGCCTCTTTTTGTTTTAAACTTCACCTAAAACAGAAGTCTTGCTTTTAGTGAAATGTGTTATATATGAAAAATCCAGGTTAAATAAACAATCAGCACATCTGTGACTGCCACCTCTATTACATTTCATGGATGTTTCTTGAACCTACAACTGTGAATAAAAAATGTCAGGCAACTGTCAAATGTATTTCCTGTAGAACAATACATAATTTGTCTGAATGTCTTACTTTTGATCTGCTGTCTAAGCCCTGGTCTTTTCCAAGAAGTATTCTCATACTCTCTGTTGGATTGCTCTGCCAATTTTGTTCTTCTCTGGGTGCTTTTGTTTGGGTATGTCATTGGGCTTCTGGCTTCGATAATAGGTTTTTATTCACATGAGGTTTCTTGGGGCAGAGCTTCTGACGGCCTAGAGTCAGTCCTCCTAAAATTGTAGGTTAGTATATTGGGTGCCAAGAGCATAGGAATTGAAACCATCTATCTGGATTTTTGGCAAAAGTAGGTCTTTGGCGACGTCAGGTAATCCCTTGCTCATTGTTAACCTCCATTGTTTTTATATTTCTAACAATGTTATGTAGGTCAGATTCAAAGCATTATTCACACCATTGTACTCTGATTTTCTATCTCTGTTGTAGTACATTTTTCCTTGCCAAATTTCAATTAATTGTTAGCATTTGTACACAGGTGCACATTATCCTTATTGTGTTGAAAATCGTACTGCATATTTAATGTATTTTTTGCTGACTGTCTTACCTTTTGGACCGTCTACCTGTGGTCCCCTCACTCCTTTTCCGATCTTTGCCCGATTGTATTTCACCCAACATGGCCACCAACATGTTCCATATTATCCTGAGTCCCAGCGTGGCTGGTACTCTTTCGCTTTCATGGCTCCTGCTCCTGAAATACTGGCATGGATAGCAGACAAGTTGCTTTGTGCAACGCGGCTGGCTACCCCTCATCCCGTGACGTCAGGAGCGCACACAAGCGGTTTATTCTTCAAGGAAGGCCGGGCAGCATGCCCCTCCCACCTAAGGTTTATTGGGTAAAGCTCCCTCGTAATTGTGGCAACTATACCGGGGCGGCTTATCCGTTATGGCGTAGGAGCGTCGCCCCACTAGGTGGCAGCAAATTTAAACAGATGACAAATAAAATGATAATAAACCAATTTTATTATAATTTTATTTTTCTTCTTACCTGTAGGTTGCCAGCGAGCCAATAGGGCGGGGCAGGTCCATGCAATCTATGTGCAACATTGGAGAGGAGGGGTGTTGTGCATTTAGCATTTCTCCCCCCAGCTGGGTTGTACAGCCGGGTGGAGAAGAGCCAGAGGCTCTCAGGCACTGTCTGAGCGGCCAACCAGGCTGCTCAGACCAATCCCAATGCTTCTGTCAAGCTGGGTATAGTATTCCCAGCATGAGAGCAGCATCAGGATTGGCGTCTGGGAGCCTGCGCAGTGTGCACCAGCCCTGGAGTTGATGACCGGGAGAGGATCAGTGCGGCGACCGCAGCAGCAGGTCAGTAAGGTTTTATATTTTGTATTTCTTTTTTTGTTAATGAAAAGAAGGTGCACCAGGGATGAAGGCAGAGTCATCAAATCAGTCCAGCAGTTTCCTTTAGTGTAGAAAATTTCTAAAACATGGACATCAGCCAACGCGTTTCGTTCCAATGAAGGAACTTCATCAGGGCTGAAAACATACACACAAAACATAACACGAATAATGACATAAAACGTATAAAATGAGTCACAGACATAACATCCTAAAAATATTACAGATATACATGAAATGACGCACATAAACCAAATATAATACCATACAATAACAGTACACAAAGACCCATTTTTATAAAGACAACACCTACAGATAACATGTCAATGTACCTATAGTGTCTAAAAGATGGTTGGACACTAATTCATAGTCTTGATAAATACTGGTTAGCTATCCCAGTTACTGCCATTGTTAACCATACAGTTTTGTGAAAAAGTTTATAAAAAAGTTATTGAAAGGGTTTATAAAAAAGTTTTTGAAAAGGGTGAAACACAAGAGAAAATCCAATGTCAAAATACTGTACCTAATTACAACCAAAACACATTTTAAACAAATAGGCCAAAACAACTTCAAACAAGTATTTAAAGATAAGAAGGAAAAAAGCAAAACGGAAAGGGAGAGAGAGAACACAGAGCATCTTATATTAACAAAATATATAACAAAGTTGTCCCTAATTTTAAGTAGATTTTAAGTATCAAGACCAAATCTCACCTTAAAATGTGATTGAAAGGATAATGTCTTTTCACTGATATATAACCACTCAGAGGAAATAACCTCTCAAGCATGAGTCCACAAAACACTGATCCAATCTCCTAATATGAGAGAAATCATCATAGTACATGAATAGGATGATTGAGAAAGAGTATATGTCACATTAAAAATCACATGTCATATCACCACCAGTTATAAAGTTTGTTACAAATCAATATCAGATTGGACAAGATCCAAGACATTGTCCGAGAGACAAAAACCCATAGAAACATAAAACAAGTCTCACCTGACAAATCAGGTGGGAGTATATTTCTCCATTCGCAACTGTTGTAAGATTAGGGGATCCCCCACAATAAGGGTAAGCAGTATCCCAGTTAGTATCCTGGGAATGAAAACATAATGTCCCATTAATCATAACAAAAAAGATCAAAAAACAAAACAAACAACCTATCGCCGCCACACATGGCCAATCTATGTCCTCCTCTGCACTAAGCGGCCGTTCCATATGTCCTATGGCCGGCCCATAAATTAAAATAAATGCAGTCAGATATTGCACTGTAACCGGCCCATACAGAGATTACCACAACTCTGTAAAAATATATTCCAGAGTACCGTGTGCATTTAAAAACACAACCCGTGTATAGCACGCAAGGAGTAAATGGTATATGTCAAGAGTCAGGGTCATAGATAAGCAAAATCAGATATTGCACTAAAACCAGCCCATGCAACGATAACCACAATTCTGTAATAGTATATTCCAGAGTACCGTATACATTAAAGAACACGATCCGTGTCCCAATTGCAAGGTATAACTGATGTAAATCAGGAATCAGGGTGCAGTATCAGTTAAAAAACACGATACGCGTACTGTATGCACAAAAGGAAAACCCACGCTGTGCCGTATATACTAGGATTGACCCACACATCAGTATCCCCAGTTACGCCTTGGCGTATCGTGCCATGTGAATTAACGCCGATGCATCAATAAAAAGTTGTCAAACTCCGGCATGCTACCGCCAGCGAGACCACCCGTATTAGCAGAAAGAGTGCGCGGCCACTCCCTCACCTTGTTAAGAACTCTCCGTATTTCCCGCAAGTCCAAATTCGGAATTCAAGCCGCGCGCCATCATCACGACTTTATTTAAATGGGGGCGTTGTTACGTAAATCCGCGTACGTGCGTTCCCTTCCTACAACTAAAACCACGGTGGCCATCTTGGAAGGTGCAATCATCCGCACCTTGTCCCATAAGAAGCCGGTAAACTATAAAAATAAACAATTCAGGCCATCAGATTTGGAATTATTCATCACATTAACCACTTGTTGCCCTCACTTTCGGATCAATTTCCTGGCGTATAGTGACCACCAGATTCGTAATTCACGTTAAAGGCTTTGTCCTATATGATGACCAGCAGTATATTACAACTGCAACCACGGTGGCCATATTGGAATGTAGAGTCGCCCACAACTAATGTCCTGAGAGGCTGGACAGTTATGACAATAAGTAAATGCAACTTCCAGTTTAAAACCTATTTTCCACATTAGACACTTGTCTCCCTCAGCTTCGAATCGATTTGCTTTCCTTATAAGCTAACCGCCACATCCGTTAGAACTAACCGCACATATAGCAACCATCTTGGAGTTCATTGGAAACTTGACTCAATATAATAGTCAGCAGTGCGCTTCGACATTGATATGTAACCATCAATTTTAGAATGACTAGCAAGCGTTTGTATAGCCGCTCTATTTACAATTACAAACAACACCGTATTAGTGAATTTCCTTAGTATCACTATGCAGAAACCAAAGAATATCAAACATCAAAAGACCATAAAATAAAACCACCATATTACAATTTACAAGTAGCACCGCATATGCACGTCCCATTGATCATGACCACAAAAAGCCATGAATATTTTCAAAAATGTATACAATGGGATTAGAATAGCTATATATAAGTGTCATAGTAGGTACACATAGGCTCAGTAACTTGAACAAAGATTAACAGATAAAAAGGAGTAAAGCCAAAAGAGAGCAAAGAATAAAAGATCATTTAGATTCATCCTTAATACATGGTGCAAAGAAAATCATATATCTATGTAAGGTAATCCTTCATGGGGCAGAATGGTCAAATGGCAAGATGATTCCTCTAACCAAAATTAGTGTGTTGCACCATCAGTATTATGCCCCATGGTGTTTCCATTAATAGATGTGTTGGCCATATGGTCCTATACAGTAATTTTTCAAGGGGCAGCCATAATCTATAAGCATATTGATTTTTTTTACAAAAAATAATGCATTTCACCATCAGTATTATGTCCCAACAATGTTGCTTTCAATCGACATATCCATTTTGCCTCTCTTTGTCTTAGTAATAGCTCCCTATTACCTCCTCTTTATTCATGGGAACATGATCAATGCCATAGAACCAAAAGGTGACATCATCGGGATGCTTGCTGTAATAATGATCTACCATAGGATATCTATCATCCCTGTTCTTCAATGCCCTGCGATGCTCCTGTATACGCAGTTTTAGGCTGCCAATCGTGCTGCCTACGTATACCATTCCACACTGACATCCAAGCAGGTAAACTACATAAGTAGTATTGCAATTTATAAAATTTGCAATTGTGTATTGCTTTGGTGAATTATGTGAAAAGGTCATTGTTTTGTTCCTACCCCATGGGCAGACATTGCATGTCCCGCAAGTGAAAAAACCTTTAGGCTTGGATGGTAACCAGGTTTCCCTATTTACAGCTGTTGTAACATAGCTAGGGCATAATGTGTTCCTGAGCGACACTCCCCTCCTGTATGTAATAGATGGTCTATTGTTGATAGCATCTTTAAGACCTTGTATTTCCGTAAGGAGGTGCCAATGTTTCCTGAAGATGTTAAAGACCTTACTGCTATGCATTGTATATTGGGTGACAAACCTGAGTTTATCATTAGTTTTCATGTCCCTCTTTACTCCAGGTTTGTTTCTCAGTGTATCTTCCCTTTTTGTCTTGTATATTCTGGATTCTGCTTTATCTAAAGCTCCACCATCGTAACCTCTTTTCAAAAATCTTCTCTTAGACTCAAGGATTTGAGACTGGAAGGCACCTTCCTCACTACAATTGCGCCTGATGCGTGTCATCTCCCCAAACGGGATGTTGTTGATGACAGCGCTTGAATGAGCACTTGAGGCATGCAAAACTGCATTGCACGCTGTCTCCTTTCTATATAGCGTACTGTGTATAGTCCCCTGCTTAATATAGAATTGGATGTCAAGAAAGTTGATACGCTCCCTGTGCCAGGACATTGTGAGGTTGATATTAAAAGCATTGTCATTCAGAAAAGAAAAATACTGCTGCAACTGTTCCTCGAACCCGACCATACACAGATGATATCGTCTATGTACCTCCCCCAGAACACAATATGTTCCGTCCAGGGGGAGGCACCCTTACTCCAGGCATGCTCCCTCTCATACCACCCCATAAAGAGGTAGGCATAAGAGGGAGCAAACCTGGAGCCCATCGCAGTCCCTTGTGTTTGTTGGAACCAACGGTTGTCGAACAGAAAAAAATTATTCATCAAAATGATGTCCATCATCTCGACAACCATTTCATTGTATTCATACAAATCAGCACCCTCCCTGTCCAGGAAGGATTGTACAGCCATAAGCCCATATTTTTTCTCAATACAGGTGTAGAGGCTCTCTACATCAAAAGTGACGAACATGAGTTTCTCTGACCACTGAAAATCTTTAAACTTGCACAAGATATCTTTGCTGTCCCTAACATAGGATGACAGGTTAAGGACATGCTACTGTAGTCTCATATCCACAAATTCGAGTAGCTTTTCAGTGGGTGAGCCCACCCCTGAGATGATTGGTCTACCCGGGGGGAACTGCCCACCCTAATGTATTTTTGGTAGAATATATAGACAGGGAAAGGTAGGGCAGTCCACCCACAGGTACCTAAATTCATTCTCCATTATCAGACATATATCTTTCCATTCAGTTAATCTCGCATTGATCATGCTTGCTAGATTAGGAATGGGATTACCAGTGATCTCCCTATAGCATAGATCATTACTAAGCTGCCGATTGATTTCCTGCATATAATCTTGATGGTTCATTATCACTACGTTTCCGCCCTTATCGGCCTCTCTGATCACAATATTGGGATCCCTACTGAGGCTAGTGAGGACCTGTCTTTCAGATGGTGTAATGTTTGAATTTTTGTCCCACGCAAAGTGGAGATTTTACTAACACTCATGTTGATTTGTTTATATTCACAAGAGCACTTAAACTTAAGGTATTCTTTTCAAACAAGACTATGAAGCCTGGGGTAGCCCCTGTCATTAGTGATACTGTAACACATACCATTGCAGATGTTCGTAATCTGCAATGTTTATTGTCAATAAGTGAGGAGGTGGTATATGACATTCCATCCCTACTGAAAGATTTCAATATCCCCCAAAACCCTAATATAGACAGTGGCCTTCGCCCTAAGTCGAAATTCGTACCTGCTGGTGCTTATCACCATAATATTGATGTCTTCTTTGATAAGGTCTCAGAAGATCTGTACAATTTAGAAATACCTAACAAATATGCACCTAGGATCCACCAGAACATTACACCATCTGAAAGACAGGCCCTCACTAGACTCAGTAGGGATCCCAAAATTGTGATCAGAGAGGCCGATAAGGGCGGAAACGTAGTGATAATGAACCATCAAGATTATATGCAGGAAATCAATCGGCAGCTTAGTAATGATCTATGCTATAGGGAGATCACTGGTAATCCCATTCCTAATCTAGCAAGCATGATCAATGCGACATTAACTGAATGGAAAGATAACGGAGAATGAATTTAGGTACCTGTGGGTGGACTGCCCTACCTTTCCCTGTCTATATATTCTACCAAAAATACATAAGGGTGGGCAGTTTCCCCCGGGTAGACCAATCATCTCAGGGGTGGGCTCACCCACTGAAAAGCTATCCGAATTTGTGGATATGAGACTACAGAAGCATGTCCTTAACCTGTCATCCTATGTTAGGGACAACAAAGATATCTTGTGCAAGTTTAAAGATTTTCAGTGGTCAGAGGAACTCATGTTTGTCACTTTTGATGTAGAGAGCCTCTACACCTGTATTGAGAAAAAATATGGGCTTATGGCTGTACAATCCTTCCTGGACAGGGAGGGTGCTGATTTGTATGAATACAATGAAATGGTTGTTGAGATGATGGACATCATTTTGATGAATAATTTTTTTCTCTTCGACAACCGTTGGTTCCAACAAACACAAGGGACTGCGATGGGCTCCAGGTTTGCTCCCTCTTATGCCTGCCTCTTTATGGGGTGATATGAGAGGGAGCATTCCTGGAGTAAGGGTGCCTCCCCCTGGACGGAACATATTGTGTTCTGGGGGAGGTACATAGACGATATCATGTGTCTATGGTCGGGTTCCGAGGAACAGTTGCAGCAGTATTTTTCTTTTCTGAATGACAATGCTTTTAATATCAAGCTCACAATGTCCTGGCACAGGGAGCGTATCAACTTTCTTGACATCCAATTCTATATTAAGCAGGGGACTATGCACAGTACGCTATATAGAAAGGAGACAGCCTGCAATGCAGTTTTGCATGCCTCAAGTGCTCATTCAAGCGCTGTCATCAACAACATCCCGTTTGGGGAGATGACACGCATCAGGCGCAATTGTAGTGAGGAAGATGCCTTCCAGTCTCAAATCCTTGAGTCTAAGAGACGATTTTTGAAAAGAGGTTACGACAGTGGAGCTTTAGATAAATCAGAATCCAGAATATACAAGACAAAAAGGGAAGATACACTAAGAAAAAAACCTTTGAGTAAAGAGGGACATGAAAACTAATGATAAACTCAGTCACCCAATATACAATGCATAGCAGTAAGGTCTTTAACATCTTCAGGAAACATTGGCACCTCCTTACGGAAATACAAGGTCTTACAGATGTTATCAACAATAGACCATCTATTACATACAGGAGGGGATTGTCGCTCAGGAACACATTATGCCCTAGCTATGTTACAACAGCTGTAAATAGGGAAACCTGGTTACCATCCAAGCCTAAAGGTTTTTTCACTTGCGGGACATGCAATGTCTGCCCATGGGGTAGGAACAAAACAATGACCTTTTCACATAATTCACCAAAGCAATACACAATTGCAAATTTTATAAATTGCAATACTACTTATGTAGTTTACCTGCTTGGATGTCAGTGTGGAATGGTATACGTAGGCAGCACGATTCGCAGCCTAAAACTGCGTATACAGGAGCATCGCAGGGCATTGAAGTACAGGGAAAATAGATATCCTATGGTAGATCATTATTACAGCAAGCATCCCGATGATGTCACCTTTTGGTTCTATGGCATTGAGCATGTTCCCATGAATAAAAGAGGAGGTAATCAGGAGCTATTACTAAGACAAAGAGAGGCAAAATGGATATGTCGATTGAAAGCAACATCGTTGGGACATAATACTGATGGTGAAATGCATTATTTTTTGTAAAAAAAATCAATATGCTTATAGATTATGGCTGCCCCTTGAAAAATTACTGTATAGGACCATATGGCCATCACACATAACACATCAATTAATGGAAACACCATGGGGCATAATACTGATGTTGCAAAGCACTAATTTTGGGTGGAGGAATCATCGTGCCATTTGACCATTCTGCCCCATGAAGGATTACCTTACGTAGATATATGATTTTCTTGGCACCATGTATTAAGGATGAATCTAAATGATCTTTTATTCTTTTCTCTCTTTTGGCTTTACTCCATTTTATCTGTTAATCTTTACTCAAGTTAGTGAGCCTATGTGTACCTACTATGACACTTATATATAGCTATTCTAATCCCATTGTATACATTTTTGACAATATTCATGGCTTTTTGTGGTCATGATCAATGGGACGTGCATATGCGGTGCTCCTTGTAAATTGTAATATGGTGGTTTTATTTTATGTTCTGCTGATGTTTGAAATTCTTTGGTTTTCTGCATAGTGATACTAAGGAAATTCACTTATGCGGTGTTGTTTGTAATTGTAAATAGAGTGGCTATACAAACGCTTGCTAGTCATTCTAAAATTGATGGTTACATATCAATGTCGAAGCGCACTGCTGACTATTATGAAGAGTCAAGTTTCCAATGGACTCCAATATGGTTGCTATATGTACGGTTTGTCCTAACGGATGTGGCGGTTAGCTTATAAGGAAAGCAAATCGATTCGAAACTGAGGGAGACAAGTGTCTAATGTGTAAAATAGGTTTTAAACTGGAAGTTGCATTTACTTATTGTCATAACTGTCCAGCCTCTCAGGACATTAGGTGTGGGCGACTCTACATTCCAATATGGCCGCCGTTGTAATATACTGCTGGTCATCATATAGGACAGAGCCTTTAGCGTGAATTACGGATCTGGTGGTCACTATACGCCAGGAAATTGATCCGAAAGTGAGGGCAACAAGTGGTTAATGTGATGAATAAGTCCAAATCTGATGGCCTGAATTGTTTATTTTTATAGTTTAGCAGCTTCTTATGGGACGAGGTGCGGATGATTGCACCTTCCAAGATGGCCACCGTGGTTTTAGTTATAGGAAGGGAACGCACGTACGCAGATTTACGTAACGACGCGCCCATTTAAATAAAGTTGTGATGATGGCGCGCGGCTTGAATTCCGAATTTGGACTTGCGGGAAATACGGAGAGTTCTTATCAAGGTGAGGGGAGTGGCCGCGCACTCTTTCTGCTAATACGGGTGGTCTCGCTGGCGGTAGCATGCCGGAGTTTGACAGCTTTTTATTGATGGATCGGCGTTAATTCACATGGCACGATACGCCAAGGCATAACTGGGGATGCTGATGTGTGGGTCAATCCTAGTATATATGGCACGGCGTGGGTTTTCACTTTGTGCATACAGTACACGTATCGTGATTTTTTGCTGCTTGATTCCTGATTTACATCAGTTATACCTTGCAATTGGGACACGGATCGTGTTCTTTAATGTATACGGTACACTGGAATATACTATTACAGAATTGTGGTTATCGTTGCATGGGCCGATTTTAGTGCAATATCTGATTTTGCTTATCTATGACCCTGACTCTTGACATTTACCATTTACTCCTTGCGTGCTATACACGGGTTGTGTTCTTTAATGCACACGGTACTCTGGAATATATTTTTACAGAGTTGTGGTAATCTCTGTATGGGCCGGTTACAGTGCAATATCTGACTGTATTTATTTTAATTTATGGGCCGGCCATAGGACATATGGAACAGCCGCTTAGTGTAGAGGAGGACATAGATTGGCCATGTGTGGCGGCGATAGGTTGTTTGTTTCGTTTTTTGATCTTTTTTGTTATGATTAATGGGACATTATGTTTTCATTCCCAGGATACTAACTGGGATACTGCTTACCCTTATTGTGGGGGATCCCCTAATCTTACAACGGTTGCGAATGGAGAAATATACTCCCACCTGATTTGTCAGGTGATACTTGTTTTATGTTTCTATGGGTTTTTGTCTCTCGGACAATGTCTTGGATCTTGTCCAATCTGATATTGATTTGTAACAAACTTTATAACTGGGGGCTCGCTTTTGTAAGAAAAGAACTTATGACCGAGCGTTCTCCGGTGCAGCTCCTAGAATCTGGAACGCTCTCCCGCCTAACATTAGAAGAATCCCATCCATCGCGGCATTCAAAAAGGAAGCAAAATCATTCTATATGAGGAAATATCTCCCTTAATTTTCAACAGTCTAGCTATTGTCTACGGACCTGTCATGATCGTATTCTTGCTACCTCTCGTCGATCACTAACCTTTTGTGGTATTGTATATATGTATATTAAGCTTAATGTTTAGTTCTAATCATGGTACAACAACTGATGACTTGGAAACATAAATGGTTTTGAAAATGCAATTGTAAAGCGCTCTGATACCCTACGCAGGGTCAAGTTCGCGCTATAGAAAACACCAAATAAATAAATAAATAAATAAAAATAAAAACATGTGATTTTTAATGTGACATATACGCTTTCTCAATCATCCTATTCATGTACTATGATGATTTCTCTCATATTAGGAGATTGGATCAGTGTTTTGTGGACTCATGCTTGAGAAGTTATTTCCTCTGAGTGGTTATATCTCAGTGAAAAGACATTATCCTTGCAATCACATTTTAAGGTGAGATTTGGTCTTGATACTTAAAATCTACTTAAAATTAGGGACAACTTTGGGCAGCGATAGGACAAAATGCCCCAGATGCGATTTATATGCTGCGCACATTAGGCACGTTTGCAACCTGCCCTGAATTAGAGACATATTGGCAGCCGATCAGCCAAGTATTCTCTCAGAGGCTGGGGTTAATGACATCAATAACGGTTACAGAAATTATGATGGGTTGTAAGATAGTGGATTATAGACTTACTCGATTAGCTTCAATACTGTCAGTTGCTGCTAGATTGGCAATAGCCCGTGTATGGATCTCTTTAAAACCACCTTCTATAAACGATTGGTGGCTGCTGGTTAAGGAAACGTAGGAGATGGAGAAGGCTTTAGCTAAGGCAAGGGGTATACGTTCTGTGATAAAGCTAGATGCAATATGGGGGCTTCTGTTTTAAACTCTCGGGGTCAAGATATAATTTTATTTTGAGGTATAGATTGTTGTTATGTTATGATGCTTCCTTCTGCTTTGATATAATATTGGTTATTTTGTCTGCTTTTTAGTGATTTAATTATGTTCTCCTGCTGTTATTTTTTATTTATGTAATTTGGTGTAAAGTTTGTGCCCCATTTGTTGACAATAAAAAAAAATTAAAAAAATTAGGGACAACTTTGTTATATATTTTGTTAATAAAAGGTTCTGTGTTCTCTCTCCCTTTCCGTTTTGCTTTTTTCTTCTTATCTTTAAATACTTGTTTGAAGTTGTTTTGGCCTTTTTGTTTGATATGTGTTTTGGTTGTAATTAGGTACGGTATTTTGACATTGGATTTTCTCTTGTGTTTCACCCTTTTCAAAAACTTTTTTATAAACCCTTTCAATAACTTTTTTATAAACTTTTTCAAAAAACGGTTGCAATGTATGGTTAACAATGGTACTAACTGGGGCGTGGTTTTGGCGCCGAAGGAAATGGCGGCTTGCTGAGCGAGCTCCGTCCCTGTGGTCTCTAACGAGCCTAATATCCGGACATTCCAGCCGTCCCAGAGCTACGGGTAAGCTTGTGTACAACGGCAGCTGACTGGTGTGACGCTGCGGGGATCGGAGCCTGGTAAAGCAGCGCAGGAGCCCTTGCAGACTCAAGCGGGCGGTGTGCAAAGCCGCGAGAAGAAGCGGGACCGGGCCTCATGGCGGAAGGTGAGGAAGCGGCGCCGGAGGCATAGCCGGGTCAGTGGGAGACGCCCGGTGCGGATCGGCGTAATTGTCGCCTTGAGACGTGGAAGGGGCTGCGGCCCGGGACTGGACAGCGTGGCCTGGGGGAGGAGAAGCGGCAACTGAAGAGCACGGCAGCGCTGGCAAGGAAAGTGGAGGCTGGTGGCGGGGTCCGGCCCTGGGCTGTTTGTACCACTAGTGGCTCTTCTGGACCTTGAGGGAGCGGCACCCTGAGATAGCTTCTGGGCTCCCCGGCGGCCTGTATAAATAAAGTGCGCCGTGACCCAAGCCCGTGTGGGAAGGGCAGCGGCCTGTGCCGAAAGCACCAGTGGGTGAGCAGCGGAGTTTCCTGTGCGGTGTGAGCGTACAAGGGTGGCGACGGGGGCAATAAGCCTGGCTCACCAAGCGGGGCAACTACTTACCCCACACGAGAAAGTAAGGACCAGCCTATCAAGCAGGCGGGATCGGCGGGGACCAAGACTATCGAGAACAATGACTAGGCGGAGCACCTAACGGCCCGACATAGCGCCTGAAACACTGGGAGGCGGCGGTGCACTGCTCTGGGACACTGGCACCGCTGGTGGCTTTTCTGAATGTAGAGCGAGCCACACGCAGAGACAGTTTCGAGCTCCCCGGCGGCCTGCATAAACAATTGGCGGTGCAACCCTGCTCCAAGGAAGAGGGGTGGAGGACGCCATTGGGAGAGCAGCGGTGATCACCGTGCAGCAAAAGCGTATGAGGACAGAGTCCGGGGCAATAAGAGTATGGAGCACCGCACAAAGTAAACATCCCCCCAAACGGAACAACGAGGATAATCGCACCCAGCAGGTGGGCGAGACGGGGACCGGGGCGGCCACTGCCCCTGATTCAAGTGGGTGCGGGCGCGGCGGAGAGCTGAATAAGTCGTGACCAACGACCTGGGACAGTGCGGTAGGTGGACATACGGACGCAGCTGCGGGGCCGGAGGAGGGACCGCGGAACAGTGGGCAAAGCCAGGGACTCTGCCTAGGCCCGGCGAAGCGGTGGCGGCGCCTACACAGTGGTGGCAGTTCCGGGAGGACCTGGACAAGATAGTAGTGAAGGCGAGACGTGGGTCCCCGGGTCGCGCACGACCGGAAGGGGGAGATTCCCAGCATGAAGCCCAAGGGCCCGGCCTTGACACAGACCAACAAAATGGACAAATACGCCCTGCCGCTGGTGACGGCCACGGTCCAAAATGATCCGGCTGAAGAGCAGAACGAACCATCCCTGACGGCCATCCTAGCAGCCATAGCGGATCTGAAAGGTACCATCGATCCCAAAATTGACGCAGTCACAGTGGATGTTAACCTGCTGCGCGCCGATTTCCGTAAGATGTCAGACAAAATGGCGGTCACTGAAACTAGGGTCACACACCTAGAAAACAGCACGCACAGTCTGGAGAAGAGGGTGCAGGCCCTCACTAAACAGCAGGAACTTATGGTGGCCAAGCTGGAAGACCAGGAAGGAAGGGCGAGGAGGAACAATATTCGCGTGGTGGGGGTGCCGGAGGGAATGGAAGGGCCAAGTATGGACCTATTTCTTGAGGATCTGATCTTGAACCACCTGAAACCGAAACGCCTATCAGTCCACTTCACAGTAGAACGAGCGCATCGTGCTCCCATTCCTAAACCTCGACCGGGGGCACCACCGCGCACAATTATAGCGCGAATTCTGAACTACCGAGACAGGGACGCTGTCCTGCAGGCGGCGCGGCAGTCCGGGGACCTGCTCCATGAAAATGCGGTGATTTGTTTTTTTCCTGACTTCACGCTCAACGTGCAGCGCCAGAGGCGCACCTTCGATGCAGTCAAAAAGGAGCTAAGGGCCAAGGCAATAAAATACTCCATGATGTATCCGGCCAAACTGAGGGTGGAGGCGGAGGGGAAGGCATGGTTTTTTGCAACTCCGGAATCCGCAATGGCCTGGTTGGAAGGGTGGCGCACTGTTGGCGCCAGCAAAAAGGCGGGAACGTGGCGAGAGCGGCAGAGAACGGCAGGAGAAGAGTCGGACTAGACCATTGCGAGGAAGGCCCGCTCTCACGCAAGTAACACTGTGATGGGTACCGGCACGCTGTGCGGAACCACATGGGGGCGATGGGCTACGCAAAGGCGCCAAGACTATTAATGTCCTATAATTGCATTGTATCAGGGGGCTGTTATAGTGTACTCGCCGGCGGTTCCGGAACTAGTGGTATTTACATGAAGGAGGCTAATGGGAAAATAAAGTATAATGAGACCTGGGGGCGGGCAGCTCAGGCGTTGGGCGCCTACACCCCCCACAGTTGTTGGAATGTTTTGGGCGACAGGCACTCTGCGAGTTGGGGTGGGAAGAGTGGTTATGCTCTCCAGCAGGGTAGCAGGGAGGGGGCGGGGGGGAATTATGGGGGGATTGTTGCAGTTATGCATGTTTTTTTGTTGTAAGGTCAGCAGATTCATAAAGTCAGTGACGATAGCAGCGACGTTCAGGTCGGTGGGCTCCCAATGGCACACGCACCGGAGCAATGGTACAGAGTGCACAGTTAAATAGTGCGGAACCCCCTCCGGAATTGAAGAGCGGGTTGCAGGTGGGCGCACATGGTTCTAATGCCCTGAGAATATTATCCTGGAATGTCAATGGGTTGGGGAGCCGGATTAAGCGTAGTATAGTTCTTCAGTACTTGCATCGGCACTCCCCCAGTGTTGTACTGATTCAGGAGACGCATCTTAAGGGCCAGAGGTACCAGGCAGTAGATCGATATGGTTATAAACTAGTGGCGCATGCAGGGTACACCTCGGGTGCCAGAGGGGTGGGAATCTTAGTCAAAAAGGCAACCCCGTTGGTGATAGATAAAGTTACGCACGACCTGCTGGGACGATTTGTGGCTCTGACAGGTAGCTGGGAGGGACAGGCGTTTAATATGGTTTCCTGTTACATACCGCCTGCGACATGTACGGAAGCCTTTAGAGACTTGGGGGCCTTTCTCGTAGATCTTCCTCCCGGGGTGTTGGTATTGGGGGTGATATGAACTCAGTTATGGACCCGGGACTTGACAGGGACTCTAGAGCAGCCCGTGCGAGGGGAGTTGAGCCACTTCTAACATTCACAGAGGCGCTAGGGCTGGTGGACCTCTGGAGGTTCCACAACGTAGGGGCCAGACAGTACACATTCTACTCAGCAGCACACAACAGCTATTCCCGGCTGGATTATTTACTGACACTTCAAGGGAGTGTGGGATGGTTCTCCAAAACCAAAATAGGTCCCGAGGCATATCAGATCATTCTCCGGTCGAGATGTCGCTGAAGGGTACACCACGCCAGTCCGCTCTGCCACCAAGGCTGAACGCATGGTTCTTCCAGAACAAAGACAACACGCAGAAAGTTAAGGAACGAACAAAACTATATTTCCAAGAAAATGAGGGCTCAGTTGACGATAGTAGCACCCTATGGGAAACATACAAACCGGTGATAAGGGGATATGTCCAAGACTGTATAGGGGTTGAAAAAAAGGAAAAGAAACTACGCTGGGATCAACTGGAAACAATGGTGGTAGACCTGGAGACACGGTATCTGGGAGGGGGGAGGAGGGATGAGGAATTGGCGCACTTACTAGACCTACGAAAACGAGAACTACAGGACATGGCGATGGCAGCCGCCAGATCTACGGCCCTGGCCACGCAGCGGAGAATTTATGACATAGGAGACAAGGCGAACAAAATGATCGCCTGGCTCGAGAAAAGGGATAGGGAAAGAAGCTGGGTAGCGGTAATCCAAGATGAAGCAGGGAACATGCACACATCAGGGGAAGTGATTGCAGGGGCGTTTGCGGATTATTATGAGTCTATTTATGACTCGAGTCCAGTGCGGACGGCGATGGATTGTTTTGAGCTCCTAGTCGAAATGCACCTCCCAACCCTAGGGGCGGAGGATAGAGATTCAATAGACGGGGAAATAACAGTGGAAGAGATCGTAGGTGCCATACAGGACTTGCAGGCGGGTAAAGCGCCGGGGTCTAACGGCCTACCGGTGGAACTCTTCAAATGCACTGCCTCCACGGTGGCCCCACACCTCCTGGCTATGTTTAACGAAGCAAGGGAACAAGGTTCACTACCACTTGATCAGCGCACGGTGACAATCGTCGTGATCCCGAAGGCAGGCAAACCGGCAGAGAAATGTGGGTCGTACCGACCGATCTCCCTGCTTAATATTGAGGTTAAAATTTTGGCGAAGGTCCTAGTGAACAGGTTATTGGTGCCCATACTGACGCTGATTCATCCGGACCAATCCGGTTTTATGCCCAATAGAAGTACTCGGCTTAATCTGCGCCATCTATATGGGGTACAGTACCTAGTCAGGCATGATCCCGAAACGGAGGCTGCGCTACTATCACTCGACGCCCGTATGGCGTTCGATAGTATTGAATGGAACTACTTGTTTGAAGTCTTGCGGAGGTTCGGTTTTGGGCCGAAATTTATTTCATGGATCCAACTCTTGTACACGCAGCCCATGGCTAGAGTCAGAGTCAACGGCTCGGTGTCTCGTCCCTTCGTTTTGCGGAAGGGCACTAGACAGGGGTGCCCGATTTCCCCACTTTTGTTTGGCCTGGCGCTTGAGCCGCTGGCGGTGTGGATTAGGGGTGATCCGGTAATCGCGGGAATAGGAGGGGGTGATCAATGGGAAGAGAGAATATCTCTCTACGTGGACGACGTTCTCCTGTATGCAACGCGGCCACGCTTTACAATTAATAGGTTGTTACAAATCTTTAAGCTATTTGAAGGATATTCGGGGTATCAGATTAATTGGGACAAGTCCCTCCTATTTATGTTGACGGATGGGCCACCGCCAGACCTGGGTGCGGACTCCCGACTCCAGATCCAGACCAGCTTTAAATATCTAGGTGTGCAGATCGAAAAGACAGATAGCGCTTTTATACGTGAGAACCTTAACCCACTGCTAGATCGTCTGAAAGGGGATGTGGCACACTGGAGGAAATTGCCGATCTCCTTAATGGGAAGAGCTGTGCTCTTCAAGATGATGACCTTGCCACGACTGCTATACATACTTCAAAATACGCCCTGTCCCACACCGGATAAATTCTTTAGCGAAGTAGATAGCCAACTTAGAACACTATTGTGGGACGGAGGAAGCGCACGAATAGCACTTGCAAAACTACAGAAAGGAGTCTATGAGGGGGGGTTGGCGGTCCCGGATATCCAAAAATATTATTGGGCATCCCACCTTATGGTTATAAATGATTGGGTCTTTGCAGATCGTAATGATCCAGCCTATAGGGTCGACCACTGGGCAATGGGAGGTGAGGGCTATCTGAGAGTCTTGTATGGGCCGGTTAGGCAGGAGGGACTACCCATGCATACAAAGATAGTGCAGGCGGCGTGGGTAAAGGCAACCAAGATTTTGGGCTGGGAGGGACGGTTGACAGAACAGACTCCCCTATGGTCGAGTGTAATGCTCAGAGAGGTTGGGCGCCTGCAGGGTTTTGCGAGTTGGAAACTGATTGATATTATGAGACTGGGAGATGTGAGAAAGCAGCAGGCAATGCTCTCATTTGCAGAACTACAGCGATAATATCAACTCACACCCAAGGAACACTACAGGTATATTCAACTGAAACATGCCATAGGTAGGCACATTAAAGAAGGGGAGCAACTTCCAGAGTATAGTCCATTAGAGGATAGGCTGATACTGGACCCCATCCCGGAAAAATCACTATCTGCCATGTATAAGAAAATAATGAATAACTCCCCAGATTTATTGCTCAAGATAAGAGAGGCATGGGAATCGGATGTGGGGTTATTGGAGGATGACGATTGGGCCGAAGCAATACAAAGTCCAAGGGAAGTGGCGATCAGGGCCAGGTTCCGACTGGTACAATTGCGGATCCTGCACAGATGCTACTACACCAGGGTATTGTTGTACCGAATGGGCAGGGTAGCGACAGAAGAGTGTCATAGAGGGTGTGACCAGAAAGGGACGTTTTTCCATACCCTGTGGGAATGCCCGAGTATACAGAGGTACTGGACCAGAATAGCGCAGGTCCTCTCTGAAGTGATTGAACAACAGGTCCCAGTGGATGCCAGATGGCATTTGTTGTGTGTGTCGGGGAACAAACCTGGCCTAAATACTCCACGATATGTCTACGGGTTGCGGCAATGGTGGCTAAAGGGAATGTGGCAAGAGCGTGGGGGGCGGCACAACCGCCGCTAGTCTCCCAGTGGAAGAAGGACATGGACTGGTGTTGTATGGCAGAAAGAACAATATATGAAGGGCGTGGCTGCCCCGCGAAATGGAATAAAGTCTGGCAACAGTGGGTGGATTACAGGGGACTAGGGGACGGATTGAACGACTGATAAGGGAGGAGGGTGGGCTGGGGGGCTCCGCCTAAGTACGATAATAACGTATGTGTACCGGAATGTGAACGTTATTGAACATATGTACTTTCTTTTGACAGTATGATAATGGCTATGTAATGCTGACTTTGGTTTAATGTTGATAATAAAAAACAGATTTAAAAAAAAAAAAACAATGGCACTAACTGGGATGGCTAACCAGTATTTATCAAGACTATGAATTAGTGTTCAACCATCTTTTAGACACTATAGGTACATTGACATGTTATCTGTAGGTGTTGTCTTTTTCAAAAATGGGTCTTTGTGTACTGTTATTGTATGGTATTATATTTGGTTTATGTGCGTCATTTCATGTATATCTGTAATATTGTTAAGATGTTATGTCTGTGACTCATTTTATACGTTTTATGTCATTATTCATGTTATGTTTTGTGTGTATGCTTTTAGCCCTGATGAAGTTCCTTCATTGGAACGAAACGCGTTGGCTGATGTCAATATTTTAGAAATTTTCTACAATAAAGGAAACTGCGGTCTGATTTGATGAGTCTGACTTCATCCCTGGTGCACCTTCTTTTCATCAACAGGATTTATTTTTCTGGATACCAGTTGAGCTTAACTGCGGCAAGCTCAGGAAGTGGATGCACAGGACACTTATGACTTTTAGACAGGGATTGATGTGCTGAACCTGTGGTCAGCCGCTGTTGGGAGCTTTTTGTTTATTTATTTATTTTTTTGTCTGTCTTTATTTTTGTATTCCCCCTTCCACTCCTCCTGCCCACTGCTGCCGATCCAGAGCAGCCGCCACTGCAACTATATATTTCCGTATTGTTTCTTTTTAGCCTCCACAGCCACAGTCCGGCTTCATTTTCTCACAGTTTTAGTTTTGGCAATTCTGCATCCTCAACAAGCAGTTGAGGATAGCTAAGATCGGTTTTCATACAGATTATTGACCATTATCACATTGTTCAACATATACTAGTATCTCGCCACCACATTTTGTTTCTTTCAGCCCCCCCTGCCGAGCGTAATTGTATGCCGGCACCTCA
Organism: Calotriton arnoldi; assembly: GCA_963921515.1. Classification (NCBI taxonomy): domain Eukaryota; kingdom Metazoa; phylum Chordata; class Amphibia; order Caudata; family Salamandridae; genus Calotriton; species Calotriton arnoldi. The sequence goes on along the minus strand of CAWUFW010006561.1, from coordinate 76,909 downwards.
CATATCTACAGTACTCTGCAGAATTGTGCCACTTGCTGCATCAAACCCTGGCCTTGGGCACACTGTATAGCCCTTATTGTATGTGTTTTTTTTTTTAATTTTCTTTTTATTGATTGCAATTATGGACACAGTCCAACATTAGATCATTCGTGGTCAATGTGACAAATACTAGGATGGCATAGATAAAATCGACCATAGGCCTCCAACTATCAATATTACTAAACTTGATCCTCTTGCCCGAGTAGTTTGCACCGGTGTCGCAGTTCCAATCTCACGTTTGCAGCCCCAATAGCCCTTATGGTATGTTTTTAATCATGCAAAACAAAGGAGTATTCTGTTCCAATGGGTGGATGAAAGGAAAGAGGGAGAGAGGAGGGATGGGTGTGAAGTCCAGGCACTAAATAGAGAGTGCATGATAGCACTGGGAGTGCTCCAATAAGGAGCAATGGCCCTCACACACCCCAAGGGGAGTCATGCTTCATCAAAGGGCAGCTCCTCGTTGGGCCAGCACTGCAATGCCCAACGGGCCCCACAGGGGGACTCTTTGCTGGAGTTCTTTTCTGGTTGCCGTCGTTAAGCTAGGTGTTATGAGGGAACTTGTGTGTCGTGAGTAGAAGTGGAGTGAATGTGATCTAAAAATAGCTATGAGAGACTCCAAGGGTAATTTTATTCTCTGGGTTCTTGTCCTATGTTTTTAATCATGCTAGGTGTTTGTGGGTTTATTGGCTCCTTCCCATTAGGAGATCTGAATTCGACTATCTCCTCCTTCACAGCGCCCTGTCTGAGAGCTTATTCACAACGGCTTTCTGATTGATACATTACAATCCCTCATTCAGCAGCCGCCCGGAACATCATATTTTTACGTTATTTTTTTACCAATTCCCTTACAAGATTCAATGGGAAGCATTTAGACTCCTTAAGTAAATTATCACTCTTCCTGCCTACAGCCCCTCAAATGGCCATATCCTCACACCAGGTCTCTACAAAATAACGTGGTTCACATCATATTTCGTCACCACAGCTTTGCCATATCGTCTCTGACCATGTGTTTTTTTTAACCAGGTAAAATTCTCAATTTTTTTCCTTTTGGGTGAGGGAATAAAGTACGGATCGACCTGGGCCCACTGGCACAATATACGTCCCGTGTATGGTACCCACGTATAATTGGACCTAGGCACCTAATGCTCTCCCCCCCTCCAGTATGGCGAATGTGGTATCAACCCAGATATCATCCTGTTGGCAAATAATTCTTCTTCCCTGTACCCTCCTTTTCCTTTCTTTTCAGTTATCTCCTCTTACCATTGCGCAATAACTCTGAGGCATGAATTGTTAATGTCCTGATGATGACCCGATTATTTTGTAAGTATCGAAATGTCGTAGACTCTCTCAAACTGACCCTACTGTAATGTACATAGTAATAAGCATAAGGGCAGAAGTGCTGCTTCAAATTCAATTGTGACCAACCTAATTTCTTGATTTATGTCACACATTAGTGCCTGAGTCTCTTTGTTAACTTAATTGTGTGTCATTTGTGTTTCCACCCAGCAATTTGATTACATTGTTTAATAAATGTGATTTTAATTTGCCTATTGGACAATGTGTATGGGTATAATTGTTTTTCCAGTGTACTAGTGACATATGTCGAGCTGAGGGGCCTCTGTTCCTTTATTGCACTCTGGGGATGAAATGGCATACTTGCAGGTGGCATTGTTAATGGTGGTGGTAGAGAGCTTCCTTAATCTTGAGGATTGAATGCCCCGTTAAACCTATTGCATTTATGACTGATGAGAAAACAGCAGTATTACGTACACCTGTCCTGGTGCATCTGAATGGACTTCCTGTTACAGAGGGGCCTTTACCCTGAAGTAAGACATATTTGAGGCTTTTCTTTGGCCATGTACTTGTCTTACAGCACAGCGGAGAAAGGTCTGGTATCAAGAAGGGAAAACTGGCATGTCGGAATTGTACTAAAGTTCACATTTAACCATGTCACACATGTTAATGGATTGCTTATATTGGATTATCTGTTGTCTCTATTGTTCATATTTTGTGACGAAAATAGCAGATACTGGAGTAAATAATGATTTTTTTCAAGCATAAATAAAGACTGATTTCAAAGAACCTATCTCAAAAATCGTATATTGTGATATGCGTTTATAGTCTTTATAAATGATTTGTTTCAGTTGTAATACTTTTGTTATACAAGGGTTATTTAAACAAAAAATGAAAATTATTGATGAAGTCAATTTACATGCAAGTAAAGCTCGTTTTTTTGTAACAATATTTGATGGGCTGAGGAACAGGGGCTCTAGCATCCTAATGAAAAGCCTTGCCCCAGACTACATGAACATTTATTTTTTTATGTATTTAAAGTATCAAAGTGGAGAGAAAGATGTGTAAAATCAAAAAACAAGGCAGCAGGCTTTATCCAGCTCTGCATCCAGGACCTAGAACAACATCCTTGCATCCATCAGGTCCGCCCACACCCTGCTCCAACTCAGGAAGGAGTTAAAAATGCACTTTTTTAAGAACACTATATCATGATTCTGTAAAAATTCACAAATCAGCTACCTCTCAAATTACTTGCTCACTATCCTTGTCTTTGACTCTGTACAGTGCTCGCTTGCTTTTGGCTAGTTTCGCACTCTACAAATACCACATACATACATTCATACATACATACATACATTCATACATACATACAAAAGATGACCACTCGGATAAAAGTGACATACATACGTACATACATGCATACATGCATACATTATACCGCAAACCTAGCAACCGAGCCATGGAGCACTGTACAAGTAATAAGTGAACTATGGATAGTTATTAAAGAAATTGGGAGGAGTCAGCAATGAGTTAAACTGGGAAGTACATTCCGAAGATATATGTGTTTAGGTCTTTTTCTGCCAATCAAGAAAATTTGGATGTAGCCTTCTGCAGTCCGCAATAGAGTTCATGGGCCAGATGTATGACCAAGAAAATTGTGCATCGCAAATTGCGACTCTTTTGCGAGTCGCAATTAGCGAGGCGCAATTTCCGATGTACAACAGTGTATTTCACACTGTTTGCGATTCCCAATGGGGTCGTAAATTGCGAAGCTCATTAATATTAATGAGCCTCTCGCAATTTGCGAGCCCATTGGGAATGACAGCCCTCCCAGGGATGGTGGCCTGCTGGGCTCAGCAGACCACCATGTCTGGGACTGCTTAGTAGTAAAGCAGTTTTTTTTTTTTAAAATGCAGCCCGTTTTCCTTAAAGGAAAACGGGATGCATTTAAAAAAGAATAAAGGAAAACGGGATGCATTTAAAAAAGAAAAATGAAACTTTTCAGTTTAATTTTTTTAAGGGCAGGCAGTGGTCTCTGGGGCCACTGCCTGCTCTTAAAAAATATTTTCCAACATACTCACAAAGGGGAACCTTTGCGAGTGGTTTACCACCTACTTGAAGTAGGTGGTAAACTGCGAGTGTTTTGCGGCCGCAAATGCGATCGCAAAACACTAGTACATAGCATGTTGACTCACTATTAGGAAGAGACGCCCCTTCCTAATAGCGAGAGTCGCAAATGCTATTTTGCGAGTCAAGGACTCACAAAATAGCATTTGTACATGCTATTACCCTTTTTTGCGGCCGCAAACGGGAGGTTCCTTATTTGCGGTCGCAAAAAAGGGTCATACATCTGGTCCCGTTAGTCTTGGGCCTGGACATGAGAGTGCCTGTTATTACATATCTAACGATTCCAAATGATCTATTCATGCAGTCATTCACTCATTCACCCAAGCACGCAATCACTCCTTGCATCATTTATGCATTAGCCATGATCTATTCATGCCGTCATTCACTCATCCACCCAAGCACTCAATTACTCCTTGCATCATTTATGCATTTAGCCATGATCTATTCATGCAGTCATTCACTCATCCACCCAAGCATTCAAACACTCCTTGCATCATGAATGCATTCAGCCAACCACCCATCCACATTATCCCAAGCACGAATTTACCGATCAATAAAAAAGACTTCCCTGGGCGCTTTGTCAATTCCTGCTGTACAAGAGATCAATTTGTCATAAACGTTTTGCTGCTTTTTGTTTTGCGATCTTTTTTTTTTTTTATCTCACACCGTTGCCACTGTAAGGACTCCACTGCTCCCTGTTTGCAGTCCGACTCTGCCGCTGAGAACTGTGAAGCAAACACTTTGACGGATAGACTGTCTGCTCTCAGGGTCATCCGGGCAAGTCAAGCAGGGACCTGCCTTTCTAGTACTGTACTGTGTGTTCTCGTGAAGGTTCAAGCTTCGGGCAATGCAGAAACCCCCTGCTGGGCCGCCCAGACATGTCTGGCTCTGTCTTCCAGAAAGAGGGTGCCTGAAAGACTGGGAAAATCCAAGAATGAATCAGGGTGCGTGGCGAGAGAGGCTGCAGGCCAACGCCTCTCGCGTGCGCCCACTTGTGATACTTACTGTACTCGCAGCATCAGTTCCAGGAGTGACCAGCATGGCATGGGGAAAATGTGTCTGAGACGGAGTGCAATGAATACAAAAATCAAATGGAGCCTCCGCCATGATATAGCAGTGCAATACATACAAAGATTAAATGTAACCCTCCCCTCCCCCCACATGGTGTAGCAGTACAAAAAATACAAACATCAAATGCAGCCCCCTCCATGATATAGCAGTGCGATAAATACAAAAATCAAATGCAGCCCCTCTCCATGATGTAGCAGTGCAATAAATAAAAAAAAATCAAATGCAGCTCCTATCGATGATATGGGAATGCAATTATTACATAAATCAAATGCAACCCCCCCCCCCTTGATTTAGCAGTGAATAAATACACAAACATGAGCTTTTAACACAGTTACAGATCTTTGCCCCAGGACAGCTTTTTCAGTCATATCTGCAGGGATGGGGTTACCATCACTTAACATTTAAATGTGTTTATTGAAGAAGCATAAGCAATTAAGTTGTCTGTTCAGATATAGGTATATAGCACAGAAGACAACATATAAAGAGCAAATCAAAAATGTACATTCACAGGATGCATGCAGAAGTGGCATATCAATCAATCACAGCATTTATAGAGCGCGCTACTCACCCGGGAGGGTCTCAAGGCGCTGGGGGAGGGGGTAAGTTACTGCTCGAACAGCCAGGTCTTGAGCTGCTTCCTGAAGGAGAGATGGTCCTGGGTTCGCCGAAGGTGAGTGGGGAGGGAGTTCCAGGTCTTGGCTGCCAGGTAGGAGAAGGATCTTCCTCCGGCGGTGGTTCTGCGGATGCGTGGTACGGTGGCGAGGGCGTGGCTGGTTGATCGTAGCTGGCGTGTGGGCGTGTAGAAGGTCATGCGGTCGTTGAGGTACTTTGGGCCCAGGTCGTGGAGGGCCTTGTGTGCGTGGGTGAGGAGTCTGAACGTGATTCTCTTGCTGACGGGGAGCCAGTGCAGGTCTTTCAGGTGTCCGGTGATGTGGCTGTGTCGGGGGATGTCCAGGATGAGTCGTGCGGAGGCGTTCTGGATGCGCTGGAGTCTTTTTGAAGTTTGGCTGTGGTTCCGGCGTAGAGGGTGTTCCCATAGTCCAGTCGGCTGGTGACGAGTGCCTGGGTGACGGTCTTCCTGGTTTCAGTGGGGATCCATCTGAAGATCTTGCGGAGCATGCGCAGGGTGTTGAAGCATGAAGATGAGACGGCGTTGACTTGTCTGGTCATCGACAGGGAGGAGTCCAGGATGAAGCCCAGGTTGCGTGCGTGGTCCGTTGGCTTGGGCGCGGTGCCCAGGGCCGGGGGCCACCAGGAGTCGTCCCAGGCGGAGGGTGATGAGCCCAGGATGAGGACTTCCGTCTTGTCTGAGTTCAGTTTAAGGCGGCTGTTCCCCATCCAGTCGGCGACGTCTCTCATCCCGTCGTGTAGGTTGGCTCTGGCGGTGGTGGGGTCGTTGGTGAGGGAGAGGATCAGCTGGGTGTCGTCGGCGTAGGAGATGATGTTGAGGTTGTGTTGGCGTGCGATGGCTGCGAGGGGGCTCATGTAGACGTTGAAGAGGGTTGGACTGAGTGAAGATCCTTGTGGAACGCCGCAGATGACTTCGGTGGCTTCGGATCTGAACGGGGGAGGCGGACTCTCTGGGTTCTTCCGGCGAGGAACGAGATGATCCATTCCAGTGCTTTCTCTCGGATTCCGATGTTGCTGAGGCGCTTCACTAGGGTGCGGTGGCAGACGGTGTCGAACGCCGCGGAGAGGTCCAAGAGGATGAGGGCAGCTGTTTCCCCGTTGTCGGTTAGGGTTCTGATGTCGTCGGTGGCTGCGATAAGGGCGGTCTCGGTGCTGTGGTTGGCCCGAAACCCGGACTGCGAGGGGTCGAGGGATCCATTCGTCTCGAGGAAGGCGGCAAGCTGTCTGTTGACGGTCTTCTCGATGACTTTGGCCGGAAACGGAAGGAGCGAGATGGGACGGTAGTTCTTGAGGTCGGTGGGGTCCGCCGTTGGTTTCTTCAGGAGGGCGGTAAGCTCGGCGTGCTTCCAGCTCTCCGGGAAGGTGGCGGTGTGGAAGGAGGAGTTGATGATGTCCCGGAGATGGGGTGCGATGGTGGCGTCGGCTTTGTTGAAGACGTGGTGTGGGCAGGGGTCGGTTGGTGATCCGGAGTGGATGGAGTTCATCGTGCGGGTGGTGTCTTCGGTGCTGATCGGGGTCCAGTTGCAGAGGGTGGTGGTGGCGGGCGTTGGTTCGGCGGTAGGGTGCGTGGTTTGTGCGTCGAAGCTGTTATGTATGTCGGTGATCTTGCGGTGGAAGAACGCGGAGAGTGAGTTGCAGAGGTCTTGCGAGGGGGTGATGTCGTTGTTTCCGGCGCTGGGGTTGGAGAACTCTTTGACGATGCTGAAAAGTTCCTTGCTGTCATGGGCGTTGTTGTCCAGTCGTTCTTTGAGTGCCGACTTCTTGGTGGCACGGATCAGCTGGTGGTGTTTGCGGGTGGCGTGCTTGAGGGCGGTCCTGTTGTCTGTGGTCTGGTCGAGTCGCCAGGTTTTCTCGAGAGTGCGGCAGTTCTTCTTGGATTCCTTGAGTTCGTTGGTGAACCAAGGGGTTTTCTTGCTTCCGGGTCTGCTGGGAGGGTTTTTAGTGGTGCGAGGTCGTCGGCGCAGGCGGTCAGCCACTTGGCGAGGTTGCTGGCTGCTTCGTTTGGGTCCGTTGTGTTGGTGGGTGTGTTCTGGCTGAGGGAGGCGGTGAGCTGCTCGGCGGTGATCTTGCTCCAGCTCCGGCGGGGAGCCTGTTGCGGGTGGTGGTGGGTCGCAGTCTTTCTGAAGCTGAAGTGGATGCAGCTGTGGTCGGTCCAGTGGAGTCCGGTGGCGTGGCTGAAGGAGATGTGCTTGCTGGACGAGAAGACGGGGTCAAGCGTGTGGCCGGCGTAGTGGGTGGGCGTGTTCACCAGTTGCTTGAGTCCGAGGTTGGCGAGGTTGTCCAGCAGGGCGGTGGTGTTTCTGTCGTTGTTGTTCTCCAGGTGGAAGTTGAGGTCCCCTAGGAGGATGTAGTCGGCGGAGGGCATGGCGTGCGGGCTGATGAAGTCTGCGATGTCTTCGCTGAATAGTGTGCGTGGTCCCGGGGGTCTGTAGATGAGGGTGCCTCGGAGGGTGGTCTTGGGGTCAGTGTGTATCTGGAAGTGTAGGTGTTCGGCGGCGGTGAAGGTCTCGTCGGAGTTAGTCGAGATGCGGATGGTGTTCTTGTGTACGATGGCGATGCCTCCTCCCGTCTGGTTGACGCAGTCCCTCCGGGTGATCTTGTATCCGTCCGGGATGGCTATGGCGATGTCGGGCGCTGAGGAGGCGTTCATCCAGGTTTCGGTGAGGAAGGCGATGTCCGGTGCTGTTGCGTCGAGCAGGTCCCAGAGTTCCACGGCGTGCCTGTGGACGGAGCGGGTGTTCAACAGGATGCATTTCAGGTGGTTGCTGCTGGTGCTCGACTTGGCGGAGGTGGTGCACGTCCGGGGGCAGGTGAATCGGCAGGTTTGGCAGGTGAAGGGTCCATGGGTGCGTCTCGGTGAGGCTCGGTAGCAGGCAGGGTTCCGGCCGGCATTGAGTGCGGTGAGTGTGGCGGCGTCGTAGGTCCGTCGAGTGGTGTTGCATCGGTGGGTTCCAGGGGTTCTGGCGCTGGACGCGGTCCAGTCGCGGACGGGCGCAGACGGGCTTGCCTTAGGCGCGCCTTCGGCGCGCAGCGCGCGGCGCGCAGCGGCCGCCATTTATGGGGAGGTGGGAGGGAGGAGCAGCTGGGAGGCGGGAGGCAGGGGCAGCGAATGGGCAGTCAGGGGGCGGGGCCGCAGGACGCAGCGGCGGGAATGGCGAGAGGCAGCGGGGGCACAAAGTACAAGGGGAGAGAAACCAGACAAAAATACGGGCACAACGCAAGTGGGGCAGCGAGGGGCACAGAGAGGAAAATGGGGGGTGAAAAACAGACAAAATGGCAAGCACAACGCAAATGGGGCAGCGAGGGGCACAGAAAGGAAAATGGGGGTGAAAAACAGACAAAATGGCAAGCACAACGCAAATGGGGCAGCGAGGGGCACAGAAAGGAAAATGGGGGTGAAAAACAGACAAAATGGCAAGCACAACGCAAATGGGGCAGCGAGGGGCACAGAAAGGAAAATGGGGGTGAAAAACAGACAAAATGGCAAGCACAACGCAAATGGGGCAGCGAGGGGCACAGAAAGGAAAATGGGGGTGAAAAACAGACAAAATGGCAAGCACAACGCAAATGGGGCAGCGAGGGGCACAGAAAGGAAAATGGGGGTGAAAAACAGACAAAATGGCAAGCACAACGCAAATGGGGCAGCGAGGGGCACAGAAAGGAAAATGGGGGTGAAAAACAGACAAAATGGCAAGCACAACGCAAATGGGGCAGCGAGGGGCACAGAAAGGAAAATGGGGGTGAAAAACAGACAAAATGGCAAGCACAACGCAAATGGGGCAGCGAGGGGCACAGAAAGGAAAATGGGGGGTGAAAAACAGACAAAATGGCAAGCACAACGCAAATGGGGCAGCGAGGGGCACAGAAAGGAAAATGGGGGTGAAAAACAGACAAAATGGCAAGCACAACGCAAATGGGGCAGCGAGGGGCACAGAAAGGAAAATGGGGGTGAAAAACAGACAAAATGGCAAGCACAACGCAAATGGGGCAGCGAGGGGCACAGAAAGGAAAATGGGGGTGAAAAACAGACAAAATGGCAAGCACAACGCAAATGGGGCAGCGAGGGGCACAGAAAGGAAAATGGGGGTGAAAAACAGACAAAATGGCAAGCACAACGCAAATGGGGCAGCGAGGGGCACAGAAAGGAAAATGGGGGTGAAAAACAGACAAAATGGCAAGCACAACGCAAATGGGGCAGCGAGGGGCACAGAAAGGAAAATGGGGGTGAAAAACAGACAAAATGGCAAGCACAACGCAAATGGGGCAGCGAGGGGCACAGAAAGGAAAATGGGGGTGAAAAACAGACAAAAATGGCAAGCACAACGCAAATGGGGCAGCGAGGGGCACAGAAAGGAAAATGGGGGTGAAAAACAGACAAAATGGCAAGCACAACGCAAATGGGGCAGCGAGGGGCACAGAAAGGAAATGGGGAGACAAGCAGGAAATACGGGCACCGGGGCCACAAGCGGAGGGCGATCTTACCTGCAGAAGCAGCGGGCAGACAACACAGGCGGAGCTGTGTGGTGGGGGAGCGACCTACCTGGCAAGGTCAAGGGTCTAGGGGCTAGCAAAAAGATAAACGTATAACATTTGTCATGACAATCTAATGACATTTCCCATTCTACCACCCAGGGAGGCATCCCTCTTCCTCTCTATGTGAAAGTTACAAACTTGGGGGCAGATGTATCAAGCTTTTTTGCGTTCACAAAAATCTGCCCGTTTGCGAACGCAAAGATTGCTTTTCCGATGCAGTAAACCTAATTTTGCGATCCGGTAACCTGTTACCGAATCGCAAAATGGGTTTGCGATTTGGTATTAGAAAGGGGCGTGTTTAGGGCGTCCCTTCCTAAAACCGAATCGCATCGGTATGTATGAATGTTTTGTGACCTCAATTGCAATGTTTTGTGACCGCAATTCCACTTTGTGAATGTTTGTCTAACTATTTTTAAGAGCAGGCAGTGGTCCCAGGGACCACTGCCTGCTCTTAAAAAATGAAAAGAAAACTTTTCATTTTTCGTTTTGTGAAGCATCTCGTTTTCCTTTAAGGAAAACGGTCTGCTTTACAAAAAAAAAAAGATTGCTTTATTGAAAAGCAATCACGGACATGGTGGTCTGCTGATCTCAGCAGGCCACCATCCCCGTTATTTTTGCGATTCCTAGGAGGTCGCAAATTGCGACCTACCTCATTAATATTCATGAGGTAGGTCATTTGCGACCCCCTAGGAATTGCAAAAGGTGTACTATACACCTTCATCCTTGTGATTCGCAATTAGGGAATTGCAAAATGCAATCTTGATACATCTGGCTCATAGTCCAGATCCCAAAGGTATGACCGTAGCGGTCCCCATGCCACGCTCCAAATACATCATACTGGTCCTAAACCCTCTAGGACTGACCTTGCAGAGTCAACCTGTGCAAACAAAATCCTTTTCCCCTTATTGTTGGAAATAGTTTCCACCCATTTAATCTGTGAGTGAGTCTTACTAACTCAGTCTCACTCACAGTAAATTCTGTGTATATGGACTGAGAGTGCTAACTGATAGTGCCTGCCTTTTAAGATAAGTTCACTGCTGTGCAGTTAGGGTAATGGGCTCTGGGCTGGTATAATGCTAACACACGGGTACGCGTTTATGCACACGTGTGCGGGCTGAGCATGTAAGATTGCTGTTTTGCTCAGCTCGGTATCTGTGCACAGGTAGCCTGTTATAAAAGGGGCCTTTGAGGGAATGGTACTGTTTTGGTGTAGGCCTTATAATCTGAGTGGGCATTCATAGTGTAGATCTCTAGTGCTTAATGAAAAGTCTGTGTGCTCTCTGCATTAAACTTTTTGGGCGAAATCTGCACTACTGCACAGTTTCACCATACTTAGGGCTAGAGATACCAGTCAGGTATCAATTTTAGGATACCTATATACAGTGAGTGCAGACCCACTGTCACTTTTGTGATAACTGTACTTCTCATGGCTATATGAGAATTACCATATTTCCCTGGCTCAGCCATAAACAGATTCCAGGGCTTTATCCCTCTTATTCGGCCAATTCAATAACTCTGCTGGCCAGCAGGAACATCAACGGCCTCCCCATGGAATAGAAACATTAACAGTGCTTGGTCCAGTTCCTGGGAAAGAAAGAGGTCTGGAGGAAATCTGCATATGTTAATTAGCCCTTCACACTGCACCTGGGTTATTAAGGAGAGGTCCACAGAAATAAAGGAGGGGGAACACAAGAGGACTTTGGTGGGAAGGGTTCGGGGAGCTCTGTCAGTTGAAAGCATGACTGAGGCTCTTCTGATAGACCTCATAAAGCTGTCATGTTGAAATGTCCCAGAATGATGTGCAGGAGGGCTGGGGTAGAGGTGGAGTGATGATGTGGCACCCAAGGATTGGGTAGAGATGCCTACCTTCCAGAACTTTCCACTACGACTTAAAAAACCCTGCACATGGGAGAGACCCTTGAGAAGACACTGGACCTGGGCTTGCACCATCAAAATAATGCTCAGCTGGAAAGAAGAAGAAGACCCTTGAACCCAGGTAAGGATGGATAGGGAGACTCTGCAGCTTAAGCTGGCACTCAGGATTAGGATGGGTCTCTTTAGGGCCAAAGGATCTGGCCTCCTTACCCCCCCGAGGAACAGCAGGGGAATGGACCTGCTGGAGGACTGTGGAGGGTTTTCAAGGGAATTATGTGGAACAACGCTGACTCACACAGGTTCCCTGCAAGTACCCAGGAGTTTGTAGGACCTGGGAAGTGTGGCAGGGTGGGTCTGCTGCTTCTTGGCTATGGAGTGGCTACATGAGACACCTCCAAGCAGGAGAAACCATTAGGAGCCAAGGCAGAGGACAGGTCTGACAGAGGAGCGGCAAAAACAAGCTCCCCAACAAAAAGTAACCTTTAGAGGCCAGGAGGACTGGAGCTGGCTGTCAGGAGCAAAACAAGACCAAAATCATTGAAACTGGCCCTGTGGGGCTGAAGAAAAGCACTGCAAAAGTGGAAAAAGAAGCGAATAGTGCTCTGATACAAAATCCTAAACTCCCCCAGGGACAGCAAGCCCATGGAATTTGGTGCATCCTCCAGCATTCATTTTCAACGAGTGGAGGTGTGCATGGGGCCCCCTTCCCAGAGCCACTTTGGCCCCTGAGGTGTGATTGAACTTCCCTAGGCAAAGGAGGAGAGCACATTTCCATGTAGATTCTTAGTATTTGTGACGGGGAGGCAACGTCTAAGAATGAATGAACCCTTGAAGAATGTGTCACTACAGGAAAATGCTGTCTCCTCCTTTGCCCAGTGAAGTTCAATCACACCCTAAATAGGATGCCAGTCAACTCGTCTGAGAACCACTTAGGCGAGCTTGTTACATTCACATATGTGCTGCATGCTAGTGAATGCACACTGATTAAGGATCCCAATGCCCAGAAGAAGGCTGTTGACCTTAATGGGTGGTCTCAAGGGCAAAACATGACAAGAAAATACAGGTGGGTAAACATTATTTTCAAGATGCACCTATGACTTAACATTTTACCCATTTCATGGGTATCCACATAAAAAAGGTATTCTTTTGGGTATACCTTAGACATTTTTAACTGATCTGGATCCCTGTGTTTATCCAGTTGGCAAACATCTTCAAACTCCCAAAGAAGGCTGAGTCCAGCCAGGTGGTACCTACGTACTTGAGTGTGGGGTGGACACCAACAATGAAGTAAACCACGATCAATGGTGGGTTAGGTGTTCTTGCTGCTAGAGATGAATTAAAGTCTCACTTCTATTGATTCCAAAATCAACTCCTTAATGTATAGAATGGATGTGATGAGCAACCGTTTGGATAAGCAGTATTCACACTGTGAAACAGCAGAATAGTGCATCTTGGATATGGAAGATGAACATTTGCAATACTCTACCACTGTTAAACACTTACAAGCAGAGCTCTGTCATTTCAAGCTAAAAAACAAGGACTTAGAGGCCCACTCCTGTAGGAACAACATTTTTGTCATTGGCATTACTGAAACCGCTTTGTTCGCCCTAACTTGGCAGGGTATGCCCAGACGTGGGTCCCTTGCTCACTTTGCCACTGGATTCAAGCTAGGCCGGCTGATGAGGGGTGTTACCCTGAAAACGGTCCCAGGATGCTTTGCAGTTCGGGCTGGACTGTTCCCAAGAGGCACAGGGTCAAGACTGATTTGCATATAGCTGGGTCTGAACTGGGGTGGCGAAGTGAGCTAAAGAATGATGATGGATTCAACCGAGATCTGTGACTGGGGGTGAGTGTCTGAAAAGTTTTAGCACTCCGTCCATCATCTCCTTGTGTTTGCATTACTGAAACCACTATCATAGGTCGCATGGAAGAATACGTTGAAAAAGTGATTTTGTCGCTTTTTGGTCCAGACAATTTTTCCAAAATGTTTGTTATTGAAAGAGCCCACAGGTCCCTCGCCTCAAGGCCAATTCTAGGTGCTCCATTTCGACCAATCATCGCTAAGTTTCTGTGCAGGACACTCGGAAAAAATGTCTTCCTGTGAAAAAAAAGCTTCAGAAGTGGGGAATTAAGTACTCAATGCTATACCCTGCACATCTCCATTGGAAAGGCAAGCCTCACGTTTACTCAGATCCTAAGCACACAATGTCCTTTATATAGGAAAATGTGCAAAGTGGGGGCTCGACCTGGCCCAGGAGTGAGACTGAGAACTATTCGATGCTGGAGGAAGTAGAATGAGACTTACACCTTTCCCTGGGCCACCTTGGCTCCCGGAGACTATTGTTGGTTTCATACATTGTCAGATACTGTTCTGGTCCCGCTGTTTCGAGATGAAAAGTCCCTGCGCGTCTTGTTTCACGTTTCATTGTTTCATTACTTATACATTTCATGCTTTGATCAGATAGGTGTCTGCTGAATTGTTATGTGTCACACTACTATGTGAAGTGGCAGGTCTGTGCCATCGGCCTAGGCCACCCCCGTTGTTGTTTCACCCTCTTGAAGATACCTGTTATTTGTTCTTTCTTTCACTCGATGTTGTTCATGATCCGCACTATAGGAATTCCGTTGGAAGACTGGGTCCTGGCAAGGGAAGGGGGTCGGATTAGAGGGGTTTATACACCACAGGCAGTACATCATGTTGTGTTATAAGCATTAATCTTTTCTGCATCACTCCTTTATTGTAGCTCAGTCACCTTCACCACTTGGTTTTAACTAATGCTCCCACCGTCCAGCCCTGCCCCCTACGCCTGGCTACCTGGAACGCTCGAGTCCTGAATAATTCTCATAAATATAGATGGATTTTGAAATATATATGTCTCGTATGGCAGTCAATGAATCAATCTATCAGGTTCTTGTATAGTGCGGCTACTCACCCGTGAGCGTCTCAAGGCACTGGATGTTCTCCTGCTGCAAGAAACTCATCTATCTGGTCCTGGTAGGTCTACTTAGGGCTCGCACAAAAGTTTCTCTTCCTATTCCAACTATTCTCGTGGTGTGGCCATATTCATTTACAAAACAGTACGCTTCCAACACATCCACTCTATCACTGATCCAGAGGGCAGCTATATTATACTGCAGGGCCTCCTCAATTACATTACCCTGATCAACACATACAGCCCTAAAACGGATAACCCACACTTTTTCCACCAGGTGATTCAGCTTTGTGCAGACCCTTGCACGATTAATTGGGGTGGAGACCATAACCTTGTCCTTGATGTGGAACACAACTGTACTGGTCGGAAAGAGACTGACTGGTGCCCAGATGGCGCTACTCAATATTATTAGACAATATGAAATTGGTGATCTGTGGGGAACACGGTTTGCTGACAAATGAGAATACACATTTCATTCCTCAGCCCACGGCTCCTCCTCCCGGATTGATTTCTGGATCGGCTCCCGAGATGCCCTTGGTTGGTTTTGTGAGATTGACGACCTCCCTAGAACATTTTCAGATCGCTGCCCTGTGCTTCTATCTCTGGAGCATCTAATAAATGGTGTCAAACACTCTATGGCAACTCAATCCAAAAAACCTCTTAGATGTGATGTTTAAAGAGGAAATACGGCAGGCTAATACGTCATGTATAGAGCTAAATAAGGTATTGGTTGCCTCTGTGGAGAACTTCTGGGAGGCTCTTGATGGAGCAAGGACTCGTAAATGACACTTGCTCGGAAGCAATCCTTTCGTTTTAACTCATTAACGAATTACTAACAACGTGTTTGTAATTAATAATTCGCATTTAGAAAAAGACACGCGGGACAGTGAAGCTTGCATATGTGTTTACTAATCATAACAACATGAACGAAGGACTAAAACGCATTTTAACAAGGGATCTTTACTGCGCATGCGTCTACTGCATCTACGTAGTATGACGTACTAATGCTTGGAGGGAAATTCTTGCGCCTGAGCAAAGTTATTAAAAATGGCCGCTTGAAAGCTCACATGCATGGCACCTGCTTGGCTGAAAGAGAAAATACGTTTTATACTAACGCAAATGCAGAAAGGGTAATAATAATTAGAGTGGGTTAGAGTAGAGGTTGGTGGTGTACAGTGAAACCATTTATTTTTGAGAATAACATTTCTTCTTTTGACTTTATTATTAGTGCGCATTTGGGCCTTCCACACTTGTCTGAATTGAGCTGACTGACTTGACCCCACGCATGCGCACCAGAGAGAGAATAAGGAAAGATGACTAAGGACTTGTCACGCGTCCAAGGCCAGCGAAGATGTGCCCTGGGAACATGAGGGTGAAGAGTTCATATGAAGAAGCTTTATTCATGATATTGCAACATTTTGTATTAATAAAGTTTGGAGATGTATGGGAAAGGAAATGATTTAATAAAGTTTGAGGGGAGGGATTTGAAAACAATGGTTTAATGAAATAAGTGAAATGTAAGCATGGTGTGACGATCATCCCCCTCGCCTGTCCTATCAGAGTCAGTATTTTGTTAAATTGAAACATTAATGGGTGGTACATGGTTATGGAAAGGTATAATTGAGATAGTTTTAGTTAGTTAGGTCTTATTGGGAGCTGACACGGAGCATGACACGGGAGCAGAAGCACAGAAGCAGAACTCGGGATGCTGTCAGTGCTGGGGGGTGGTGCTGATGCTGTGAGACGCCAATGAAGAAAACGAATGCAGAGAACCATCTATCTTAATTTAATTGGGTTAGAAAGAAGATCGCGGAAGAACCACGAGGAGGAAGAGAGTGTCAGAGAGGGGTGCGACGCAGTCATAGGTATTTAGAGAGGTGAAGTATCCTGTCCTGATTCCTGTCCTGAAGTCTTTGTCTCCTGATCTATCCCGGGGGACCCTTACCAGCCCTTTGGCCAGGGGGTTGGTCTTCACACCATTCTTGGTAATTATAAATTCATCGTATTGATAGATGTTCTTCTCTCTCTGTCCTCTTCTTTCTGAGCATAGTTATTGTGTGGATCTGAATTGCTATTGCTTATTGAGAATTGATTGAATTGACACTCTTGCGAATGAGGGTGTTTGTACTGAAACTTTGAGATGGTTCACACTCAATTAATTTAGATAAAGATTTTAAAACTTCCCGAGTCTGTGATTATTTCATTTTAATCGAGAAATGTTTAATAAGTTATGTTAATTATCAGCATCAACTAGTTCCAACTAATGGTCCATTGACCAGAGGAAAGAACTAATTGATCATGTTTAGTTAGGGAAAAGAAATAACTAGATCTTGAAGTATGAAAATCATAAACTAAGTTCCAGCAGTCTACTTGGTATTTAGTGAAAGTAGTTATATGGGCCCAGGTGAGTATATGGTAGTGGAGTATCTGCTGTTAGTACACTGCTGGATCAGTTTTCTGATAGCAGAGGATGGTTATTATTGACTAGTTTGGTGATAAGTATAGATTATTGATTATTGATTTATGTTTAACAAAAAGAGTTAGCGTCTTGTTTTATGTTGTCTGGAAAAATCCTGGGGAATGAATAGCGGGTGGCGATAGAAACCACACTGCAGTGAGGTTACTCATCTGTTGGAATAACACTGAGAAGCTAGGTAGGGCTGGCAGTGTTAAAATAGGGACTATTTTCTGCGTAAAAGTGAGAGTGATTGATAGCAAAGAGTTCGCTAGTGAAAGTTTAGGCGTTATATCACCTAGAAAGGGTAACCCTGAAGGAGTAGCAGGTTCTTCCAAGCTAGATTGACAGCAAAAGGAGTTCGCTGGTGAAACTGTGGTCTCAAATTTCCCAAAACGGGTGACACCGGAGGAGTAGCAGATTCTCTGGAGCTTGAATGAAGGGTAAGCGGAAGGGTTTTACTCGCAGTGGAAATAAATAAACTATCCTTTGATTTAGTGGAACAGACAGAGTAGCGAATGTTTTTATGTCGTTAATAACAAAGAATTTTAAAGAAAATATCGAGAAATAAGTTTTCGTATTACCTTGTGAAGGGAGGGTCAGTTGCCGGAGTGGTACTGACGTCACAGTGAGCCGCGCTGGGATTGGTAGAAACAGCGGGCTTGTGACAGGAGCGGCCTTGTAAAGGAGGGGTCAGTAGTAAGGAGCAGAACTGATGTCAGGAAAAGGCCGCGCTGGCATTGGTCAGATCACGAGCGTGAGCCTGATTTGATTGGATAGCTAGTTAGAAGCCGCGCTAGGATTGGTGGAGAGAAAGATTGTAGGCAGGATTTTGATTTGACTGTTAGTGCAAGACGTACAGGTAGAAGACTTCAAGGGTTTGCAGAATACAATTTTCTATATCGTTCTTCAAGGATGTATGGAGAGAAAAGAAAGATGTCATTTTTAAAGAAAATTAAGAATTTCTTTGTAAAAGATAAGCCTGTGTTGACTAGAGAGGGAATTCCTATTCCGCCACCGAAGACACCAGCATCTTTTATGATGATGGAAAGAGGATATCATACTTGCGTATGGTTGGAAAACTGGATAGAATATACGAAGGATGATGGAGTGTTAGCATTTCCTAAAGATGGTACATTTAATGGGAGGATTCTTCAGAATTTGAGATTGAAAATGAATGATTTGGAACCTAGACCTAGGTTAATTCAAAATGAGGCTTTGGAAGAATGGGTGACTGAGTCATATGAACGAGAGAAATGCAGAGGTGGAAGATATAGAGGATTCTTTCCCAGACACTTGCATGAGTCACGCGAAGGGCAGATGAAACAATGGAGGAGAGCTATAGTATCAGAAGGTTTATATCCAGTGTTAATGGCTGAGGAACAGTCTGGAGGAAAGTTGTAAGGAGAAAAGGAAACACATGAACACAGCAGGATATGGTGAATCAGATGACGACTTGTTAGAGGATATTTTAATTAAAAATCCACCGCCGTATCAGGAAGCAACTAGTAAGGTTACCCCAAGTGCACCAGTAATGGGAATGCCATTAACCCCACAGATTTTACATGAGACGTCATACGAATGAATGAAAGTTTATTGTTTGATTAATTAAAACCTTACAATATATATGCAATAATTCTTGATAATAAAATCCAATTATAAAAATTGATTATAAAAACATTTGGGCATCAAATTCATTATACTATTTACATATTATGTACATCCTACATTACTTTCTTTTAGTTTTTGATGTTCTAACTTAATTCTTCAGTTGCGTTAAGAACTTTACAAAAGCTGAAGTTAAAGTTATATTGTCAGTATGAAGGCATCTTATCAGAGCTTGCCTGCAGCTCCTTATTCCACGAACATTAAAATGTCTTTTAAGAATGGATACTCTCTCAACCTTCAGTTCAGGACAAATACAGAGGAGGTGCATGATGTTCTCTTCACCAAGTTTGCATAAGTTACAAGTCATTGGTGCCTCTGTACGCAACCATGGCATTAGATGACATACGCCCGGGAACACTCCAAAACGAGCATTTATGAATATTTGCTTATACTTAACAGACCAAGGAATTTCGAGATACGATTGCACTTTTACCTTGGTATATCCATTCATTAGAGGCCACGCATGCTTTCTTTTTGAGAAGGTCTCTTTATCCAAGAGTAATGATAGATGCTTAGTTGTACTATTGATAACTTTTTTAAATGAGTTCGCAGTAATTGGCATTTCCCAGACCGAGTTTACTGAATATTCTTCTAATGATGTAAATAGATATTTCCACGCCTGGGCTTTCCGGTTTAAATTTATTTCCTGCCACAATAATTTGGACAATTGATTTGTAGTATCCGTTTTTATCCTTTTCCAGACTTTAATAAATTGGCCTTTCCGCGCAAATGCCTGATTAGTCAACCCAAATTCCATTCGTATCTGCGCGGGTGATGCATTATGTGGAATTAAAAAGAGAGCTTTATAGATGTTCGTAACTGAATTGTTGATTATGAGTGAGTCTTTTCCACACAATGCTTCACTTCCATATGTCAGAGTTGGCAAAAGTTTTGCTGATATTATTTTCAACAGCGGTCCATAACTCTGCCATCCTATCGATTTCTGTATAATTCTGAAAGCCGCTAGTAATATTTTTGCTCTCCGTTGAATATCAATCTTGTGTGGTTGAAATGATCCTCGGTCATCAAATAGTACTCCTAAGTATCTATATGTACTCACTTGTTCTAATTGTGAGTTATCCAAAATCCATTTATACTTATGTTTTGACCTTGAGTATTTATTAACCTCCATAATTTTTGTCTTAGTTTCGTTGATCACCATTCTATTTTCTTTAGAGTAGTTAGAGATTGTTAGACCTGGCATCCTTGGCGTGGGTCTCCCTTCCATTTTTTATGATGCCTCCTATGTTACTGATCTGTTTTTGCTGGCGTTAGATGCTTTGGGCACTGTGCCACTGCTATTCAGTGCCACAGTGCAAGTGCTCCCTATGATAAATTGCGTGATGGATTAGTGACTCCATGATTGGATGATTGGTTTACTTGTCAGTCCCTAGTACAGTGCACTGAGTGTGCCCAGGGCTTGTAAATCCAATGCCGCTGGTGGGCTTGCAGTACTGGTTGTGCCACCCACAGAAGCGGCTTGTAAATGTGCCTCAGGCCTGCCATTGCAGAGCCTGTGTGCAGCCTAGGGCTGCCATGTCGACTTGGTGAGTACACCCACTTACCAGTCCCTAAACCTTCCCTTTACTGCATGTTGGTCACCCCTAAAGTAGGCCCTAGGGCAGGGTGCATTGTAAGTACAAGGTAGGACATGCCCTGGTGTGTGTGGCATGTCCTAATAGTGAATTACAGCCATTTTCGTTTTTCACTATTGCAAGGCTACCTGCTCCCCATAGGCCAGAATGGGCAGACTGACTATTACACCTTATAGTCAGAACTGACCCAGGGAACATAGTAGAAAAACGAATTTAGTATGCCTGAACTCAGAATGATAAAATACATCTTTTAGTGAAGTTGGTTTTAACATTCTGTGTTTGAAAATACCACTTTTAGAAAGTGGGTATTTTCTTGCCTAAACTTCCAAGCCTGCCTCTGCTAGGTTGTGTATTCCTTGTCTGGAGATTGAGTGACAGGGGCTGGGGGTGGCTATTGGAGACAGGGTGAGTCAGCGCAGGGCTGAATAGAAAGATCTGCATCCAGAGTGGAGGGAGGAGTTGCACCTGGGTCTGAATAGGGCTGTGCCTGCCTTCCACAATGCTGGCTCCACCTCCTGCCGGGCGGCTGAGCACCCTGCCCCACATTCTGAAAGGAAAGAAGGAGTCAGAAAAACAAAGTGCTCCAGGACTGACCAGAACTGGTTTTGGACTAGGCAGAGGCCTCTCTGCCTTCAGAGAACAAAGGAAAACTGTGTATAAAAAGGGGACCCAGACCCCTAGGAAATTAGATCACTTTGGAACAACAAGAAGAACCCTTTGCTGAGGAGCGGAACCAAGAAGAAACTGAGGAGAAGACTATCCCTAAGCTAGAGGGATCTGCCTGCAGTGGTTGCCTGACTGCCAACGGAAGGAGAAAGGACTTTGTGTGCACTTTTATTCAACTTGTAAAGTATCTCCAAGGGCTTGAGAAAAGAGCGTGCCTCCTGCTGAAGTCTCAGGGACAACAGACTTCAACCACCAGCTCCCCAAGAATCCTTTGGATGTGCCTGCTGTTGTTTTGGGCCTTCTGAAGGGACTGCGTGTCGCAAGGAGCTGGAAGCGCGACTCAAGAGGGAGAAGCGTGTCGCCATCGCAGCCGCTGCCGTCGCATCACGGAGATGACGCCGCTGTAGCTGACGCATTGCACCGCATCTCGAGAAACATCCCGCAACCCCGAAGAAGCGTGTCGCCGTCGCAGCCGCTGCCGTCACATTGTAGATGTCGCCGCTGTAGCTGTCGCATTGCACCGCATCAAGAGAAGAGTCTCGCATCGAGGAAGAAGCGTGTCGCCGTCGCAGCCGCTGCCGTCGCATCGTAGATGTCGCCGCTGTAGCTGACGCATTGCACCGCATCGAGAGAAGCGCCTCGCATCCACGGAGAAGCGTGCTGCCGTCGGAGCTGCTGCCGTCGCATCACGAAACAAGGGTGTCGCCGCTGCAGTTGTCGCATCGAGCGGAAGCATCTCGCAACGTTGGAGAAGAGTGTCGCAGCCGAAGCTGTTGCCGTCGCATCGCTGAACAAGGGTGTCGCCGCTGCAGTTGACGCATCGAATCGAGACTTCTCGCAACATCGGAGAAGCGTGCCGCATCAGGAAGAACTTGACGTCTTTATTTCTTTGCACCAGAACTTTGTAGCATTTCCATCGCTGCAACATTGCTTGTTGTGGAAGCGTCCCGCATCGTAAGGTACATTGACTTAAAGTGTCGCATCTTAAGAACTGAACTGAACTAAGCTAAAACTACCATTTTAAGCACAGTATTGTGGATTTTTGTCGTTTATGGTCTTGTGTTAAAACTATATAAAGAATACTTATTTTTGATATAAACCTTGTGTGGTGTCCATCTGTAGTGTGTCACTAGATTACTGTATGTGTTCACAAATGCTTTACACACTGCCTCCGAGATAAGCCTGTCTGCTCGTGCCAAGCTACCAAGGGGGTGAGCAGGGGTTATTTTAGGAGTGTACCCCTTTACCCTGACTAGAGGCGAGGGTCCCTATTTGTCACAAGTACCTACCTGTGCCAACTAGAGACCCCCAATTCTAACAGAGATCTTATTTAGCAGGCGTTGTAGTCCAACCCTCGTTTGACTTAGTAGGATAACATCATCTGCATATAGCAGGTTTGATATTGGAGTATTGACTAATTTAGGTGGACAAGCATTCACCTCATCTAAGGCTTGCGTAAGATCAGCTAAAAATAAGTTAAAAAGCAGTGGGGCCAGAACACATCCTTGTTTCAAACCTGACGCTGTTGGTATTTTTTCTGATACTGTTTGTCCATCACCCATCCGGACCCTGACCCATGTGTCAGTGTAAAGAAGTTGGATTAATTTTAAAAGGGAGAGTGGTATACCTTGATCAATTAACTTCTGCCATAAAAGATCTCTATGCACACAGTTGAAAGCCGACTTAAAATCTACAAAGCATAAGTATAGTGGTTGTTTCTTTGCAATGTATTTGTCCATTAGGACAGATAATACAAGGATATTTGTTGTAGTACCTAAGCCTTGTGTAAATCCAGTTTGGTTTGGAGGGATTATCTGCTTTTCTCTTACCCAATCAGTTAAGTTAGATAACAGTACACCTGCAAATAATTTGGCGTCAGTATCCTGGAGCGTAATGAGTCGGTAGTTTTCCGGCAGAGACCAATCTCCTTTTTGTAAATAGGAGCTATCAATGATCCCTTCCAAGTTTCAGGTATCGATGTTGACTTTACAATTTCCTTGAAAACCTTCGTCAGGTAACCTGACCATAGACTGGGGTCATTCCTATAAAGTGCAAACGGGATACCGTTCGGGCCAGGCGCACCATTTTTTTGTTTCTGGATTAACTTACATATTTGTTTACTCGTTATATCAATCTCTTGTATCATGTCGTTCTTTGTTAGTTCAATCATATTGGCCCTAACTTTCAACTCTGTTTTATCCCCACAAGGATTAAGATGTATAGACAGGAACCTGATCCATTCATTCTCTGTTAAGGAAGATGTTACAGCTGTTCTGTTTGGTCGCACTAAACCATTTATTAATGTCCAGAATTCTCTGGAATTTGATTTTTTACTGCAAAAGAGTACTTTAGCCCACAGATCGTGTTTTTTTTTATTCCTTTCGTCCCACAATAACTTCTGCAAGTTGTGATTGACCCCTTTTAATTTTAAACACAAGTCCATATTTCTCGGATTCTTTTTTATCTGTCTCCTCAATTGATTACACGATCTTTTCATAATTCTCGTTGTTACGGTTAACGTAAATTTCTTCCCACTTTCTGCTTGCACCGGTTGTTTTTTGAAAGTTTTTTGCTTAAAGGTATTAACAAGTTTTTGTATAAAATCCACCCATTGGTCAATCGCAGTTAAGGTGTTATTTTCAAAAGAAGTTTCCACCAATTTAAGGGCCATCATGTTAGTCACATCTTTGCTGTGCTCCTTCCAAATTAGTTTCCTGTAATTTACTGAACCCGTCTGTCCTGGCAGTGTTTCATATTCAGTATGCTTGTCGAGGGTCAAGTTGGTAATAATTATTTGTTGCCCGTGATCACACTCAGATGTTTTTACAATTGAAAAAGAGATCACATTAATAAAGATATTCAAGGATACCATTGTATAGTCGATTTGTGATTTATGATCCTGCGATTGGAATGTCCATGCCGGTGGGGAGTCTTGGGGTAACCTCCCATTTAGGATTCTTAAGCCCAGTGCTTCCACATCTTTGACAAAGGTTACGCTTAATTTGCTTTGAAAGACGTTAGGAACTGTTGGAAGGTATTGTTGCGGAATTGCCCAGAGATAATCTTGTTCTTGGATTAACTCATCTCTCATGTAAAGTACAAACAAATTTAAATTAAAATCCCCTGTGATAATGTACTCTGAGAAAGGGTCATTCATCATTAGCTTAGATAAAAATGCAATCAGGGTATTAGTCATATCGATTCTCGCAGTAGCTGAAGGTTGTATATATATGTTTATTATAAACAGGTTTTTTGAGAGATTATTTTCCATATACCGCAACTTTACTATCAATAAGTTAGAATTATTCGTATCAATTAGCTCGTGTTCCACTCTTAATTCTAGAGCAACAAATGTGGCTAAACCCCCACTGGGGCGCACCCATTTACTTTGTTTAATTGCTGGCATGAAATATCCTTTGTATCCCTCAAGTATTACGGGGTTGACACACCATGTTTCCTGTAGCAATATAACATGACAATAACTAGTCATTGGGGTTAAATTGCTTATGTTTTTGCGTAGGCCATTAATATTCCATGAACACAATTTTAAAGTTTCATCTTTATTTATTTTAGGTATTGATTTTACTTTTGTATTCTGTCATTGTGCTTTACTGCCATGGAGAGCCATACCAATCCATTTTTCATTTACTTTAGTTTGCTTTTCAATTTCTACTAGATCCAATGGTAGTTTGAGCAGTGAGTCTGTTTTTCCAATTGCATTTTTAACACTGAATGAACCTGTGAATTTACTTTATTTTGTTGGTAGCGATTCAGGGATAGAGGTGTAGCAAATGGTTTCGGATACACCGCAGGCTGTGGCCTATTGATTTTTATTCCCCAACTGGAGAAAACATCCTTTACATTTGAAATTAGTTCAGCTACAAGTAAATTGTCCAATGTTATCAGGGTCTTTTCCTGGTTACTATCTGGCGTTGTAAAAATTCAATTGCTTCAATATTTTCACTTGAAACTTTTTCAAGTGAGCGAATAGATTTAAAGAGGTGGAGGATATTTCCTCTATTTAGGATATCGTAGCTGCCTCTTGAACAGTATTCAGGAATCAAAATCAATTGTGGTTTGTCATATATTGTTGTTTTTAGACTTCCCAAATCTATAGTCGGTAGGAGGTCATAATTTGAAGTCTGCCGAGGCTCTTTGTCATATCGCCTTATACCTTCAAAAGTTGTGTTTTTTTGCCTTTGGGGATCATGAGGGTTATTAAGATTTATCCTATAATCGCTCTGAGTTGGTCCTAGTGTTATATTGACTAGTTGACCATCCATGTGCTCATTCCTCGCGACATTAGTTTTTTCAATTCTACTTACGTTCTTAGCAGTTTCCATCTTTTCAAATACACTGTGCGCTAAATTATATTGAGCCTGGATTGTTCTTTGAAATATAGGTTGAATTTGTTTTTCATCCTCATCCTTTCTTCCCTTCATGTTCTTCTCATTTATGGTTGAAATTTTTGTGTTATCCTTACTTTCCACGTGTACTTGTATTGTCCTTTGTATTGTTTGTAGGAGGTGTCTTTCTTTTTTCTCACTCTGCTCCTCCTTCGATTTTACCTTATTGGGGGTGATCTTTGGTTTTGCTAGTTTTTCCTTTTCGTTTTTATCCGATGCAATCTTCTCCGATACCCCATAAGGTCCTAACAAACCTCCCTCTTTCCCATCTCCTTCTGGATCATAAGGGTTTATTTCACTAGTTGATGATAAGCTATCTATGCCTTTTTGTTTTTGTATATCATTTCTGCCTTCCTTAGGATAGTTTTCCCTGGTGCCTTTATTAAATAAGGCAAAGTACTTTTACTACTTTCGTTAGTTAAAGAGCTCCTGTCCACCTGTGATTCTTTATCTTGTTTTCCCTTAGAGCCTTCGATTTGGTTAGGATCGTCATCTCTCAAAGCATCGGACTGGCCTTCTAGAGGTTGTGTTGTTATTACCAAGCTGGATTTTGCTTTATTCCTTGCTTTACGCAGTTTTTTCTTATGCTTTTTCGATAAGTAAAACTTTGGGGATGGCTCTTCCCTTACCTCCCCATTAATATAAGCTTCTTCATCATGTAAACTTTCTGAATTTCTTATATCATGTTGTTGACTCTCGTCAGCTTCCGTTCTTCTGCTATCCATTATTGCCAATATTGGGCTACATTTGAACTTTTTTGCCGCTGTACCTGGTTTTTCTTAATTGGCTTCATCTCACTGGTTGGAAGGGGTTCAAGTTCACTTATTGATGGTTCTTTCACAATATCTTTTTACTCGAAATGACCGGTTTCTTTGCCTCATCAGAAATCATACCTTTTTGTTGCTGGTTCTGTCCTGTTAATATAATTGAATAACCTGTATTGGGCATTTCCTAGGTGAAAAACACTGGTCAGAGTCACATTGATGGTTAGCCTCATTTGTTTGATTGACGTCATTAACTTTCCAGTTTTCGCCTACTTTCTTATGTCTCCCATTTTGCAGACTTATTCTTACGTCTTCTAGAATTGTAGTCATTGCCTCTGGTAATGTTATTAATTTCTTTATTATTGGGGCACATGTACAATCCGTGATTGTAGTAGAGGCCTGCGTTTGTGCTCTTTTTATCAGACTGTTCAACTCAGCTAGTTTCTGATCTATGCCCATTACCGCACTTGCCATCACGTTAAGTAGATCGACTTGAATCTCCATTTTACTTGATTGGAATGTCAGAGCTTCTAGACGTCATACAACAGAGTTTTGCAGGATAATGAAAGAGATGCTTTGAATAAAACTAGAGAAGAACTAATTCAAAAGATAAGTCAGTTAAATTTGAGGTCTGAAGCCTTGACAGTACCAGTGACCATTGGTCCGGTAATCCCATTGTATGGAGATAATAAGATTTGCCAGAAACCACAACTTGTGACAATTCCATTAAATAGTCCTAGAAAAGAAATAATAATTACAGATGATCAGGTTAGCGAAAGTGAGTCAATTATTTCATTAATGGATCTCCCTAATGTGGAACCTTTGACGGAAACTCCAAAGAGAGTTACGCCCATGAATTTGAGAGAAAGAAGACCTTTGGTTCATACTGGAACTGGAGGCGCAACAGTAGTCACCTCTGAAGAAATAGAAAGATGGGCACAGGAAAGAGATAATCAGAACCCAACACCAAGGATTTTAGACATCAGCAGATTGAAAGTGGAGTTGGAAGAGATGATGACAGGATGTGTGGGCACAGAAATATTGAACGCTTACAATGATGAGGAATTATTATTTTTATGTAAGAGTATAACCAGGAGAGCAAGAATATTTCATGAGAGATTGACTGAAGTTGCTTCAGAGATTGGAATAGACATAGGGAAATCAAAGTTGTTACAGAAACCATATCGAGTGGACTTTACTGATAAAGATTTAGAAAGTGTAAATGCTTCTGGAAAGAGACTACAGATAAAGGAATTAATGAACATTTTGCGAAAATGGGGAGACATTGATAAATGGAGAATTAGATGGATAAGAAAGAAAGAGGAAGTACAAGCGAGAGAAGCAGCAGCTGCATTTCCAGTAAGAGAATCAAGCAAAGTGGAAAAATTGTGTCCAATGAGAGAGGTTCCTGGAGGTGGATATGTTCATGTTCCTTGGAGTAGACAAGATATTTTGTCATTTACAAATGATTTTCCAAAGCTGAGAAAAAAATCAGTTGAATGGTACAAACAGGTAGAGAGATTTGTGAAGATTTCAAAGGTTTTATTGAAGGATTTGGATGGTCTATTTGATATAGTGGTACCTGCTGATTTATGGACAGAATGCAAAATTACAATTGATTGGCCAAATGAGGAGTATGCTAGAGATTCAAAGACAGGAGCACCCTCGGAGGAGGTGATGAAAAAGTATCACCAAGTGATTACGTATTTGAAAGGGAAAATTCCTCCTAAAGAAACAGATTGGGTAAAAATAGATAGAACAACTCAAGAACCAAATGAATCTGTGCATGCATATTATGAGAGGTTATTACAGGTGTTTACGCAGTATAGTGGTTTTGAGAATATCGATGACAAGGATATGGGACATTTTGTGTACCGGTTTGTATATGGTTTGAAACCAGAAATTAGTCAGATGATACAGCAGCACATGTTGTGTTGGCAAAGCAAGACAGTGGATGAGATTTTAAAGTATGCAAAATATTGCGGAGATGACCTCGAAGCCAGGCGTAGGAAGCTAAAAGAGAAAATGATGTGGGCACAAGTTAAATTGGCAGAACAGCAAGAAGAGAAAACAAATGACCAAAATAATAATCAAGTGAAAGAACAGAGTCAGAATAATCAAGGAGCGAATGGTAATAAATATAGGGGACGAATGGACAGAGAAGAAGCGAAAAAGAAGTTTCCTTGTCATGCGTACCGAAAGCTTGGACATTGGAAGAACGAGTGTAAGAGTACTCAAAATAATAAGAGTAATAATGGGCCAAATCAAAATTTAATCCCAGAGATGCAGAATGAAGTACTTATGAATCAGCCGCAACAGGTAGTTACTCCACAATATCATGTGCCACCAGCTCCTATGCCAAATTTTGTGAATCATCAAAGTTTCAGTGCGAACACCGGATTTCAAGGAGAAAGTGGTAAGAATAATAGAACAATTACACAATATTTTTTACAGAATGATGAGGAAAATTCAGATGTTGCACAATGACGGTGCCCGAGGGTGGAGAAAGAGGAGTGCGTGCTTGGCGCATCCTTGCCGGTAGATCAGTCAGGTCCATTTGTTGATGGGAAAGTAGAAGGTAAAGACATTACTTTCCTATTGGATACTGGTGCTACCAGGTCTACTGTGAGAACAGCAGACATCCCAAACCTACCCCTCTCGGGAGAATCAATCCAAGTTGTAGGCGTGTCAAACCAACAGATTAGAACCCCAATCACCAAACCGATGGAGGTGCACATTGGAAATTTTAAAGAAATGCATCAGTTCATAGTTTGCGATTCCAGTCCTGTAAATCTGTTGGGAAGAGATCTTTTGTGCAAGATGAATTGCACGATCTATTGTACACCGGATGGTGTCGCTTTCCAAATCCCTGATGAAGACGTTGTATACAAGATGATGTTAGCCAAACAGGGAACGGAAGTAGATGAAATGTTTTCACTAATGACTGAAAATGAATTACCAGAAGAGTTGAGAACCACAGTTAATCCAGAAGTGTGGGATTTTACAGGAAAAGACATTGGGCTAATGACAAATATAGACCCAGTTAAAGTGACAGTGAAAGAAGGTGCAGTGTATCCAAACACCCGACAGTACAAGATGAGTCCAGAAGTAAAAGCAGGAATTATTCCAGAGATTGAACGAATGGTTAAACAAGGTATTTTAAAAGAAGTGATGGGTAGTCCCTGTAATTCGCCAATAATGGGACTGGAAAAGCCTAGCGGAAAGTACAGAATAGTGCAGGATTTACGGAAAATAAATAAAATTGTAGTGCCATGTTGTCCAATAGTGCCAAATCCAGCAGTGATCCTTTATCAGATACCTTGGAATGCAGGTTGGTTTACAGTAATTGATTTTTGCCAAGCGTTCTTTTCTATTCCTTTGCACCCAGACAGCCAGTATCTTTTTACGTTTAAGTTTGAGGATCATATTTACGCATGGTGTCGAGTTCCACAAGGGTATACAGAGAGTCCTTCAATTTTTAATCAGATTTTGAAAAAGTGGCTAGGATCATTGATTATGCCTGGAAAATCTGTTCTGGTCCAGTACATTGGTGACCTACTGGTGGCATCAAAAACACGAGAAGATTGTGTCACAGACACAATTGCATTGCTGAACCATTTGGCTGAAGGAGGACACAAGGTGTCTCCAGAAAAATTACAATTCTGTCAACAAGAAGTTAGATATTTAGGGCATAAATTAGAAAGAAGAGTTAGAAAAGTGACACCAGAAAGAATAAAAATAATCAAAGAAATGCAATTGCCACAGACTCAGAGAGAAATGAGAATGTTGCTAGGAGTGGTTGGATACTGTAGGCAATGGATTAATGGTTTTTCGAAGTTAGCAAAACCAATAATACAGATGATCCGGAAAAGAGCAAAAGATCCGATTGATTGGAATGATGACTGCATAGAGGCATTTGTGAAATTGCGAAATTGTTTGTGTGAGGCTCCTGCCTTGGGCATGCCTGATTATTCAAAAGACTTTGCATTGTTTTGCTGTGAGAGAGAAAATTGTGCACTTTCAGTCTTAACACAGAGACATGGATTGAGTCGACGTCCAGTGGCATATTTTTCAGCTACATTGGACCCAGTGGCTTCAGCATTGCCTGGCTGCTTAAAAGCAGTAGCTGCTACTTGTATGAGTCTGGAGCAAAGTGATTCGATAGTGATGGGACATCCGGTAAAGGTTTTTGTTCCACACTCAGTTGAGATTCTTTTGACAAGAACAAGAACACAGCATCTCACCCCTAGTCGATTGACTAAGTATGAAAGAGTGATTTTGGGAGCTGAGAACGTGACTGTGATAAGGTGTACGATTATGAACCCAGCTATGCTACTGCCAGACCCCTGCAATGAAGAAGTGATAGATGAGAGTGATCATGATTGTTTGGACGTGACTGAGTTATGTACGAAGCCCCGGCCTGATATAAAAGAGACACCTTTGAAAGAGGCTGACCATGAGTTATTTGTAGATGGTTCCTGCCTCAGAACACAAGAAGGAGGATTAAGTGCTGCATATGCTGTTTGTAAAATATCTGGGGTAATTGAAGCGTCCTGTTTACCTGGGGTCAAGTCTGCACAAGTAGCTGATTTGGTTGCCTTAACAATGGCATGCAAAAAGGGGAAAAATTGGAGAGTAACCATATTTACGGACAGTCAATATGGGTTCGGGGTTGTGCACGACTTCGGCCAGCTTTGGATGCAGAGGGGATTTCTGACTTCTTCAGGATCTCCTATCAGAAACAGCAAAAATGTAAAGAATTTGTTGGAAGCATTACAATTGCCAAAAGATATAGCAGTTGTAAAATGCGCTGCACATCAGTCAGGAAATGACTATGTGACTGCTGGCAATAATTATGCTGATCAAGTGGCCAAATACTGTGCCAAAAATACAGTGGCCATAAACAGAAAAATTGAAACGGGTGAAACCAGATGCCAACTTATGTTTTTCTCAGTACCAGAAACATGGGACGAGATTAGACAATTAGAGGAAGAAGTTGAGGAAAGGGAAAAGGAAATTTGGATAAAGGCAGCTTGTACAAAAAGACCAGAAGATGAAGTATGGGTATATATAGATGGAAGACCAGTCATGCCAGATTGTTTGCTTTCAAAAATGGCAAGAGTGTATCATGGAGCAACACACATAGGGAGAGACTCAATGATCAGGCTATTCAGACAGAGTTGGTACAATCCGAAGTTCAGGGTAGTCGCAGAGAGCCTTTGCCAAAGATGCTTAAACTGTCAGCAGCAAAATCCCGGTAGGGAGACAGTGGTTAGCTGGGGAAAGATTGGAAAGGCAGAAGGACCCTTCACCAGATTACAGTTGGATTTTATTGAATTGCCCCCATGCAATGGACTGAAATATATACTTGTCATAGAATGCCTTTTCTCAAGATGGGTGAAAGCCTATCCCACTCGAAGAAATGACAGTCTTACAGTTGCAAAATTGATGTTGAGGGAGTTCCACGATTTGGTTTTCCAGTCACTTTGGAATCAGATAGAGGCCCTCATTTTAATAATGAAATAATTCGATTAATCTGCGCTGCATTTAACATTGAACAAAAACTGCACTGTGCTTATCGCCCAGAGGCTTCTGGAATTGTTGAGCAATTGAATGGCACAATCAAGTCAAGGTTGGGGAAGGTGTGTGCATCCACAAAGCTGAAATGGCCAGATGCATTACCTCTTGAATTGATGGGTCTCAGAAGTATTCCAGACAGAAAAACAGGAATGAGCCCACATGAGGTTCTCATGGGAAGAGCCATGAGACAGGCATTTATTCCTGGAAATAAATTAATGTGTATAACTGATGATCTGGTATTGGACTATTGCAAAGCATTGGCTGAAATGGTGCGTTCTGTCTCTCACCAGGTTGGAGAAGACGCAGTTGAAAGACAGCCAGACCAAAGCGCATGATTTGAATCCTGGAGATTGGGTGCTAGTGAAGAAACACGCAAGAAAGTCGTGCCTAGCACCAAGGTGGGACAAACCGCGGCAAGTCATACTAGTCACTACCACAGCAGTGAAGTGTGCAGGTTTGCCCAATTGGATTCATGCCAGCCATACCAGAAGAGTTCCGAGCCCATCAGAACAACAAGAGCAACCACTGACTGAACAGGCTGAAGCGTCAGGAGTTGTAAGCTGTGAGATTGAAGAATCTAGAAAATACAGTAAGACCTGAGCAGGTGGAAGCAAAAGAAGGTACAAGCACAGAAAACAGAGAATCAGAACAGATTGTGCCTAGAATAAATGAAATTAAAAGAACTTTACAAGGAGATAAAGAAGGTGAAAACACAGTACAAATCAAAAGAATCAGAAAGGGAGACAATTGGCCAACTGGAGTAAAGAAACTAAAATATCACTTGAGAAAATCTGAAAAGAGACCAGAACAAGTAAATGAAGTCACAAGTCAAACACAATCTAAACAAACCTTGGCAAAAATAACTCGAAGAAGTCCAAGATTGAGAAATTTAAACAGAAGATACAAGGCTCCTGAATGGACTTATGTTATACTCGAAGAATTTGAATCCCTAGATCTGACCGATGAAACAGAAGAAATTCATATTGTTCAGATTGATGAAAGCAAATTGAGGCCTCCTTAAGAACGAAAAGGAAAGCCAAACTGACAAAGAAAAGATAAGAGAAAAGAAATTTTCTCAGGAATAAAATGGCAGAAATTGAAGTTACAGAGAAACCAAAACGTGGATTAAAAAAAAGTGTTTTAGATTTTGTTTTTGTAGTATTTTATTAGTAGCATTAGTATGGTTATTCCTAACAGTAGGAGTACCTTTGTTAATGAAAACAAGTGACAAGAATAATACAGATACTAATGTTAAGGTGAATAGAATAAAAGAAACTGAAATAGAAATAGGGGTAGAAGATGAAGCAAACTATCATAATGAATCAGACTATAATACGTCCTCTAATGTGTTTATTAAATTGTTATTTCAATATGTTAGTACTATGGAAATTAATAATTGCTATGTGTGTGTATGAAGGTACCCTCATCAGTATCAGAAGGGATGACGTATCACCATTTACCTTTAACATATGGTGTGTCATGTAGTATTTTATCAAGTTTATTTTATGCTACAGGGAGACTTCAATATTTTTATTCAGACATAGATGTAGTATTTTCAGAATTACCTATTAGAAAGAATATGAATCCAGTAGCTAGTAGTAAAAATGCACAGTTTATGGGTGAATTTTTCTTAACAATGAGTTCAATAGATTTAGTTCAGGCACATAAAGATAATCTAACATGTACATTAAGAAAAGAAGAAAAAGATTTTTTGGATTTAGTAGAAGAAAGGAGACAGGATTTAATAAAGAAGGCAACTGAACAGAAAACCCATGTACCTCCATGGGTTGGGAAGGAGGAATCTATGCAAGTGGCAAGGCTCATGCTGCGATGTCCCTGGATTTTGTGAAAAGGGGAAAATTCTGCCTCCATAGATTAAAGACAGATTATAACAATAATTACATTGGTTCCAGTGAATGTGAACACAACTTCCTAATTCTAGGAGGGTGGGGACTAAAAGGGGGAACTGATCCTGTATTTCCAGGAGTGTATAATGTTTGTGGGAGCAACGCCTATTATAGGTTACTTGCAAAATGGTACGCGAGCTGCTACTTTGGAATAGTTTTTCCAAAAATCTATCATGTAGACAGAATCAGTGGAACCAATGGAAATTCTAATGGACTAACCCGTAGAAGAAGAGCTAGTTTTTCTGAAATTGTAGGAGACATCTTTAGTGCACTGATACCCTCAGTTGGAGTCATTCTTAATTCACAGAAAATTTGTAAGTTATCATCCATGGTTGATCGTCTTTCTACAGACACGGCAGGAGGATTCTTAATGATTAACACAGAAATGGTTGCCATCAGGTCTATGGTTTTACAGAACCGTCTTGCTCTTGACATATTATTAGCAAAGGAAGGTGGAGTTTGTGGCATGTTGAAAACTCAACATTGCTGCACTTATATTCCGGACAAGAGCAGAGAAATTAAAGGATATACTGAAAACATTACAAGAATGCATAAAGATTTGACCCAACTGGAGGTTGACAGTGTGTGGGGAAGACTAACAAAAAGTATAACATCAATAGGGAAATGGTTTGTTAATGTTGGGAAAAGTTTTCTAGGTCAAATAATAATACCATTAGTTATGATAATAACAGTAGTGATGATAATAATGATTACATATAAGTGTTGTAGAAAAGGAAGGAAAGAGAAAATACATTTTGAAAGAAAAGGAAAGGGCCAGAAACGGAAAAGAAAATATGATGAAATACAGCTGGAAGAAATGAAAGGCAAATTATACAAGAAAATGAAGGATTTAGAAGGAAACGAGTTGATTGATGGAAAATTGAGAGGAGAAATAGAGAAAACTGAGAAGTGCTAAAGTAGGTATCTGGGATGGGATGGGTAATTTTGTGATGGCTTAAGATGCCATCAGAGAGGGGATTGATGGAGCAAGGACTCGTAAATGAGACTTGCTCGGAAGCAATCCTTTCGTTTTAACTCATTAACGAATTACTAACAACGTGTTTGTAATTAATAATTCGCATTTAGAAAAAGACACGCGGGACAGTGAAGCTTGCATATGTGTTTACTCATCATAACAACATGAACGAAGGACTAAAACGCATTTTAACAAGGGATCTTTACTGCGCATGCGTCTATTGCATCGACGTAGTATGACGTACTAATGCTTGGAGGGAAATTCTTGCTCCTGCGCAAAGTTATTAAAAATGGCCGCTTGAAAGCTCACATGCATGGCACCTGCTTGGCTGAAATAGAAAATACGTTTTATACTAACACAAATGCAGAAAGGGTAATAATAATTAGAGTGGGTTAGAGTAGAGGTTGGTGGTGTACAGTGAAACCATTTATTTTTGAGAATAACATTTCTTCTTTTGACTTTATTAGTGCGCATTTGGGCCTTCCACACTTGTCTGAATTGAGCTGACTGACTTGACCCCACGCATGTGCACCAGAGAGAGAATAAGGAAAGATGACTAAGGACTTGTCACGCGTCCAAGGCCAGCGAAGATGTGCCCTGGGAACATGAGGGTGAAGAGTTCATATGAAGAAGCTTTATTCATGATATTGCAACATTTTGTATTAATAAAGTTTGGAGATGTATGGGAAAGGAAATGATTTAATAAAGTTTGAGGGGAGGGATTTGAAAACAATGGTTTAATGAAATAAGTGAAATGTAAGCATGGTGTGACGATCATCCCCCCCTCGCCTGTCCAATCAGAGTTAGTATTTTGTTAAATTAAAACATTAATGGGTGGTACATGGTTATGGAAAGGTACAATTGAGGTAGTTTTAGTTAGTTAGTTAGGTCTTATTGGGAGCTGACACGGAGCATGACACGGGAGCAGAAGCACAGAAGCAGAGCTCGGGATGCTGTCAGTGCTGGGGGGTGGTGCTGATGCTGTGAGACGCCAATGAAGAAAACGAATGCAGAGAACCATCTATCTTAATTTAATTGGGTTAGAAAGAAGATCGCGGAAGAACCACGAGGAGGAAGAGAGTGTCAGAGAGGGGTGCGACGCAGTCGTCGATATTTAGAGAGGTGAAGTATCCTGTCCTGATTCCTGTCCTGAAGTCTTTGTCTCCTGATCTATCCCGGGGGACCCTTACCAGCCCTTTGGCCAGGGGGTTGGTCTTCACACCATTCTTGGTAATTATAAATTCATCGTATTGATAGATGTTCTTCTCTCTCTGTCCTCTTCTTTCTGAGCATAGTTATTGTGTGGATCTGAATTGCTATTGCTTATTGAGAATTGATTGAATTGACACTCTTGCGAATGAGGGTGTTTGTACTGAAACTTTGGGATGGTTCACACTCAATTAATTTAGATAAAGATTTTAAAACTTCCCGAGTCTGTGATTATTTCATTTTAATCGAGAAATGTTTAATAAGTTATGTTAATTATCACCATCAACTAGTTCCAACTAATGGTCCATTGACCAGAGGAAAGAACTAATTGATCAGTGAAAGGTTTAGTTAGGGAAAAGAAATAACTAGATCTTGAAGTATGAAAATCATAAACTAAGTTCCAGCGGTCTACTTGGTATTTAGTGGAAGTAGTTATATGGGCCCAGGTGAGTATATGGTAGTGGAGTATCTGCTGTTAGTGCACCGCTGGATCACTCTCAAGGTGGTAAGTGGCTGAGAATGTATTACCAAAGGGAATGGTATACTCCGGTCGATTAGTTCCCGCCGCACCCAGTTGGAGCAGGACCTGATGTCCTTAGAGTGCCATCACAATGCCACCAATGACAAGTCGGAACTTCCCCTCCTTAATATTAAATTCCTAAATAAATACAGTCAAGCTAGGAAATACAGGAAAGGCAATACATCCAGTCATACTTTGGCCACATTAATAAAACCCAAATGGGCGACCGCCTATATAACTCATCTTCTGAGGGCAGAGCTGTACACACACCTGCTGATATCTTAGCAACCTTCACAGGCTTCTATAAACTCCTCTATTCATCTAATAAAGACGTTGCGCCATCTGAAATACATCAATATCTAGATATGACGACACTATCTTGGCTGGACGACAATATGCGTGATCAGCTATGCCAGACTCTCATGGGTGAGGAGCTACTCTCTGTGATTAAACAGCTGAAGAATGGCAGTGCTCCTGGCAGCGACAGCCTTCTGGCCAAGTTTTATAAGATTTATGCAGAGGAACTTGTTCCCCTCTAGTTGGCAATCTGTGAAGAGTCGAACACGGTGGGTCAACTCCCACAGTCCATGCTGGAGGCTATTGTCATAACATTGCGTAAACCTGGTAAGCCTCCTGAGGAGTGCGACTCTTAGCGGCCTCTGTCACTCATCGACGTAGATAGTAAAATCCTGACCAAGGCCTTGGCAAACAGATTGCT
Source organism: Calotriton arnoldi (assembly GCA_963921515.1). Taxonomy (NCBI): domain Eukaryota; kingdom Metazoa; phylum Chordata; class Amphibia; order Caudata; family Salamandridae; genus Calotriton; species Calotriton arnoldi. The sequence continues at coordinate 39,944 of CAWUFW010006561.1, read as the reverse complement.
GAACGTACTGCCTTATTTCGTGAGACCCGACCAATCAGGGTTTATACCTGGCAGGTCTACTGCAGATAATTTGCGTACACTTTTTGCACTTACTCATCAACTTCATCCCACCTTGCCAGTGGTTGCCACTTTTTTAGATGCAACTAAAGCATTTTACATGATAGAATGAAACTTCATGTTTGCAGTATTAGAAAGGAAGGGCCTTGGCAGGGCTTTGATGAGGTGGATACAGTTAATATACACCGAACCGGTGGCCAGTGTGAGAGTAATTGGTGGTCTATAACCGGCATTTCCCATTAATCGTGGTACTAGACAGGGTTGTCCCCTCTCTCCAATTTTATTTGCTCTCACAATAGAACTCATAGCTTGCCTCTTTCAGCAGTTTCACCACAGGCAGGAGGTCAGTCTGGGATTTCACTACACGCTTCTATCTATGTATGAGGACGATGACCTTCTTACTGTACAGCATCCGGAAGAGAACTTATACCCTATTATTTGAGAAATCATACAATTTGGGAGCAGATCAGGGTTCCAAATTAAGTGGGTGAATTTAATCATGGTCCCTCTCACCCCTGCCACCACTACCCCAATGCGCGAATATCCCCTACATTGACAAACAGAACCCATAAAATGCTTGGTATTTGGTACCATACTGATCCTCAACCTATTTTAAGGAAAAACTAGGAAAGGCATGACCAACCTCTCCACCCGGGTAGATAGGTGGGTTAAACTTCCACTCTCACTGGCTGACAGAATAGCACTTATGAAGATGGTGGGGCTCCCGAAATTACTGTATATGTTTCAAAACATTCCTATCCCTCCCACTAAGGCCTTCTTTGTTCAGCTCAACACTCTTATAACAACATTAACATTGGCAGGCCGACAACCCAGGATCCCCTGGTCATGTCTTCAACTTCCATATGACAGGGAGATTTGCTGCGCCACACTTTGAAGTCTATTAGTTGTGCAGATTCCATTTATTCCTAATTGGTTACATAACAGGAGGAATGTCCCTCACGTCGTAATAGAGAAGCGAGCCCTTCACCCTCTTCCTCTACAAGCAGCTCCATTGTCAATTCTCCCCAGGTCCTTCCGCGAAATACATACAGTGAATTGCACATGTCTGGCGCTGTCCAGACTTGTTTCCAATTGTAATACCCAGATTTTGTATTCGTCCCACATCCCCATAAAATATTATTCTCCAATACAGATAGTTCACCTTTCAGCAGTCAGAACTCAGCATGTTAAATGCCATACCAATTTACTTGAAAATGTATTTAGTAACCAAACATTTAAATCGTCCCAGGAATTCTTAGGCAATAACCCTCCATCCTTAATGGCTATCCCTAACGAATGGTAACCTAGTTATACAGCTGGTCGGTTCTGGCCATCTTTTTCTGCTGAGCCCACAGAATGGCAAATTCTTCCCATCCAGCTATCAGCCCCAAGGCGCTCTAGGTTAGTCTCCACTCTGTACACTGCTGTCATGTCATCCATTGCTGCACCGCCTGCTCGTGCGAGAGAGGCATGGGCTGGAGATTTAGGGGTAGATATTACAGATGACATCTGGACATATTGCTGCCAGCAAACAAATGAAGTGTCCCCCAATGGCCGTTATCGTTTAATACATTACACATTTTTGTACAGTCTGTACCTTTCCCCTAAGTTTATCTTTAAATATACTTCCACCTGTGAAGCTAGCTGCCAGAGATGCAGTACACACAGTGCAGATTATTTACATATATCTTGGCGCTGCCCTGCCTTGGCTGCCTTCTGGAACCAAACTAGCAGGGCCGGACTGGACGTAGTGGGCACCGGGCATTTCCCGAGTGGGCCGGAGGGATAGGGCCCGGTTTTGTGCCCGTGGGGGCCGGTTTTGCAGCAGTGCTGCAATATCGGCCCCCTGTAACAAAAGCGGGAGTGTTGCGTTTCTCTAGCACCTCCCCACCCCCCGCTCCCAGGGCCGGTCGGGCAGCAATATCCAGGGCTGGTTGCTGTTCCCAGTCCGGCCCTGCAAATTAGTGCAGTTCTGGATGAGATGATGGGCATACCTTTCAGATTACTCCCCATATGGTACTACTTGTCTTTGTTAAGACTGTCACCTAAAGGATTTAGTCAACTACTTGCTACTGCAAAGCTCCTTGTTTTCATAACTGACTAAAGGATATCACACTAAGGGGCCGATTCCGATCTCGGCCGGTAGGGCTCCGAATCGGATTCGGCTTTACCGGATCCGATTCGGAGCCCTGTTTCCCGACCGAACCGTACACGGGTCCGGCCGAGCGAGTACGATGCGAAATCTCCGACCGACTCGTCCGGGCGTCCCGACCGCTCCGACCGACTCGCTCCCGGCTCGAACCGCTCCGACCGACTCGCTCGGACTCGACTCGCACCGCGCAATGGAGACGTTTCCCGGCCGGGTAAGTACGATGCGCGCCGCGAGCAGTCCGACCGAGCCGCGCCGTCCGGCTCGTAAGAGCTGTCGGAGCTGTACTTTGGGGGTCCGTGTCGGACCCCCTGTACGCGTAGCCGTGCGAGTCGCACACAGGGGGGACCCATGGGTCCCCCTACCTGTGCGTGTACGGCGCGAATCGCTTCGCCGCGCACCCGCTGTAGGGGGCGCCCTTGTCCGACTCGCACCCATTGAGTCAATGGGAGCCCGCGTACGCGTTGTACGACCGGCTCCCATTGACTTCAATGGGAGTCCGACCGACTCGAGTCCGATAACATACGGACGCATCGTACTCGTTCGGTCGGACTGCACGGGTCCGATTCGGTCGGAAATCTCTCCGGGTCCGGCTCGGTCGGAGAAATTTCCGGCCCGAATCGGAATCGACCCCTTTGTGAGGAATGGACTATGAATTATGCTGACAACCTCCCAATAGCAGCGCGACCCAAAGACTTCTAGAAGCCCCTGTGAATTTATCTGCGCTTGCTCACCACTTAGTAATGTCCCATCCTTTAACTGTTGATGGGAGAGTGGCCGATGGGCCTGCCATAACTGTTGTATAGTCATCAATGGGGCTGCTGTTCAGTCGGCTATACCCTAATCTCAATGTATTATCCTTACCGCGACTGTGGGTGTGCAGTCTGGTTTGGGATGGGTTTTATGATGTTCATCGACGGGATACTTTGCACATACAGAATATGTCTACCTTTCAGATTTTAGAGTGTTGTATATGCATACTTTACATATGTACTTGCTGCAGCCGCGGCCCGTGCAGGTAAGAGTGGTGGTGTGGTGGGGCCGGGTGGGGGGGATTTCGACAGACAATGACGAGGAAAAATTAAATAAATAATTAATTTTCCCTCGTCATCGTCTGTCGAAATGTCCTGCGCCACTGCTCTTACCTGCACGGGCCGCGGCTGACTTGCTGATCTCTGCCTGTACTTTTCAAAAACTGCATAAATAAAATTACAAAATTTAAAAAATACTAAAAGTTTGGAAATGTTTAAAATGCCATCTATGCTAGGCCTAATTCCCAAATTATTTTGCATTCATATATAATAAGCACAAAGTCCAAGTTTACTAAAGAATTGTAATGGCACTCACAAGGCCCATAGAGGCCTAAACAGCAACAATGATCAATCTTTGCCTGCAAGAGCTATTTTGCACAGAAAGTTGACCCTCAAACATCTCCAAAGCCACTTTGTGCCACCTCAGTTTAAATAATGCAAACAAGACGCATTTGAGGGGAGCAACAACAAGATCTTGGGGTAGATATACTAAGGTTTTGTATTGGGGTTGTGCCACTATTATGGTGCTGCCCAGACGCAAAATCATTTTTGGTATTTAATAAATCATGCAAAGTACCCTCCGCCAGCCCCTGTGATCAAAAACATTATCGACCAACCTCCCTGCTCCCCTACCCAGCCAAAGTACTCAAGAAAGCCATCAACCAACAAATTACCAAATACCTGGAACAAAACAAGCCACTGGACGCCTCACAATCTAGATTCTGGGCCAACCACAGCACTCAGACCATGCTGATCGCTGCCACAGACGACATCAGTACTCTTCTCGACCACTGAGAAACTTTGACATTGATCCTCCTTGACCTCTCTGCTGTGTTTCACACTGTCTCCCAGCACACCCTCGTCAACAGACTCTACAACATCGGCACACAGTAAAACGCCCTTAAAATGGTTTGCCTCCTTCCTTACAGGATGCACACAGAGCATTTGGCTGCCTCCCTTCACCCCCACGCCAAAGGACATCATATGCAGCGTACCCCAAGGATCATCCCTAAGCCACACCCTGTTCAACATCTACATGACCCCACTCGCAGATGTCATCAGATCTCACGGCCTCAACATAATCTCCTACACAGATGGCACTCAACTGATTCTCACACCAAAACCAACTTCTCCAATGCCATGAGCAATGTAGCCAACTGGATGAGAGACAACTGCCTCAGACTCAACTTCAACAAGACAGAAGCACTGATCTTCAGGAACAACACCTCCGAACGGGACCACAGCTGGTGGCCAGCAGAATGTGGATCAACTCCCACACCATCAGACCATGTGCGCAACCTTGGCATCATCCTCAATAGCCAACAGACCATGAAACGACAAGTAAATGCAGTCGACTCCTCCTGCTTTCACACAATTTGCATGCTCTGCAGAATCTTCAGATGGATCCCAGTCAACGCTAGAAAGACTGTCACTCAGGCCCTCATCACCAGCCGCCTCGACTACGGCAACACTCTCTATGCCGACATCCCCACCCAGCTCCTCAGAAGTCCACAGACCATACAGAACGCTGCAGCCAGACTCATCCTGGACCTCCTCAAATGGGCCCACATCACCCCCCACCTCAGAAAACTCCACTGGCTCCCCATCCAGAAGAGATGCCTGTTCAAGATCCTCATGTACGCCTACAAAGCTCTCCACAATCAAAGACCATCCTACATCAACTATCGACTGAACTTCCATCGGCCCTCTAGACACATGCGGTCCTCCTAACTTGCCTGTGCACCCCCCCCCGCATCTGTCGCAGCCACAGCGGGGTCCGTGCCTTCTCCTACAACTCTGCCAAGACCTGGAACAACATGCCCCTCCACCTCCAAACAGCACATACGAATGATGATTGACTGATGTTTGATTGTGTGGTTTAGTAAATAGAAAGTAACACAGGGCAGCGCAAAGCGCTGCCTTGCGTTACCTTGCATTGAGAAGCCGTTTCATGGGTGGAGCATGGGCGTAAACCTGGGAATGCGTGAAAATGATGCGCCAACCCAGTGAGGTGTAACAAGGAAAAATATGTTTATTTCTCCTTGTTACTTCCTGTTTCTATATGTACTGCGTTCTACAGCATACACAGAAAGAGGAGTATGCCTCTAAGGGTTGTTTTTGTGCAGGAAGGTGTCCCTTCCTGCACCACAAAAACAATCCTGCCTGTAAGCTGCACCACAGTGCTAGGGTGCCTCCATTGACGCTTGACAGCACACAGTGCACCAGCATTAGGACACAGCAGAAATGCACCAAATCTTAGGTGATATGGTGCGTTTGTGATGTCTTCCTTTTATGCAATGCAGCTTAGGTCAGCGGCTTTGCTTGCTGCCCTACATTGATTGAAATGTAAGTATATTTGCCCCCAGATGTTTTGGCACAAAAGTAGCATGAACCAGTTTTGCACTAAATCCTAATGCCTAAAGAAACCAGGAACAAGCAATCGGCCAAGCACTTCTATGTCAGAATATTGTATACAGATCTATTGTCGACTTAAATATTGTGTCATAAAAATCGTTTGCAAAAATGTTGCCCAATTAGAGGTAGATTTTAATTAGCAAAGCGAAAGGGGAGATATTTGTATAGATGATAATTGGGGCAAAACAATTTTGTTAGATGATATTCTGTCTGCAATATTCTGGTACCATACTGATCAAGCACGCAATCTGTGCTTTACACTATCACACACATTTTACAACCCTGACGTCTGTGCATTTGTCCACACTTAGGAATTTGTACTTAACATATGTGTGCAAATAGACTTTTTCAACTAAAAAATGGTCAATTGTTAACTCGTAAATTGATTTAAATGAGCGGAGATTTACTCCCATCATGGGTAGAAGTAAATCTGTTTCCAAGTTGGGAAATGGCAAGGAACACCTAGGACTAGCAGAAAGTATGTGAACTGGCTTCTCCACAGGGCAATTTAATGTGGCTGATGATAAAAGCAAATTTTATAAGGTGCAAATGCGCATCTGACCACATCCTCCCATGTCTTATTGTACAATTTATGCGCCTAAGTATGTGTAGCTGCTTACCATTGTGAGTAATCTAGAAATTCCCTGTGTAGATTTATGGTTTTTGTGCAATGAGGTGAGAGATTCAGGAGTTGGAGCTTTTCTGATCCTAAAGCACTCGTAGGATCACTAGAAATATGCCTTTGTTTCTTTTTCTCTTCTTTCATAAGTTTAGGTTTCAAGGTGGGATATTGGTCTTCTCTAGTAATGTGCATGGTGGAGGCCTTTGGAAATGAGACTAATACATAAATAGTCAGAACTTTTTGGGTATTCACACCCAGTTTGCACACCTAATCTCAGCTGTAAAAAATGCTGGGTTAATTGTTCAGAATAAGTGTGAAAGTGCCCTAAGCAACCCCATATTTACTTGGACGTCATTTACGGGCCGCCAGGGATCGCAGCTGCAACCCTTGACTTGCTCCTTGTGACCCCTGGCACTGTCTTTGCGACCCCGGCACTGCCTTTGCGACCCCGGCCTCAGAGGTGGTAAAATCAGTGACATGGACACCGGGGCAACTCGTCTTTATGGACGTTGCTTGGGACTCCACTTTAATTGTTTTCTCGAATTTTTTATTACACTAATAGTGAATAATATTATATTATTCACTATTAGTAGAATAAAACATGGAGTACAATTAGCTGGAATATGACTCTCACTGGCAGCTGTGGTAAGTAAAAAATGCTTTTAAATGCATGTAGCATTGCCTGCGGGCGGGAGTGAATTTGTGAGGGACAGTGTGAGTATGTGTGAATATGTGTGCATCAGTACTTAATTTGAGCTGGTGGTGTCCGGTGCTCAGCACCGGCACTTAATTGTCAGCACTGGCACTTAGACAAACAGCGCCACCATGTGGCAGACTGCCCTGATTTAGAGATCAGCACAACAACATTTGTTTATTAATTCAATATACATAAAAAATGTCTACAACATGTGGCCCAAGCCATTCTGATTGCTATGGCGGCCTCTAATAGTCTGAATTGTCACACTGCTAGGTGTGTGGTTGTTTGTAGGTGTGATGGTACTGTTATTGGCAGCGCTGGTAGGAGCAGTGGGTGGTGCAAGCAGCAGTGTTCTTCTGAGAGGGCCCTGGCACTTATTATTTTACAAATTAAGCACTGGTACTGTGTATGTGTAAGTGTCCCAGTGAAACTAAAGGCCAAATTGCGTGTACTGTTGCTTCGGCTACCCCTGGCATTTTGGTGAATTGAGGTCCATGCGTATTTACTGGGAGTGTGACGAAAGGAAGCTTTCTGCATAGAAAAATATTTTTCATGCAGATAAACAAGATGCATTTGCACCTAATTCCTAACCCAAAATTAATGCCGGAGTAAAGCAGACATCTTAGAGGCTTTTGCATGGAAATCTGCTATTTTTGTTAATTTTCAAATACAAAGAAAACAAACCTGTTACTCGTAAGGTTACTTTTTGGTGAATCACGGCCACAGTAAATACTACGAATTACGTACACCCTTCTCAGGCGTGCAGGCACGGTGTTGGGGCTAGGAGTCCTGATCATTGACTGGATGACGTGACAAACATTAAAACGTATTATTATTTTTTTTTAATCGAACATTTATCAATCTTCAGCTTTTTCTTTTATACAATATGTATTTTTTTGTCGATAAATAAGTAAAGTGTGTTGTATTTTTCCTGTATTTGATGCCATCAAGCTCTACAAACTGTACCAAAAACAAGTCTAGTTACTCACCGCCCTTCAGTTTTATAAACCCTTTCATATACTCTTCAACTTATCTGTATTTACACGTCGTCTAGACTGCTACCTTCCTGTAGATAGCAGACAGTTTGTTCTTATCTGCCACTAGACACCCGCTTTGTGAGGAATCTGTTTCCACTGCCCGAGATTTACTTTAAGAAAGATATGAACGGGGACAGATGTGCATTATGTTTGAACTGTGCCAGTGTAGTGCACTCGTCATGGCAAAGACATGGTCATTGCACGTGATCAAGCGGCCTGCGCAATTACGCACTTCTATGCAGACACGTGCTGCGACGATGCAGTACTTGCCAAGGTCAGTAAGCGGCCCCTGGCGCACCATAAGGGGTTACTAGGTGGATGGAGGGGAGAGACGGTGAGGGGGTGGTTCAGGGAGCAGGGAAAGAGTCGCCGCGTGCTCTCAAGCATTAAAGCAGAGAGGTAGGAGCAGGACTTAACCCCTTCCAGAAGGCGAGTTGCCCCCCCCTCCCTTGCTACAAACAACTGCGTCCCTTATGACCATCAAATCAAACCACTGACAATGCTCTTTGGTGCCAAAAAAGGTCGCAGTTTATTCAACATAACATGTTTATACATTTGAAAAATCCTGTTTATCCTATCACTCTAGTACTATTCATGTGATTATACTTCCTTGTCTTTGCCATTATTTTCGTCGCTGCGTGTACCCAGCCTCCTCAAGTTTTGGGGACGGGAGGGGCCACCTGTCTGGGCCTCTGTTTCCCGGGTCAAGGCTTCAACTTGCTAACAATTTGGGACCTGCCTGGGCTGCAAGTACCGTCCAGCTTGCCCATCCCTTCCGTGGGCCCTCCCTGCTCCCCGGGGTCCCTGCCGTGTGGCATCCCAAGGACCTTGCTTGAGCATCTACTCTATCTATCATGAGGCTGAGTCCTTCCATTTTTGCTCCCTCGGTACCCCAGCCGTGAGGCATCACAAGGGTCCTGCGGGAGCATCACATCTACTCCTTCCCTGGCGGTAGGCCACCCTTGGCTTCCTCAGTGCCCCTGCCGTGCGGCATCCCAAGGACACTGTGTGAGCCTTCCCTCTACCTTTTAGTAATTCTCTCTTTTTCTACCTTTCTTGTGTTCCTTCCGCCACACTACCTACGGTCTCCCGACCGGAGGGAGCTCCCCCCTTCACCCCAGGTCCACCCGCCCCTGTCCCCTGCTGCCCCCGTCTGGGGGGGGAGGGGCGCGTACTTCACTCCTTTGCCCCTGTCTTTTCGTTGTGGGCCCCTGCTCCTGGTGCCTGCTTACAACGGATGGCTGGGTGATTCCCCCCGCATGCCCCGCAAGCGTGCTGAAACCTGCATGACGCCCCCCGTTTACAATCGTCTTTTTCGAACTTCCAGCATATTTTCCCTGATATGTTACTGCCTTGGTTCCTCCCTTTGAACCCTTGTCCCTGCCCCTCGTCTTCGCTCTTATCCCCGTAGTGATGACAATTGCTCTCTTTGCTGCTGACGCCTTCCCTGGCAGCCACCATGTGTTTCGTGAACCCTTCCATGTCCTGGCAATCCCATCCCATTATCGGCCATACCTGCATTTTCTCTCTGAAACCCTCATCGTATCTCAGCCATGCATCGCCCTTATACTGCTGCTGCGCCTCGTGCACTTTTTGCTCGTATAACATGAGTGCTGCTGTGTTTTGGGGAAATTTCTCAATGAAAACACATGCCAATGTTCTGAAGGCTTTCAGCCAATTTTCTATTGCTCTTTCTACTCTGGGCTTGCAGTGGACCCTCCTGTCATCGTCCTTTTTGTCTTGCGCAGCTAAATTCTAAACCTGCCTTTTCGCACTTCCAGCAGTGAGAAAATGTTTATGAACTCCTTCCTCCATATTCTCTCCTTTACTCTTAGTGGGATGAGATTGGCCAGTCCTAGCAGTTTCGTGGTTGTGGGGGGGACACTTGGGGAAGGGCGCATATACTTGCTGGCCGGCTTCCCGCTCTGGTCGATGCCCTCCCCCGCCCCGCTTGGGCCCCTAACCCGGGGGCCGCTGTTCCTTCCTTAGTGGTCACCCCGGGTCCTGCCTCCTTATTATGTGGAGTCTGGCTGGCGTCCCCTTTCTCCCTGCCTGTAGCCCCTTTCCTGTCGCTCTCTTGGTCGGCTTTCTGGGCCGGCTTCTGGCTATCCCCTTGCCACTCCGTGCCCCACTGGAGGCTTCCTTGGAAGGGGGCTCCTGTCCCCGGCCACTGCCACCAAGGCATCCACGCCGCCGGGTGAGTCACTCCTGGTCCCCATGATTCCCCATGGAACTCCTGTCGCCCCTGGCTTAACCCTGTCTGCCACGGGGGAGACATAGCCCACGACCCCTGCATTGCCGCATGGCTCGCTCCCATTTTCGTGCCTATGTTAAAGCTGTGCCCTGGTCTCCCTTCTGCTGGACCATCCTGCCGCGCCCTCCCGCGCCCTGTTTTGCTGCTTTGCGCACAATGCTTACCCCTCTCCTTGCCGATCGTGCCGGATCGCCCTCCTCGTGTCTCCTGAGGGGCCGCCGTGCTGCCTACAGACCCCTCGTCATCGCTGATCCCTTCAGTTTCTGAGCTGGACACCAGCCCCGGGGTTGCGGCCCTCCTGCTCCTGGCCTGTGGTTGCTTCTTCCCCCTTTGCTCCCCACCCTTGGCCCGGGTGTTTCTTGCGCCCATCTTGCTGGCTGCAGGGGCTGCTGTTTTGGCTGCATGCCCCCCACCCCCGGGTGCTGTCGATGCTGCCCTTCGCGACTTCTTTCCATGAGCCCGTCCTGGATTTGTTGGTCCATCCACGCAGCTTCCTTCAGGGCCACCAATGCCCTGGCTGTCTCCAACATTGCCTGCAAGTCGTCGTCCCGCTCGGGTCCTGTGTCCCTTCTGCGCCTCTTCGGGTTCCTCTTGTTTGCCTCTGGCTGCTCCTGGTCTTTCCTGAAGCGCGCAGGTAGCCGTGTCCTCCTCCCAGCTTGCACCCGTTTCCTAGCCATCCCACAAATTCTTTGTGCACTGGTGGCTTTCCGGTGCCTTTCAATGGTTAGCTCCAAGCTGAAAGGCTGGGACACTTCTGCTGGGATTGGAACGTGTGGTCTGCAGGTTGTTGCTACTCCTCTGTTGTAGGCCACCACCGTCTTCCTTAAGGGGCTCTGGCACTTGTCCTACAGCACCAGCAAGCCCTGTTACCTCAGAACAGAATTTAGTCTGAAAGCTATGCACCGATCAGTGTGTGTTACTATCCCACTGAGAAAGTTAATCCGGTTAAGATACCCTGTGAAATATTGCTTACAATTTTTGGTCACAGGTGGCAAACTTCCACCTAGGTACGTGGATTGATCCAATTTTCTGCTAATATTTCCATGCCGTTAATTCAACGTCCCCAGCGCTGTTTGCGCCTTTCCCTGGCCCACCAGAGCAAAGAACAATGGTTTAGGCGCTGCTCGCGCCTTTCCCCGCTCTCGTGCGGCTGTGTTGTTAGTGCCGACACCTACAATGCACACTTTCGGCCCCCCTCACCGGGGCTGGTCTCTGCAGACAAGTGGCACTAGTAGCGTGCCTCGTGGAGCCCCACTCACCGGGCTTCCGATGCGCAGTCTCTAGGCACCGACCAGTGTGTCTCGGCAGGCCCCCACTCACCGGGGATTTCCTTGGCCGCTTCTCCGATCTCCGTGGCCTGCAAGCTGGGCTCTCCTTAGCCTTATGGGAGCCCCGCCTTGGGTCAGGCAACCTCTGCCTGCCGTCCGCTTCTGCCAGTAGCACGGGGGCAAACGTAGGAGCTCTGTCTCCTTCTGGCTGGCGTTCAGGCACACGACGCGCCGCTGCTCCACTTCGTATCCTTGGCCGCAGGCTCTGTTCCTCCCGGAGACGGGGTAGGCACCCACTCTCCTTTCGCCCCGACGCTTACTCGCCTCCAACCGCGCTGCGATTGGCCGGCCGGCAACTTCCTGGATTTGGTCCCGCCTCAAACCAGGCAGCTCGCCTGACTCCCGGGGGACGCCGCTCGTGGTGCGGCGCTTCGAACGAAGCACCGAAATGCGGGGTGGGCTCCCACTTTCCCCTGCCCTCCGGGGCCGGGCAGAATTCGGATCGGTCCAGCGGCAGTCGCTTCGTTCCCCGGCTCTCGGTAAGTCCGTCGCTGAAGCGATTCCTTCTCCTTCTGATTCTTTCTTCTCTCACAGCGCGGAGGGGGGGGTTTGTGCCTGCCTGGGCCTGTTGCCCCCTTATTTATCCCCCCACTCGCCTCGTCCACTCGCCCCCGGATTTGGGGGGGGTCCGCACTTGCCCTGGGACGACCAATCCTGGTCGCCCCCTTTCGAGCAGGCTATTCAAATGTTCGGGGGAGGAGCTTCCCGCCTCCGGCCGGCGTTTGGCCCGGGCCCCTAGTGGGTCCGGCTTTGCCTCCCCCGGCCCAGGATACAAGAGCTAAGTGAGAAATGGAATGGGGAAAGAAAGAAAAGAAGTTCCATGAGCGCAGTGGAAGGATACACTTTATCTAATGAAAAGCAAGGGTGAACAAATGGAAGGATACACTTTATATAATGAAAAGCAAGGGTGAACAAATAAATGCTTCAGGAGCAGAACAAACGCAGAATAGTGAGGAAAACTATTCAAAGCGAATAGGGAACTGGGATCCTGCAGAAGAGTTTTATGTGTTGTGTTGGGTATAGAGGTGCACAAGGACATGCCAGGTGATTACGGCCTAGGGGTATTGCAATACATGTAGATACATGGAGGCACTGTCGTAGTTAAGTGCAATCAACCACGAGCACTGGTTGCACGTTTGTTTATATCATCCGGACCGTGCCCGCCCCAGAAGGTCGTGAGTGGTTACAAACATTACAACGAGATTTCACCTTACCCCCTTGTCCCTCCACTAACAACAATGTCGTCTTAGGCAAAGACAGACCGACTCTACAAACGTTTAAGCCGATTAGCCTGGACCAATCTCGCCAGGCAATTCTCGCTATTAAATCTGGCTCCCCCTTCGACCCCTGTCCTCCCTCGATCTTACACGCTATAATCGATACCGCAAATCCAATCATAAACGAAATAATGAATGCCTCCCTGTCATCAGCAAAAATCCCTATAGAATGGAAGCTCGCAGCAGTCAAGCCGCTACAAAAGAAACAACTTGCGGATCCCACTACCCTAACCAACCTTCGACCTATTTCCCTACTTCCATGCCTTATCAAGATCACTGAAAAACTTATTAACACCCAACTCACAACCTACCTGGAAGAGGCAAATGTCCTACACCCTAACCAATCTGGTTTCAGACCCCAGCACTCGACAGAATCAGCTCTACTGTACACAGCTGAATCTCTCAAAGCCGCCCTTGATCAAGGAAAGAATGCAGTCCTGGTCTTATTAGATCTATCCGCCGCGTTCGACACGGTCTCACATGTCATTCTCCTAGACCGTCTCGAATATTACGGCATCTCCCACATAGCCCTGGCCTGGCTTAAAGGGTTCTTGCAGAACCGCAGACAAGTCCTCACCCTTGGTCAATACAAGTAAAAAAAAAAAACCTGCTTTCCGGTGTCCCTCAGGGGTCCATCCTTAGCCCGGTGCTCTTTAATGCCTACATGGCCCCATTGATCAGTCTGATATCGTCCTTTAACATAGAGACTATCTCATATGCGGACAATATGCAGTTAATCCTGGTCCTGGACAAAAACGAAGAAACAGTATCCTTTGGGCAATATTGTGTCATAGAAACATCTTCTATTGTATTCGTTTCTCATTCAACCCACACTCCTCTCATACCATTCCACACCATACATACACAAGAAGATTTGACCATATATCGTCCACAGATAATCTTAATACCAACAGTTCTTAGAAAAATATAAATCGATTTATTGATGTAAAAATATATCATAAAACACAATATAAAGGGAGATAATTAACATCATCCAAAGACATTCTGTTAAAAATTGCACAAAGTTAAAAAGAAGAAAATTAATTAACAATTCAATTACAGGAAAGAGAGCACATAACCAAGACACACTGTGTCATTTAGCAGCATACACATCCGTGGTAGACCAAATTAATGAGCATAGAGGCTGGTACTTCTCAATATATTAGTTACTAGTTGGCCGCAGCCCTTGCACGAATTGTGTTGTTATCAAAGCGTCAACGCGTTTCGATGGCTATCTTATACCGCCATCTTTCTCAAGACAGAGAATTTGACTCTCTTTCACATAGAATTTTTAGCTCGAACAGTTAAAAACACCTATAATTGTCGAGGAAAGATATGCTCGACAGGTCAATATCAGGTATAAGGGGTATAGCCTCCAAGGTTCTGTCCAGGCTATACTCAAATTAATCTTCAAATATCCGAACTTGACCGAGCAGATAAACTTGCACTGAGAAGATAACCCGGGGGTATGTTACCCTTGACCTCGGATGGTGATTAAAATTCTTATTGTAAGAGACTGTAATATCAAACATGGACTTCAGCCTTTCTTCAAAAGTACAGCAAATGTAACGACCTCTTTGCCAAAAATGAAGCGTGATAAAATTCCCTTTTATAATTAGGGTTTCAATCTATAAATGCTCCGGCATGGTATCGTCTCAGACGTTGAAGGGGTTCCTCTTTTCTTCATTAATTCCTGGACAAAAACACCAGACAGGCGGAAGAAAATTTCTGCTCATGTCTCACTGCAACTTTCCAATGGATGAAAACCAACCATCTAAAGTGCAACTCTGAAAAGATGGAAATCCTACCACTGGGACAAGGGAACCTCTTCTCTCCCAATATATGGTTGCCAGCTGACACTCCCCCTCCTCCAAATACAGTAGAAGTAGTCAGAAACCTGGGAATCAAATTCGATGCTACACTATCCTTCAAACAACAATCATTAGCAGTTGCTGGAACCTGCTTTCATATTATAAAATCACTCAAAAAGTTTGTTGACCTGCTTCCCATTTCAGCCAGACAGGCAGTTGCTGTGACCCTAATCACGCCTAGATTGGACTACTGCAACAGCCTTTATGCAGGGGCCAACAAGTCAGTCTTACATAAACTCCAAATGGTCCAACACGCATCAGAACGTCTAGTGCTAAAATGGCCCAGGACTCAGAGATCATCTGCATCGGTGGCCTTAGAAACATCACATTGGCTACCCATCCATAAAAGAGTTCTGTTTAAGATTCTGATAATCACCTTCAGAATATTTCACTCCTCAGGACCACACTACCTCCGGTCCAGATTTGCGCGTTATATACCTCCCCGGAGTCTTAGATCATCTAAAGCAAACCTGTTAAAACCACCAGCGTTTAGATATGTCTCAAAAGGAGGAAAATCGCTCGCAGTGATAGGTTCCAAAGCGTGGAGCCAACTCCCTAACCACCTCCGTCATATCCAATCTGAAACGCTCTTCAGGAAGGCCCTTAAAAACTTGGATCTTTTTAGCCTCCAACGCCCTATGCAGAACACTTATCTAACTCCTCTTCTTTTCTCCTGTAGCTACCCAGTTCTGTTCCAACTCAGCGATCCGCATAGCGCCATGATGCTCCTCGGAGTGACAGTTGCGCTCTACAAGTGTCCGATTACATTACATTACATTACTTTACAAGTATAGCAGTGGCCGAATGGCTCACTACATACCTCCTAACTTATCATAACAAAATAACACAATAAAATCGAAAATTATATGATACATTACAACATGCGGATCATAGGATCAATGTCTTCTTTAGCAAACAAAGTCTTTCAGCTTTTGGCTAGGCCTGGGATCTTCAGCGGAAAAGGATGTCCACGCTGAGTCGCCCCATTGTTGCCGGTACCCGTTCCAGTGTTGGCCTCACTGGGACCATTTTCCTCCCCTGTTTAGTTGGGCTAGACGTTCACCTCTTCTTCCGCTGACATGGGCAACTCCACTTCTTCCTCCTCGATGAGGTCCCGGTGCATGAGTGCTCCCCTGCTCTCCACTTCGACCAAGGGCGTGATTTTTTTTAACCAGGCACGTTTCGTGATATCAATCGCTCTCCTCTTTTGACAGTGATCATCGTTCCTTTTACTCCTACCACTTCCCAGGGCTCTCTTTCAAATGGTGTTTAAAACTTCCACCCCGGGTGTCTGTCTCTGAATATTACCTGGTCTCCTGGGCAGATTTCCACCTTCCTAGCTCTCCTGCTCTGACTGGCTTTGTCATTGTTCCTTTTCCTCTTGGCCTGGGCTGCTTTACTGTCTAACACTTTGGGTGTCCACTGCTCACTCGCCTGCACTATGTCCCTCACCGCCCTCTTCATCATCAGTTCACTTGGCAAACAATTAGTGGTGCTATGGGGTGTTTGTCTGTATGCTCTTAGGAATTGATGGCGATGTCCTTCCAATTCGACCTGTTGGTCTACACCAATCCGTAATGCTTTATTGAGAGTTTGCATGAACCTTACAACCTCGCCATTGGCTTGAGGCCACTGGGGGGGTTACTCTCCTATGTTTGATATTACGACGATGCAGATAACCTCTGAACTCCTGACCATGAAACGGCAGGCCATCGTCTGTTCGAATCTCATCAGGCAGTCCTAGCAGAGCAAATGTTTTCTCCAGCATGGGTTTGACACACTCAAAAGCCGTTGATCGCACTACTTCCACTGCGGAAAACTTCGAGTAGCTGTCAATCATGACGAGCATCAGGCGTCCGTTGGGAAAACTGCCGAAATCCATACTTATTGACGATTATCGGGTGCTGGGAGCTTCCGTGATTATCAGTTGGATTGGCGGCTCACCTTTGATGATTAGGCACGAGTGGCAGCCTCTCATCAGTTCTTCAATCATCCGGTCTACACCAGGAAACCATTCTTTGGCCCTTGCCCTCACTTCCGTTTTGGCTAGACCTTGATGGCCTTGATGGGCCAGTTCCGCCGTCCTCCTCAATAGACTCAGGGGTATCACAATTTGGGTTCCCCTTAGGGCTAGGCCTTCCTCACCTTCGCTGATCCCATCCCTGCACTTCCAGACTTGTTCTTGCCTCCCTTTCCTTATCAGTCAGCCTCCCTACACCCTCTAGGAAATTCTTCCAGTGATGCTCATGCAGGGCTTCTTTAACTGCATTCAGACAGTCATCTTCTTTAGTGGCCTCCGCTATTTCAGCCAGGGACTATGCTCGTGGGCAAGCCAACTCTGTGATCAGTCTCACGAAACCCTCCACCCCTCGATCAACCTCTTGCTGACTTCAGGGGTTCGCTGCCATGGGATGGTGTGACAGGTAGTCCACCGGGTTGTTGATTCCAGGGTGATACACCACCTCAAAGTCATAGTGCTGGAGTCGTACTGTGCATCTTTTAATTCGTGGAGGGCCATTTTTCGATGTCCCACTGAACAGCAGCACCAACGGCCTGTGATCGGTGATCACCTTGAACTTGTGCCCGCAGAGATATATATTGAAGTGTTGGCATGCCCATCTAATTGCAAGCGCTTCTCTTTCTATCTGTGCATACCTTGTCTCGACTGCCATTAAGGCCTTGCTTGCGTACGCAATGGGCACCCATTCTTTTTGTTCATCCTGTTGAAGGAATACAGCTCCGAGCCCAATGAGAATGGCATCCACTATGAGTTCTGTGGGGTTCCCTGGCTTGAAATGGGCCACCGTCGCTCCCTTCAGTAGCACCCCTTTTACCTCCTGGAATGCTTTCGATGCCATACTCGACCACTGCCACTTGGTGTCCTTCTTTGTGAGAGCCCTCAGAGTCTCCGAAATTGTCATGAGATGAGGTATAAATCGTCTGCAATAATTAGCCATCCCTAGGAAGCTTTTCATCTCTGTCTGGTTTTGTGGAATGGTGGTCACTCTGATGGCTTCGACCTTCGCTGGGTCCACCTGCAGGCCCTCTTTGGAGAACTTGTACCCTAAAAACTCCACCTCGTTCGATTAGAATGCACACTTGTCAGGGTGCAGGGTTAATCCTTGTTCCACCAGTCTCTGCAAACGCTCATGGTGTTCCTCCAGTGTTTGAGAAAAAATCAACACGTCATCACTGACGTTTATGACTCCTATCAATCCTGATAGGGCCTCTCGGATAGCGTCCTGGAACACTTCGGCGGCCGATGAAACTCCGAAACTAAGCTATTTGAATCTTCTCTATCCTACATGTGTTGAGAAAGTTGTGATGTATCGGGTGGCTTCGTCCAACAACAGCTGATGGTATCCGGAGTTGAGGTCTACTTTTGAGAACCATTTCGCCCCAATGATGTCTGTGACAATTTCATCGATGGTGGGTGTAATGTGTCTCTCTCTCTCTCTCCGTATTGCCTTTTTGAGCAATCGCATGTCCACACATAGGCGTATTGCTCCTGGCTGCTTGAATTTCGGAGTGATTACCAAAGGAGATACCCACAGAGTAGGTCCTGAAACCTTTTCGATTACTCCTGCTTTCTCGAGTTTCTCCAATTCCGCCTCCACGAGGGGCCGCAGATGAAAAGGTACTCTTCTGTGACGTAACGCCACTGGCTTGACTGACCGGTCTATATGCATTTTGACTTTGATGCCTTTTAGGCAACCAAGTCCTTCAAAGAGTTCGGGGAATTCAGCCATGATGTCAGCAGCATGGGATTGGTGGACTTGCTGTAGGAAAGTAGGGTCTGCTTCTATGGTTACCCCCACTTTTTACCTGGTGCTAAGCTGTATTTGACTTGTCTGACTGGGATCCTGCTAATCCAGCTTTCTCCCTAAACTGTTGTGTTCTGTACTTAGGTACATCCCAGATTGGATACTGGGGTACCCTTATCAGCCCCTAGTATATGGTACTAAGGTACCCAGGGCATAAGTACCCCAGAGGTCTCCCAGGGGCTGAAGCATGTATTATGCCACCCATGAGAGACCATTCAAAATGGAACTACAGTAAGGCCTGTGTTAGTTGGTGCTTACACCACTTACTAAAGATATAGGTTTCCTATACCTAGGGTCATTCCAGTTAAAACCTATAAGTCACCCCTTTAGCAGGCCTTTGCAATCCTGAAGGCAGGGTGCTTGGTTCTAAGTGAGAGGGTGCCCCTGCATGAGCAGGACACCCCTGCAGCCTACGGAATCCATTCTCCCAGGTTGTCAGTGAAGCAGCCATATACTATATAGAGGGGCACCGCGTAATTACGCAATGACCATCTCGAAAACGGCTACAACGAATCCTGTCATGTTTGGAATCAAACATGTTGGACTGGAACAGCCCTCCATTAGGCTCTCAGTGTTCCCGGTACCAGCCTCCTTGACCCAGACAGCACAAAATGGTTGCTGCCGACCAGAGACACATTTCTGCCCTCCTGCTGCTGAGCCAAGCTCGAGCAGGCGAAGGCCGAACAATAGGCACCCTGTCACAGGGAGGTGTGACCACCTCCCAGACAGGATTTAGTGTATTGGGACTGGGTGGGTGCGCTTGCCAGCGCCAGAAAGTCTGCATGAGGGGCACATTTGGTGTCCCTGTGCATAGTCCAGTTCAAACCAGCTCTGGCGCGAAGCTGGACAAAGGACATGGGAGTAACCTCCCCCCTGTCCAGACCCTCCCCTGGGAGGGTCCCCTGAATCTTCCCAACCCTTTCCCTAGGGTACATAAGGGCTTTTCTGGGTGTAGGTCCCTAGATTCATCGTGGGTTAAGATTCAGATCAGACACCACTACTCTTCTACCGTCTGGGCACTCTGGACTTCGTTTGGGCCTGACTTCACCTCCCTTCCAGTCTGCTCCAACGTCTGTGCCCGTGCATCATACAGGAACTTTCTAAGGCCTGTGAAGCATCAAAGACACTTGAAGAAAATCTCCCTTGAAGTGAAGGAGTCACTCCCCTGCATTTGCAGGCACCGCAACTTGGTCGACCGATCTGCAGATCCTGAGCTCCTCCGGACTCCGTGGGCTCTGCAACAGAGGTGGTGGTTTTCCACAGCTCTCGAGACCTTCTCTACTTTCTCACCAAGTTTGAAGCCAGTATCTCTCGTGGGGGTTGCAATAACCAAACCCCTGTGCACCGCATCCAATTTGCAGTTGCAAAGGCTGCAGCATTAGAGTCAAGGTCCTCGACATCTATCCTGCAACACCCGACATCGGAGGACATTCATCTTCTAAGTCTCCTGGTCACCCCTGAGTGACATAGACTCTGTCCCCTCTGCTTGGAGGTACCTCTCATCAAGAATCCATCCTCGGATTCAACCGGACACTTTCTCCTTGCTCCACAGCGGCACTTTCCTGAAGTCCTCCATTGGGTTCGACTGCGGTTTCTGACACCACTTCACACGTATGTACCCCGCTTCCCTGCTGTAGGTAACGTGGGTACTAAGGTATCCACGGATGGGGTGCCTCTCTAACCTTCTGTCTTCCTTGGGGTTTCTTCAGGGTCAACTGGGAAGAGTCCTTAATCTTTAAAAATCCAACCGTGACTTACACGTAGAGATGTACGGAGCACGTGGTCGTGTTCCGACTCTGCACATGCTCTCCGTGGGGTCCCTATCTACTCACCTTGGGTGGTTCCTTGGGGTCCCAGCACTTCTACGTTCTCTCGACATTGTCTTGACTCCAGTCGTGGTTCTTATACTACTTTCTTAGTATATGGTTTGGTCCCCCACTGGGGCCACAGTGTATGTTGTGCTATTTAATGTGCTTCTTTGCTGAAGTATTGTGTGCATTGTGCATATCTACGGGTAGGAGATATTTCTATGTGTTAGAGAGTATTATGTAATAAATACATATTTTTATAAATACTTTGTGTGGTTCTTTTTCACTTAATCTACACTATAAGATTGCATTCTGGTGAAACAAGCTGCTTTACACTCCTTCTGGACTAAGCCTGAAGGCTGCTCTCCACAGCTACCACTTAGAGAGCTTTCTAAGGTTGTCTAAGACCTCTTAAATCACCATAAGGGTTGTCTGGACTGGTGCAAGGTGTCCACTTACATAAGTGTACATCATATACCAGGTCAGCTTCTCACACTTGCCATGCAAACATTACCAGTCCCAGATCCTCAGCCGAGTGACAGCCTAGTAGTGTTCCTGTGCTGTCATGCGTCACATGAAAGTTTGTTTGCACAGAGATCTTGCCATGAGTGACAAATACTTCAATGACTCCTTGTAGCAGATTGGGCGTGTCGCCCCCATACATGAATATTTTTGCTCTTGTGGTCATCAATTTTGGGCGCGGGTTTAGCTGGCGATAGTGTTCTGCGTCTGGGATATTTACTGAGGCTCCTGTATCTATGAGGGCGGTCACTTGATTGTCTCCAATCTGTATTTGGCACATCAGCAGGGGCCGTTTCTTTTGGTTGGTCCGTCCGGTGAAAGAGATGACGAAGACCTCTTCTTCCTTGTGTTTCTCCAGTAATTGCATCTGCTGGCACAAGGTATCCAGGTTCTCTGTAGCCTTTGCCCCTCTTACCACCAGTCTGACTTGTCCAAACTTCTTGCTCTTCCCTCCTGTGGTGGCTGCTCGTGCTGCCCTCTGGCACACCTTAGCGAAGTGTCCTAGTTTTCCACACTTCAGGCATGGTTTTCCATAGTCTGGGTACCCCCGTGGTGGATGACTCTCCAACCCACAGGTGCCACACCAGTGCCATCCTTGGCTTGTGCTGGTAGTTCCTCTACCTCTTTCTAACCCTCTCCTGATAGCCTCCACCTTTTCTTCTTTGATGGTGATTGGGCTCATCTGAGTGTACCCTGCCGTCCTTTGTGCCAGCGCCGACTCCATTTCACCCGCTCAGGCGTCTGCTAGCTCGTGAGATCTGCCCAATATCAGTATCTCATCCAATGTAATGCCTGGTTGTCGCAATATGAGTTTCTGCAGTTCAGACAACCTGCACCCCGGGATTAACTTGGCCCGGATTTCAAATTGCTTGTCAATACCCGTGCAGGAGTTGCCAATTCGCGTAGCCTTGCAAAAAACATGTTGACTGTCTCCCCCTCCTGCTGCCTTGCTTGTCTCAATTGGAAATGTTTGTAGTTGGGATTTACCTGGGGGTCAAAATGCTGGTTGAAGGCCCTGACGCCGCCTCATAATCATTCACATCTCCGGTGTTAGGCAGGTCCTGAAAAAGTTCATACAGTTCATCGCCCTCCATGTGTAGCATTGTCGACCTTTTAACTGCGCCATTCATCTCACATGCAGCAAGGGAGTAGTTTTCCAGATGTCCGATCCACTTCTGCCACCGTGGTGCTGCTGTGGCCGGGACCGCCAACTGACTGAATGGGGGTACGGCTGTCAGCATGGAATAGGAGCAGTGCTCCGTTGCTCCCCCTTCACCCGCATTGTCTTGCACCAACATCGCTTTCCCTCTTTCTGTGGGATACCCTCTCCTCTACGGTCACCTTGCTGTGCTGGATTGTGGCTGTCCAGTGTGCCCTCGCCTTGACGCGCTGCTGTGCTCCCTTTCTGTGCCCACGTGCCGACTAGCTGTGTGGTTGTCCTTGCGATGCTTTGCCCTGAACATTGTGCAGAGCGGTTAAATATGTTGTCTTTATCTTTCTTTTTTTTTTTCTTCAGAGTGGTATGTCACACCCCCTTGGTGTTCAGTGCTTGTGTCTCGGTAGCTGGACTGCTCACTGTGCAGGACTCCTGGTCCTTCTGTGTTCGCTCTTTTCTTGCTGCCCCTCCTGTGCTTCTTCACTCTCAGGCCATCTGTGTGTCTCTTAACACACGTTTCCTCCTATGTCGTTTCTTGTCTCCCCTGTGTTCTCCCTCATGCTTCCCCCTTCTCACCACAGGGGGGAGCCTCGCGCCTCTGACAGGCCTACTCTGGCCTCGCCCCAGCCAGCATCCGCGCCTTCACTTCCCAGCGCCTTGCTTCCGCTTTGATGGTTACTTGTAGCCGGCTCCTTCTCCACTGCAGTTCTGCCTGATACGCTAGGCTCTTCACCAGCTCACCACCCGGTTGCCACAATTGCGCGCTGCCATGCCTCTCCTTCTCTGGCTCCTCTAGCCAGCTAAGCCACTCTCCCGCTGGTGTTGCCGGATCTCCACAAACGGGATGTGGAGACTCCCTCGATGCTGCACCCCACCTCACCTCACCAACGTTCCTCTCCGGGCTCCTCCTCACACCGATACCCAGCCAGCGGTGGTGAGTTCTCCGCTCCCTCGTTTCATGTCGCGGTTGGCGGCCGCCGCTACAGGGCAGCACACGCAGTAGGTTCAGGCCGCCTTGTCGCCAATATTGTGTTGGGGTATAGAGGTGCACAAGGGCATGCCAGGTGATTACGGCCTAGGTGTATTGCAATACACATAGACACATGGAGGCACTGTCGTAGTTAAGTGCAATCAACCACGAGCGCTGGTTGCACGTTTATTTATATCCTCCGGACCATGCCCGGCCCAGGTCGTGAGTGGTTACAAAGTATAGCAGTGGCCGGATGGCTCACTGCACTATTCAATCATGAGCAAGGGGTGGGCCCAAAGAAACAGCTGAAGTGGTATGAAGCAAAACTTCAAAAATGTATCTTGACCATGGTCCACAAAGCTCTGTATTTCTGTCCTTCCCTGACTGATGGAAACAAGCATTGGCAAAAACCAATAGGTCTTGCTTTTGGAAACTTATAAGTGTTTAGCCAGAGCTATCGGCTTTGCTAATGTTTTTAAGCTATGTTGTAGAGTAGTGTGGCTTGTGTGCAGCATGTTGCAAAGTTATAATTAAAAAAGTGTTATATGCGTTTTTTACTTTGTCTATAATTAAGGTGAGATTATGTATAATTGAACAAACTTATTAAAAAATGATTTAATATAAAAAATGTTTACTGTATGATTGATAAGTGCACACTCGTCCGCAGCATGAGGAGAGCCAGCACATCGCTCTCAGAGGTGGGAGAGGGAAGGGACACAGACACTACATCAAGCTACTCACGACAGAGCACAGGGCGCCATATGCTTCTATTGAACAGATCATAATGTACACATAATGCACATACCGTAGAGACCATAAATTATGGTAATGTCCGCACAAAGAAATGCTGTTCACAAACTCGACACAGATCATCATATTGCATAATATGCACAGAGGAAACACTGCACGCACCATGCGGTTCTCACAATGCAGCACACATAAGGCAGGTGACGCCCATTAAAAATCAGAGATGCCCTGGATGATGTCCAGTTATGTCATTGGAGATGACATCAGTGATGTCACAGACCATGTCATGAGTAATGTAATATGTGAGGTCATAAGCAGTGCATTGCGGGGGTGCAAGTTATAGTTAGCTCAGCTAACTATAACAGCTGAATTTCTCTGGTTTTGTACGAGTGAAATGTCAGCCTAACTATAACGTCCCTTTAACCTTTGTTTTTTTTCCGTGAATTTCTAAGGTTTTTTAAATGCTAATTCCTATCTATAACGTCCCATGTGCACAGCATGTAGTCTTGCAGCAGTTTCACTATGCTGATTTTAGTTCAACAAATTCTGTTACATTATGGACAATGTCATTTAAGTGGGGACCATTTCAAAGCTCACAAGCGGCAGTAGCGGCCGGTAATTTTCACAGGAAGGGGGGGCCACACACGCACACAAATTCACTCACTTCACACCCATGCATTCCTAAATGCGCAGACAGACGCACACACCCATTCACAGCACTCACTCACAACAAATTTATACATTTACACATGCATGCACACACGCACCAAACATTCAAAAACAAAACACTTACCTGTGCTGCAGATCTAGCAGAGGAAAGCCACGGAGGTCACTGGAGGGTTGGGACCTTAGGTCAGCCTATAAAGGGAGGTAACAGTCCCTCACTTTTCAGACTGGGATGGGCTCAGTGAGACTTGCTGACCCCACCCCACTCTTTGACGAGGTGTCGCTGATTGACACTCGGCCCAGGGCACTTCAGAGCTTAAAACTGAAGCACCCATGCCCGAGGCAATCAGTGACACTTATCTTGGTCATGAGACGGAGGGCCTCGAGGCACTTTTGGTAGGCTGAGGAGGCTGTGCCCACAGGGCTGTGAAATCCTCAGCCTGGCAAAGTTCAGCTCAGGCAGCTGAGAGCCTGTGCATTTAGCACATGTCCAGCTCCTGGCTGCCTGACCTGAGCATAAAGAGTATCTGTAAGACTGACCTTTGTTCAGCCTCACAGACGCTCTTGCCCTCTAAAAAACATGAAGAGGTGTGGCCCCTTGGCCCATATGGATGGGCCTCAGCTGTATGTTAGGGCTATTTGACCCAGGCTCCACTCTTCTCATGGTCCTGCACTTCCCCTGCTAAATGTACTTATATCAAAAGCAGCTTTGCCTGCTTTTGTGATATATTCGCGATAAGACAGGTAATTTCAGCCACTACTTCATGTCGCCAAATGACCAGAGAAGGGCCATGCAACATGTTTGTGATCTGAGCTCCATAAAAGCTTTGACAAGCCTGCTTTATTTAATTAAGGTTGATTGTGTATTTCCACATAAGGAACAGATGCTACATGTGTCATTGGAGTTGGGGTGTCAATGCTAGCTCCTAGTGATTTGAATAAAGTGGGAAAAACTACATTGAAATGGTGTTTCAAGTTTATGTTAGCCTGAGAAGAGCTCTTATCTGTAAGGGTCAGGAGCCCTGAGGTGTGATGGGCCACTGCACCACACCATGGCTGTCTTTTAATATCTATTCAGGTGATACGCGGCCCATTTCCTTAGCGTGCATTAGAAGCTATGGCAATCTCACTGCATGAATAGACAGATTTGCCCTTTATTTGTCTTGTTTGAGTTTGGGTTGACAGATTTACTGGCTCTGAGAGTCCAAATATATGTGGATTGAATCATTGCACTCTCGTGCACTGTATCAGAAACTAAGGAGCACAGAGATACTTTAAGGTGAAATGTTCAACTTTGAGATTTCAGTCCACATTTCTTTAATGTACTTAACAAATGTGTCTCAAGGGCCACATGTAAGATACTGTCAATAGGTCTCTAATGGATTAGGAAAAGCAGAGGACTATCCTTAAAACAGAGGGGTCTATTCACAAACTTCATTGTGTAGCATATTTTGTAACACTATAAATTGTACTGCAAAATGCTATTGACAAACCTAAGTGAAAAATGTACACCTCCACCTCTCCTATACCTATACGTGTAGAGATCTCTGCCCTGGCAACCTGTTCTCTGCACACGTAAGTATACGTTTTAGTAGTATATGTGATGCAGCTGTGCTCTACAAATCCTGATTCATTGATTGATTGATATGTAGGAGGGACAGAGGGAGATGGCTGAAAAATTAGGAATACTTACAAATTAAAGGGGAGGGGTTGAGGAAGGTGTAAGGAGGGGGGTAGGCAAGGTTAGGAGGTGTCAGAAAAGGGTTTAGGGATGGGCGTCAACCCAGCCACAAAAGAGTAAGCCCATAGCTATTCACAAACTGCACTTCTATAGTCACTACAGCAAAAAAGGGAACCAAAACAGTAGTAAAGTACTATTGCTCATTGCTGGAGTAAGTCTGGCAATGGACACGGCCAACCACTGATATTGCACTGCCCTCCCATAGAAAATAATGAGGTTTGGGACTTAAAATAAAAGCCTATGGGAAATAATGTCAAATTAAATTAAAATATTTTGAATACCTACAAACATAAATACAATTTAATGTTAAAAATAATTTACAAAAAGTGCATATTTTTTATTTAATTCTAAACTATTTTAATAGCCTTTTTTGCATTTAAAAATGCATGTAACAATACATTTTATTATAATATGATTACATTACTTGTAAAACATTCTATACATCACTTTTAATAATTATAAGTTCATAATAACTTTTTTTGTTCAATTTAGGTGGGAATTTATTTTTTAATTTAAACTTCAGAAAAATAATTGTAATTACATTTCTTTTATTTTAATTAATTAAAGATCTAATTCAAAATCATGCTAATAGTGCTGTAGCATTTTCTTATTTAGTGCTACATTGTATAAATATATATATATATACATATATATATATATATATATATACACACAAGTTTAATTTACATTAATATTTATCATTAAAAAAATAATATGTTTTTGAGTTTAAAAAGCACGTTTAATTTGCCTTGAACTTTACTATAGCAAGACTCCATGGTTGGGCCAGAGATCTACAGATGGTAAAGTATAGGGAACGTTTAAAAAGTTTATTTAACTAAAGAAATATATCCTATGGGAGGATGTTGCACTACCAAGATATGGTCATGTGTGGTGCTAGACTTAGTACTTTTTTTTTTTTTTAGTAGTAATTTACACTTATAAGTTAGGCTCCATCCTCTTTTTCAGGTGTTGGTAGGTCTTTGCTTTTGAGAAACTTTACACTCGTATTTTGTGAACAGGCAAAAGTAGTAAAGTTAATAAAAGTGTAAGAGTGCATTTAAACATGTAAATTCTTCACAAGTCTAACTTCCCTTTGTGAATATCCCAGAGAGCTCTTAAAGTACAGTATCTACTACCATAGGTTTGCCCCTATGCTTGGAGTAGATTTCGAACTTTTTGTAGTATTCCTAGAAATCTCAGATAGTCATAGATTTTCAGGAGTTCACTTATTGTCAAGAGTTACTTGTGGAAATCTGCATTAGTGATCATTCGGAATAGTTTGTTTCCATATGTGATTTTTCTCCACAAGGAAAATATTTTCCCTTATGAAAAAAAACCCGAATCCATCCCCAGTAATGGGCGTGTTCCTTTTTCCCACGCTGGAAAGACACTTACTCTTGCCTTTAGTGAGAGTGATTTTAAATGAGATCAAAGTGTGTGTAAACTCTAAAGTTTGTGTTTTTTTTGCATTTCCCAGCACAATCCCTTTTCCGCATCCCAGCTCTATATTTGTGATAGGAACATGCCTTCCGTTCTGGCGGCCTTCACAGCATTGTAAGCTGCGAAGTAGACCGACGCATGCCCCTCGAGGGGAATCTGCATGTTCCAAGGGCATTTATTACAACCTATAGGCCCCCTGTCCTCGATCAACACAACACACATTGCTAAATGAACACGTTTTATAAATACTGCTTGAGAGAAGGAGAGAGTAATAGAGAGCAAGTGACGTGCATGAGTAAAAACCCAGAGCTCGGATCCGAATTCATTTTATTTTTGATATGAACAAGTGTTTCTTTTAGGCTGGGCGCTCTTAATAACGTCGGGCCGTCTGGGAGATTAGTGCAATAAATCACTGCTCCCAGCTGTGTTTATAGAAAGCTGTGCCCGGCTGATGCTCACTTCTCGCCAGGAACAGCAGAAGAGAATTTGTACAGTCTATGATGACTTCCAAATGTACTGGTTTGCTTGTTCAAGGGGCCCATGATATGCTGCTTTTGGGGTGCACGGAATATGGGGCCGGGTAGGAAATGAGACCAGTGACCCGTAAGTTCTCTTTATGTAATTCAAATTTACACATAATAGGTCAATTTATCAATGATTCTTTTTAAGAGAGAAGGGCACTTGATGACTTTTCCATTCGCAATTATAGTAGTTCACATCGACTTTTAAAAAGATTACAAACATAAGACACAAGACAGCACATCACTTGGAGTTTTTGGTCTTCCAAGGGAATTTTTGCCAGCTTTGATTGTTAGGAGAAATAGTTCATGGAGATCATTATGTTGCCCAGGGTCACCTCTAGACTGTTTATGTTTCATCATGTCATCCTTGTGCTGATGGATGGTAATTCCACTTTCCTGGACCATTATACCTAATGGCTCCCAGTGCTTAATTTGTACAAAATATAACTGCCAGGGCTCTCGTCAGGAGGCCACTGCAGCCTGCACCACACATTGCTCCTGCTATGCTGCCAATGCAACACAATTATTAACCATCACATTCCTGCAAGTGTGAGAATTCAGACTATTCCAGGCTCTCAAAGCTATAAGAATGGCTTGGACGGTAGCTAATAGTAATTTTTCATATATATTGAATTAATAATTAACTGTTGTTGTGGTCATCTTTAAATTAGCCAGACAGCGCCACCTTGTGACAGAGTGTCACGTGCGCCTGTGTTGACAATGAAGTGCCAGTTCCGGACACCTGAAACCACAGGCTCAAATTAAGCACTGATGATTCCATGCAGGGGTCTAAAAGGAAGAGGGGTAGTGGTGATCCCTGCTGGACTCCACATTTCACCGGTTTTGTTGGTGATCTAAAAGTTTCCATGCATCAATGTACAGCTTCTCTTATTTATTCACTTTATCTTTCCCAATTCGGCCCCGATTACGAGATCCTCGTAATATTCCGATCCACGTGTAAACTTCTGTTTACACATGAGTCAGAATGATGAATTCAAAGAAATTTAACGCATCCGATAATTATTGGATGCAGTAAGTCACGCTTTGTTTCATTTCGGCAGGCTAAACCTGCCGAAATTTAACAGGGAAAAATACACAATATTTACCATATAATGCAGATTTTGGTGTGTTAAACACCAAAATCCTCATGTTATTCCCCATGAAACCGTAATAGGTGCTATTTATCACACCTGATAAATAATATATCCGGTGGCATCGTTATTTATTAGGGGAGTCAAATAACCCCTTAGCTTGTAATCAGGCCCTCAGCCTCTTACCTTTAACCCCTTGACCGCGATCGGAATTCCGCTCGTATGCGGGACATTCCGATCGCGGGTGGAGTCGTGACGAGCTCAGCTCGTCATGCGCACAGCGCTACCGCGCAGCATGACGAGCTGAGCTCGTCATGAGCACGGAAGGGGTTAACCCTTTGACTCTCGATCTCACACCCTTAACTCTATTTGTCGCTTGTTGACCCACATCTCTGCCAGTTTCCCTCTCACCTCCACGTGTCTTATTCTCACTTATATCCCATTTTACTTTCATCTGCAAGTCTTGTATTCTGTATGCTCCCTCCCTCCACTCACCATTTCAGATTAATCCCTATCTTTGACCACTAGTAATCGCTGTCTCTTCTTTTTTCCTCATTTTCCAACCATCTCTTCTATTTCCTTAACCGACTTGCCCTGTATTGCGCCACCCTTGTTCCTTTTCTCTGTTTTATGTCTACAACCTCTTGGCATCCCCTTCTAGGTCCCACTCTCTTCTGGATTTGCGCACCTCAGAAAGTGGGTAAATAAACTATTTGCGTGTTATCCAAGATTCGAACCCCGGAATGGTCTGGCAATTGCACACTAGGTAAATACTGCACCCTACAGTGTCAGGATTTACCGGGTGCACAATTGCTAACCAGCATTGCATGCCAGTAAAGATCAAGCCCTTACCATGTGGGCAGCAGTAGTGCATGCCTCTCTCATGAAATAGGTGCCGCATGGGCCGCAGCTTGGCAAGCCTACCTCTCAAAACACATATAACATGGGCAACATGGCTCCCGGCTCCAGTCCTGGCTTTTCATCCAACAGCACATTTGTGGTAGTGATTTGTAAATGCGTGCTTGTAATGATAAAAGGAAAATAACAAATCCCAGAATTAAACAAGTTTATGTTCCTTAAAATGCCTGGACTACCTGAAGCTGTAAGGTATTCAGCAGCTTCCTATAGCCATGTAAAACCCAGTGAGCAATGCCAGGCACAAATCTTTAAATAAGAGAACTAAACAGGGGCTCCTTGCAGTTACACTGAGAGAGGCATCAAATGTATTTCACTTAGGATTTTTAAAATCCACTTTTGAGGGGAGCTATAAGAGCTTCAACATAAACGCCTCTTCAGCATTTGCAGGGGTGACCAGGAGCATTTCAAGGATCATTCCTTTGTATTTAATTAATCTTCCAGTGGTCATCAATGAGAGCCAAGGCACAAACAAGGGATGCTACATGCAGCCAGAATTATTTAACTACAAGAAATAGTTTTAAAAACTTACATTTAGAAGAAGGCTCTAAGCTGTGGTTCATTTATAAATAAACTAGTGCTGAGGCTCTCGTCAGGAGGCAGCTTGCACCAGCCAATTTCTCTTATTAGTGCTGCCTAAAACAGAACCAACTACTAACCATGAAAGCGGGGAGAGGATGTGGTGTAATGGCTAGAGCTGCCCACTTCGGAGCTGGTGAAACAGGTTCGAGTCTCAGCATCGGTTCAACAGTCTGTGATTCTGGGCAAATGACTTAATCTCCCCGTTAATGATTGTGTCCTTAACTGGTGCTCATGAAAAGGGCGGGTGTTGATGATTAAGTGCCGGTGCTGAGCACTGGAAAACTCCAGCTCAAATTAAGCACTGCTCTCCAGTCTAGAGAAAGCAGTCTGCAAGTGGACTACATTGCCTCAGTGACACCGGATATCATGCAGCAGGACCTGTGTTCACCATCACTCCATTCTACCACCATCCCTACTTCCAGGCAAGCCATACATTTTGAGAAGTTCTTCCTGCTGGGGTTGCGTTTTCCTTGTCATGAGGGAAGAGAGTCCTGGAAAGGCAGGTGCGACTTACAGCATCAGAAGAGAAAGTGAAAGAAATTCTGTTGATGCTGTGGAGTCAGGAAATGAACTGGGGAGGGTGGGTTCCTTCTGCACCTTCAGGATAGCAGCATTGCAAATCATTTGTAAATTCATCCCATGCACTTCAGAAAGTATCTATTTTGCAAAGTAAGTTCATTCTGAAGGGTGATGCACCTGCTAATGAGTTACAATGTCCTTGTTCTTGTGGAGCAACAGAAACTCAACAAGGCTAACGAGCCGCGTTTTGTTTCTGTTCCTGGCACTTCCTTTGTGATCTCCGAAGCCCAGGGTCGCAAGGGCAGTGCCAGGGGTTGTAGTATGAAACTGAAAGGCTCAGCCATTTCAATCTGGGGTTGTCAAAGGTGGTTGTCTTGACCAATAATCAGTCTCACTTACTCACAGGTCCTATGGGTACCACTGATATTCCTTTAAGCTGTATGTTAAAAGTTATCACGCTCCCTTGGCTTGTGATCCTCTAAAAGAAATGGATTTTTTAAGTAGGGGTTAATTGTTGGTCTTACTTCCACTTTCCTGTGGGACCAACTGGACGCCATCATGACATTAAGGGTTTCTTGGCTGTGCCTGGATCCTGTAGAGGTTTGTGTGACCCATTTGCTTCTTAGCTTTAAGTACACCTGTCCTTTGGTTTGTTCTTGTTGTCCGAATGCATTTTTTTCATGCTCTTCATTCCTTGCTGTCTCCTCTCTTCAAACCAAAAGACTACACATAGAAATATTATTCTTCAACACCAGGATATAGGAAAGGCATCATTTCATCTGTACATGAAATCGAGTATCATCAGCCTTGATGTAGCAAAGTAGATAGTGAAAGAAGTTCATCTGTACATGAAATCGAGTATCATCAGCCTTGATGTAACAAAGTAGCTAGTAAAAGAAGTTCCTGGCCAATTCTGCATACGTCACTGTTTCAGTGTCTTCACTGGTGACTTTCTGGTACTAAATTCCCCGTACTGCACACTTTATAATTTTTTTGCATTGTCCATAGTCAATAGGTAAAATAGTGTTATGTGAGCCAGAGTACTTAAAACATAAGCATCACGTATACAAAATAGATGATTTCACGTTATTCGTCAATACTGACCTATTCAATAGGATGTTTAAGGAGATTCCTTCTCAATTTCAGAAGACGACTTTTAACTTCTATGGGCCCGATTTAGAGCTTGGTGGACAGGGTACACAACACAAATGTAGTGGTATACTCTGCCCGCCAAACACACGGTCTGCCTGCACTATGTAGAGTTGGACAGACTGTCATCTTTCCCGCAGTGGTGCCCTCGCTGGCTCCGCCATTAGAAACCTTACTATAATGGGTAAACAAAGGAACCTCCAATGGGCCAACAGGGTAGGGATCATCAAAATATAAACATCACCCTGCTTGGCCTGATTAGGGAGGATAGTCTGATGAGTTTTTCTTCTGCCAGAGTCCATCAGGAAAATCCTGGCGGAATGAGGCAGAAAAAAAGAAAAATAGCCCTGGACCCTGGGAGAAAACTCCCAGGGTTAGTTTGTTGTTTTTCAAAAACAAATTCTCATTTTGGGAGTTTGTTTCTGGAAATCAAAAAAGTTTGGTGTATGGCTGCCTGAAAGATGGTTGGTGTGCAATGCCTTAAAAAGAATCGTCATAACTGGGTTACTCTGAAAGCACAGGGATCACTGTTGGGTTGGCAGTAATCTCTAAATATGGCTGGTGGTAGTCTGTTTCTGGAAAGAGGATGAAGGCCTTCCAGAAACAAGGATAAGGAGAACCTTGTTAGTTTTGTTAAGGACCAGTTATATCAACTGGGTGGAAGTAAAGAAACAATAATGGACTCTGGGAAGGGTACCATGTTTTGGGATTGGGCAGAACTCACAGAATTTGACTCTGTGGAATTCCAAAGAGTTACATAAAAACTCTGTGAGATTCCACGGAGTTCCGCCGACGGGCGAAGATAGGCACCTTGCACTGCTCGTGCTGTGATTTAACACCTGGAGCGTGTTCCGCACTGAACAATCAGTGTGAATGGCATTACGTGGTAAGCCAGAGGACATAGCTACGTGAGTTGATTTTGCTGCCACTTGAGTAGATTTTCTACTTGAGTAGTAGCCTTCTGACCGGGGAATAGTTGCTTGACTGCCCGCGATAGAAAAATCTCTCCGGATGTCCCCCTACCGACTGAAAATCACGCTAGGCGATGCCAAATCTTGCTCGAGCTCGCCAACTTACCATTCTGGAGCCACATGCAAGAAAAAAGTCTGTTACGCGATGATTGGCGGAATTTGGCCTGAACTGCACGTTACAAGAGTAACGCGGAGTCCCCAAAATTCTCCCAATTCCGCAGGCAGAACAGAATATTCCACCCACCTTAACCATGTTAAGAACCCAGAGGGTGCCGTGGTGACAGGCTGTCTCAGCCCCTTAGCTCCTGTGCTCTCTGGACACATCCCCCAATTATTTCCCCGTATTAGCATTCCAGTATTTCCGCAAGGCATTCTCACTCCCTGATTTCTAGGCTACTATGGTCACCGACTCCACAGGTTATTTCCTTGAGTGGATTAAGTCTAACCAAGACCCTGAACTTGTAGTTTGCTTTCCAGAACAATAAGGCTGAAGAAGAAAAGGTCAGGGAGTTTGAGGAGTTGAAGTTGAGGTTAGCTCACTAGGAATGAGACAAAAGGAGTCAAGAGAACAATAAGGAATGGGCCTATGAGGAAAGAAAAAGGGAGAGAGAAAGGAAGGGAAGAGCGAGAGAAAGAGAATGGCAGGAAAAAAGAGAAACTGCATTGGAGGGAGAGAATATAGCTTTAGAGAAGGAAATGGAAAGGATGGCAGTAGAGACAACTACATGTGAGAGAAGCAATTCAAACTCCAACTCTACGGAGGTACCTGCCAAGCTCCAAACGAGCTTGTATATAGTTTGTGAGCTTTGAGATTTCTTGCAGAGCACAGACTTTAAATAATGTGTCTAAAGTAGTCATTGTAATGAGTCACTTGCCAATAGCAGGTCCAGCATGCTGCCTGTAGCTGATCCAATGAACTATGGGCCTCATTTACAATATTTTTACTCACTGGAGTGCAGCAAGCCTTCCTGCTGTGCTGCCGTGCATCAAAATAAAAGGGCAGGAATGCGCCATAGCTACAAGATACAGTGCATTCCTGTCATTCTCCTCTGTGCGGGCGCACAAACAGCAGCCGTGCACCAGCACAGACCCTTGTCTCATTTTGCAAGAGTGCTTGCGCTGCGGGGATGATTGTTTTTGTGCAGGAAAGTGGTTAGTCTACAAGGGCTGGACACAGAGCTGGATCAGCATGACTCCAAGACAAAAGGTGTAAGAGACTCTCAACCGGCTGGTTCAAAAGCACAGAGTCAGGGCCAGGGCAATTCCCGAGGGTCGAAGGAAGCACATCATCGAAATGTGAATTGCATTTCAAGTAAAGAACACAAGGAGAAGGGAGGGCAGCATGGAGTGGACCACATGAGCTGTGCTGGTCAGAGCAAAGACTGCATGTCAGTTCCAGGATGAGACTGGGACCATCCTGGATGTGCAAAGAACAGAGAAAGGTAGTGATTAGATCAGAGCAGACTCTGAGAATGCACAGACCTTGGTGTCTATCACCCCTGCTCCAGAGGGAGAAGAGGATGAGACACCTGAACTGGACCAGATTTTGGAGTCTGAGTTACTTCCAGAGCTGCAGAGGTTTTTGGTTACTGGAGGAGCTACCAGGAAAGAATTCAGCTAAGCACAAGTTAAGTGCCCTACGCTTGTAGGACTTCGGATGAAAGTACATGAACAGATCAGTAAAGAAGTGGTTAGAAGGGATTATGTTGGCTGGGGGAATGAACTGCTTTACATGTATATGTGTATAAGGTGAACTATGTGATTTTGCAATTCAAGAGTCAAGTAAAGAAAAACTTTCTGGCAACCTAAGAGTTGATGAAGAAGTAGTATGACCAGAAGCAATGCTAACTGGATACCAGAAGGGTCAGGAGGTGCTGATGATGAAGCACATGTGTCCAAGAGCTTTGAAGGATAAGTGGTAGTGCAGAAGATTTCTGAGGGCAACAATTGGTGGATATATGTGCTATAAGGGAACCAAAATTGGTGTTCTATAGAAATGGGCTTATGCTTTAACTTTGGAGAGACGTCACTGTGAGAAGTTGGCCTGGTATATGCTGTCCACTAATTATAGTGGGCACCTTGCACCAGTCCAAACAACCCCTTATTGGAGATAGGTTAAAGACAACCTTTATTGAAAGCTATCCTAGTGGTGGCTATGGAGAGCAGCCTTCAGGCTAAGTCTTGAAGGAATGTAAAGCAGCTTGTTTTACCAGTCTATAATCTCTTGAGTGACCAATTGAAAGAGGACCACACCAGGTATATATTCAAAATATATGTATTTATTGCTAAACACACCCCTCTAGTCTCTTTATGAGGCTAGAGTTCGAAGTACATAAGTTATAAGTTAGTTATCAACAGTAATAGCACAAATACACGTTTGAGCCCTAGGGGCGTACCAAACCATATACCAATAAAGTGGTATAAGAACCACGACTGAGCTAGACACAGGGCCTAGAGCCTGTAGAAGTGCTTGGACCACAAGGAACCACCCAAGGTAGTGACATAGGGGACCCATGGGGGACGCGTGCAGTGTGAGAACACAGCCGCGAATCGCCGTTCACTTCTGTGGGGAAAGTCGCGGTTGGAATTTTAAAGAAAAGGGACACTTAGAGGAGGACTTGGAGCAAACCCCTTTAGAACAGGGTTGTTCTAGAGTCTATACCCACGGGAGCACCGGAGTACTCGAGTTACCTCACCCAGGGAAGCCGGGTGCATAGGTGTCTTTCGGGGTCGGGTTTCGTCGTCGTTTTCAATGGCGATCTGCTGCAAAGTGCTGCTGGCGGCCAAGTCGAAAGTGTTCGGGTGGATCCAAAGGTGGGTCAAAGATCTGAAGAACCTGAAAGCAGAGGGGACAGAGTCTGGGTCACTAGCCAGTGACCAGGAAGGCGATGAGCAGATGCCCACCGATGTCGAGTGCTTCAGGTAGGTTGACGGTCATCTTGACTCTTCAGCCACAAGGTCCAGGAGGTGTCGACGATGACCAGGAGCTGGATTCGAGCTGTCCCACAACGTCTGTCAATTGCAGGGGTAGTGGCGACCGGATTTGACCCAACAAGCCTTGGCAACGGCAAGTCTTGTGGAAATAGAAGAAGGACGGTGGTGCAGACCAGCAAGGTCTGAGGGACTCACCCAGCAAGGGTAAGTCAGGGCACACCTTGAGCAATTAGGGAGCCCAAGCAAAAGAAGATTGGCCTTCGGGAGGGCCTACTAGCCAACGGACTAGCGACCGCGAAGGAGCCTCAAGTGGACGCACTTGGAGCTGGCTCACAGGACACTCGTGGAGTGGAGGCCAGTGATCTTCGGTGCAGTCGGTGCTGGAGGCTGGGGCTACTCGGAGCCCAAAGCACAACTTCGTGGGAGACCCAGAAGAGGATGCACTTGCAAAGGTACGCGGTGTCCAGGGGTCACGGTTCCACATTACCCACGATAGCCACGGGCCTCAGCTTTGCTAGGGACTCAGGGTAGCCTCGGGGAAGTCTGGAAATCCACCTCTGGTGATGCAAAGACTTCGGCGTCCGGCGGGAGCTTCAGCGATGCAGACCGGACAATTGCTTCTTTGGTGCCTGCCAAGCAGGGGAGTCACTCCTTGACCCCAAGGGAGATTCTTCAGTCCTCTAATCTTGAAGTAGAGCGTCGAAGGTCCAGGATTCTGTGTCAGAGTTTCGTCCAGGTAAATCTAAAGTCCTAAGGACTGGGGTCCCATACTTATACCAAGTTAGGGGGTTGGACATACTCTGGGGACCCACCTATGGGAGGGTCAGGGCAGAGGGGTAGTTACACCCCTTTGTCCAGTTTCACGCCAGAGCAGGGGCTGGAAGCCCCTGAGCCGGTTTGAACTGGGGTATGCACAGGGACACCAAGTGTGCCCCCAGTGCAGGACTCCAAAGCACCAGAGAGTGCTCCCGCCCAGCCCCAATACACATTATCCTGTCTGGGGAGGTGGTTACACCTCCCTGGGACAGGAAACCTATTGTCCAGGCCTCCCCTGCCAGAGTTTCAGTCAGCAGCAGGAGGCCAGACTCGTGTCTGTGGCAGCGGCATCCATTTTGTGATGCCAGGGCTTGGAAAGAAGTTACCGGCCAGGCCGGTGTGTACATGTCTCTCCTCTAGAAGGGTGGAATGCTACCCCCGCCGCCAGAACTGGCGGAGGGGTAGTATTCCAAGATGTTTGACACCAAACACGACATGTTTCCGTGCAGCCATCCCAAAGTTAGCATTTAACGCGAGGTTATAATGCGCTTAAGAGTATATGGTCAGGCTGCACTACAAACAGCATCAGAGAAGGGTCTCCGAACGCTGCAGAGGGGCTCTGCTCATGCAGGGGCCCCCTCTCACATAGGAACCAACCACTCTGCCTTCAGGATTGACAAGGCCTGCCATAGGAGTGACTTATAGGTTTATATGTGTGTAGGTATGCAGTGATATAGGTAACCTATATCACAGTAAGGGGTGCATGCACCACCTTACCCAGGCTGCAGTAGCAGGCCTGTGGTGTCCTTTTGGCTGGCCTTCCAGGGGTGGCACAATACATGCTTCAGCCCCTGGCAGGCCTCTGAGGTACCTATGCCCTGGGTACATAGTATACCATATACTAGGGACTTACAAGGGCACTCCAGATTCCAATCAGAGATGTGCCTAAGGCACATGGAAACCATTTTAGAGAGGAAGCAGCTAGGCTGGGGTTCTGATTAGCAGGGCCCCAGCCAGACTAAAGTCGAAAAACAGTGAAGCATCAGCAAAAGTGGGGGTACCCATGTGAAGCAGATCCTACTCTCCTACACAACCCCCCCCAAACAAAGGGACATTAAACTAACCTTGCCCAGTTAAGTCTTCATGTTCTAAGTGGAAGTACCTAGAGAGTCCATCTGCATTGGCATGGTTACTCCCAGGTCTATGTTCCACTGTGAAGTCCATCCCCTGTAGGGAAATGGACCACCTAAGCAGTTTGGGGTTTTCACCCTTCATTTGTTTTAGCCATAAGAGGGGCTTATGGTCTGTTTGAACAAGGAAGTGAGTACCAAACAAGTATGGCCTCAACTTCTTCAGAGCCCAGACCAAAGCAAAGGCCTCCCTCTCAATGGCTGACCCACGTTTCTCTCTAGGGGTCAGCCTTCTGCTAATAAAAGCTACTGGCTGATCCTGACCTTCATCATTTAATTGTGACAGTACAGCCCCTACCCCCAATTCAGATGCATCTGTTTGGACAATGAACTTCTTGGAGTAATCAGGACTCTGTAGAATGGGAGCAGTGCACATTGCCTGCTTTAGGTCATCAAATGCCTTTTGACAGCTAACTGTCCACTGAACCTTTTTGGGCATTTTCTTGGAAGTTAAGTCATTCAGGGGTGTCACTATTGATCCATACCCCTTGACAAATCTCCTATAGTACCCAGTCAGGCCTAAAAGGCTCTCACCTGAGTCTGGGTAGTTGGAGCAGTCCAGTCCATGATGGTCTGGATCTTGCTCTGCAAGGGTTGAACCTGGCCTCCACCCACAAGGTGGCCCAGGTACACAACCTGACTCTGCCCTATCTGGCACTTGGTGGCCTTGATAGTCAGGCCTGCTTTCTGCAGGGCCTGCAAAACATTTCTGAGGTGGACCAGGTGATCCTCCCAGGTGGAGCTAAAGACAGCAATATCATCTAGATATGCTGCACTATAGACCTGTAAGGACTGTATTCACCAACCTCTGAAAAGTGGCAGGTGCATTCTTCAGACCAAAGGGCATCACCACAAATTGATAATGCCCACTAGGGGTTGAGAATGCTGTCTTTGGCTTTGCATCATCAGCTAGTCTGATCTGCCAGTAGCCAGCTGTCAGGTCAAATGTGCTTAGATACTTGGCTGAGGCCAAAGTGTCTATTAGCTCATCTGCCCTAGGTATTGGATGGGCATCAGTCCTAGTGACTGCATTGAGACCCCTGTAGTCCACACAAAACCTCATCTCTCTTTTCCCACCATTGGTGTGAGGTTTTGGCACAAGGACCACTGGACTAGCCCAAGGGCTATCTGAGGGTTCAATAACTCCCAAATCCAACATCTTCTGGACTTCTGTCCTGATACAGTCCCTGACATGGTCAGGTTGCCTATAAATCTTATTTTTAATAGGCAGACTGTCCCCAGTGTCCACTTCATGAGTGCACCAGGTGGTCTGACTGGGTGTCAGTGAGAATATGTGCCTGAACCGATTGAGCACCTGTCTGCAATCAGTTTGCTGTTGGGCAGTGAGGCTGCCTGCCAAAGCTACACCATCCACTGACCCATCATCAGGGTTCTGTGAGAGCAGGTCAGGGAGTGGGTCACTCTCTTCCTCCTGTCCCTCATCAGTAGCCATGAGCAAGCCCATGTCTGCCCTGTCCACATATGGTTTTAATCTGTTGACATGGAGAACCCTGTGGGGACTCCTGGGTGTTCCTAGGTCTACTAAGTAGGTAACCTCACCCTTCTGTTCAACAATGGTATGGGGTCCACTCCATTTGTCTTGGAGAGCTGCTGGGGCCACTGGCTCCAACACCCACACCTTCTGTCCTGGCTGGTAAACAGTCAGTACAGCCTTGGTCGTGCCAGGCTTTTGAAGTTCCTGGC